>QLOH01000138.1:0-1200000 GCA_026901365.1 Sesbania bispinosa
CTGAATTATTTCACGTCATTTCGTGTATCGGCACACAAGCACAATTTGCCTAAACAGTCCAACGTATGCTTAGGCTACCTCAACATTCAATAACACAATTCTAAAACATTCCCTTAAGAAAGACAGGGAGGAACCTACACTTGGCGTGTTTAAGGTTCATAAAACTCCTGCCGGAAATCCGGCAGAGTCTCCTCTGAAAACTGGACGTTTCTCAATTTCCAGATCCACCTGAAAATTAGCAAAACACCAGTACAGTTCATAATAACAGAAGCACTAATCCATTTCAGTAATAAGAGGCCTCTGTGGCCAAACCAAACATTCACATCAATCTCTTAAAGTAATACAGTCCAATAACCTATAAGCACATACATTTATACACAATTCTTAATCATTACATAACTTTATTAAATCTAAGCGTTCGAAGGCAACTGGCAACTGGGGAGGCGGCAGGGTCCGCCTCGAGACTCCGACTCGTCCTCCAATGCTAAGAAATCCTTTTCTGCACAACTGAAGATGTTTTCCCACAACGTGGGATGAGACTACGTCCCAGTGAGTGAGGTAACAGTGTGTGCGGTGTGGGGGAAAACTAAACACATGACATATAGCAGTAGAGCATAACTTCAACAATCATGAGAGTGTTCATACTAGAAAATCAAGACATGTAGGGTTAGTCATCCAAGGACAATCATAAATGCAAGGTTAGTCATGAAGTGTTTTACCCAACACCCAATGGGTCTTTCCACTTATCTGTGAGGCTAGACTGAGCTCAGACTAATAGAGACCGTCATCCCTGAAGGCCATAAGACCTTAACCCATTAACTGTGATAGATTCAAACAAAGGTTTATTTCTTTAACATGAGTCCATGGACCAAGCAAGGCCTTAAAACACGAGTCCATGTACCAAATCTTGCTTAATTAACATGAGTCCAAGGACCGGAGACAGAGTCTAAAAACATGAGTCCAGGGACCAAAACATGATTATTTACATGAGGTCTTTAGACCCAAGACATTTTCATGAGGTCATGAGACCCAAGACCATTTCCATGAGGTCCAAAGACCCAAATCATTTTCCTTTACCATTATCATGAGGTCAAAGACCCAAAACATTTCCTTTTCCATTTTCATGAGGTCAAAGACTCAAAACATTTTTCCATGAACATGGTGGGGGTTAGAAACATGTACAAACATTCATTCAGTGCATAAACATGATAATAAGTATGAACATAAACAATTATAGGCATAATCAACATGTCAAACCTTCAATTTCATGAAACCCCCAAATCCTCTAACCTAAGGTTTGATCCAAAATCAAGCAATCCAAGGCAATCCAAAGCAATCTATACATAAAATCCTATTTTTAACCTCCAATAATCACATAATCAAGGCTCAATCATCCATCATACAAGAAAATCCTCAAATCCCCAAATTACTAACCTAGGGTTTGGCCAACAATTCATATATTCAATTAATCTAGCAATCAACCCTAGGTTTTGCATAAACTCATACATAATCAACTATAATAGCAAGGGGAGGAAGAATAGGGAGCATACATAGGAGAACAATCAAGAGAACAAGTGAGTGAGAACCACACTCACCTCCAATAGGAGAAACTTGGTGAAAATAGGGAGAAGAGGAGGATGATCTTCAAGCTCCAACGGGTGGAGAAGGCCTCCAATCTACTATCTCCTTCTTCCTCTCACTTTCTCTCTCTAAAACCCCCTCCCTCTCTCACTAGAAGCTCTTGAAAGAAGAAGAAATGAAAAAGAATGAGAAAAAATGGTGCTGCAGCGAATTTAAGAGAGTTGGACGCGTTCGGGCGCTTGAACGCGCAATCGGGGCGTTTGAACGCCCAAAAACAATGTCAGGACGCGTCTTCGTGTTTGAGCGCGTAAACTCGCTGTTTGGGGGTGCAAATGAGCTCGGAATACTATCATATAATATATCAAATTGAAGCCCCGGAAATTAGCTTTCTAATGAAAGTAGAATCACCTTAATTGGACACACTTGGCTCTAGATATTTGCGAATTAGTGCACCAAGGTCATTAGGCCTAAAACCCAAAATTAAGCAATAACCTCGGTTTATGCCCCTCTTGGCTCCAAATCAATTCTCTCCTTCTCAAACCTAATTCCTTTCCATGAAAACCTTCTTCTAACTTAGTTCTTCTCATCCAAACCCTTCCCCACTCTAATTCTTAATAAATCAATTCCCTAACTCTCATCTAATATCATACCTTCCCAATCTAGTTCTTCTCCCTCTAATATCCTTTTTCTTATTCTTAAATCGTTATAATCCCCTTAATTCATTTACCAAATTCCTATCTAAATTCACATTCAGAACTCTAACATCTCATATCACTTCCAACTCTCTGTTACTTGGCCGAAACCCCAGTCTAACGCTCTCACCATAGTTTCTAGGCTCTAATTTTTGGGATGTTATAAACCAACCCCCGTAGGTATTTTTTTTCAAATATTTAGAAAATATATAACCCTTATATCTTCATATACTTAATTCCATATATAACCAATTGAGATTGGTTTAAGTAGTACATGCTTGATTTTCCTTAAGGTCTTGGGTTCGAGTCTTGTGGATGAAAAAAAATTCCCACTGGGATAACTAGCCCCACCATAATATGGATTTCTCGGCTCGAGCAGGATTGCCTCTTGTGAAGGATACATGTGTTTTAAACCACAAAAATATACCTCCACATGTATTATGACACTTTAGGTTGGAAGCATGATATTATGAGATTTCACTTTACAAATAAAAATAAGATGTATCTTAACTATTGATGTGATAAAAAAAATATATTAATATTTGAACATATCCATGGAATTGCATTTTGATGGAAGGTCATTCTTCTTATTCCCCTGACCCCCTTCCAAACTCACCTTATGAGAGGAAAAAAGGTGACTCCAAATTTGTCATTCAGAGATATGCTCATCAATAATCAAACACCAATTCCTTAAATGGAAAAGACATATTTGATTGCAATGAATCCTTTTAGAATCAAGCATGAAGAAGGCAATTGACTTAATATTTTTTTATGCTTCATTGAGGATAAGATTCTACAAGAACTCTAGAAGGCATAAAAAGATGCGATTTTTGTGAGCTCCTTGGACAGAGCACTGGACTCTTAACGATTAGAGACATGCTTAAAGCAAGTGGATGTACTAAGCCAATTTATGGACTTTAAGGCACTTTTATGTGGATAACTCCTTAATTACGAAAAATAATGAAAATTTTTAATTTATGTTAAATATGTGAAGGTACTCCAAACAAGGAAATTCCCTTATTGGTTTTGACCAATAAGGTCGCTTCCTTCCAAAAAAAATGCACACAAAAGCCATTTTACTTAAATGAAAATATGGGAGGAATTGTCTTCATGAGGAAATTTTTATATGGGGGCGTGTGAGGGCGACACTTCCTTCCTACTCTCATAAGGATGAAAATTTAGGGGAAAAAATAGCTCCTTTACGTACCATCTTCTTCCTCATTTGAGCACTTTTTTCTCCTACACTTTACTCCTATGATCACTTCTCTCCAAAAGACTCATTTCTCCGCTCTCTCTTCTCCTTTGTTTTCCTTATCATCTCCACAAAGTTTGTAACTTTCTCTCATCTCCATCATCTTACAAACTCATGTGCCTAATCCCATGTCACGTGCACCATTCATGCAACAATTGTTTTTTCGCGCAAGGTCACATGCGTGCTCCATCGATGTTGCATTGTGCCACCACCCGTGCCTAAGCTTGTGCTACCTTGTGTGCGCAAGACCGTGCCACTAGCACACCCCACCATTGATACTTGAAGACATAGACAGATTAAAGGCAGGCAAGTGCCTTGCCCCCTCTCTCCTTCAAACATTATTTATTAGACTATAGGTGTATATAAAATATTTTTTATATTAAATTTTACTCCCTTTATTTTATTTTAAACTCCTCTTCTCATAAGATAATAATTGAATTAAAAAATAGTTATTATATTTTTTTTATAAAGTCTCTTCATATTATGCCTTCCATTAGTGTTATTTTATGATTATATAAATTAATTATTTTTACTTCGCATGGTAAATATATTTTATAATAATATTATTTATATAATCTGTATATGTTTTTTTTTTTCAATTTTATTGTTGTCATAAGGTTTAAAAATCTATTATATGATTATTTCTAATTTTAAACTCATATGTTTGGTTTTAAATATTAATTTTTATTTTATCAATAATATTATAGGATGAGAATATAAAAAATACTATGTAAATATCACTTATAAATTTTGTATATTATATAAAATTTAATGAAACTCTTTACGTTAGTCGTTGATCAATGCTTTCGGCCCCGTTTGAATGATTCCTACATCGTTCCTACTTGAAGATAATTTGAAGGAAAGAGTCATGTTGGAGAGCTTGCTTAAATGTACAAACAAGAGACAAAAGAAGAGATAACATACCTTTGATGGTGACAGAGACAGATTGAGAGCGGGGCATGGAGGGGCGTTGGACCCCCTCCCTTCTGTCCTTCAACTAGTTAATAGTATGATTAAATTATTTTGTGTATTAAATTTTATCCTTTTATTTTATTTTAATTGATAATAAATTATATTAAAAAATAATTATGTCATTTTTTATAAAGTCTTTTTTTAATATGTTTTGTATTAATGACTTTATGATTATACATATTAATTGTTTTTATTTAGTTTGATAAATATATTTTATACTAATATTACATCGATTTTTCTTAACATGTGCAGTATTGCACAGGATAATATAACAAAAGTGAAAATGTTTTATTGGATAATGTAACATTTGATATTACCAATGCATTGAATGTTGTGATAGCTGTATTTTCTAATAAAATATTTCTAAATATGATTTATTATCTTGTGCAATATTGCACATATTAGAAAAATCGATATTGCATATATAGTGTGTATACGAATTTTTTTCCAATTTTATTGTTGTCACAAGATTTAGAGATTTATTTTATGATTATTTCTAATTTTAAATTCATGTATATTTAGTTTTAAGTATCAATTTTATTTTATCAATAATGATATTATAAAATGGGAATATAAAGAGTATTATGTAAAAATCACCTATAAATGGTGTATTATATAAAAAAAAGTTAATAAAATTCTTTAAATAAGTTGTTCATCAATATTTTCGGCCCCCGTTCGATCAATTTCTGGATCCGTCCCTGGATGGTGAGAAGTTTTCAGCCAACCTTACCCTTTATATGATAAGGGGAAGGGACTTATTAGAAATTAAAAGGACTATATGCCCTTAGGTACAATAGGTTAAGATAAATACCCCAAATTGCAATATTGTAGGTTTTGGGGGCTTAAAAGAAAAAAATAAGCTTAGGGCAATTGAATTAATTAATAACTTTGTCCCATTTTGGTGGATCAAACATCAAAAGGGTAAGAACTCAGAATCAATATTAATATAATAGAGAAAGGATTTTCAAATCTCAATAATTTCGAAAGAAAGAGGTACTACTGAGTCGTACAAATTTTAAATAAGTGGTATCGAGGAAAATAGATAGAAAAATCAAAATAATTAAATACAAAGATTGGGGTAGAAAGGTAATTAAATACAAAGATTTTGAAGAAGAATCAAAAGGTTGGGAAAAATGGAATGTTACAACCCATTCCTCAATTTGCAAACCAATCAATCATTAATTCCCGGAAACAAATCAATTTTAAATAATTAATTTTTATTTGACAATCGTTGAAAAATATTCTTTTAAGTATGCATAAATATTCTAGGTGTAAATTTAACGATGTTTATACTAACAGGTAATAAGGTTGGTTCAAGTGGTATTTGATTCTCCTTGAAAAGGTTTCGGTTTGAGTCTTGTAGATAGGAGAGCTAGCCCCACCATAATATAAATATTTCGGCTCGAGCATAATTGTCTCTTGTGAATGATACCTAATTTTCAGACCAAAAAATATTTAACAATATTTATACCTTTAATGATTTTGTATAAAATGAAAAATAACCAATTTATATTATATCATGTGACATTATATCGATGATTATATATATCATATTTAGGATTCAATTAAAATAAAGAAGTCAATTTAAAAAATAAAATAAATAGTTATAATTATTGATCTGAAAATCATCAACTGTTGGGATTGTAATTATATGTATGAACTTGTACGAAGAATTATAAAATTTTAAATTTTAACTGTTAGATTTTAGAATCAATAACTAGCTATAACTATATTTAGATAAACTAACTCTCAAATTTTAAATAATTTAAATATTTATAGATATATAATCTAATAGTATTATAACTATTTACATTATATATTTTAACTAATTTTATATTGTACCTTTTATCATTTATTATTTATAAAGAATATATTTGGTAAAAAATATTAAATGCTCTTTAAAATTATAGAATAACAAGTAAAATGGATCATAATTTTTTCAAAAAAGATAAGTAAAGTGGTATAGAGTGAGTATAAGCATGTTTAAACTTACACAATATTTATTATATACACACTAACATGGCATAGTTTTCTTCCTCGTCAAATTAACACCTTTTTTTTATCAAACGAACATAATTTATTTATTCATGCTTTGAACAATAGAAGGTTTATCTTTATTGCCAAGGAGGTCAACAGAACAAGCCCAATCCATAAGATTCAAGTACTTTATTCTTTGACAAATGGGTATATCTCATATCGGAAGTTGCAGCTCCCACTCACAACTCTGCCTCCCTTTTTCCCATCACAACAATTTGGAAGATCGTTAATTGCATCATCAAGACACTTCTTACAATCAACGCTAGAGAGGTCTCTCGTGCACTGAGTCAACCCATAAAGTGTCTCCGATTTCCCAAGCTTTAGCTCTCCGGTTGCATACAATTTTGGGTTCACATAAGCTTTGTAGGAAAGCTGGCTCAATAACTCTTTAGTCTTATAGTTAAATGTGGTAGGGTCACTAACACTATTCAAGTTCCACATATAGAACTTGTTGGTGTTATCAATCTTGCCAAAGAAATCTGTGTCCAAGTACTTGAACAAGCAATAATCATACCATATGATGGCACCTTTGTTGTATGGACAGCGATTGCGGATTTCTTTGCTAGCCTCAGAGACACACGTTTGCATTCTTGGGCTGAGACATCGCCGCGGCAAAGTGCAAGCCCATATGCTTGTTGGTTTTGGTATTGGCCCACTGAGCCCATACCAAAGCCTGTTGAAGGGGTCTTGTAGATAAGTGAGTTAATGAGGGTTTTCAAGTTGGATTCATAAGGGCTATGGGCTGTGAAATTCTCTGAGCTTGAACAGAAATGGAAAAGAGGGTCAGCTCCAAAAGATGATTGGAGAAGGAGAGCTAAAGTCAATGAGAAAACAGAAATTGTAAAGAGCTTTGAGGAAGCCATTTTGGATGAAGGTGATGATTAAGGAAATATATATATATTTTTTTATGGTTTTGCTATGGGATTATGCAGAGTTGGAGTGAACCTATTTATAGAGGAAATCCTTAATTGTGAGAAGTTTATGAAGTTGACATTTCCTATTGACCATTTTTTTTGCCAGTTAGGCGCAGCACCATGTCAACATTCTACGCCTTGAAATAATTTGGATAATGTCGCCTGCTTCTAGATTTGGCTAGCAAGAGAATGACAAATATATATACAAGTGTGGATTCATTCATTGCTTTTAATCTTCAAAGTTCTATTTGTTGGCGTCAAATTTAAATTACCATGGGTCCTTTAAAATCATACTTCTCTTTATTGAGTTTTAAATACTACGTGCATTATATTAGGGTCCGATTGGACTAGTCCTTAATTTTTTAAAAGATTTTAACAAAATTTTTACAACTTAAAATTGAAAATTAAATTTATTTTTTATGATTTTCAAAACGTCCATTTTAAAAATTATAAAAAATATTTTTTAATTTTCAATTTTGAGTTGTAAAAATTTAGTTAGAATTTTTTTGAAAACTACAAATGAGTTCTTTGCAAAAGTTTATTATTGGGACAGATTGATGCTCCTATATATCGTAGGGTCAGGATAATCCAATAAATTAAATATCTTCTAAACAACATTCTACAAATTTTTTTTATGGCTAGATTTATACGCAACATAGTACGTTATTCCATCTTAATTAGGAAAAGACAAAAATTGGCTGAAGAAAGGTTCTGATTAAAGGTATTCTTAAAAATTAAAATACGTGTTTGTAATAATCAACAAGCCACCACAAGCTGGTGCATAATCGCCTAATATCTACGGCGCTCACTATCATTTCCTTATACAATATTATTTAATGAAAAATAATGGATGCGTATAGTTAGATATTGTGCTCCCTTCCTATGTGGAGAAAAGGCCCAAATTGAGAAGCCCACTTGATGTCTCACTTAAGTAAGTGGAGAGGGTCTGAATGGGCAAGTAAGAGAGTAGAGGAAAGGTCTAAAGACACCAGCACTTTGAGAGAGAAAGGAAGAGAGAAAGTCATTCTCATTTTTACACAGAGCTGCGACTGTAAAACAACTATTGCAGATTCGTTCACCGTTGGATCGAGCTGAAAATTTGACAGCAGGTTCGGAACATCTGGTTCTTCATTCTGAACAGTTGGATCGTTGATACGAAGTCTAGGTTGGGAGATATTCAGTTCGCACAGTAGCTGTGTATTTGGGGTTTTTCATCTTCCTTGTTCTCTATTTGTAAGCTTTACTACTTTGTTGCTTTGCTGGGTGTTAGCACTGTTTTGTGCACTTGATAGAGACTCTTTTGCATCCTTTGTTGATCATAGTGGAGCTATTTCTTTGGTCTGGACGACCCGTGGTTTTTACCCTTGCTTTGAGGGGTTTTCCACGTTAAAATCTTGGTGTCTTTGTTTGTGATTTTGGTGATTTGTTTTTGTTGTTCATTGGCTATTGCTCCTCATAGATTCTTGTAAGTTAGGGGGATTTATTTCCGCTGCATTAACTGTTTGAATATGCTTTGTATTGTTATTGTTGTTGTTTCCCCCATCAGAGTGGCATTAGAGCTCTTTGGCTTTGGTTTTGGGGCTGTTTGACTTGCTTGAATGATGGAGGCAAATACTAAAATGGTTGCTTTGAATGACATTAATTATCACTTGTGGAAGGGCAAGATGAAAGACTTGCTCTTTGTGAAGAAATTGCATCTTCCTGTCTTTGCTACTCAGAAGCCGGATTCTATGTCTGAAGAAGACAATGTTTATAATCACATTGCTAATGAGACACATGCTAGAATTTTGTGGGAGAAGATTGAGTCCTTGTATGCTTCTAAATCAGGGAATAATAAATTGTATTTTTTAAACTGTCTGATGAATTTGAGGTACAGGGAGAGTTCTTCCATTTCAGATCACTTGAATGAATTTCAAGGGCTCCTAGATTAGTTATCAGGAATGGGTATCAAATTTGATGATGAAGTTTTGGGACTATGGCTACTGAACACTTTACTTGAGTCTTGGGAGACATTTCGGGTTTTTATTACCAACTCGGCCCCTAATGGTGTTGTTTCTTTGCAAGCAGCAAAGAGTGGCGCTCTTAATGAAGAGATGAGAAGGAAGGAACATGGTTCTTCATCTCAGTCTGAGGTGCTTGTCACTGAAAACAGGGGGAGAAGTCAGAAAAAGGAACCGAAGGGTGGTAGAGAGAAGAACAGGAGTAAGTCCAGGTCCAGATACAAGAATGTGGAGTGCCATTATTGTCATAAAATAGGGCACATACAGAAGTATTGTTTTCTGTGGAAAAAGGAGAACAAAGGCAAGAAGGGTAAGCAGAAAGAGAAGGATCATGATGATGATGATCGTGTTGCTACTGCTACCTGTGGTGATCTTGTTATTCTCAGTGACGATGGGTAAATTAATCTTGTCTCAGATGAGAGCATATGGATAGTTGATAGTGGTGCTACACTGCATGTTACACCGAGGAAGGAGTTCTTCACATCTTACACTTCTGGTGATTTTGGAGTGTTGAAGATGGGTAATGATGGTGTGCCTAAGGTGATTGGTGTTGGTGATGTTTGTCTGTAAACCAACATGGGAATGCAGTTGTTGCTTAGAGGAGTCAAACATGCTCCCGATGTCCGTTTCAATTTGATCTCTGTGCAGATGCTTGATGATGGTGGTTATGATAACCACTTTGGTTCTGGAAAGTGGAAACTCACCAAAGGTAACTTGGTTGTGGCTAGAGGGGAGAAATCATCTAAACTGTATTGGACAAAAGCTTTGGTTGCTAAAGATAGTGTGAATGTTGTGGATATGGAGGCATCTTTGTGGCACCGAAGGCTCAGTCATATCAATGAAAAGAGGCTGAATTGCTTAGCTAAAAAGAATGTTATTCAAGGGTTAAAGAGTGCAGAATTGGAGAAATGTTCTCATTGCATGGCTGGCAAGCAAACCAGAGTATCCTTCAAGAAGCATTCTCCCTCAAGGAAGTCAGAGTTGTTGCAATTGGTACATTATGATGTTTGTGGTTCATTGAAGGTAAAATCCTTTAGTGGTGCACTTTACTTTGTTACCTTTATTGATGATTATTCCAAGAAACTATGGGTCTATGCTTTGTAGAGAAAAGACCAGGTGTTGATGAAGTTCAAACAATTCCATGCCTTGGTTGAAAGACGGTCAGGTAAGAAGCTGAAACGCATTCGTACTAACAATGGTTGTGAGTATTGTGGACCTTTTGATGTTTATTGCAAGCAGCATGGTATTGCACATGAGAAGACTCCTCCCAAAAATCCTCACCTGAATGGTTTAGCAGAGAGGATGAACAAGACATTACTTGAGAGGGTGAGATGTATGCTCTCAGGTGCTAAATTACCCAAGCATTTCTGGGGTGAGGCACTATACGCAGCGGTGCATGTTATTAATCTCACTCCTACTGTTATTCTTGACAGTGAAGTTCCAAATAAAATTTGGTTTGACAAGAATGTGATCTATGATCATTTGCGTGTCTTCGGTTGCAAGGCATTTGTTCATATTCCAAGGGATGAAAGATCCAAGTTGGAAGCGAAGACAAGGCAGTGCATCTTTATTGGTTATGGTGAAGATGAATTTGGCTACAGGTTTTATGATCCTGTTGAGAAGAAGCTTGTTAGAAGTCGTGATGTACAATTCATGGAAGACCAAACCATTGAGGACATTGATAAGGTGGAGAAGACTACACCCGACAAAGATAGAAATCTGACTGATGTTGATCCTATGCGATTGCCTATTCACAATCTGGATAATGATGAGGGAAGTGTTTAACATGGTGAACAACATGATGGTGTTGATGATCAGAAGCTTGGAGGTGGATTAGATGTTCCTATTGATGATGACCAAGAGGAGCATGATATGTCACATGATGAGAATGTTGATGATGCACTTGAACCACCCCAAGTCCAACTCAGAAGGTCTAATAGACAGAGACAACCTTCTACCAGGTATTCTTCTGATTAGTATGTGACCTTGACTGATGGTGGAGAATCTGAGTGTTTTGAAGAGGCTTTGGAAAGTGAAGAAAAACAACAGTGGCTGGATGCAATGAAAGATGAGATGAAATCCTTGCATGATAATCACACTTATGACTTGATGAAATTACCTAAGGGCAAGAGGGCCTTAGAAAACAGGTGGATATTCAGGGTGAAGCATGAGAGTAATTCTGTGTCTCCAAGGTACAAAGCCAGATTAGTGGTGAAAGGCTTCAGACAGAGAAAGGGTGTTGATTTCAATGAGATTTTCTCGCCCGTGGTGAAGATGTCATCCATTAGAGCAGTTTTGAGTTTGGCTGCTACTCTTGATTTGGAGGTAGAGCAAATGGATGTGAGAACTGCTTTCCTTCATGGTGATTTGGAGGAAGAGATTTATATGAAGCAACCTGATGGCTTTCAGGTTAAAGGCAAGGAAGACTATGTGTGTAGACTGAGAAAGAGCCTATATGGTCTGAAACAGGCTCCGAGGCAGTGGTATAAGAAGTTTGAGTCTTTTATGTGTGAGCAAAGCTACAAGAAGATTACTTCTGATCATTGTGTCTTTGTTAAAAAGTTTTCTGATGATGACTTTATTATCCTATTATTCTATGTTGATGACATGCTTATTGTTAGGAAAGATGTTTCCAGGATTGACAGGTTGAAGAAGCAATTGGGTGAGTCATTTGCCATGAAAGACATGGGAGCTACTGAACAAGTTTATTGTGAGATCGCCGGTTTGGCGGTTGCCTCCACATAGTTGTGAGGGGGAGATATGTTGGGTATTAGGCTCCCTTCCTATATGGAGAAAATGCCCAAATTGAGAAGCCCACTTGATGTCTCACTTAAGTAAGTGGAGAGGGTCTGAATGGGCAAGTAATAGAGTAGAGGAAAGGTCTAAAGACACCAACACTTTGAGAGAGAGGAAGAGAGAAAGTCATTCCCGTTTTCACACAGAGCTGCGACTGTAAAACAGCTATTGCAGATTCGTTCACCGTTGGATCGGACTGAAAATGTGACAGCAGGTTCGGAACATTTGGTTCTTCATTCTGAACGGTTGGATCGTTGATACGAAGTCTGGGTTGGGAGATATTCAGTTCGCACAGTAGCAGTGTATTTAGGGTTTTTCATCTTTCTTGTTCTCTATTTGTAAGCTTTACTGCTTTGTTGTTTGGCTGGGTGTTAGCACTGTTTTGTGCACTTGATAGAGACTCTTTTGTACCCTTTGTTGATCATAGTGGAGCTACTTCGTTGGTCTGAACGACCTGTGGTTTTTACCCTTGCTTTGAGGGGTTTTCCACGTTAAATTCTTGGTGTCTTTGTTTGTGATTTTGGTGATTTGTTTTTGCTGTTCATTGGCTGTTGCTCCTCATAAATTCTTGCAAGTTAGGGGGATTTATTTCCACTGCATTAACTGTTTGAGTGTGCTCTATATTATTATTGTTGTTGTTTCCCCCATCACATATATATATATATATATATCATATATATAAGGTGAATTCGCCTTTGGATTATGAGAGGGGAGAAAAAGATATAATAAGAAAATGAGAAAAATGATAGGTGATCTGATAGGAAATGAAAATAAATTTAAAAAAAAAATGAGAAAGAGAAAGAATTATCTAGTATTTGATTCTGTTTTAGTTATTAGGCTTTTAAAAATATTTTATAAAAGAATTTTCAAAAACTGATTTTTATAAATGAAATCATTTATTTATAACATTACCACAAAAATAAAAAACTAACAAATAAGTTTTTGAAGTATCTCAAAGTAGTTTTAAATTTTTAATTTTTAAAATGAAAATAATTACATTTTTTTTAAAATAATTTTTAAAAATTGTTTGTTAAACATATATTTTTTTAAATTGTTTTTTAAAACGGTAAAATTTATAAGAGAAGTGAAGTTAATAAAATAATTATCGTTTTTTTATATTATTTTTCCGGGTGGGCAAGTCTCGGATACGTCATGCAATAAGTGATCCTTTGGGCCCATCCATATTTTTGTATTATTTTTGGCCCATCCATCTTATTCTCTCCTGCTGGAAACTTTGAATTGTAGTAGTAGAGTTGACCAAAAAAGATTTATAGTAGTAGGACCCAAGATTAAAATAATACAGATATTGTATATATATATTCATGGTGCGCACATAACTAAACCCTAATATAAATTAAAGTTTTCAACTTTGATGTATAGATATTTTAATAGTATCAACACCCATTTTATATACATCTCATATTTTTTTTCTTTCTTTCTTTTTATCACATTATATCATTCATTATATCTATTATTTTTCTCTGATTTATTCATATTTCTTTTTGGCTGTCTACACTCTACACATAGATGCCTATGAATCATTTTCCTATAGCTTTAAACTTCACCAAGAAAAAACCCTGTCTATTTAACAATTTCTCACAATTCTTCAGCCATATGTAGAAAGTTGAAAAAAAAGCATTCACACAATTCTTATGCATGTTTCTAGATATATATTAATGATTAGGCGCATATTCGAATAACTAGTTTGAAATGACTTTTAAGTAATCAATATGTATAAGATACAGTATTTCAAAAGAAATTCGACGTTTAAAAACGGTTACTAACATGTTACAAAAATATTTTACGTAGATAATTAATCAAATAAAAATAACTTTATTATAAATTGAAATTATTTTAAGCGTATTCTATATTAGGGATGTAAATGAATAGAGTCGAGTCAAGCAATTAAAAGCTCACATTTGACTTCTGAAAAAGATAAGTGATTTAAGTTTGGTTCATTTATTTAAACAAGTCACATTTAAAATGTATTTTGTAAGACATTTTAGTTAGAAAAAGCTGAATTAGTAGTTGAAATCATTTCATCAGTGTTTGGTAAGGTAGCTTTTTTAAGCAGTTACTAGCTTTTCTTGAGAAGTTACTTGAGGTACGTAGCTCTTTTTAAAAAACCTCATTTTTCAACTATTAGTTGGAAAATTATTACAAGTTCATCCCTGAACATTCCTCACTCATCATTTTTTAATAATTAATGATGTCCTCATATGTCATTTTACCATTTTCAGCTAGTTTAATTTTACCAAACACTTCCAACCAAATCAGCTAGCTTTTCAGCTAGTTTTATCATAGTTTTGAAAACCGGACCGTTCGGTTCAACCGGTCAAACTCAAAATCGGCCAGGTAACCGGTCCATTCAACCCCAAAAACCCGGTGGATTTCAGATCCGGTTGAACCGATAAAAAAATTGGTGAAAAAATGGTGTCTGAAAACCGATGAAAAATCGATGTCCCAAAACAGGTTGAACCGGTCTTTTTTAAAAAAATTCAAATAGTTTTTTTTAATTTTTTATTTAGTCTAAAATATTTTAAAGATAAATAAAGACATATATTTGAGGATTACATATAGATATTTATTATTTTACCAATTATAATTAAATTTTTTGTCTTATAAACCTTCTAATAAGGTTACTTATATGAATTTACAACTTTATATATCTTAATTTCTCACAATTTTTTATTATTTAATTAATATCGGTTCGACCACAGTTGAACCGTTTAACCGTGAACCAATGTCTTCATCGGTTCAATTACCGGTCCGGTTTTCAAAACATTGAGTTTAACCAAAAAACACTCTAAAGTTTGGGGTACTGTTCTAACAATACTCTTAATGCAGGGTCCCATGTTTGGCGCTCTAAGAGGAAAGCTAAGGATAGTCTTTTATTGGTTACAATTTTCGCATGGGAAATGGTTAATCTTCCTTTTGCTATAACCCTTGGATAAATGGTGAAAGACTTTGCAACTTGGTTGATTTCATTAATATTCAAGATATTAATTTGAAGATCAAAGATGTTTGGCACGAAGGAGTTTGGAGATTTCAGGAGGTTGCAACTATTATTTCTGATCAGATTAAGCAAAGTATTTTACAATACAAAATTCATCTCAATGACAATCTAAAGGATGTTTATTGTTGGATAGCATCTCCTGCTGGAATTTATTCAGCGTCTTTAGGCTATAAATAGATAACTAATTCCATAATTTCTCAACAAGATTCTAATTGGAGTTGGATTTGGTCTTTACACTTACCTGAGAAAATCAAATTTTTCCTTTGGCAGCTATGGCAAATTGCCCCTCCCGTGAATTCTCTGCGTGCTTCTCATGGCTTGACTTCATCGAACATTGGTACCATCTGCAATGACAAAGCAAAAACCATAATTCACTGTTTTAGAGAGTGCATCTTGGCTAAGGATATTTGGCAAGCACTTGGCCTGGTGTGTATATATATTACCTCTTTTGTTTCTAATGATCAGTTCAAAAACTGGATTCAAGAAAACTTTGTCAACAACCTAGTTCATTTCCCTATGTTTCTCTGGAATATTTGGCTTACTCAGAATCAATCTATTTTAGTCGGGATCGCCCTTCTTCCTCCCAAGTTGTCAATAAAATTCGCAGCTTGGCAGTTGACATCTATGGGGCTGTGAATGAAGTTGTTGCGTCTAAGGCTTCTGCTCGTTTCATTTCTCGGATAACGTCTAGACCAGACAATGTAGCAATCAATTCGGATGGAAGATCCTTTGGTAATCCAAGAAGAGCTAGGTTTGGAGGAATAATTCAGGATGCGCACGGTTCTTGGCTGCTGGGTTATTATGGAAGCATTGGGTTCGCAGACAATCTGCTTGCGGAGCTAATGGGTGTGCTTATTGGCCTCCAAACTGTTTGGGATAATGGATTCAGGAGACTTCATTAGATTTATACAACCATTTTGTATCAACCTGCGTATACAAACATCCGAATTAAATTTACACTAAAACTAAATATAATAACCATCAGAATTGAATTTATTCCAATAGGAAATACATTAACTGAATTTATATCATCAATATAACTAAATTTATACTAGGATACTAAACAACTTAATATGGCAAAAAAATATAAAAGAGGGGACAATAAAAAAAAATTATAAATTATCTCAGTACAATATTTCTAATTAAACACAATGTAGATTATCAACAAGTAACTGTTGCAAAGATTTGTTTTCATTCATTGTCAAGTGACTCCTACATTATGAAAAGCAAAAGGCATAAAAACACCACAAGGTATAACAATCAAGTTTTTTTAATTTTAATGATGAGTGATCTTACCATCAATAATATCATGAAATTGAATTGATTTCCAGCTGTTTGAGAGAACTCATATTATGGATATTCCAAATTAGACGATCCATAGTCCATTTGACTTAAAGAATAAACCTTCAATGAACATGATAAAAATTAACAATTAAAAGAAATATTGTTAAAACCATAAAATTATATATTATATATTGTTGACTCGGTGAAACTTTTAGAGTTTCAGCCCTTTGCTTTCTATTCTATAGATTGAAGTTCAATCCAATTTTTAAGTTATTTGTGTCTCTTTAGCCCAAGTCGCTTCTTAAACCCTTTACTTGTGTCATGTTTACTTTTGTTAGTATTGGGGCATTATATTCATCATTGACCGTTATATTTTCTTATAACTGAACCTCATTTACTTTCTTACATAGGTCATGAATTCCTATACAAGAGAGAAATATTTGGAAAGGAAATGTACCCAACTTGCTCTACAAGTTGGGGCAATTTTTCAGAATTAGAGACATCGACTGCCAATCTAATCATAGTGAGACAAAGTTGCTTACATCATTGTGTGTTATCTAATTTGGGATTTTCCACAACCTCATTTTCTCTTGTGTCCAGTATATTATACCATTGTGTGCATCTCTTGTCCACCTCTTTAGGATGTATTGGGTAGGAGAAAGTTTAACATCATTTGCCTCAAGGACCTTTAATGCATGGCGGCAAAGTATCCCAAATGTCTCAAAATTTCTACAACTACATGATACATAGATTTGTGTAGGATCAAATAACATTATCCACTCTCCTTTCTCATTGATCGAGATAATGACATACTCTAGTGGTAATTAAAACTAAAAAACAAAAAAAATACTTTGGTAATTATGATATTTTGATAACCAAAACTAAAAATATTTTAGTAAATAAAACTAAAAAATAGAAAATGAAAATAGAAAATATTTTTTTGAATCAAACGACCTTACTCCAGGTGCAAGCTCAGTTTGTGCACATGAAAGTGCATCCTTTTAATGGTGACAGTTCTTGGTTCTTGAAGTGTGTGTATGGTAGTCCCCGAATGCATGTCCGCAATAGTCTTTGGAGGGAACTTCAGAACATTGCTGATAATATGAGAGACTCGTGGGCTGTAGGTGGAGATTTCAATGCTTATATTCATGGTAATGAGAAATATGGTGGAGGTGCCCCAAACTTAGCTTCTATGATTAAGTTTAGGGAGTGCATGGAGTATTGTCAGCTGTTAGATGGGGGCTTTAATGGCCCTCCCCTTACGTGGGAATGGAGGGATGTTAGAGAAAGAATTGATAGAATGTTATGTAATGGTTTGTGGAGGTTACGGTTTAAGGAAGCTTCTGTGTATCATCTCCAAACCTTGAAGTCTGATCATAAACATCTTCTTGTTAGAATGGTGAATGTGGGTGACACTTTGCGCTCTAATAGACCTTTCCGCTTTATGGAACCTTGGCTTGCTGATAAGTCTTTCGAGAATGTGGTGTCTGATGCTTGGAGGTTAGATGATGAGTGGTGTCAGAAAGTTAAGAACTCCAAAGATAAAGCTACAGAGTGGAATGTTAACTGCTTTGAAAACATATTTCATAGGAAGCGGATGATCATGTCCAGAATGGAGGGTATCAACAATAGGCTGCAAATAAATAATAATATAGGGCTGGAGAAATTGCTGAAAAAAAATATGGAGAGAGTGTAACCAGATTCTTGACCAAGAGGAAACCTTGTGGAGGCAGAAAGCTAGATGTGACTGGTTCAAATCAGGAGATAGAAATACCATGTTTTTCCACATGACTACTATTATTAAAAGAAAGAGAAACCGTATAAAAATTATTACCAAAGGGGATGAGACCCTGGTAGTAGATAGAGAAGGGGTGCATGGGGAAGTAGTTGGTTTCTTCAAAAATTTATACTGTGAAGTTGGCGATCTTGTTGCTTTGCCTAGGTGGGGACTATTTCAACAAATCACAGCTCAGAAGATTTTGGAAGTTCAAGGTATTCCTTCAACTCTTGAAATTAAAGATGCAGTTTTCCAAATGGGGCCTCTTAAGGCACCTGGCCCTGATGGGTTAAACCCTCTCTTTTATCAATCCCACTAGGACATAGTGGGCCATGACACTTGAAATTTGGTCCAAGAGGTGTTCATGAATCCGGGTAAAGGTTGCTGATACTAATCACACTTTGATTACTCTTATTCCTAAAGTAGATAATCCTGATAGAGTGAATCAATTTCGCCCCATTAGCCTTTGTAATGTAGTTTACAAGATTATTACAAAGGTTGTGGCTTCTAGAATGCAGAAGATTGTGAGTGAGTTAATTTCTCCCAATCAATGTAGTTTTGTACCAAGGCGACATAGCTCAGATAATGTCGCCATAGCACAAGAAATTTTTCATACTATGCGTAATCTCCAGGGTGATAAGGGATACTTCACTTTGAAAGTGGATTTGGAAAAAGCTTACGATAGAATAAGGTGGGACTTCTTGTTGGATACTCTACAGGATATTGGGTTTGAGGAGAATTTTTGTGAGTTAATTAGTGTGTTTCCACTTGTACAACCAAATTAGAAAGTTGGATTCGAGAAAGTTGCTTACATCGTTGTGTGTTATCTAACTTGGGATTTTCTACAACCTCATGTTCTCTTGTGTCTAGTATATTATACCATTGTGTGCATCTCTTGTCCACCTCTTTAGGATGTATTGAGTAGGAAAAAGTTTAACATCATTTGTCTCAAGGACCTTTAATGCATAGCGCCAAAGTATCCCAAATGTCTCAAAAATTCTACAACTACATGATACATAGATTTGTATAGGATCAAACAACACTTTCCACTCTCCTTTCTCATTGATCGAGATAATGACATACTCAAGTGGTAATTAAAACTAAAAAACAAAAAATACTTTGGTAATTATGATATTTTTATAACCAAAACTAAAAATATTTTAGTAAATAAAACTAAAAAATAGAAAATAGAAATAGAAAATATTTCCTGAATCAAACGACCTTACTTCTTTAGAAGACTACATTAAGAGTTTACTATTAAAATTGGCAACAGACAAGCGTGTCACCGGTGTGTCACCCATGAGGTGTTTCACCCTAGACAAACCCTAAATTTAATGTTTCGTTCCATCAAAACTCATATTGATTGTGTGAAATTAAATAAAAAGGGAAAATAGTATATAACTATCCTAAACTTTCACCCTTTTGCAAATAGGCACCATGACTTTTATTTTGTCCTAATTAATCCTTAAACTTTTGTCATTGTAGCAATAAGTCCTTTAATTAACATAAAGTTAAATAATTAATGAAATTAGTCTCCACCCTTCAGGATTTTGTGTTTAAAATATTATAATCATATAAAAAAAGTTTTAAAAATTTTAAAAGATAGAAAAAATCCCTAAATTAAAAGAACATACGATCATGTTTCGTTTTTAGAATTTCAAATATGTTTAAAATTTGACTGAATTTAAAAAAAAAATTACTTTTTTACGTAATTTTAATATTTGAAATACACCCTGATTGGTCCGGTCACAGTTTCATACCATTTGTGCATGCGAACCGGTCACCAACCGGTCAGATCGGCCTTAAACTGGCAAAACCGGTGCAACCTGGTCCGGTTCCGAGTCACTTGATGAGCGCTGGACCTTTTTGTACCACTAAGGAAGCCTAAGCGCTTGACCAACAACTACTTCTTAACATATATATGCTATTTTAAATATATATATATAGGTGCCATTTATTATTCACCCATTTAAATATGGGTGTAAGTTACACCCCTTTATGAATGTCGTTGGATTTATTGTTCTTTAAATGTTCGGTCACGATTGAAACCTGTGATTCCGGTAACCCACCACTGAGTTCATGTTTAAGAAATTAGAATATAGTCCTGGCATCATAATTATAATGGTAACCCACCACGATTGAAACACTACTTTTGTTTCTTGAAAACGATCATAACAGTTTCAAATAGTCTCTCCATAGTCTTTGTTTCTTGAAAACGATCATCGTCTCTCCATTGCCTTTGTTTCTTGAAATCGTTTCAAGAAAATGGATGGGGAGAACACTGCCTCTAGAGTACGTAGGATTGAGGGGAAGGTTGATTCTATATCTGAAAGGGTCGACGGGGTTGAGAACACATGTGCCATCATACTTCACACGGTGAGGTCCCTGGACATTCTTCTTCGAAAGGATAGGGAGAATGGAGGTTCTAATAGTAAGTAAGTTCCTGCGAAGTTGTCCACCAAACCAAAGTCCAACAAGAAGCAAAAAATAATTCCAAGTAAGAGCAACGGTGACAAGCTGAAAGAAACATCACTATCGGTGGCTAATGAAAAAGCAGCTATTATCTTTGATGTCTTAGATGATGATGACACTTATCAAAACCCTGCTACTTCATTTTGCATTGGCAAGAAGAGTTCATTGCCATTTCCTAGCAACGAAAAACCACAATTTGCCACCACTGGACACAAGACAAAGGTGAAGCATGAAGAAGACTACTTCTCCTGGGCATATAAACCTTACATGAGTGAATATCGTAGGGGCAAGGTACATTTGTATAACTATTATTTCATTTGTGTTAAGGATAACCCAAATATTGTGTAAAGACTGCTTCCTAGTAACAAATATCTTGTGTAAAAAATGTAGGGAAAAGAGGATGACACGATTGTCACGAATAACCCAAATATTCGTACCAAATTATTCATGACCCCTGCTGTTGAAACGAGCCAAGAAAAAGTATTTGATGAGGGAAAACAACCTGTAATCTCCATAGGTAAGGCAAAACAAGCCATGCATTTGAGTGAAGATGCCAATAACAATGAAGAAGATAATGATGATAGTTGGGAGCACCTAAGTATACTACCTGGACTTACATTGCCGAAGGAAATCAAAACCAAATTCCCAACCAAGAAATCCATGCGACTTGATGAGTTTAAATTGCGCGTGTGCGCTTTTGTTTTCCATCCAGACAAGGACCCTAGGTAATGGATAGCAATTCTTGTGTTTACAAGTTAAACATTATGTATTGCATGAAAATAAGCATTTTTCAATATGTACTTGTTTAGAGAAGTGATCTTTAGGATGGGTGAGATGGTAGGGACACGTGAAGACTTTGAATGCCTCTGTCTAAACAAAAAGATTGAAAATAATGTATGGAGTAAGAAAAATCAAGAATTCCTGTCATCCATTGAATTGTATTGTTATGACCCCTAAGTTATTGTTTTAGATATTCACTATGCTTGCAATGAAGGCAACATGGACTCAACACCATATAACAAATAAGACAGTTTGGTCCCTGCCACCATCATTTGCTGTGAGTAACTTTCCTTTAGTTAAAATCAATTTGTTAAATATGTTGATTATTGGATGAAGATTTGCTGAATGTTTCATCCCCTGATGTTTTTCTTATTGTTTTAGGAAGACATACTATTAGGCCACACTATAGAAGATTTGCTAACTACATATGCTGATTATTGGATGAAGCCTTTTGAGGCACTGAAAAATGTAAGTTTTTTAAACACTTCTAATGGCTATTAAACATTTTACTAAGCTACAAGTTATAATGGTGCAGATATATGTCCCTATGAAAGATGCTATAAGTAACTGGTACCTCATGGTCATTTCTTTGAATGAAAGAGCACTTTATCATCTTAGTTCCATACAAGATCCTACATTACTTGATGAACAAGCACACATCATGAAAAATGTAGTATTGTATCTAACATAAAACATTAGGTCATTAATGCAATCACATACCAACGACTATTTTTTGCATTGTGACGAACCCTGCAATGGGCTTTACATTCGCATCTTACAATTCGTTTAGGTTCCCTTTTATAACCTTCCATCTTGCCCTTATTAGTTCCATTTCTAGAGCAAACAAAAGTTTGTCGCACAACTACTTCATTCCTTGTCTTTCCAACATTGCACTTTTGCGGAGAAAACCCCCTCATTCTTGCAAACCAATTATAGAACGTAAAAGCAACCTCACGATCCACAAAATGATCTTTCATAAACTCCTCCAAGCTAAGACTTTTCCAATTAACATTGGGAAAGTCATTTATGCCATCAATAGCCATACCATCATCACCATTCCCTGCACTTGTTTCGTCTTCATCTGTGCTTGAATATTCTTCTCCAGATTCACTTTCACCACTTTTATTCTCATAATTTGCTTCATCATTATCCCCATAATTAGACATGTCACCCAAAGCCTACCAAAACAAAAATAAACAAAATCCACATATCTACACTGAAAAACATTATGATGTAACCAAATCATCCTCACTAATACTGAATGTTAGAAAATCATCACTCTGCTAAATCATTAGCTCAAACAGAACATCATCACTCTGCTAAAACAGAAACTCATATTATACATTATCTACAAAAATCTCGATAAAAACGTGTGCATACGACCATTAATCACTATCTACTTTTAATACCCATGACTATCATAAATATCACAACAATACTAAAAAAATTACCTGCACGGATATATTTTCTGCATCTCCTGCATTATTACCCTTCGAAACAACATCCATTGGAATAGACGAACAACACCTAAATGAAAAATTTAAAATAAAAATAAAATTAATTCACTAAACAATGGTTAGGTCATCTGCCATTGTAAACGAACATCATACGCACCATACCCAAAATAATGAAACCTTACTTTACTATCCAACAATCCCTCTCGAACTATATGCCAGTGATCATCCGCCATTGAAGACTACTCACCATACACCCCATTCACAATACGAATAATATAGAGATTTTCCTCTAAAAAAGTGAAGGGAATCAAGCATGTGGTCAGGGTGCAGCGGAATAAATGGATTCCCTCCCTTGTTATGATCGTTAATGCGAAAACACGAATCAAGGCATAAAACATAATGACATACCTTATTAGGATTACGAACGAGGCAATAGCAGCCACGTCTCTAGTGGTGTCCATGCCAACAGCTGGACTAGGAAACCCTCCTCAACTCTGCTAGTAGCCTTTAGAGAGTAAGAGCGACTCATGTGTGTCTAGGGTAATGCATCTCATGCTCTATTTATAGAGTGGTGGCCAGGGTTTTACCCCTCACTCACTTATCCCGAACACATATGGGCCTGGCCCATTAGGTTATAATTCTAATAAAATTAAAATTATTATCTTTTCCTAGCGGCTTGTTGTATGCGTGTGACCCAATAGGCTTTTAATGTTTGGTTATGATATTAAAATAAAACCCCTTTATATTTAATATCATAAATAGTGAGCAGTATCTAACAATACATCACTATCCAAATATTTGAGATTATCAACAACTTTGACGAATCCTATTTTATGATAATAATTTATATGATCTGTCCCTTTATCCAAATATCTAATTGAACACAAGGGCATGTAATGTGTCAACCTTGTATAGTTCAATTTATGTTTTCTTGATCTCCAAGTAGACTGTACAGAAAATAAACATCTCATGTTTATCCTCTTGAGCATGGCCATGCATTTTGCAATCTCACTTTATCAAGAGGCCTACAGATATAACTCCTGTTACATAGGAGGGACAAATCTCATCCAGGGCACTCACATTCCACCACATAATTTATTAATTATATGTCCAAAAACCAACTTTATGATTACCCTGTTACAGATAACGTTTGATGATAATTAAAACATATAATTCCTTATGTAGGAATCGTAGTGATTTAAGGTCAAAGGACTTCATATAACATTTATCAATTAAAGAAACGTTCATGACACTTATGTAATAATCCATGCAACGTTCTTAAGGTGGGTCTGTCCAGTACACCATTACTCTTAATGTGTACCTATGTGAGCACATGATATCTCATATCCATGATCCATGAGATGTGATCACCAATGAACTCACATACTAGTCTAAATGCATCTTTGTCCTAAGATGATACTTGACTAGGGACTATTTTAAGAATAGTTCTTCATAAGATAGATCTCACGATCAAGTCATCTACTTGATTTCTTATGAAGTTTAAGCTTACTATTCTAAGGACATTAATTGTATTCTTTAAAGAATGAATTACCTTTATAAAATAATATGATACATGTGATGGATGTTTCAAAACATATAAGTCTCTAGTGCATATACCTAACAAAAAGGGCCCTAAAACCCTAAGTCTATATCCCCCATGAAATGTTAGGTATATAGAAATAAGTTATTACCTGGACAATACAAATTCTTTCCTCGACCACCACTGACCAAGACGAACAATGAAGATGAAAAACTTGTTTCTTTCGCTTAGAAGATGGAACACAAGATCATAACTTTACTCATTTGAAGCCCTAACCGGATGGACCTATATTCAAACACACAAACAACTCTAATGGGCAAATAGCAAATTTTAATTTTTTACTTTTCAAAAAAATAAAAAATATTCTGATGAAAATACGGCGTGTAGCCGGTTTCAATTACGGGTGCAACTTACACCCTAATTTAATTGGGTGTATAATAGACGACACCATATATATACTGTACGAACTTATATGAAAACAAAAATTAAATGTAAACCATAATGCCACAATCAATATTTAATGTAAATATACTTAATTTAATTTAATATATATTTTATAAATACATATAATTTTATTATTTTATTTTAATATATTTCCAGTTTAACTGGATTAATTACTGACTTATCGGTTCAACCAATGACTCATTAACTCAGTACTCTGACCGAGTAGAACACCGATCTGAGTTTAATAACATTGAGTTTAAGTATTAATTGGGACAAATTAAAAGTTCATGATACCTATTTGTAAAAGAATAAAAGTTCACAATTTTTTATTCTTTCCCCCCAAAAAAAATATAACTAGTTGACCTTTAAAATGAACCTAAACACTAACTTCTTAAATAATCAAATTGATAATTAAACATAATTTTTAATTTACAATATATCATAGTGAACATAATAAAAATTTTTTGGTATGTTTGGGGATAATATATGACTCCCGTAGTCATTGAATATCTATATTCCACTTTCTTTTTGTTATTCAAATTTTGTCCTTTTTTATTCCAAACATCCTGGCTTTTATTAAATGAAGAACTTTGCCATTTAAAATTTCAGACGCATGCGGCATGTGCATATGCATGTGTCCCACCATAACCTTTTACGATCAATTTAATCAAACATTAGCTTAGAGATCAAAATATAGCACAGCACAAGGGTTGCAAGATAATCAACATCAAATCATATTTTTAATTATGTGACTAAACACAAACAGCTGATGAGTTTAAACGTGACTATATCTCGACTAGACCTGTATGATAATAGGAACAGGGGATAGCGGTGGTTTTAAAAAAATAAAAACCATATTTTTATGTAGATGACATTAGTATCACATTCCCATAATTCCATTCCTATTTGTGCGGTGAGATAGTGAGTGGGGCATCTCCAATTTGCAAGTAATATGCTGAAAAGTGAAAATTACTGTAGTGCTTCCACAGCTACATGTGTCCTTCTCCCCTTCTCTTCTAAACGGAGATCTTGTGTGCTTTTTTCTCCCTTAAGAAAACAGAAGATACAACATGCAAAATATATAATATTAAATTCAATATTATTTTAAATATTATACTCTCTTTCATAAAAATGTTTATACTGTCGTTTTTATGCATAAAAAAATAATAGAATGCATAAAAGAAAATTATACTGTCGTTTTTTATTTTAAAAATATGCTGTCTTTGTAAAAATGAAATATGCCACAATTTATTCTATTTTAACATAAATATATATATATATATATATTTTTTTTGTGATGGTGGACATCTATGAATTTTTCTAAGGATATTTTTCTTTCTCTATACAAATTTCAATGTTATTACTTAACCAAAATAAATTTTAAATACTTTTTAAGATTTGAAAAAGATATATAAAATGAAATTTTAAACATATATTTCATCAAACATTTATTAATATTAGATATCTTTATTCCATTTTCTAACATTCCATGATTAATAATGTTAAATATTACTAGATGCTAATTAATGGGTGATGAAAATTATAAATTAAAATAAAAATATCTATAAAACATTATTTATATTAAAACAGATTTAAATTATATGTAAGGCATATTTACCTAAAAAAAGTATAATTCTAAAATAAATAGAAAGATAAGTATAATTTACCCTATTGCGCAGTATGAGTATATATAATCACCACATACAGATACAATCATACAAATACCAAGAATAACTTAAAAAAAATAATATTAAAGAAATTGCGTCAAGATTTTTATTATTATTTTGATATATTATAAATCTTTAATTAGTGGTTGTCATAGGCTTGCAAGAATTACCCGTAATCTATAAGCAGGGGGTGTATTTTGAGACCCAATTTATTAGCATATACTACCTCCATTTCAATTTGATAGTCGTTTTAGGAAAATAATTTTTTTTCATAATATGAGTCGTTCTCTAGTTTCTATGTGACTATTAATGATAGTTTTCCATTTTTACCCTCCCACTTTTATAGGAAAAGAAACTTAAAAAATTGTGCACCACACTACTCATTAATGTATTTAGGTAAAATGAGAAAAAATGTGTAGTAAATTAAGAAAGGTAATTTAGTAAGATTACTATGTCTTTTAAGTCATTTATTATTATTCTTAATTTATGTGTAAAAACCTTGAACGGAGGGAGTAGTATTTTAATTTTGGGGAAGTAATTAATGCATTGACCAAAGCACTTGAGGAGGAGTAAGGACAAAGAATGCCTCTACTTAGAAATTTAAGGTGGCCTTCCTTTCGCCAATGAATATGCATTTTAATTTTAATGAAAAATCACCGACGGTACCATTCTTACAGATTGAGTAACCCTTTGGAATGAATACACATGGAAAAGAGACATACTGAAACTTCTAATTTCCATTTTCAAACTTTCTTACGCCGCGGAATATGGTGCCACTTTCTATAGTTATAAAGTTCAATTTTTTATATGCAACTTCCCTCAAGAACTTCATTGATCAAGCCCCCTCATTAATCATGAAGTCACCTCACAATAATCCCATCAAAACCCAACCTCTAATGAAAGTCATGTTAGTCTTCTCTTCATTTTGTGCCATTTCCCTCTTTGTATCTGTTGTTATGCTACTCTTTGCCACATCAAAGATAGTAATAGTAGACATGGGTTCTTCTTCTTCTTCACCACAAGCTGTGTCTGACTCTGATCCAACCAATGTTGACCATCTTGTGTTTGGAATTGCTTCTAGTGGAGCTTCATGGCCTAAGAGGAAGGAATATACAAAACTCTGGTGGAATGTGAAACCCCATCAAAGAATGAGAGGATGTGTTTTTGTGGATAGCCTCCCAGATGGAGAAAATGCTGATAACAATGATGATTCTCTTTCTCTTCCTCCTATTTGTGTCTCTGAAGACACTTCCCAATTTCTCTACACTTATAGACCAGGTGGTCTAAGATCAGCAATCCGTGTGGCACGTGTTGTGAAGGAGACAGTAGCACTGAATCATTCTGGTGTTAGATGGTATGTGTTTGGGGATGATGACACAATTTTCTTCCCAGAGAATCTGGTCAAAACTCTTTCCAAATATGATCATAGACTTTGGCACTATGTTGGAGCATACTCTGAGAATTATGAAGGGTCACAGGTTTTTGGTTTTGGAATGGCTTTTGGTGGAGGTGGTTTTGCTATTAGTTCCTCTTTAGCAAAAGTCCTAGCCAAGGTTTTTGATTCATGTATACAAAGGTATGCACATCTCTATGGAAGTGATGCCAGGGTGTACTCTTGTATAGCAGAGCTTGGTGTGGGATTAAAATATGAACCAGGTTTTCATCAGGTAATAATATTAATAATAGTGTGGGATTAAAACTAAAAAACAATGATGATTCTCTTTCTCTTCCTCCTCTTTTAGGTCTGAGTGAAGACACTTCCCAGTTTCTCTACACTTATACAATATAAAGTTATTTTCACTACTTCCATTACAAAACTTTGAAAACAGAAAGCAGAGTAATGTTTTAATTATCAAAACTGAAAATATTTTTAGTCTTTGATAGGGAATCGAATCCCTAACTTTGCAGATAAAGTCTGTCTCAGGTCACAATCCATTTCTACTGTGACTAATCACTCTTTGATAAATTGAAAATAGTTTGATAATTAAAACTAAAAAACAGAAAATATTTTCTTAAAGTTAACGGGCCAATGCTGAAAATGAAAAATGTTGTTGATTCTTTTTATCCCCCTTTATCCTCCTAATTAATCTTCTAGTTTTTGTGTGATTATGAAATTGGATTAGGTTGATTTGAGGGGAAATATCTTTGGTCTATTGGCTGCACATCCATTAAATCCCTTGTTGTCCCTACATCACCCAGATCACACTGATCCTATCTTTCCTAATATGACAACTGCAAAATCTCTGCAACATTTATTTGAAGCGGTTGATGCTGATTCCCAGAGGATCCTACAACAAACAGTTTGCTATGAAAGACAGTTTTCAAGGACAATTTCAGTGTCATGGGGCTATGCTGTTCAAGTATTCCAAAACAATGTGCTTTTGCCAGATGTTTTGAGAGTGCAAAAAACATTTAAGCCATGGAAGGAAAAGAATGCTTTGGCAGGAATATATACTTTCAACACAAGAGAACATCACCCTGACCCATGCAGAAGACCCACCATTTTCTATCTAGACAAGGTGTCTTCTGGTAAAGATGGAATCATAAGCAGCTATAGGAAATCTTTTCAAAATTGCTCACAAGACAAGACATCAATAAAGAAACTGGAAGTGATCAAAGTGGTCACAAATAAGTTAGACCTTGACAACAAACAGGTAAATCTATACTAGGCACTATATATTGCTTCAGATCTGGGATATTAGGAGGATGGCTTTATATTGGTAATAATACTTAATTTATATAAACTATTTTTTTTGTATTCAGTTGCAGACTCCAAGAAGGCACTGTTGTGATGTGTTGTCCTCTAGCACTGGTCACCAAATGGAAATTGCAATCAGAGAGTGCAAATATGAAGAATTGATTTACATGCATTGACAGAACAAAACAAATGTATATATTAATTGTGTGTTTGGTTTACACAAAGTCCACCTTTCAAACGTGGATAGAGTAGCGTTGGTACGGATCTACATTTTAAACGTGGTTTTGGTGTAAATCAAACACGCTATAAATCTCTTTAGATATGCTCAAGCCAAAGCCATCCATGGAAAACGTTGCTAGTGTATATCAGATGGCAAGAGATGGTTGTAAGGGAATTTCCAATCCAGAATTCCAACTTTCATATATGTCAGCAGAGCAATTTATTGAAGCTTTAAGAATGACTCAGTTCACTCTGTTCAAACCAAATTTAGCTTAATGACATTCTTGGTTCACCCTATTCACAGGTTCAACAGTGCTAGTGTCAACTCAGCTAGTATGGTCTCTATGATTCTATCCTAACACATGTCTAGAACTCTAGATACATCAATAGCACAACACGTGAAACAACAAGCAAGTTACTCCAAGGAAACATTTTGATCTCATATAAATTATTCATACAACATTTTATACAATACAATTTCTATTTCTATCTCTCTCCATCATATCACCTATTATATTCCACACTTTTCTACCTTTTATTCTTATCTCACTCATTATTGTATAATGTTGTAGCATATTGTTATATGAATATAATTTCTCTTTTGATCTTAGTGTCCAAAACAGGTCAACTGCACAATATTTTGTTGTGAATTGGAGTATTTTAGTAACTTCTTAGCCTCAATAGTTAGTTTGTAATGGTTGGAAAAAAATAAGTATTTTCTGTGTTTTATTTCAATTTATTATTTAAAAGTGATACACACAACAATGCAATATTTACAGATAGATATATTGAATTTAAGATTTTAATTTGGCTGTAAATAGTATGGAGTGTGGAGAAAGAATTACTTATAATAATAATAAAGGAAAATGAATTTAATTAACTTTTATTTTTGGTACAACAAGGAGCCAAAGGCCCAACAAAGGAACGAGAAAAATGATAATATGTTATTTATAGATTATTTTAACCTAAACATTTTATACACGCAAGGTGTATCCAAAGACCAAAGAGAAAATGTATGTGCACAATGCCTCCTTTCCACATAAAATATTTCCCCTTTGGCTGACTTGAAGAAATTGCGGTTCTAACTGGAACAAGTCAACAAAGGGCTTGGGTTTCTTCTGGGTACACACTACAATGCAAACCGACCTCGTGGACTAATGTAACTAGAAATTAAAACCTAAAACGTTCACAGAAAAAAGAAAATAGAAAATAGATTTTTATTTTTTAATTTTAAGTTATATAATATTTATAAAAATAAATTAATAATTAGTACATTAAATAAATTTAATAATAAATCTATCATATTTATTCTTTCATTGTAAAACATATTTGAAAGTAAAAAATATTTACTTAAATAAAATATTATATTTTTTTATATGCTGCGGATTACTGTGGCACTTTGTTTCATTGTGTATGTCTATAGTTGAAGTTTGTCTACAACCTTACCTTACCTCACACTTAACAGCAGAACCCAGTTAATTAAGGTACCACAGCAATAGTCCTCTGCATCTGCTATTAATCAGTATCTCTTGTGTAAAACAATGAAGGCCCACCCTTTTCTATATTTTCAAAATTGCTCATACAACCCGAAAGTGATCAGAGCTGAGTGGACAAATAAGCTAGACCTTGATATCAAACTGGTAATCTAGATTAGACATTGGTATTTTTTCAAGGGCAGGGCTATTAGACTACTAGCAAGTTTGCCTTGTTTGGATTACATAAAAAAAACATGTTATACTTATAATTAATCATTAATTGATTTGGTTAGACTTAGAATTCCAAATCACTTAAATAAAGAGTGAATGGACTGCTATATATTAATTAGTACCTTCTGTGAAACAATAAAACACGAATCACCAAATATTAAACATTGTATTGGATATATTGTATCCTGATTCTACGATAGGATTACCAATCTTAAGTATATTAAACATTAATTGTATACTGATATGATTGTGAAAGCACATTCATCACTCAAACAGATATATTGTATCAGCTTTTTCCCACAGATTGATATTCTTTTTTAATTGATGCTAACAAGATTATCATAAATCTATATTATAATAAGATGTTTTGCAGTTTCCATTTATTTATGTCACACTAAACATTGTAGCAATCATATTTGAAATGGCCAAACAGAACAAACCATATTTTGCAGACTATAAAGAAAGAATCCACGCTTGAATTTGTCACTGGCTGAAAATGTCTAACTTCATGAACTTTTCCTCAAAGACGAAGGAAAAGATTTCTCTATAAATAGTCCATCTCTCACTCTCCACAATCCCATAGCAAAACCATAAAAGAAGTATATATTCCCTGATCAACTTCATATTCGATCCCAATGGCTTCCTCAAAGCTCTTTACAAATGTTTGCTTCTCCCTGAGCTTAGTTCTTCTTCTCCAAACATCTTTTGCAGCCAACCCTCTCTTCCATATTTGTTCAAGCTCTGAGAACTTCACATCCTACAGCCCTTATGAATCAAACTTGAAAACACTCATCAATTCACTTATCTACAAGACTCCTTCAACAGGTTTTGGTATGGGCTCAGTGGGCCAATACCAAAACCAACAAGCATATGGGCTTGCACTTTGTCGTGGTGATGTGTCACCCTCAGAATGCAAAACTTGTGTCTCTGAGGCAACGAAAGAAATTCTCAATAGCTGCCCATACAACAAAGGTGCCATAATATGGTATGATAACTGCTTGTTCAAGTACTTGGATAAAGATTTCTTTGGCAAAATTGACAGCACAAACAAATTCTCTTTGTTGAATGTGCAAAACGTTAGTGATCCTACCACATTCAATTACATTACCAAGGAATTGTTGAGCACACTTGCCTATAAAGCTTCTATGGACCCAAAATTGTATGCAACGGGAGAGCTAAAGATTGGAGGATTAGATAGAGTTTATGGATTAACCCAGTGCACTAGAGACCTTTCTGGCGTTGATTGCAAGAAGTGTCTTGATGATGCAATTAGTGAACTTCCAAATTGTTGTGATGGGAAAAAAGGAGGCAGGGTTGTTGGTGGAAGTTGCAACATCCAATATGAGATTTACCCATTTGTTAAGAGAGTAAATTAATTAGTCGAATTTTCTGGATTGAGATTGGATAAATAAATTATAGTTGTTGTTTTTGAATTGGGAAAATTCTGTAATTTGGCATTATACATGTTTGTACACGTCAATGTGTTGGAATAAAATTTGTTCATTAATTTGTTTAATTAAAATTTGATTGTTTCAGGTATTAAAAATCTATAATAAATGACATCAATAGCCAACAGTATACAAATCAAACCTTAACCTGTTTAAAAGTAAAGCCTAACATACAGAGCTGCTCAACAGCTCCTTTAGTTTCATGCCTCGCCGCTTATTATATTATATATATTCTGTATAGACCACTTCCATCATAGTGTCTAGGAAAAAAGACTCATACTACAATATAACATGTGACATGAGATACGTGGAATTGTCATAAAATAAAATACATAAGGTTCTCAGCGTTGGATTTTGTTTAGATTTTTCTTGTTTATGTTCTTGTAATAATTTGGTAGATATAGAAAAGTGTAGAGCCGGCCAATGAAGCCTTTCAAAATTAATAAAAATATTTTATTAAAATTATTATAATTTTATTTAAAATTTATTTTTTAAAATTCTTGATATGAAAAGTTACTTATTAAATTATCATAATTAATTTTGACATTTTTTAGAGAAAATATTTAATTATTCTCAATAGATTAATATTATGTAAATATTAATTAGTTATTAATTTTTTTTAAAAAAATTAACAGTAAATTATTTTGTTTTGGGGCGTAAAATACTGGTCTCACCAGCTTTGAGATTGGTTCGGCCCTAATAACTTGCAGGTAAATGATTAATATTAATTATATATATATCTATTACTTGCTTCTTTTGAAGTTAAGCTTGGCATATTGCCACAACTTTTATTTTTGCCAATTAGCTGCTATCAATTAGTGACATGGATAACAATTCTAAGGAAAAAATATTGGAGGAGTCAAAAGGACAAGCAATCGCTTTAAAAGTAAGATGTGATTATGTTTGACAAATAATTTGTCCGTAGGCTCCTACACCCGGACATAATTAGGGTCTCCTTCAGAGAATTCTCACAGGTACGCACAAGTGAAAGTTGTTTTAAGCTTTGAGTTGAAAACTATACGAGATTAATATACTAGCTAGTATTCAACTTTAACTTTCCTATAAATACCACAAATAATCTTGAGTTTCAGCACAACACATTTTCTCACATTCAACTTACAAACCCGAAGTAGTTCCATTACTATCACACTTAGCTACCATGGTTTCCAAAAATCATATTTCATTGGCATTGCTTTTCTGCTTGGGATTCTGGGCTTTTCAAGTCACATCTCGCACTCTCCAAGATCAAGATGCCTTAATGTATGAGAGGCATCAACAATGGATGGCTCGCTATGGCAAAGTCTATAACGACCCTCAGGAAAGGGAAAAGCGTTTCAGGATATTTAAGGAAAATGTGAATTACATTGAAACTTCCAACAATGCTGGCAATAAACCTTACAAACTAGGAATTAATCAATTTGCAGACCTCACCAATGAGGAGTTCATAGCACCCAGAAATAGATTCAAGGGTCATATGTGCTCCTCACTTACAAAGACAACCACTTTTAAGTATGAAAATGTGAGTGCAGTACTACCATCCACAGTTGACTGGAGGCAGAAAGGAGCAGTGACACCTGTGAAGGACCAAGGCACTTGTGGTAAGTATCTCATAATTCATCACTAAATCACATCCCATAAGTCAAGACTGATCAATTGTCATCTAACTCTAGTTTTAATTTACTTTGTTGTAGGATGTTGTTGGGCATTTTCTGCAGTTGCAGCAACTGAAGGGATTCATATGCTGAGTACTGGAAAATTGATCTCTTTATCAGAACAAGAACTTGTTGACTGTGACACAAAGGGTGTGGACCAAGGTTGTGAGGGTGGTCTCATGGATGATGCTTTCAAATTCATCCTACAAAATCATGGGCTTAACACTGAAGCTAACTACCCCTATCAAGGAGTTGATGGAAAATGCAATGCAAAGGAAGCTTCCACCAATGCAGCTACCATTACTGGGTATGAAGATGTGCCTACCAACAATGAGCAGGCACTGCAAAAAGCTGTGGCTAATCAACCTGTTTCTGTAGCCATTGATGCCAGTGGCTCTGATTTTCAATTTTACAAAAGTGGTGTCTTCACTGGTTCATGTGGCACTGAGTTGGATCACGGTGTCACTGCTGTGGGTTATGGAGTTAGTGATGATGGAACTAAGTATTGGTTAGTTAAGAACTCATGGGGAACAGAGTGGGGTGAAGAAGGGTACATCAGGATGCAAAGGGATGTTGAGGCTAATGAAGGACTCTGTGGTATTGCAATGGAAGCTTCTTATCCAACTTCATAATTACAAGATTTGGACACCATTATATTTGTAATCTATATATACACGGTTAATTATATACATATATTTGAAGTCTCGATTCCCGTTTTCTTTTATGTATATCAATCACTGTACCCTCTGAATTAGTGAATATTAATTGCTATACAGTGAAAAAATAATCCTAGCTAGTTGTGACTTATAATAGCGCATGACGAGTTTTCTTGTTATGAACCTGATCCGGACCTCGGCCGACATTTCCACGTATGGGACGAAAAGATCGTCATAACCATGAGACCGAGCGGAGTATTACATAGCAGCCAATCCCTGGTTCGACATACTCAACCTCGAACCTTCACTAACCGTTGACCTCGGCCCCTAAACCCTAAACCCTACCATCCCTAGGGGCCAGACATAGGTCACCTAACAGGTCTCATCGCATTTAATGCACCCCACGCCGTCCCCAATAAAGCTGGGAGGCCCTGACACACGCAACCGGGAATTACGGTCGGAGCAGGCAATTACGACGGAGGCATGCCTGCTCCACCTGCCATGCCCCCTCCTGCCACAACACAACATGGCTATATAAAGGGGATCACCCCCACTCACCTAAGGTAATCTTCAACCCTTATCTGTCTCCATATTATCCCCCTCACTAACTTGAGCGTCGGAGTGCCTTCGCAGGTACCCCCGCCGCGCGCCTCCGCACCGGAGTGGTCACCAGAACGTCCTCAGGAGATTCAGCCATACCTCGGACCACCACCTGTGATCTCGGCGACGATCATTTGGCGTCGTCTGTGGGAATCCTGTAAAGGAAATCCCACCACCTTTACTCCTTTGCTGAGATCAGAGTTCACTTAACCCAGGAGGAACTGAAGATGGACGCAGCCACTAGCAGCCAGCCGCCGCAGGCCATCGGGGTCGCACTGGTGACAGGAACGGAGGTCAAGATAGACCCTCCTCACACCCTGAGAACCACCCCCCAAGAGTCACTCCCATCTGTGCACACCACCGAATCTTCCTCTGAAAGCTACCACTTAAAACCCCCTGGAGATATTACCAGGAGAAGGAGGTCCTCCACCAAAACTAGGAAGAAGAAGGAAACCGCCTCCAGCAGCAGAGAGGGAACCCATTCCCCCCATAAAAAGAAGAAGAAGAATCGTGCTGTGAGAGAGCAGGAAAAAAGGATCAAGTACCTTGAATCCCTGCTCCCAGCAACGCCGCGAAGGAGGTCCCGCCGGAAAGAGGTAAGCAGGAGGAGCACCACCTCCAGAAAGACGTGTCGCACCAGAGATCTACCATCCCAGGAGTCAAGCTACGCCTCCACCGAGGAATCCTCCTCAGACGAGGTCTCTTCATCAGAGTATCACACCGAACGGATGAGCCACACACGTGGACGAAGCCGACGGGGGACTCCTTCGACCCGCGTCGACACTCACGGAGCCTCGACTAAGAAGGAACAAGAGGAAACACCCAAGCCTGTTGTAATTGGCGCAGCCAAGGAGCTGGAAGCAGGGGTACAAGCCACCCCGGTCGCAGCTCAGGCAACCCCAATTGCCACCCCGGTCGCGGCACAAGTAACCCCAATTGCCACCCCAGTCACGCCTCAGGTAACCCCCGTAGCAACCGCTGGAACGCCCACCACGGCCACTCCTATCGTCGCGGCCTCAGGAATCCCGAACCTCATGACACTGCATCGTCCCTTTACTCACCCCTTCACAGCGAGGCTAGCGCAGGTCGAGATCCCAGATCGATTCCTCAGACCGTTCAGTACCATCAGCCTATACATAGGGGAAACCGACCCCGGCCGACATCTTGACCGATTCTTCAACGAGATGCTGTTCTTAGGAGCCCAAGAAGACGTCATGTGCAGAAGTTTCTCCCGGACATTAGATGAAGAGGCCCTAACCTGGTTCCGCACCCTCCCCCAGAACTCGGTGGATAAGTGGGACGACCTCGCGGCAGCTTTTGCCAAGAGGTTTAGCATGGCCAACCAGATACCCGAGATTCCCACACCCTCGCCAAAGTTAGGCAAGGGGAGTCTGAAACTCTGCGAGACTTTTTGGCGAGGTTCTACAAAGAGATTGCCCTTACACCCAATGTCGCTGACGAGGTACAACTACACTGCGCAGTCGAAGCATTGCGCAAAGGAACGCCCCTGGACATCTCACTCAGGAGAATCCGTGTTCACAACATGACGACTTTGAGGGAGCGAGCGACTCAGTTCGTAAACAAATAGTTGCACCTCGAAGGGACGAGTAAGGTGGCGACCACAAAGGAAACCCAGGCACTAGAGAAGGAGGAAAAAAGCAGAAAAGAAAGGAGAGAAGAAAAGAAGAAGTTCAGGGGACGATACGAGGGAAGTTACACTCCCCTCAACAGCAACCTTTCCAGAATTTGGCAAGAGGTACACAACGCTGAACTAGCCGAGGTCAAGAGACCACCGCCCATCAAGTCGCCTCAAGGAGATAAGAATCGATACTGCGCCTTCCACAAAGGCCATGGACATGACACTGATGATTGTTACCAGCTCAAAGATGCCATTGAACAGCTAATCCGAGACGGGAGCCTCGGACGATATGTGAGGAGAGATAAGCCTGAATGGAGCAGCCGTAGTCAAGACCATCGAAGGCGAGACCACCATTCCCCCTGGGCAGGAAAGGAGGCGACATCGATCTCGGTCACCCAGAAATCCAGGGGCCTCAGACAAAAAACCAAGGGATGCTTCCCCACGGAAAGACCGAGAACATCAAACTCGAATCACCATCAATATGATTGCAAGAGGCTTTGGGGGGGGGGGCGGAAGCTCGTCCAACTCCGGGAAAAGAGCTCTGAAGGAAGTACAACATGTGGAAGATAACCATGAAAGGACGCGCCGACGTGAGATACCCCCTCCAACCCCAACAATCACCTTCGATAACAATGACTTCGCAGATACCTTGCTTGGACACGATGACCCAATGGTGATTACAGCCATAATAGCCAATGCTGAGGTAAAACGGGTGCTGATCGACCAAGGGAGCTCGGCCGACATCATTTATGAAAACTGCTTTGAAAAGATGAGAATCAACCGAGGTGATCTATTACCTTACGACAGCGACCTCGTCAGCTTTTCAGGAGACAAAATTCAACCCCTCGGCTACATGGAGGCACTAGTCACTCTGATAGGAAACGAAGGGAGCAGAACAGTCAAGACCAAATTCATCGTGGTCCCATGCAAAAGCTCGTACAATGCCATAATGGGGAGACCGAGCCTCAATGCGATCGGAGCCATCGTGTCCACTTTGCATCTCGCAATGAAGTTTCCCACCAGGGAGGGAAGTGTGGCAACAGTTAGAGGTGACCAGCAGGTAGCAAGGAGTTTCTATAACTTAAGCCTCAAGAAAAATCCTCCACCAAGTATGAAAACCCCAACTCGTCGAGTAGGACATAATGTTTCCTTGGTCGACCTAGACCCGAGGATTGATTCAGGAGAAGAAGGCCGATGGACAGAAAGAATTACCCTAGACGGAGAAACCCGGCCAGTGAACGTCGGGAAGGGAGAAGGTCAAAGCACAAAGATGGGGATCCACCTCCCACCAAAATTTAGAAGCAGAATGGAAAAGCTCCTGATGGACAATTCAGACTTGTTCGCATGGACGGCGGCCGACATGCCCAGAATCGATCCTGATTTCTGCTGCCACAAACTATCCGTCGATCCTCGGCTAAAGCCGGTTGCTCATAAGAAAAGAAGAATGGGACCAGAAAGACAGCAGGCGATCAAGGAGCAAACAGTCGAACTATTAAAAGTTGGATTCATCAGGGAGATCCAATATGCAACGTGGCTAGCTAACGTCGTCTTGGTCAAGAAAGCCAGCGGAAAATGGAGAATGTGCATGGACTACACCGACCTCAACAAGGCATGCCCAAAGGATCCTTTCCCTTTGCCAAACATTGACAGGTTAGTGGACAATTCCTCTGGGTATCGTTTCCTTTCATTCATGGACGCCTACTTCGGTTATAACCAAATACCTATGCATGCTGATGACGAGGAAAAAACGGCTTTTGTCACGGACGGAGGAACCTACTGCTACACAATGATGCCGTTCGGCCTAAAAAACGCCGGGGCAACATACCAATGGATGATGACTAAGGTCTTTGAGGGACTGATAGGAGAGGTCGTGGAAGTCTATGTGGACGACATCATCGTGAAAACCCCAGATGGAGGAGATCCAGTGGCCTACCTGGAGAAGGTCTTTCGCCGATTGAGGAAGCACAATATGAGGTTAAACCCTCTCAAATGCACTTTCGGCGTACCAGCCGGTCACTTCCTCGGGTACATGTTGACAAGCAGAGGGATAGAAGCCAACCCAGAAAAGTGTAAGGCAATCTTGGAGATGAAGAGCCCGACGTCGATGAAGGAGGTACAACAGCTGACCGGAAGAATAGCGGCCCTTACCCGCTTCTTAGCTTGATCGGCTCATAAATCACTTCCCTTGTACCAACTTTTGCGGAAGGGGCAACAATTTCAGTGGAGTCCTGCATGTGAGGAGGCTTTTCAAAGTTTCAAAGACTCACTAACTAAACCACCAATCTTGGTGAAGCCCAACCCTGGGGAAAGGTTATACCTATACCCCTCAGTGGGAGAAGAAGCAATCAACTCTGTGCTGGTAAAAGAAACAAATGGAAGCCAAAGCCCAGTATACTTCACAAGCAAGACCCTACAAGGACCAGAACAAAGATACCAGAAGTTGGAGAAGGCAACCTTTGCCATCATCTTCGCCGCCCGACGTCTCCGACATTACTTTCAGGCTCATCCGATCACGGTTAGGACCGACCTGCCCATCAGATCAATCCTTCACAAACCCGACTTGGACGGACGGATGATAACTTGGGCAGTCGAGCTTTTGGAGCATGGCATCTCTTATGAGCCGCGAACTGCCATCAAAGCACAAGTCTTGGTCGACTTCGTCCTCGAAATGACAGACAATCAACAAGATAGATCGGGAGTCACCTGGACCATACATGTGGATGGCTCGTCAAACACCAAAGGAGCAGGGGCATGAGTGGTGTTAGAAGATAGCTCCGGGGTAACCATTAAGCAATCACTGAAGTTTGACTTCAAGACGTCAAACAACCAAGCCGAGTATGAAGCTTGTTTAGCAGGACTGACCCTGGCAAAAGACCTTGGTGCCGAGATTGTTACGCTATGCAGTGACTACCAACTCATGGTTTCCCAAGTTAAGGGAGAATACCAAGCTCGCGAACCCATACTGCAACAATATCTCAATAAAGTTAAGGAAATCTCAGACACTTTCAAGACGATAGAGTTTCGTCATGTGCCGAGAGAGCAAAACACCAGAGCCGACGTTTTGTCGAGGCTGGCAAGTACTAAGAAGGTTGGAAACAACAAGTCCGTGATTCAGGAAACGCTGACAGAACCGAGCATTAGTGAGAAGAAACAAGTCATGAAAATCGACCAAATCCCCTGTTGGATGACCCCGATCATAACATACTTGCAAAATGGAACACTACCAAAAGAACGGAAAGAAGCCAAGAAGATCGAACGCACCTCGGCCTGGTACACGCTGATGGATGGACGCCTGTACAAGAAAGGTTTCTCATGTCCTATGCTCAAGTGTTTGTCACCTTCAGAAGCAAATTACGTCTTGGCAGAAATCCATGAAGGAAGCTGCGGTCAGCACCTCGGTGGACGATCGCTGGCCAAAAAGGCACTAAGAGCCGACTATTATTGGCCCACAATGGAAAAAGACGCTGCAGAGCATGTACAAAAATGCGATCCTTGTCAAAAGATGGCCGACTTTCACAATGCCCTAGCAGAAGAGATGTCCACCACCTTGACTCCATGGCCTTTCTTTAGATGGGGAATGGACATTCTCGGGACCTTTCCCCCGGCCCCAGGCCAAGTAAAATTCTTGATAGTAGCCATCGACCACTTTACCAAATGGATTGAAGCAGAGGCCTTGGCAACCATCACTTCTGCCAGGATTCAAAAATTCTTCTACCGAAGCATCATTAGTCGGTACGGCATTCCCAAGGCCATTGTTACAGACAACGACACTCAATTTGCTGACAAAGGCTTCAGGGAATTGCTAGAGGGCTTGAGAATTAAACAACACTTCACATTTGTTGAACACCCTCAGACTAACGGTGAGGCCGAGGCTGCAAACTGAGTCATCCTACGAGGAATAAAAAGAAGGTTAGACGAATCAAAGGGCAAATGGGCGGAATAGCTGGATCATGTCCTCTGGGCATACCGGACGACCCCGCACTCATCAACCGGTGAAACCCCTTTCCGACTGGCTCACGGGGCCGAGGCTATCATCCCAGTCGAAATAGGAGAGCCCAGTTGGAGAACCAACACCTATGACGAAGGAAACAACGACAACCTCATCAGGGAAGAGCTGGACTTCCTGGAGGAACGACGAGCTATAGCCCATGTCCGAGAAGAAGCAACAAAGCTAAGAGCAGCAACCAGATACAACAAAAAGGTGGTTCGAAGAAAATTTCAGGTTGGATGCCTCGTCCTACGAACAGCCGACATTGGAGGAAGGAATGCGCAGCAGGGGAAATTAGCACCTAACTGGGAAGGGCCATACCGTATCATCACTTCAACAGGGAAAGGAGCATACCGCTTGGAAACGCTCGTAGGAGACGACATCCCTCGACACTGGAATGTGCACAATTTAAAAATGTATTTCAGTTGAATGCATAAAGCTTCCATGCAACAAATCACTCCAAGAATGTATTTCACTTGTCTGTTTTTCAATGAATTTGAACGATGTTACCTTTACACAAACAACTCCAAAAAAGAAAATCAGCCTACGACCCGAAAACCGGGTTCCTCGTAAGCATTCGAAATAATGAAAGCGCACGCAACAAACAAAACCTCGGCGATACTCGCAATAAAATGCACTAAAAGCCATAATGCCCCGCGATAAATCACACAAACGGTCGGATAAATAAAGCAGCCGATGCTCATATGCATAGTAAGTTCAAACAACAGGCGAAACACCATTACAAAATACGGCCACAGCCAAACACAAGGAAATGAAAATTGAAACTAAATCCTAAAAAAGGAAAAGAAGAGGAAACTTCAGGCATCGATCTGAGCACCGGTAGCTGAGGGAAGACCTTCCGCTGGAACCTCGACCTTGTTTCCCTTGCCATCATCCAGAACAACAACACCATTAATTACCTCATACTCATATGAGAGGCTACGAAGGTCGAGGTTGTACGCCGGATTACGAGCCTTGACTTGCTCAATAGCAACGTCGAAGGCCTTCTCCACATACTTCAGTGTATCAGCAACCGATTGACGTTCCCCCTCCACAGCTGCTTCCAATTTTCTTTTAAGTTCAGAGACCTCGGCATCATGCTCCTCCTTCAGCATCTTCAGATCATCCTTACGCTTCTGCTTAGCATCTAGCAAGCCCTTGTCGAGGTCCTCCACCTTCTTCTCAAGATCCTGCTTCTCCTTCCCAATGGTTCCCCGCTGAACCATCAGGGCCTCCTTCTCGGTCCTCATCTTGGAACACTCTTCGGTGGCCACTGTTGATGTCTTCAAGGCCTTATCATAATTCTCCTTCGACTTACGGGCAGCAGGGACCATGTCTTTCTCAATGAATTTTAAGAAACTAATTTGCTGCAAGTAGGTCACCTGAGCATCTCGGATGCACTGGTCGATGTTGAACTCCCCTTTTATGAACTTCTTTCGGATCTCTTCAGTGTAAAACTGAGAATTCACAGTAGGGTCGTCCGGGCTAAAGTTCAGCCCAAAAATGACGTCCTTTGTAAGCACCGGAACCCCGGACGAAGACCCTCCACCAGTATTGGGACCCTCGGTGGAATTCTTTGTTCCACCCTTGTTCTTTTTCCTCCTTTGATCGCCCTCGTGGTGATCATGCACACGCTCGGCCTGAGGATCCGGGACCGAGGTAGGTTCTGGCGTCGGTTGGAGAGGAACCGAGTTTTGGCTGTTCTGAAGCGACGAGGCCGACTCCTCAGTAGTCTTCCTCTTCTTCTTATCTTGAGTCTTTTGTCATCAAGGCCGACAACTTTGGCCTTCTTCAAAAGGTCTTGGATCTTCATTTGTTCTTCCTCTGCAAAAATGAGAAAACAAGGCATTATATCTCGAAAGCAGAACCAAAAAGGGATAAAACTACACTTAACCCACCTAATGCCACGGTGAGCTGACTGGGCGACGTATCTGTCAACATCCGAGACGAATAACGCGTACCACCCCGTTCTTTGATTGCCTCTTGGAGAAGATAAAACGCATCCCGCTCAGAGGCCGATAGCTGATCGTATCTGGTAGCGTAAACCTTTGGGCCCCAGTCGTAATGGCAGCTATCCCAGTAGATGTTGAAGTTCAGCTCCTGCTCCTCCCAAGAATTCTTCCAGAATGGAAGGACCCCATCCTTAGGAACAACTTTGAAGAAATCACGCTTAAAGGAAACACCCGAAGACTTCGCCGACTCTACATACAGTCCTAATATAGCTCGACCATTATGACTACGAAAACTCACCCAAGCCTTTTCTCCTACCTTCCTTGGGCAAACATAAAAATATGAGTAAAAAGCGGGACGGTCGGCGTAAGGGCCAAGAGCCCACAAAGTATCTCGAACGCTTTGACAAAACCCCAACCATTCAGATGAAGTTGGCTCGGCGCAACACGAAGGTGACGGAGGATAGACCGCTCAAAGTCAGTAAAGGGCAACCTCACCCTCAGCCTATGAACGAAGAACGCATACAAATACATACATCCGATATTGGTCTCTGCCCGATGACAAACGCTTTCCGAAGCCTCGGGAGGCGTGATTGTGTACAACTCCTCATAATCTGGTTCAAAAATAGATAAGCTAGCCCGTAGGGTCGCCTCGGTCTCCCCACAGTAACGAGACACAGTTCCCAACACCTCAGCGTCAACCCACGAGTAGCGATCATGGACCCTCATCTCTCGGCTGGTCACTTCCCCCCGCTAGTACTTGCGGTATCCATAAAGCAATACCTATCACCTACAGAAGACGAGCCTGAGTTAGAGACTTCGGCATCCTCATCAATCGAATCTAAGTCGGTTTCCGAAGAGGATGCGCAAAGATCTCTCGCAAAGGCCGACCTTTCAGCCGACAAGAGCCCGTGAACCTCTTCACGAGTCAAAGCCGTCGCACTCTCATAGCGGCGGATCATGGAAGGGATGGTAAGCGCATGGCGAACGACACGAATAGACGTCGGTCCCTTCCTAAGCCTCGACGTCGGCCAAGATAGAGGAGGCGCATAAAGCACCTCCAGAGAGTCACTACTCTCATCCCTACCATCCCCTCCCTCACAGGAAGTCATCACAAACCGGAAAAGTGCAAAACGAAAGGGAAATGGTGAGGGGAGGAGGCAGTACCTGAGCTTCACGGCGGAGGAGCAGCGTGGATGCGACGGCAGACTGAGAAACACAGGACAAAGCAAGCCTTCAACTCAGGCAACCACCACCCAAAAGGCACCAGTAGAGAGCTTGTCACAGAATGAAGACCATAATCGGCACAGAAAATGGAAATTCCTCAACAATGTAGTCTTCGATGGAAGAATCGTGAACCAGCTTGGGTAAAGGAAGAACACAGAGATAGAAAGGAGAGGACAACTGAAAATGATAGTTGAGGGAGCGGTTAACCCCTCCCCCTAATAATTGCGTAAACAGAGGACAAAGACGTCCTTTCACCACGGGAACCAAAAGCCGCGCGCAAATTGTGAGGGCACTTTTGAATTTTCATGCAGGGACTAAAATGTCAAAGCACACCTTCAGGAGGGCATCGGGGGAATTTCACAAGCCCAAATCGGGGTAATAACGGAAGAGTAGAAGAGGCGTGCACAACGCACGTCTCAGCAATCATGAAGATTTAATGTCGTGCGTCTCGAGGAGGGTCGTCCAAAGAACAGAAGCCACATGTCCCAACTCACCCAAACGGTCAGAAAAAGGAAGAGCTAACGATAGGACGGCCGCAGACGACGAGACAGGCGACAAGACGCGACATGGGAGGTCGGAAAGAACCTCCGTGGGGCGTCCATACCTTGTCTCAAAAATGACATCACATGAAACCGAACACAATTAAACCTCGAACACGAAATCCCTAGTAACCTACATCGCCGATGGTGAGCCGATCGCTCACCATCACGCTGGGGGGCATCTGATCCGAACGGATTATTGGGTCGAGGCACACCTACACTCTATCACATCCAACTTGCATCGTTGATGGTGAGCCGATCGCTCACCATCACGCTGGGGGCAACTGATCCGAACCTCGGCCGACATCTCCACGTATGGGACGAGACGATCGTCATAGCCATGAGACCGAGCGGAGTGTTACATAGCAGCCAATCCCTGGTTCGACATACTCAACCTCGAACCTTCATTAATCGTTGACCTCGGACCCTACCATCCCTAGGGGCCAGACATAGGTCACCTAACAGGTCTCATCGAATTTAATGCGCCCCACGCCGTCCCCAATAAAGCTGGGAGGCCCTGACACACGCAACCGGGAATTACGGCCGGAGCAGGCAATTACGATGGAGGCATGCCTGCTCCACCTGCCATGCCCCCTCCTGCCACAGCACGACATGACTATATAAAGGGGATCACCCCTACTCACCTAAGGTAATCTTTAACCCTTATCTGTGTCCATATTATCTCCCTCACTAACTTGAGTGTCGGAGTGCCTTCGCAGGTACCCCCGCCGCGCGCCTCCGCACTGGAGTGGTCACCAGAACATCCTCAGGAGATTCAACCATACCTCGGACCACCACCTGTGATCTCGGCCACGATCAGAACCGAATGAGCTTAGAAGCAGCTGGGGTGGCCATGCAATCTATATATACGGATACTACATGTGGTTGAAGGTTGAACTCTAGGTGATAGGATGTAGTGCAACAAAAGGCTTATTGATTAAAAGATTAATTAATGGAAGATAACAGTATCTGAAAAAAATATTTTGTGACATTTAGGATAGGTAAGGAATGTATTAGAGGAGAAAACAAAAGAGCGAACTAATTGTTAGCACTCACAGAAATTCAGAAAACATGAAGGTTTTTCCATTCAGCAGTAGCTTAAGTTTCAGATACAAAAAATACATAGTAAAAGTAACTTAGCATAGTACAAAAGCAAGTAGCTTAAGTTTCTGATACAAAAAATACATAGCAAAAGTAACTTAGCATAGTACAATAGCAAGTAAGGTGTTCTGTCACTAACTATGATTGCTTTTCCTAACACTCCAAAAGGTATGGGGCACCATACTCTAAGTCAGAACACTCATCAAATATCTAAAAAAGCATAAACTAAAAATACACATCACAAAATAAGAGTGTACATTAGAAATTTCAGCAGCATTAACAGTTCTCCTTGAAATTTTTGATGGATACTCCAAGCAATTCTCTAAGTCTTTCAAATCTTGCTCTTGGGAGAGCTTTGGTTAGTATATCAGCAACCTGAAGATCTGAACAACAATGAATTAGCTTGATCTCATCATTCTTAACAACCTCATGTACAACATGAAACTTCACTTGAATATTGTTGGGATATCAAGTGTTAGTCCCACATTGGATAGAAATGAGCAAGGAGAGCAATATATAAGTGACAAGACCCATAAACCTAACACTTTAAGGTTTTGGGTTGGATGTGGTGTCTAGCTCACCTGTGTGATTTGCTCGTTTTCTCATTGGCCCTATGTTGGAGGACTCCCCGGTTGTTTAGGCCCCCTCACTACCCTAACAAATATGCTTGGTCTTTCCATGTTGGACTGGATTTTCAGCAATAGCAATTGCTGATTTGCTGTCACAAAAAGTCTATGTGGCTTCCAGTCGCATTACCCCCAAATCATGTAGGATTTTCCTCAACCAAATAGCTTGGTTTGCTGCTGCATCTGCTGCTACATATTCAGCCTCGACAGTGGACTGAGCTATAATTTCTTGTTTCTTTGAGTTCCAAGAGGTCGAACATGCCAGAGCCTAAGGAAAATGCATAACCACTAGTGCTCTTCATGTCAACAAGGTTTCCAGCCCAATCACTGTCAACATAGCCCAATAACCTTCCATTTTCACTTGGCTTATACCAAACCCCAAACTAAGTTGTGCCTTTCAAGTACCTAAGTACTCTCTTTGCAGTTGCAAAGTGTATCTTGCTAGGATTTTGTATGAATCTTGATATTAGGCTAGTTGGATACATAAGGTTAGGCCTGGATACAATAAGATAAAGCAAACTTCCAATCAAGCTTCTGTATAAAGAAGCATATACTTTTTCAGCTCCATCATCTTTTGATAGTTTCACATTTTGCATTAGAGGAGTAGGGGCAAATTTGCAACTCTCCATCCTAAACTTGTACAAAACTTCATGAGCATACTTCTCTTGATTCAGAAAAATACCATTCTCAAATTGATGGACCTCCAAGCCAAGAAAATGATTCATTTCCCCTAGGCCCGACATTTCAAACTGATTTTTCATCTCCTCCATGAATTTTTGTACATCTTGTTGATTGTTGCTTGTTACTAGCAAATCATCAACATACAAAGAGACAATCAAGGAACCACCATCCAACAACCTTCACACATAAAGAGTAGCATCATTTTCACTCCTCCTAAATCCTTGGTTGCAAAAATGGTTGTCAATTCTGCTGTACCAAGCTCTATGAGCTTGTTTTAGCCCATACAAGGATTTATGAAGCTTATATACCTTATCTTCACTTCCTTCCACCATAAATCCTTCAGGTTGAGCCACATAAATCTCTTCAGCTAGATTGCCATTCAAGAATGATGATTTGACATCTAAATGCCAAATTTTCCAGTTCATTTGTGCAGCCAAAGCTATAAGAACACGAATTGTGTCCATTCTTGAAACTGGTGAGAAAGTTTCTGAATAATCAATTCCAGATTTTTGAACATAGCCTTTAACAAAAAATCTGGCCTTATATTTGTTGATGGATCCATTGGGGTTAAGTTTTACCCGATAGACCCATTTAACTCCAATCACATTCTTACTTTTTGGTTTTTCAACCAATTGCCAAGTGTTGTTGTTTTCAATGGTGGTTATCTCCTCCTTCATGGCCCGTTTCCATTCCTCAACTTTACTAGCTTCTTCAAAGCCAGTAGGTTCAAGTACAACATAATTACATCTTTGATAAATTTCAAAAAGAGGCCTAGTACCTCTTACAGCATATTCATCATCAATATCTTCTTGTTGATCTTCATTTTCACTCTCAAGAGAAGGTAAAGAGGAAAACCTATCTACTTGAGAAGTCTCCCAATTCCAACAAGCATCTTCATCCACTTCAACATCTCTACTAACAAAATCTTTACCTGAACCAATGCCATAGACTTTATAGCCCTTAGATTGTGAGCTAAAGCCTATTAAAATTCCCTTTTCTGCCTTCTCATCCAATTTGCCATTTTTCACATCTGGTGCGTGAGTGTAGCATAGTGAACCAAACACCTTTAAGTGCTTGATGGATGGATTTATGCCTCCCCAAGCCTCAATAGGTGTCATCCCTTGTATTGCCCTTGTAGGAAGCCTATTTTGAAGATATACAGCAGTACTTACAGCCTCTGCCCAAAAGGACTTTGGCAATCCTTTCTAAAAAATCATGCATCTAGCCATTTGAAGGACTGGTCTATTCTTTCTTTCTGCTACCCCGTTCTGTTGGGGTGAATAACTTACTGTAAGTTGGTGCTCAACTCCCACATCATCACAAAAAAACATTAAATTCTATAGAAGTATACTCCTTCCCATTATCAAATCTGAGTTTCCTCAATATACAACCACTTTGAGCTTCAACTAAGGCCTTAAACTTCTTAAAAACAGAAAAAAAAGCTTCAGATTTCTATTTAAGAAAATAAACCCAAGTCATTCTTGTAAAATCATCTATGAAAAGAATGAAATACTTGCTGCCACTAAGTGAGGTAGTTCTCATAGGTCCACAAATATCTGAGTGAACCAGTTCAAGCTTTTCACTTGCTCTCCATGTAGCTGAATTAGGAAAAGGTAATCTATGTTGCGTCCCAAGTTGACACCCTTCACACACTTCAGAATATAACTGAATACTAGATAATCTTTGACTAACTCATGCTTTTGAGCAAATTGAATGGACTTCAAATTGTAGTGGCCAAGCCTCTTGTGCCAAAGCTTAGAATCAAGCTCAATCTTACTAATTTTACACTCATGTTCAGTAATTGAATTCCAATTTACAGGAAAGCATCTTTTTCTCATCTCTACTTCAAATAACTCATGACCATCAACATTAGAGACTAGACAACTTCCTTCTCTAGACAATAATGAGTATCCATTTTGCATCATTTGACCCACACTCAATAGGTTTTGATCAAGTCCAGGCACTAAAAGGACATTAGAAATGTGTTTGATACCTATCGTAATATGAATTTTCACATTTCCTTTGCCAGTGATAGCAACTTTATCTCCATCTCCAATCTTCACTGATCCTGTAGCAGGTTCTAGCTTTGAGAAAAATTCTGATTTGCTTGTCATGTGCTGAGTGCAACCACTATCAATGAACCAAGTGTCACAATCCTCCAAACTCCTTGTAGTCTTAGTCATAAATAAGAGTTCTTCATCATCTTCAGTTTTTGTGACATTTGCCTTTTGAAATTTCTGACTTAGTTGATTCTGCTGTTGCTGTTTCAGCCTACAAAACTTCTCAATATGGCCATTTTTCTTGCAATATCTATATTGGATTGGTGGTGGTGTTTTTCCTTTGTACCAACAATCACTCTCCTTGTGGCTAGTTCTTTTACAAATTCCATATTTTGGGAATCTTTCCTTCTTCTTTGAATCTTTTCCAGAATGCTCTCTAATATACTTCTTTTCAACTTTCATTGTTAGACCCTTTCCTTTGTGCCTTACTTGCAAGGCTGATTTTGTTGCTTCCTCTTGTCTAAGAAGCCTTCTTTGTTCTTGAGCTTGAAGAGAATTTACAAGCTCTGTCAAGCTTATCTCAGAGAGATCCTTTGACTCTTCAAGTGAAGAAATCTTGGATTCAAACCTCTCAAGCAAGACCACCAAGACTTTTTCCACAATTCTGCTGTCTAAAAGTTCTTCCCATATCAATCTGATTTGATTCACAACTTTCATCATCCTAGTCATGAATTCCTTTATGTTTTCAACCTCATTCATCTTTAAGGCTTCAAACTCTCTTTTGAGATTAAGAACCTGCATTTGTTTGGTCCTCTCATTTCCAAAGAACTTTTCCTCAAGCTTCTCCCAAACTTCCTTTGTTGTATCTAAATGCGAGATTCTCATAAAAACATCATCATCCACAGCTTAATGCAAGATGGTAAGAGCCTTGGCTCTTTTGGCAACTTGCTCACTGTGAAATCTCATCTGAGCAACAGTGGGATTTTCTTGCAAAGGTGGTGGTTCAGCACCAGTTTCCATCACTTCCCAGAGATCATAGGCTCTCAACTGAGCCCTCATCGTACAACCCATATTTCATAGTTCTTTCCTGTAAATACAGGAGGTGGTGGTAGAGAGATATTGTTGGAAGCCATCAAGAACAGTTGGGTATCAAGACAACGGGTTGGATTTTCTGGTTTTTTCTTTTGTTGAGTTCTCTTCTGTTTTTTCTCTCACAGGTCCCTCAAGAACAGAGAAGCTCTAGATACCAATTGTTAGCACTCACAGAAATTCAGAAAACATGAAGGTTTTTCCATTCAGTAGTAGCTTAAGTTTCTGATATAAAAAATACATAGCAAAAGTAACTTAGCATAGTACAAAAGCAAGTAAGGTGTTTTGTCACTAACTATGATTGCTTTTCCTAACACTCCAAAAGGTATGGGGCACCATACTCTAAGTCAAAACACACATCAAATATCTAGAAAAGCATAAACTAAAAATACACATCACAAAATAAGAGTGTACATTAGAAATTTCAGTAGCATTAACACTAATGAATCACTCAATTTAAGGATAAATATTTCTTAGGAGGGAGGAATATATTATAACATCCTCCTTAAATCATCTCAACCAAATTAATTCAAAATAAGAATATGTAAAGTAACATTCTATTAGTAAGTAAAGTGTCTGCATGAGCAACTGAATTCATCAACAAAAGCATGATCCTTTAGGCTAATCAACCAGTAAAGGATTGATTGAAGTCAAAGAACGCCAGTGAATAATTGTAAATCATCAGCTAGGTTGCCCTACGCGCAATAGTCAATTTACAATAAACTAGATATATCAAGAAATGAATTTATAAATTTTTAAAATTTAAATTTGAAATATTAATTATATATATAATAGAATTTATTAATAAATTAAAATATTTATACTTTCCCTTACTATAACTGAAAAAGAAATTAAATGGAAAATAATGTGAATAATAGTGACTTCTAAGTTGTAACTCCTAATATTCATTCATTTTAATCAATCAAAGGCTACAACTCAGAATTAAGAGAAATTGAAATTGATCTACACAATGACAACTCAACTAAAATGTTGAGTTGGTAAAATGAGAATATAGAAGAGTTGATATGTCGTCACAAGAGTCCGTGCTTCCGCTTTTATATATTATAATGGATTATTTGATAGCCAAAATTTAATTCTTTTAAATATCAAATGAATATTTAAACTTTAAAGTATTCTCTTTTATTTTGTTACAAACTTTAAAGCATTCTAAATGACATAGATCAAATGAGTATTAAAAACAAGGAGTAAGGAGTAAACTAGTAAATCGATCCCTGACTTTTTTAAGGTCATGCGATTTAGTCCCTGAGAAATAGAAAATCTCAATATAGTCCCTGACTTTTCACTTTTTCTTTCACTATAGTCCAATTGTGTGTTTCCCGTTAATTTTTTACGATGTGTCACATTTAGTGATACTCTGTCACACTTTTTGTCACTAAATTAAAGTGTCCACCGTGACACAAAAATGATGTGATTTTGTCAAATTTATAGTTTGAAAGGCTTCAACTCCAAAAGTCGTATGCTTCCATGTTCTCCACTTTTCTCTCTTCTCCCCTTTTTTCATTGGAAGGTCTCAGCCTCAATGATGTTATTTTTGTGCCCCGATGGCAAATAGTGTGACAGAGTGTCACTAAACATGACACGTTGTAAAATAATTAATGGGAAACACGCAATTGGACTATAGTGAAAGAAAAAGTAAAAAGTCATGGACTATATTCGAGTTTTCTATTTCTTATGGACTAAATTGCATGACCCTAAAAAAGCCAATGACCGATTTGCTAGTTTATTTACTCTAAAAATGATGTTTTTAAAACCGGACCGGTGATTGAACCGGTGAAGACACTGGTTCACGGTTCAATGGTCAAACCGTGGTCGAACCGGTAATAATTAAATATATATTTTTTATATGATATAATATTTTAAGTAATAAAATAACATAAAATTATAAAGAAATTAATATATATAAGATTATAAATAAACATATATAAGATAAAAAATTAATAATAATTAACTAAATAATAAATATTTATCTGTCATCCTTAAAAATTTATTCTTATTTATCACAAAATATTTTACATTGAATAAAAAACCAAAAGAAAAACTAAAAAAAAAATTGAAAATTTAAAAAATGACCGATTCAACCGGTTTTATGACACTGATTTTTTTTACGGGTTTTTACCGGTTCAACCGATTCTTGACCGTTTCCCACCGATTCTGGAACCAACCGATTTTTAACATGATATGGACCGGTTCCCGATTGGTCCGGTCCAGTTTTTACAACTATGATTAAAAATGTTATTGTCTAGAGTTGAAAAGTTAAGAAATGAGGAGTTTCCATTCCTTCAATTATTGATATAACATGATTAGAAAATGAAAAGAAATTGATGTGGCAGTTTCATTCATATCCCACACTTCAATTACTAAACTACACTTGTGTGTTGTGTGTGATGTTAAATAAAAATAAATTAAATACATATAATTTAAGTAAAAATTATTTTAAAATTATTTAATAATTTATAATTACCATAATTTTCTTGTTGCATATAAGGAGTTTAATATATAATGAAAATATAATATTATTTTACTTTTTAACATAAAATTAAAAATATCTTATAAAAAATATAATTCATTTATGTATTTATTTGACCAATTTAAAGAAAATATTATATATTTATTAATAAAAAAATTACTTTTTATCCTTCTATTTTATTTGTTAATTTTTTCTTTTTCAACAACTTAAAATATATAAAAATTATTATACTAAGTCAATAAACTGCTATTACTTCATTATCTCTGAAACAATGAAACAAGAGAGGCACTCACCTCTCCCGCATCACACACGTTTCATTGAACAATCATTCAACATATAGGGCTCCAAGGCTAATTTAATTTCCCTTCACTTTTCTTCCCTTCTAAGGCTGTTAAGAAAACGTACCTACAATGCTGTGATGAGGATATATCAACACTATGATAATTGTTTACTGATTTGATTCACTCAGAAACATAAATTGTTACATATGCTTCTTCCCAAGAATTGTTTCCTTTTTAATTAATTGATGCAAACAAGATGGTTTAGCAATTAGTAGATAATTTTTTTAAACAATATTTATTCTAAATCTATATCATAAGGTGCTTTTGCCTTTGTGTCAGTACTAAACAATGTGTCAGTCAATTTGAAATGGCCAAAAAGAAAAAAAACTCTATTTTAAATAGTTAGAATGGGTCCATCGTAATCTTGCTGAAATGGAAACAAAATTTATAGAGAAAATGGCTAAAGTGCTGCCCAATGTTGACGTGGTACTAACTGGCTCATAAAAAATGGTCAATAGAAGAGGTCAACTTCATAAACTTTTCCTCAAGGAAGAGATTTTCTCTATAAATAGTCTCACAAACTCTCCATAATCCCATAGCAAACTAAAACCATCACTCATTGATCTCCACCTTCATCCAAAATGGCTTCCTCAAAGCACTTTACAATTGTTCTCTTCTCACTAAGTGTAGTTCTCCTTCTCCAAACATCTTTTGGAGCCGACCCTCTCTTCCATATATGTTCAACCTCTGAGAACTTCACATCTCATAGCCCTTATGAATCAAATTTGAAAATGCTCATCAACTCGCTTATCTACAAGACTCCTTCAACGGGTTTCGGTATGGGCTCAGTGGGCCAATACCCAAACCAACAAGCATATGGGCTTGCTCTTTGTCGTGGTGATGTGTCACCCTCAGAGTGCAAAACTTGTGTCTATGAGGCAACAAAAGAAATCCGCAATAGCTGCCCATACAACAAAGGTGCGCCATCATATGGTATGATAACTGCTTGTTCAAGTACTTAGATACAGATTTCTTTGGCAAAATTGACAACACAAACAAGTTCTCTTTGTTGAATGTGCAAAATGTGAGCGATCCTGCCACATTCAACTACATTACCAAGGAATTATTGAGCTTACTTGCCTACAAAGCTTCTATGGACACAAAAATGTATGCAACTGGAGAGATGAAGATTGGAGGATCAGAGAAAGTTTATGGGTTAACTCAATGCACCAGAGACCTTTCCAGCGCTGATTGTAAGAAGTGTCTGGATGATGCAATTAGTGAACTTCCAAATTGTTGTGATGGAAAAAAAGGGGGCAGGGTTGTTGGTGGAAGTTGCAATATCCAATATGAAATTTACCCATTTGTTAGAGAATAAATATAGGAGAAATAAAATAAGTATTGTTTGAATAGGGGGAACTCTGTTATTTGGCACCTATATATAGATATATACTTGTACACGTCAATTTTGTGGAATGAAATTTGTTCAATTAAAACATGATTGTTTAATGTATTAATTAGAGTGAACGGATCACTTCCTGACAGATATGTTGCTTGAGTTCTATCTAGAAAAAAATGGAATTGTTAGCTTTGTTACTCTGTATAATCTTGTTTTTTTATAAACAAAGAGAATATAATTAAAAGAAAGTACATCTACTCCTTTTTTTTTTTTGACGGAAAAGTACATCTACTCTAACTCATACATAAATACAAGAATATAAGCTTTAGCTGGGATAGAAAGAAAGTACATAGGTACCAGCATCTAGCAAACCAGAGACAAGTTATCCTATAGCCAAACTTGACATAAAAGGAATTAAACAATATAAGCCACCAAATGATAGAGGAAAGGACCTACAATTTCAACAATTCTAATTGATAATACTACCTTCTTATTTATAAAGCCCTTTTCAAAATGTAAAATGTAAGTACCTCTTTAAGTGCTCTTAAATTCTCAAACATGATAGTAAAATTAGCTACTAAATTTCAAGGGGTTCATCGAGTGGAGCAAGACAATGTTGTCTCGTATCTGACAGGTCGCAGGTTCAAACCCCCACTCGTCTCCTTGGGGTGAGGTAGAATGTAAGTACTCTTTGAGTCCAGAGGCTTTTACTACCTTGGACCGGCCTCACCTTAAATTTTATGATATATATATATATATATAGAACGTATCAAGTGAGAACACTTGCTTATTGTGAGAAATGAGAATATTTGATAATAGCCTTTAGATTAACACAGGAGAAGATGGCAGCGGTCCTGATTTTTGATACGCGCCAATCCTAAAAAACAATTAAAGTGGTTCATGATTTTCTAAAAACTGGTACGTATCGGATTCAACTGGTTCAGTTTCTAAAAAACAATCTTGCCAGTGTCTATTATCTAATATAAACTTTTTCTTTAATTAAGAGCAACGCCACTGTGTAGAAATTAGTGTTATTGAAACTGCATCGGTCTAATCGGTCTAATCTTACGTTAATTGTTTTATTGACGATAAATTTATATTAAGGATTTTTGATACCTTTTATCGAAATAATTTGGTTGTTATGAGAAGATTGGCGGCTGGATAGGGGAAAAGAAAACTCAAAACTGTGGGGAAGTGAAAGTGGGGAAAGTAGTTAGTTTTTTAGAGAAAGGTATATACGTGGAAAGAGATAAAGGGAAAATATTTTTAATTTATTTCAGCGAGTGATCAGAACCATTCAATATAATCTAAAGGCTATTATCAAATGTTCTCATTTCTCACAATAAGCAAGTGTTCTCACTTGATACGTTATATATATATATATATATATATATATATATATATATATATAATAACTGTGATATATAGCTCATGTTTTGGATGAGAATTAGAAGACCCTAAAATCATGTTTGAGAAGGGAGACTTAAATGTGATTTTGTAAACAAGATGATGTTTGATTATTTTCAACCAAATTTTTATATTTGATAGGAATGAGCAAAGAGCAATATATAAGTGACCAGACCCATAAACCTAACACCTTAAGGTTTTGGGTTGGATATGGTGTCTAGCTCACTTGTGTGTTTTGCTCATTAGCTCTATGTTGGAGGTCTCCCCGGTAGTTTAGGCTTCTCTCGCTACCTATGAAGTGATCATTGTGTCGAAAATCTTCCTAGTAATATATGGAGGTTAGGCAGCGTGTCCCGTTGATATGAGCCAACTGCGGTATAAATATGAAGAGAGTTTTGGCGGTTTTGGGCCTTTGGGGGTTTGTTTTTTTCAAAACAACGTAGAGTATGTTTGGATGGGCGTTTGATAGAGGTAAACGTGAGTATGTGTCAACCATACGTGAGTTTATCTTTTTTTGGATTGTTTGGATTAGCATTCATGAATTGAGTTTGAGAGAAAACTTGAGCCTAGTTGGAAGCAAAAAATTGTAGCTTTCACCTTTACTAATACTTGAGTTCAAATGGACATGTGAGGTTGATGTGGGCAATTTGCTCTTTTACCCTTCATCTTTACTGGGTCAAAGCATGTTTTCTCACTTGATGCTCTCTCACTCGGTCCTTTTTAGTAATTATACCTACAAACGTGATTTATACAATCTCAACCAAACAACATTCATTTTCTTAAACTCACGTTTGCAACAAACTATCCAAACATGAAATCACGTTTATACAAACTCAAGTTCCCTTCAAATCACGTTCAATAAATCACGTTCACCTAAACTCAAGTTTACAAACGCCAATCCAAACACACACGTAAACGACATCTCGTAAGCATATTGATGGCCCTGAAACACATAAATTTCATACAAAAACAGCATACAACTTTAAACTACTCTATAGCTTTTGATGGCCTGAGATATGTACATTTTTCTCTAACATTTTGTCCACGCAATCCTTCCATTATGTCTTTCTTTCTTTCTTTCTTTTTTTTCCTAAGGCCTTCCAATCATTGCATGCAGTCACTTCTTTCAGTTTCCTTCAAAAGTAAAATTTTCTTCTCTCCCAACTGTACCAAAGCAGAAACAATCCCTTTCATATCTTATTCAATCAATTAAATTTGATTAAGGCTCTTTGGTGGTTATCTGTTGTGTCAAATTGAACGGTTAGAATTCATAGTAGAACTTCCCAAGTAACCAACTACAATAATTATTTTTTACTAATTATTTATATATTTTTTATATGGAAAATAAGTTTTATGTATACATCGATATCATAATACAAGTTAGTTAATTTTGTTTTAGGATATTAATTATAATACTTATTTATTAGTTATGAACTGATTATGATAAATTGGATGAGAATATCAATAAAAAATCTATTTTCCTTATTTTAAGAAATTGTGAAAAAACCTATATTATTTTGACCCAAAAAAATTAAATTATGTTAGTATACGTAAAAGAGATATGAGAAGAAAAATAAATCCTTACTCAAATTTAGGATTTATTGTTTATTTTTTTTTTTAAGCAAAGAAATTGATTAAAAGAAAGTACAATGGTACTCCAACCCATACAAAATGTTTAACCAAAGTGAGAAAAAAAAAACAACAAAGGAAGAAACCCAAGGGATTTATTGTTTATTGATTTTATTTCTCTATTAGTTAATTTGATTAAATTTTAATGAGTTCACAGTCACGTTTTTTCTTAGTTTGAACTTATTTTCAAAATCGGAGCATCGATTGTTATTGATAGGTATCAATGATTTCGTATTAGCTAGAGATTAGATACATACATTTGATTATTTGATAATTTATTGTTAATTTAAGAAATAAATCCACACAATTGGTTGTTTTTTTAGCACTCTGTGTGAACATATATATACTTTACCGATAGATATATTCATATATACAAGATAAATATTAATAATTAAACATTATGTTAAAATCAATACTAATATATTCTAAACCTTAATTTGCAATTATTTTATGCAAGATCACATATCACAGAGGCAATCATGTTCAAGTCGGGTATGACCTCTATGGGCGGTAAAGCTCTTCATCCGAGTATTTAACACATTGTATACCTAGGGCTCGAAATCTCTGTTTAAACTGGAACAACCTCTTATCATCTAATCCACGTACTCCGTCTTAATTTGCAATTGATTGAAACACAATATTATTTTTTGTTTTAATTTAATTTTCTATATATTTTAGTCATTTGCTATTTATTGTATTTATATTTTGTTAATAACTTTTCAACTAAATTTAAAAAATGATCAATTCTTAAAATTTAACTGAGTTTTGGTGAAATCGACCTTATACGTAAAATTCACGCACTTAAATTTTTTTAAAAGAAGTCACAAGACCAAATTCAATCATCTCTCGTTCATTCTTCCTTGGCCATATGCAAGTGTTTCTTTGGAATCACCAACTCATGTTCGTGGCAAGTAATGGGTTGATGCTCCTAAGGTTTCAACCACACATGTGGACTAAAGTGTCTACCTCAAAAACAATTTGTGGACAAGGACATCATTTGCTCTTGTGCCTTCCATTGGGTCCAACCGTGCAAGACAAAAATATGGTACAAATCTTCACAAGTTCCCAACCAATACCAATAAGTCAATCAGTTTCCATTTTCAAGTGGCCTTACGTGCAACCAAATGGGCTTAGGTGGGTCACACATTTAAAGGTGCTAATTCTAGACCATACAATAAACCTTTCTTCTTAGGAAACTCAATTGCCTTGGTAACCACTCAACAACACAAATTATGGCTCATAACATCCCTTGAAGCATCTCATGAAGCTTAAATCTTAATTATATACAAGCTTTTAAATTTTCCACCTTTTCTAATTTGTCAAAACTAGTTGAGTCACATATTCTTTTAAATTAGCCTCTTGGCATCATTGAAAAGGACAAATGGAGTGAAATAAAGACACACGTGATTACGTGACGCTATGGTATCCATATGTCCTTGTCCACAAGAATTTGTCTAATGAACATTCAAGCTGACTTCTTCTTATAAAAGGCTTTTATATTCATCTCCCAAGCTATACCATTTTTCCAAGAAACTATTACCATATAGAACTTCTCATTCTCAATATGTGCAAAGGAACAGAATCAAGAAAACATGGTGGTTTGTGCAGCAGCTTCCCACCTAAAGAGAGTGCTTCACCTGGAGCAACCACATGTTGTGAGCTGTGTGGATTACAAGCTTCATTGTATTGCCAAGCTGATGATGCATATTTATGTAGAAAATGTGATAAATGGGTTCATGGTGCCAATTTTTTGGCCTTTAGGCACATTAGGTGTTTTCTCTGCAACACATGTCAGAACCTTACACAAAGATATCTCATTGGAGCCTCAGTAGAGGTGATTCTGCCAGCCAACATAAGTTGGGCCAAAGGAAACCTTCCTAACAACAGCAGCCAAAGGAAGTGTTCAAGAATAATGCATAACAACCCTTCCATGTTCCTTTAACTTCCATCTTTTCTCTTCAGAGATGATGTTATGTTTCATTTGGTTGATAGATAGAGAGAACAGTGAACACCATCTCAGTAAAAGGAAGGCGTGTGCAATGTATTAGACTTCTTTAATTTGTGGTAGATGTAGTTAGTTAGTTAGTTAATTCAAATCTAAATCTAAATCTAATTTCTGTTGTTATTTTATTTAGAACCAGTTCCAAAGCAGGGAAACAAATTTCTGGCACCAATAGGTTATACTATGTTAATTAGCAGATGTAATAAAATAATATATCTTACATATGTATGTTCCTGCCATCTCAAACTGCAATATTTTCTTATATCATTATTCAGTAGTTATATTATATGCTTAATTAAACTCCTAATTAAGAGTAACTACTACAGTTCTAAATGTTGTCTCTGGAACATGGATGACAAGGTCATACTTTGTATCAACCTTAAAATAAGGGAATATTATATCATTGAAAAATTTCATAGCAGTTTGTGGTAAATAAAGACAACCGACCATTTTGGTGGTTTTAGATAATAATCCACAGATTTGGTAACCTAACTACAAGGCAAAATAAAAAATCAACCTAGATCATCTTACTGGTTCCTTTGCTCTCTCTCTCTGTTTTTTTTTTTTTTTTTTTACCTTTTTCCTTTTTTATATCTCTCTTTTTTTACCTACATGACCAGACTCTTGCAATGATTCCTCCTTGTAAGAGTATGAACTATGAAGGAAAAGATACTTGCACAATTGAAGCTTTGGTTCAATACCATTTTTATATAAAATACCTGAAGAAAATCAAGATTCTCATGTATGGTATGACAAATAAAGATGATTCAAAATATTGTCATGATTCAAAACATTATTCTTGCACAAATCCATTAGACTCTATTACTTGTCACCGAAACAGCAAAGCGTTTTCTTAGCTCAAATTCATTAGACTCAATTCCATGTCAAAAGATCCTTTAGTAATTCAATTTCAATCACACTATCTAAAGCAATATTTTCCATTTGTTTTCAATATTTGGTCATCAAAGTCACATCTTACAGGTGATCATTGTAAACAAGCTTAATTGATACCATAAACTAGTCATGTGGACCACAATTTTACCATATCGTTTAGTTTAGTTTAATATATAAAATTAAACAACTCAGAACAGTTAAGTCAACAGTTTTTTTCTGATAACATGCATTTTACAGAATTTATTCTCATCATACTTAAGGACTATCATTGCTGGTAATTTGTGCAAAACAAGCAAACAATCAATCATCAATATCTCATCTCATTTCATAGGAGAAAAGAACTTCCCTTGAAGGATGGCAAAGAATGTTTGTACAATTATTAAAAAATAGCACTATTCCCTAAGAAAATATTGAGTAATACAACAAATGACACAATTGAGGCAGTAGAAAGGTTGTCAAAGATGGTATCTCAATCCACACTTGACCAATGTCTCTCTCTAATCTGATGAAAATGGAACTAATGAAGAGTTTCCAGAATAAAGTTTGCTGTCCTTGGACATTGTCTTAAGACGATGGAGCGAGGTAGTATTTGTGAAGGTCTAGGATTCATCCCTATGAGGAATGGCCAAACTGAAAGCAGAAGATGTGAAGTTGACTATAGTTGTTTGCCAAACACCAGTTTCCCTTTTTCTTTACAAGATCATGTTTATACAAGACACACTGGCTCATAGACTCACACAATCTAACCTATTGGATCACCATGCACATTCCCTTTGGAAGCAGGAAAGACTATGTAGGCCTGCAAATATATAGTAATAAAATCCAAATGTCAACATAGAAGATAAAAAATGGTTTTCAAAAACATTACCTTGAAATTAAGAATGGAAGAGGGAAAAATATATGCTATCTTCAACACTAGTTTTTATTCAACAAAAATGAAAAGTCTTATCTTATTGGTCAACTCAAGCATATAATAGCAAGATTTTGGCACTCAATTGAAAATTTTTATAACCACTTGGATATTACTCTCAATTAGTGAAGGTATGGTAAACTGGAGAGAAAAGGCATTCAATACAAGATGATTTGATATATGAAGTGGTATTTATCTTACCCTCTTTTTGTTTGTCTGAATTGACACTGACTGTGATGCAATTTGAATGTGTTCAAACCTCCTGGTCCTTTATGTTCCATGGCTGTTACCTCTAACACTTCCTACATATAATTAAACGGAATATCTTGGTATACATGGTAATCCCTTCTTCTGCATTTTCCAAATGCAACACCTTCTCCATCTCTTTGTTTTCATCTAAATTAACCCTTTAAGAGCTCTAGTAGACCTGTATCAACCACCTAAGTAGTCAAGATTTGAATAATTGTCTAGCTACATTTAAATTCTATCTCACTTTCATAAGATAAACAAAACTTCTGTTGATTAAGAATTGGAAACAAAACAATGTATTCACAATGTCCAAGGACTACCTTACCAATCAGAACCATATCTTGCTTGGAAAAGATAGTGTTTGCAGATAATCTGCTTAGGTCTCCTTTGTTTCAAGAGGATCATAATCATATGCTTCACCTGCTTTAACAAATCTACCTTTCACACGTTTTCTTGTATCAGCCCTTTCTTTGCGAGATGCATATCTAATTTGCTTACCAAACCTGCACATAAGAAATCAGCAAAATCTGTTAGGAGTCTACACCTAGCCCCATCACAAAAGAAAGGTTCTCTAAAATGTAATGAGGGGTAATTTCTCTCTACTTGGTTCAGAAAGTGATTTCACAACTTTTGCATCTTTCCAATTGAAATAGTTCATGATTTCCAATAAATGTGTATAGTCCTAGACTTAGTGATTTAAGCCTATGTTTGTAAGTGCATTTCAACTTGAATAAGTATATTTGCCTTGAAAGTTGCATAAATTAAAAGAACTGTCTCCATGTTCATTTTACCATAATATATACACACACGAGTAAAGGTACATACGTTCGAGTTTTCTTTTTCTCATTGTATCTCATTTTAGCTTTATCCCTTGCTTGAGGGCATGTAACCTCCAAATTTGGTTCCCAATGGGATTCACCTGACAGAAACAATGGCGATAACCCACAATCTTGATATTCAGTAGCATTATTTTCAACCGTAATGTTGGGTATTTGAATTGACATGCTTGAAGGAATTTGGCCCTGAGGAAATCCCAGGTTGATGTTTCTGTTGCAGCTAGGAGTCATAAGTGCACAATTTGCACTACTGTTGATGGTCTGCATTACACTAGCAGCCCCACCAGCCCCGGATGATGGAAAAGCCACACAATCTTGTTGGACTGATGATGATGCCTATAACAGACACATAGGTGACAATTAGTTTCATACATCACTAGTAAGACTCATATTAATAAGGAATTTTAGAGAGGAGAATAATAAAATAAATTTTCAGGATAACCTCCATGGCACTCTCAATAAGACTACTGGATTTTGTGACTGGTATGTTCCTATCCATTAATAGACAATCTATTTCTCCATCTTCAAGGTGGTATCTTGAGGCACTTTGAGAGCAGCCAAATATTTCATCAGCCTCTTCAAAGTTTAATTGAACATCATCCACATTGAGACCTTCACAAGGACCATTCTCCTCATGAAATCCTAGATCCTTGAAAATAGTACATCCCTGCAGACAATGAGTTAAAAAAATTAGAACTTTAAAAAAGGAGGTTTGCTAACCAAAATAAAAACAAGTAGAAAGTAATGCCTTTGGTTGGTTTGAGTCTTGAGGAAAGAAAAATGCTTCATCTTTGCAATACTGTGTGTAGTTTGGATTTGAAGGAATGATGGGAGATTGCTCCATCCAAGGTTCATATTTGACACATGGTTCTACTTCATTCAACATGTCACTCCCCAAACCAGAGGAACCAACCTCATCAAGTTGCTCCAAATGCTTGCTAGTGCAGCTATCATTTTTAGGCAATGTACCAAGTGATTCCAAACCACCACATAAGGAATTAGCATCAACCACATGGGGCCAAATCCTATAAAACTCATCCAAAGAGGGACAACCAGTGTAGAAATTCAATGCCAAACACCTATGTCCCAATACTGAACATTCATTTGTATTCCAATCACAAACTTGACAAAGAGACCATTTATGATCCATGCAGAGGACAGTTGCTGACTCAAAATTGCACTTATCACAGAGAAGAGAACGAGGGTGCCTCCGAGACAAAGAATTGGCAGAGTGTACACATTCATCACAATGCAAACAGAGACGAGCAGAATCTGCCTTGCAGAAAACCACAGCTCTTGCAACCCCACAAAACTCACATAATGCTTCCATGATCTTTCAACCTAAGTAAACTAAACTTGAAGGGAATTCATGTTTCTTTATTCTAATCCACCAACTTGAACCACGTTGCTCCTTACCCTTCAACATTTCAAATAAAGCAATCAAAGCGTCATGACTCATGACAAATGTAAGAAATTAAACACCCATTTATTTTTTTATTTATTTATTCAAACAAAAATAAACCAAACATGCAGAAGCAGAACAATTCAACGTGCAATAAGAGGGCCTTACATGAACATTCTTCAACCCTCATAAAGAATATGAATGTCTAGAAAATATAAAAAACAAGAATAAAAAAGTGAGCTTTACCCTTACATGACCAAAAAAAATAAGAAAGGCTGAATTTTCATCCAGATGAAGCTGGTATAGAAGATCATCCAATATCAAGAAACACAAATTCCATGAATGGGAGAAAGAAAGGGAAATGCAGATTCAGAAGTGAAAGTATGTTTACCTGACAAAAGAAAGATTACAATGTTTCCAAATTGGAGCGCTTAGCAACTAGCAATGTCGTTGTAGGTTGAGTCTGGCAAGTGCATGAGTGAGCTGAGACAGTATTACAGTAACATTATGACATTGATTCATGGTTATTTATTCTGGTTTTTTTTCCTAGGTTTGCCTTGTGGGGTATCCAGCCACGTGGCAAATCTGGGGTCTGAAAATTGATGCTGTGGCTGACGTGGAAGGGATTGAGGTTGAAAACTTCAGACATTAGTGTATTTCAGCAGTTTTACACGGACAGTGCTCCAGATGTAACTAGATACAATTAAAAGGAATATAGATATATATTAATAAGAATGTTGAGTCTGTTGGATACTTGGAAACATGAGGAAGCAGATTTTGATTTTGTGCTTGTTGTAGTTGTATTAGAGGAGCCACATAGGCCAAATTTTTTGAGGTAACAGATTCTACTAACTTGGTGGTTCAGATTTTGATTTTGTGGTTCAGAGTGTCTTACATCAGAATAAATCGGCCTATTTGGCTCTACTTGTGAACTAGAACAAACACCAAATCAAAATCTGCTTCCTTATTGTTAAAAACAATTACTGATTAGAGAAATGGTAGGAATGAGTTCAAAATGGATTAAAAAAATCAGAGAGAGAGAGAGGAGGTGATGACGAGTCAATATGGACTGATTATTTCTTAAAAAAATTTATTTAATATAAAATACTTTTTTAACTAAATAAACATTTAGTGTCAAGTTATAAATATTTTTATATTATTTATTTCACAAAATATATTAATATCATATCGTTATTTTATACTAATTTAAATAGTTAATTTGATTTCTAATGGGTGATTTTTTTTTTCAACCAGTTACACATTCTATTGTGTAATATTGTATATGTGTTTGTGTATCTTTAGCTTCATCACTTTTTAATTATAGTAAGGCCAATAAATCATAAATCAATGTTTTCATTTATTTAATGACTGATTCAGTTTTTAAAACACTATTTATTCTATAATTAATAAAGGACCAAGTCCAACTAATTAATTTTTATTTTTTTATTATTTTTTAGGATGCACCAATTTAAAAGTTATTGTACCATATACAATTATATTTTGGTCATTAGATATTTTTATGGTGCATCATTGTTTTAAATGCATATCTAACTGCTAACATATAATTGTATAGGATTTAGGGTTTAAACCCTAAAATATAATTGTATACGAGCAACAAATTTTAAATTTATGCACCTTTGACTTATAGTCATTTTTATTTCATATTTTCAATAATAATTATAAAATATCATTTTAACATAACATCATTTTTTTGGCTAAGCAAAGATAAATATAATAATTAAATAGGAGTACATAACATCATTAATAATTTTTTAACATAACATCATTAATAATTTTTTTTAAAATAATGAACTCACTAAATTAAAATTATCTATTTTTGTCTTTGACCGAGAATCTCTATAGGCATAGTTATAAGTTTAATCCTCAGGCCAGGTATGGTGATTAGATAAAGCCCTTCCAAGAATAACGATTCCAAGATTCGAACCCTTGTCTTTGCAGGTAAAATTATCTATTTGATGTTGCTATATTAAAATGGTATTTTTAAGATTAATATAGACTATATTTTTTAACATTGATATTTTAATATAGGAAGAAAATATATTTTGGGTTAAAAAATTATACGAAGAGGAATATATTTTATATGTTTGTTTATTTTTTCCGTCTATCATATATATTCTTTCACTTGAACAAATAATTGGTATACCATATATATGTTTTTTATATGAAAAAAATACTATTATTCATATTTTAATTTCTTTTTAAAGTCATTTAGCTTAATTACTTCTAAACGGAATATATTTGCATTTTGTCTATCAATAATTAACATGATCAATTATATAATAATTATTGTTAACAAGGATGATTTTTTTTTAAAATAGACATATATAATAATTCTCCACAATAAGTAAGCTATATATAAAAAGTAACTTTTATTTCATGTGAAAAAAGTAAAAAAAAAAATCAATTTTATGAATGCATAGAGGTTATTATCAAAATTCTTATCTCTAAAAATAAGTAATACATACAAAATAAGTAAACATATAAAAGTATCCTTAGAATAAAAAAGAAAAAGATGTAACATATATTTGCATATAAATTATTTTAGTTTGTAAGTATATTAGTATTTATTGAAATTTTATTGTATTTAAAAAATATATGATTAAATTATATTTGGTTGTTTTTAAATATTTATTTTCTATTGATTAAATAAATTTATTTTTTATATTTTACAAATATACCGATATGATACACAAAATGCTTGTTAGATAGATTCAAAATCTTTTTTAATTGATTCATCTCCATCTGAGTAGACCTTAATTATAGGCCAACATATGCCATCCTCTTATAAAATAAACTAGTAAGATACTTGTGACTTGGCACCGGTAAATTGACGGTACAGTTTATGTTGCCTGCGCACAGGATAAAATATTAGTTATCATAAATGTAACATCCTAAATCTTATTAGGATAAATATTAATTAAATTAAAGAGATTAATTAAGAAAATAATTAATTTAATGGGAAATAAATAATAGGAGTGTCATTATTATTAGTTTTTTTTCGTAAAGGTAATTTTAATTGAAAATAGAATAAGGGGGTGAGAGTGGGCCCAAGCCCAATTAGTATTTCTGTAAGGAGGGGTAACAGAGCACCCTAATCCTTATTCGTATCATTCGTCAGTAAGCGAAACGCTAAGGAGGGGAGAAACGGAGTCTCAAGAGAGAGCTACCGTGGAGTGAACGCCAAGAATTCAAGAAAAGACTTCCTTGCTGTGATCAAGCTTCAATTAAGGTACGGTGGGGAAGAGGGTATTGTCTGTATATGCATGTAGGGGATGTTTGGGTAGTAATCTAAGAGTATAATTTTGAATTGATGAATTTATAACTTAGAGTGAAGATATAATCTGTTGGTTGATGATTAATTGTATGTAAATTGATGAGTATTGGATGAGATTAATGATGATATTGAGAATAATGGAAAAGGGGGTGATTAGGGATTGAGAAATTGGGGGTTTTGATGAATTGATGGTATAATCTGTAATTGATTGTTGATTTACGGAGTATTGGATGTTAATAATGATTATGTATGATGTTTAGACATAAAAGATTGATTAGGGATTGATTGGATGAGTTTAGAGAGGTTTGAAATCGTGAATTCTGCGATCTGTGTCGCGGGTAATCGATTACCAGGTGTGGTAATCGATTACCAGAGTGTTCTGGGCAACCCAGAAGCACTGTTGGCTTGCTGGTAATCGATTACAGAGGTGTTGTAATCGATTACCAGAGAGTTTGTTTGCGGGTAATCGATTACAGGGGTGCTTTAATCGATTACCAGAGAGATTGCTTGCAGGTAATCGATTTCAGGGATGCTGTAATCGATTACCAGAGTGTTCGGTTGCAGGTAATCGATTACAAGGTGGTTGTAATCGATTACCAGAGACCTTGTTTGCGGGTAACCGATTACTAGAGGTTGGTAATCGATTACCAGAGTGGATTTTGAGATCCTAACTGTTTGATGATGATTGATGTGGTTTGAGAGTACTTTATGATGAGTATTGTGTTGATGATTAATGATGTTTGATGAGGATTGCGATGCTTATGATGATGTATTATGATGATAATTGATGATGAGTGTGATGATGTATGAATGATGTTACGACGATAATGAGTATGATGATATATGAATGATGTTACGACGATAATTAGTATGATGATATATGCATGACGTTATGATGATGAGCTTGGTGAACGTATAATGGATAGATTTATGTGTTATAATAGGAATGATGGTAGGACATGTATATGTTGATATAGATGATTAAATATATGTTGAGTTTAGATGAATGTTATTGATTGGTGATTTTAATGTATTGATGGTATGATGTAATGATGTTGTGGGTGAGGATGGGTATTCTCTATGTGTATGTATGGGTAGTATTCCTTTTCCTCACCGTATTCTGTGGATATATTTTACAGGTGTTGATGAGGACACAACTGGTGTCGATTATGAATAAAAGGGTATGCTCTGATAGATGTGACATCAGGGTATGCTTGGGGGTTTTACCATGTTCCTAGATTAGGAGTATTTTTATGAACTTCTGGATGCCTTGTATGGCAGGAGATTATTAATTGTTTTTATTCCTAAGGAGATTTCCGCTGTTTATAATTGATTTATATTTGGAGTTTGAGTTGATTTAATAAAGTCGTTTTCAAACTATGAGATTTATCATAAGAGTGATTGTGAACCTTTTTACCTAACGTGGGACTTTCCCTTTTCTAATGTCGCGACCGGGGCCACGACGGGGTCGGCGAGCCCGAGAAAAATATTAAAAAAAATGATGGAATTATTGGGGAGTCGCCACCAATTTATTTGGTCTAGGGAAATTGGAAAACCCAAAATGATTTTAAATTGAAAACCTAGTCTGCGAACCAGAGATCCAAATTCGGGAGTCGATTATGTGTAGGGAAGGTATTAGCACCCTACAACATCCGTTGAAAACGGTTACCCTTAATTAATTGTGCAAAATTCATTAACTTTTAAAATGTTTATTTTACCCTCTAAAGGAAAAAAAACAAAATTTATTTACATTCTTTAAATTAAAGAATGATGAGAAAAAAAAATTTGAAATTAATGGGACAAAATGTTGAAAATTTTATTTTGGTTCGACGGGAAATCACGCTCCTACGTATCCCCAGGTGCAATGGAGAAATCAAAGCCACGTAGTTCTAAAAATGTCTTTGAAAAAGATTGGTTTTAATTTTGAAAAGAAATTGATTTTTTGAAAAAGGAAGGAAATGTAGAGAAATTGATTTTGAAAATGTTTTTTTTTTTTAATTTAAAAAGAGAATTTTGGTTCAAGTTAGCAAATGGCTATACTATGAACCCCAAAAAGATGTTATTGATAGAAATGTTATTCAATAAACATCATTAATTGTGCAAATTTGATTTAATTTTGAAAATGATTTTGTAATTGCACGTGTTATCGAGTTAACAAAATGCTATACTCAATAAATCTTTTTAATTCAAATGACGTTAAACGATAGAAATGCTATTCGATTAACGTAACAGATTAGTGGACAAATTTATTTTAAAAGAATTTTCTTTATTTTCAAAATGAGCAGATTATCGAGTTAGTAAATGGCTATACTCAATAATTCTTTTTTTTTTTAATTTGAATGAAGTTAAAGGATAGAAATGCTATTCCATTAACGTGATTGGTTTGATAAACAGATTTTTCAAAGGATATTTTTCTTTACAAAATGACTATACTCGATAATTCCTTTTAATTTTGAATGACGTCACAGGATAGAAATGTTATTCCATCAACGCAATTGATTTGATAAACAAAACCATTTTAAAAAAAAATCTTGTTTACAAATGGGCAGGCTATTGAGCTAGTAAATGACTATGCTCAATTATTTTTATTTAAATGACGTTAAAAGATAGAAATGCTATTCTATTAACGTCAAAGAAAGGGATAAATTGAATCAGTTAATATTTACATGGACATATAATTAAATTACAAATAATCAATTATTTACAAAGGAAGGGAATTAAACAAATATTTACATATGATTCTAAACATTTAAAATAAATACAAGATGGTGGATCTAAAATAATCTACAAAAAAGAGATAAATAATCACAAAATAATTAACACATAAAAAAAAGGATTGGGCCTCAGCTCACATCATTGGCCCGTCTCACCAAAAAAAACAAGAGGACCTAGGCACAACAGCCCAAGCCCAATTCTAAAATCAAATTGGCTAAACAAAGTAAATGAAACGGAAAAAAAAAGGGAATGGATCGAATATTTTTTAGAGAACATTCTAGCCCCTTTTCACTTTCCCTCTATCATTCACTCACTCACTCATCCCACTTCTCACCCTCTGTGCCTTTCTCATTTCCGTCTCTCTCCCTCTCACACACACTCACTTAGGGTTAGGTTTTGGGGACAACAAAAGGGAGCAGCCATGGGGGCTGACGGCGCGGCGGCCTTGCATGTGGGGGAGCGGGCAGCGGTGGAACCGCAACTGCTTGGGGAAGTCGCGGAGGCTGCGTCGGAGCTACATCGGTCGTCTTTGGCCGCGAGGAAGGGACGAAGGCGCGCGGTGGTGAGCTCACGGTGGCGTGTGGTTTTCGGCCCAGCAAGCCGCTTCGACGGCGGCACAGAGCGGCGGCGAGGAGCCGCATTCGAGGGGGTTACGTCCGTGCGGCCGCACGACATGACTTGGTGACGGAGGCGCGGACAGCGCCGTGACGGAGGGGGGCCATGAGCAGTGGCTCCAGTAGGCCGCAGGCGTGGCGAGGGGAAGACCAACAACCTTCTTTCCTTTCTTTCTCTCCCTAGACTTTCTCTGTTCTTGCTTATTTTTGTAATTTATGAAGTCTTGTTGCAATCTGATTTTGGTTTCTGAATATTGGTTTGGGTGCAGGTTATGTTGGCATGGCAATTTGGATGATGAGGGGTGGTGCAGTGGAGTAGGGGGAGCAATGGTAGAGCAAGGCCGCAACAGGGGAGACTATTCGTTCCCCATTTCTGTGTAAATCTTTTATTTTTTGTCTACTGTGTATTGAGACTCTGCTTATTGGGACTCTGTAGTGATTAATCTGGGACTCTATTTTTTGAATTGGCATAACATTGGTGTAGCATATATTATTCTGTTTGCTTGATTTTATCACTGCCCATGGACACATAACAGATTTAGTTTGCACATGATGAAAGAAAAATGCATCAATACAGTTTAAAGCAAGTAAACAAATGATACCAGAGTCACAACTTATCCCTCTTTGCGTTAAAACTCTTCACTTTGTTAACCTTGTAGCTGCAACTGCTTCCTCTGTTCTACTCAAATTGCTATTACAATTTCTTTCCTGTTTCGCTCAAGAATCCTTGCTGATAATAAAGATGATTATCGCACTGGAAGGTTTCTGTGAAAATTTTCTGTATCCGTGTCCCCATTTGCTGTCTTTTTCTCTTTTATTTATAGGCAAAATTTTTCCTTTTTTACACGCAAATTGCTCTGCAAAATATTCAATTGCCTATGCTGGTTTCAGTCTTTTCCTCGCTTTCCACCGCCCATGGCAGTGCAAGTTGCACAACTTGCACGACTTGTTTTTCTCTTTTTCCTTTTTTAGTTTTTTTTTAGATTAAATGATAAAAATGGGCTTAGGTTGGCCCAAAAGCCCCCCCTTTTCTAATTTGAACTCCAAAAATGACCCAATGGATAAAAAACAAATCTGAAAAATTCTTCTTTTTTTTTCAAGTTATTTTTTTCAAGGGTGAAGCAAATGGGACCAAATTGGCCCAATTAAAAGACTTTTTTTTTGGACTTAATAGATTTTTTTCCAAAACGTTTAATCAATCTGATAATTAATTAACCATCGATAATTAATTAACCATCGAAAATTAATTAATTAACGGATTAATTGATCCATTTTGATTTTCTTTAATTTTGGGTATTTTTGGATTTTTTAAGAAGAAAAAGATAAATACTACGAATATATACATAAGAAAAAGTAAATGAAATTCCCGGACAAAATTGGGTGCTGACATCTAAACTGCAATTTCTTTAATATATAAGAGTATGGGGTAGAAGGGTGTCACATTAGTTGGTATCAGAGCAGGTCGGTTCACCGGCCTTGAGTTATGAGTTTACTATGCTTCTGAGGTGTTAATCTGATTGATTGATTGACTGTTTGAGTGAATTGTGTTGCTTGAATTTGATTATTTGTCTTGTTTCTTTATTTTTCTGCTTTACTTAGTATGTTTGCTTACCCTTTCTTTAATAAAGAAAGAGTAATGGCTAGAATAGGTAGGAAAGATTGTGTGATTGTTGAAGCCTTAATAGCTATGGCATAGGTTGTTGGCAACCTAAATCAACATCATGAGGTGGATTGGCTTGCTCGGTTCTAGAGGAACCATCCACCTACTTTTCATGGGGGTTATGATCCCGATGGTGCTGCTGACTGGATCTTCGAGATCGAGAAGATTTTTAGAACGATGGACTGTCGTTGGTGTAAAAGGTTACGTTGGTTGCGTTCATTTATCAGGGGACGCCGGGTTCTGGTGGCAGAGCCCTTATAGAGGATGATCGATGAGGGCACCGCGTTGAGCTGGGATAACTTCAAGAGGGCGTTCTTCGAGAAGTACTTTCCTCATGACGTTCGTAACAAGAAACAGATCGAGTTCCTTGAGTTAAAGCAAGGGGATGGCACTGTGGCAAATTACGTATCCAAGTTTGAAGCGCTAGTACGATTCTGCCCTACATATGAGGGAGCTGCCAATGAAGAGTCCAGGTGTATAAAGTTTCTCAGCGGTCTTCGTTCGGAGATCAAGCGAGTGTTCAACTACCAAGGGATGACGCGTTTTCACGAGCTGGTGAACAAATGCAGAATTTATGATGAAGACCGCAGGGCTAGAGCGGCACATTACAAGAGTGGAGGGCCTATGAGGAATCAGAACAAGTTCCAATCAACTAACAAGGGCAAACCGTATTCTCGTGCAACGGGAGGCTCCAAGTTTGGAGGTGTCAGTGAGGGTACAGTGTAGAAGTAGTGAGTTTCTTAGGTCCTGTGATTTCTAGATGAGGTATAGGTGTAGATCCTTCTAAGGTAGAGGCAGTGCTTAAGTGGGAGGCTCCTAAGTCGGTAAGTGATATTAGAAGTTTCCTTGGGTTTGTTCGGTACTATAGGAGATTCATAGAAGGGTTTTCTAAGTTAGCTTTACCTTTGACTGAGTTGACTAGAAAGGGGGTTGCCTTTGTGTGAAATAGTAAGTGCGAGACTAGTTTCCAAACCCTTAAGGAGAAGTTGACTAGTGCACCAGTGTTAGTGTTGCTTGACCTTAGCAAAACCTTTGTAGTGTACTGTAATGCTTCTAAGATGGGTTTAGGTGGAGTGATAATGCAAGAGGGTAAAGTAGTAGCTTATGCTTCTAGGCAATTGAAAATCCATGAGAGAAACTACCATACCCATGACCTAGAGCTAGCGGCCGTAGTGTTTGTGTTGAAGATATGGAGACATTATTTGTATGGGTCCAGGTTTGAGGTTTTTAGTGACCATAAGAGCCTTAGATACTTGTTTGACCAGAAAGAGCTGAACATGAGGCAGAGGAGGTGGTTAGAGTTTCTTAAGGATTATGATTTTGAGTTGAGTTACCATCCCGGTAAGGCTAATGTAGTGGCTGATGCTCTAAGTAGGAAATCCATTCATGTTAGTTCACTGATGATTAAGGAGATGGATCTTTTAACCCAATTTAGGGATTTGAGTTTAACTTGTGAAGTGACTTCAGTTAGTGTGAGGTTAGGTATGACAAAAGTAAGTAATGATCTGTTAAAGGATATTAGCAAGGCCCAATTAGAGGATTCACTTTTGATAAATAGAAGAGAGGCCATATAAGGAGGTAATGGTGGAGAGTTTGTATTAGGTACTGATGGGGTAGTAAGATTTGGAGACCGGGTGTGTGTGCCTAGTGAACCTACTATTAAGCGTCTAGTGCTAGAAGAAGGGCATAGAAGTAAGCTTAGTTTCCACCCATGATCGACTAAGATGTATCAGGATTTGAAGAAAGTGTTCTGGTGGCCTAGAATGAAGAGGGACATAGAGGAGTTTGTGAGTGCTTGGTTAGTGTGCCAAAAGTCTAAGGTAGAACATCAAAAGCCTTCAGGATTGCTTCAACCCTTAAGTATACCTGAGTGTAAGTGGGATAATATTTCCATAGACTTTGTAGTTGCTTTGCCTAAGACTATGAGGGGGCATGATTCCATTTGGGTTATTGTGGATAGGTTAACTAAGAGTGCACATTTCCTTCCTATTAACATTAAGTACTCCTTAGAGAGACTAGCCCAGCTGTACATCAGTGAGATTGTGAGGTTGCATGGCATACCATCTAGTATAGTTTCAGATAGAGATCCCAGGTTCACCTCTAGATTTTGGGAGAGTTTGCAGCAGGCCTTGGGGACCCAACTTAGGCTTAGTTCAGCTTATCACCCTCAGACTGATGGACAAACCGAGAGAACCATTCAATCCTTAGAGGATTTGCTTAGAGCTTGCGTGTTAGACCAAGGGAGTAGTTGGGATAACTTCTTACCTTTGATAGAGTTTACTTACAATAATAGTTTTCATTCTAGCATAGGTATGGCGCCTTATGAGGCATTTTATGGTAGGAGATGTAGAACACCTTAGTGTTGGTATAAGTCGGGGGAGAGCCTTGGGTTAGGACCTGAGATAGTGCAACAAACCACTGATAAGGTTAGGATAATCCAGGAGAGGATGAGGACAGCTCAGAGCAGGCAGAAGAGCTATGCTGATAAGAGGAGGAAGGAGTTAGAATTCAAAGAAGGGGATCATGTATTCCTGAAAGTCACTCAGTGGAAAGTCTAGAAAGCTTACACCTCGATTCATTGGTCCTTACCAAATCCTTAAAAGAGTCGGCAATGTTGCCTACCAAATTGCTTTACCTCCACACTTGTCCAATCTTCATAATGTTTTCCATGTTTCTCAACTCCGGAAATACATTCACGATCCTTCGCATGTGATCGAGTCGGATCATCTTGAAGTTAAGGAAAACCTAACGGTGGAAACCGTGCCGGTGATAGTTGAGGATCGGAGGGTGAATCAACTTCGAGGTAAAGAGATTCCTTTAGTTAAGGTGATCTGGGGAGGACCTACACCCGAGAGTGCCACTTGGGAACTCGAAGAGAAGATGAAGGAGTGTTATCCAGAATTGTTCGCTTCAGGTAAAATTCGAGGACGAATTTTCTTTTTAGGAGGGGAGAGTTGTAACATCCTAAATTTTATTAGGATAAATATTAATTAAATTAAAGAGATTAATTAAGAAAATAATTAATTTAATGGGAAATAAATAATAGGAGTGTCATTATTATTAGTTTTGTTTCGTAAAGGTAATTTTAATTGAAAATAGAATAAGGGGGTGAGAGTGGGCCCAAGCCCAATTAGTATTTCTGTAAGGAGGGGTAACATAGCACCCTAATCCTTATTCGTATCATTCGTCAGTAAGCGAAACGCTAAGGAGGGGAGAAACGGAGTCTCAAGAGAGAGCTGCTGTGGAGTGAACGCCAAGAATTCAAGAAAAGACTTCCTTGCTGTGATCAAGCTTCAATTAAGGTACGGTGGGGAAGAGGGTATTGCCTGTATATGCATGTAGGGGATGTTTGGGTAGTAATCTAAGAGTATAATTTTGAATTGATGAATTTATAACTTAGAATAAAGATATAATCTGTTGGTTGATGATTAATTGTATGTAAATTGATGAGTATTAGATGAGATTAATGATGATATTGAGAATAATGGAAAAGGGGGGTGATTAGGGATTGAGAAATTGGGGGTTTTGATGAATTGATGGTATAATCTGTAATTGATTGTTGATTTACGGAGTATTGGATGTTAATAATGATTATGTATGATGTTTAGACATAAAAGATTGATTAGGGATTGATTGGATGAGTTTAGAGAGGTTTGAAATCGTGAATTCTGCCATCTGTGTCGCGGGTAATCGATTACCAGGTGTGGTAATCGATTACCAGAGTGTTCTGGGCAACCCAGAAGCACTGTTGGCTTGCTGGTAATCGATTACAGAGGTGTTGTAATCGATTACCAGAGAGTTTGTTTGCGGGTAATCGATTACAGGGGTGCTTTAATCGATTACCAGAGAGATTGCTTGCAGGTAATCGATTTCAGGGATGCTGTAATCGATTACCAGAGTGTTCGGTTGCAGGTAATCGATTACAAGGTGGTTGTAATCGATTACCAGAGACCTTGTTTGCGGGTAACCGATTACTAGAGGTTGGTAATCGATTACCAGAGTGGATTTTGAGATCCTAACTGTTTGATGATGATTGATGTTGTTTGAGAGTACTTTATGATGAGTATTGTGTTGGTGATTAATGATGTTTGATGAGGATTGCGATGCTTATGATGATGTATTATGATGATAATTGATGATGAGTGTGATGATGTATTATGATGATAATTGATGATGAGTGTGATGATGATAATGATGTCGGTGTATATCACCTTATTATGATGATGTTTAATGATGATGATATTGATGTATGATGATGATGATAAGTGTATATCACTTTATAATGATGATGTTTGATGATGAGCATGTTAATGCATGATAATGATGATTTATGATGATGGTGTATATCACCTTTTGATGATGATGTTATCTAAGTTGTGCGGGCCCATAGAAGGGGTACAACTTAGGAGAGGTGCCTTGAGCATATGTGATGAGACCTGAATTGTGCGGGCCCATAGAGGGGGTACAACTCAGGGGATCAAGATGGGGTGTTCGATGCACGGGCCCATAGAGGGGGTGCAACCTAGGAGTGATTGTACGGGCCCATAGAGGGGGTACAACCTAGGGTCGAATGTCGTTGTGCGGGCCCATAGAGGGGGTACAACCTATCGGATAGTGTGTGGTAACACCGGTAGACTATCTTGGTACTAACTAGAGTGATTGATGAGGTGCACCCATTGTGTGGAGTTCCAAGTCATGATCTTTGGGTAGATGATGAGAGGAGTATTGATGTATAATGATAATGAGTATGATGAAATATGAATGACGTGATGATGATAATGAGTATGATGAAATATGAATGACGTTATGATGATAATGAGTATGATGATATATGAATGATGTTGTGATGATAATGAGTATGGTGATATATGAATGATGTTACGACGATAATGAGTATGATGATATATGCATGACGTTATGATGATGAGCTTGGTGAACGTATAACGGATAGATTTGTGTTATAATAGGAATGATGGTAGGACATGTATATGTTGATATAGATGATTAAATATATGTTGAGTTTAGATAAATGTTATTGATTGGTGATTTTAATGTATTGATGATATGATGTAATGATGTTGTGGGTGAGGATGGGTATTCTCTATGTGTATGTATGGGTAGTATTCCTTTTCCTCACCGTATTCTGTGAATATATTTTACAGGTGTTGATGAGGACACAACTGGTGTCGATTATGAATAAAAGGGTATGCTCTGATAGATGTGACATCAGGGTATGCCTGGGGGTTTTACCATGTTCCTAGATTAGGAGTATTTTTATGAACTTCTGGATGCCTTGTATGGCAGGAGATTATTAATTGTTTTTATTCCTAAGGAGATTTCCGCTGTTTATAATTGATTTATATTTGGAGTTTGAGTTGATTTAATAAAGTCGTTTTCAAACTATGGGATTTATCATAAGAGTGATTGTGAACCTTTTTACCTAACGTGGGACTTTCCCTTTTCTAAACTGCAATTTCTTTAATATATAAGAGTTTGGGGTAGAATGGTGTCACAATAAATCCTTACATTTCAAAGTAAATTAATTTAATTCTTTATAGAATTCATCTCATGGAGGCAATATAGAAGATGCTTAGAGAGTCAATCCTTAACAAAAATCAATATCCTCTCTAAGTTAGCAACGGTGTTAGTCATCTCCAGATTTTCCTTTCCCTCCAAGTTCACCCAATACACGGGTTAACGGAGATTATACTATTCAGTTCTAAATTGTAATAATTATTATTAATTATGGTATGAATAATGAAGATGTACTCGTGCGAACGACACATATAATTCGCTGGTAAGTATAAAATCAAGAGTTTAGCTAGAAACGGATGATTATTGATCAAGAAATTATAAATTTTAAAATTTCATTTAAAATATGCAAAGCACTAAAAATATTGTATTTAACAATCGTAAATATTTAATACTTTGTGAAACTAATTGGTAATCGGAGGATATTTTAGTGTTTATGGCCTATTAGGAAACCATATATATTTTAACTATTTTTATTCAATAAATATAAATTCTTAATACTTTGAATTATTTTTTAACCAATGGTTATTATATTTCAAAAAATCTCAATGAATATCATAAGCATGATATTGTTGTTCAATTACACTTTATAAATTATGTCAATAATAAAAAGTATATTAATATCTATTATGTTCTTTCACATTGAAATTTATTTAAGAAATATGATGTTGAAAAGCAACATTAGAATTCCTTTTAACCATGCTTGTGCTGAATGACTTTCATGTTTATTCTGTACAACACAGACCAGTAAAGACCAATAAAATATCCATATAAAATGTCATCGTTAAAATGGCCATCTGAAATGCATATTGACATATAACAGTAATCTTTTAAATACCAGGATGAAACCTTTTGCTTTACTTTTCTATTCACAATAACTAAATTTCAGATTTGCATGAGTAAAAATCATGTCATGCTTTGATTAGTACTACATCCAAAAAAGGAGAAACTACACAAACCCAGTGATAAGCTTCAAATTTGCTTTTTAGCTCAATTCATCTAGTTTCAGTAGGAAACTAGTAAGTGACCCGTGCATTCGCACGGGTAAATTGATGGTGCGACTTATGTTGCCCGTGCTCCGCACGGAATAAAAATTAGTTATGATAAATACGTCAAAGTTAAAGTAAGTGATGGGTTTCTGGCAAGCGAACCAAAAATCCACTAGTATGATAGTAAGAAAGATATTGTATCCACAGGGAACGGTCAATTCACGTATACTCGTGATCTAATTATCAAGGGAAATAACGATTTTGAGAGTATTGTTGCGGAAATTGTAAATAGCAAATAAATAATCAATTGAATTAGAAAGGAAGAGTTAGAGACACTTTATTTGGATTAGGATTGAACTTCATCTCATCACACCCCTCATGTATGTCTAGACTACCCAATATTTATAGGCTTTGAACTATAACACTGTAGACAAACTATATTGCTAAGACCCCGAGTTACCAGGCGCCACTCACACTCAAAGGTAATCCATGAGGGTTCTCCCAAGCGACAGACTTACCCTCGACTTATTCTGCTTTCTTTATTCCGTTTGTAAAGAACTAATTGATAAACGAGGCATACTCCTCTGGACGCACCTTCGCTAGAGTACTGTCACTACTCATCACTCATTAGAATACATCCACATTTCGCTTCCCGGATTGACAATCAACTAATCCTTTTCTATCGATCCATTAGACCATGCCTATCCTTTAGATGCCCTTCATTAGGATACTCACACTACCCATCAATCATTAGCATCACCCATGTTTCGGTCATTGGTTAACCGAGTATTCTCATTCACTCAGAGGTTGAGTTTCCTATGTCTAGGCTCCTCCAAACTCAATCCTAGTCGTAACGTTAATTACAAACTAGCCTATAACTCCGGCGCAAGCGCGAAAGTTAGGAATTAAGCACAGAACAAGATTACCAATATTATAGCTAGGGAACTGCATAAATAAATAGATAGAGTTCAACATACACTTGGGAATGAAATCGATTACATTCAATCCTAATGGAGAGTTAACTACACAAGGTAGCCATACAAACCACCGAAGATTCTGTCACCATCTTCAATCCTTGTGAAGCGCTCCTCCTCTCCTACTCTAAAATTAGAACTGGTGCATTATCACTGGAATATAACTGAATTACAATAATCGTGCACACTTTGATCTGGTGCAATGAGGTCCTATTTATAGGCTAAGGAAAGACAAGGAAAATTGGGGAGAAATCTATCTAAAAACGGCAACAAGGCACGAATCTTCGTAACTTGCGCTTCTCCCTGCGCAGGATCCAGAGAGCTGCGCTTCACCCTGCGCTACAGCGCAGGTTGAAGCGCAAAATGCGTTCTGCAGCTTCAATCTTTCTCTTTTTAACTTGATCACTCCCCGAGACTGGTTTTGGTTGATTTGTCTTTCCTTGTTTCCCTTTTCTTGATGAAATCTTGCATTTATTGAGCATATTGGATTTATTTGGGAAGGTTGTCTGTAGAATCTTTGTTTGATTGGTAGAGATATCTTCATTAATGGTTCTCAGATATTCTTCAAATCTTCATTATTGCTCACAAATAATCTTCCAATCTTCATTAATTGCCTTCAATCAAACTTCAAATCCTGTAGATATCTCCCTTATTTAATGCTATCTTTCCTTCAAATCAAATCTTTGCAATATCCTGCAAAAATCAGCAATATTTCTATCAAAATAGCATCAAATTCAAATCCAAGATTAATAAATGCATTTTATCTAATATTTAATAAAAAGGGATTAAACTGGGACAAAATTACCATTTTATCCTTGATAAGTGAACTAAAAAGTGCTCTAATTTTTCAACTAATTTTCACTTATCAGTAAGCCAGTAATATCTTTATAGATTTCAATTTATGTAGTCAAGCAATTTATAAATGGTAGAGCACTGAATGAAAAAGCACTCAATTTATAGATTTGTAATCATTCCAATGATTGAGAGGACCTATTTTAAAGAATAACCCAAAGCCAAAAAAATAGTTAATACAGTCTACATCTGATAGAGATAATGCATTGTTCAATTGTAAAGTTGTTCATAGTTTGGTGAACATTCCCATGTAGGCACTTAATACATGTATTCAAAATGCCTTTCTTTATATCCATGCTTAAAACATAACCCAAAAAGGTTAGTTGTTTGCCATAAGGAAATGGACGCATTGCATGGATAAAGGTTGCATGATGAGTAAATGCTAGTTTGGTTTTTTACCAAAACTTGCACATATAGAAAAATCATCTGATCATGTTAAAAGGGAACTTTAGTATTAGGGGTTGAAAATATTGTGTATATATGTTAACACTTGTCAAGGAATGCATACAAAATTAATACCTGAATAAACAAAATACACCATTGCAGAATGTGTTTATTATGACTGGAATGATATTCTGTCAATCAAATGTTGTTTCAAAAGGGATAAATTGCCTACAAAAAGGAAGTAAGCAGGATCTTATTTCTCATTGTTTGGAAAAGAGAAATCAGCAACTTGATGTGATTAAACAAATAATTTGTAATTGTAATAGAAGGTAACCTTAATATGATACAAACATGGTAAAAAGAACCAAAATCTTGGAGAAAAAAGGAATAAAATAGAAGTCTTACATGAAACTTAAAAGAAAGGATAGAAGTTTTACATGAATCTAAATGGTTGTTTTATTGTCTGGCATGTGTCATCAAAATCATCAGGTCAATTCTGAAATTAAGTTTAGTGTAACTTAGTTAGTATATGAAATGATATTGTAGGATAAGGTAGAAGTTCAAAGGAACTTACTCATTTAAAGTTTTGGAAGACCTCTTTGAATACAACATTGGTAGTGATATTTAATGGTCTTCCTTCTTTGTCATGTATTAAAATCTTCAACCCTTTTTTGCTTTGAACTCTTGAAAATGCCACATACAGTTGGCCATGGCTAAAAACTAGCTTAGGCAAATATAGTCCAACATTGGATAGTGACTCACCTTGAGACTTATTGATAGTCATAGCATATGAGACAACCAAGGGGAATTGTCTTCTTATAAGTCTAAAAGGCCATGGTGATTGAGACGGAGACATCGACATCCGAGGAATATATGTTAGACTCCCAATGTTCTTTCCTGATATGATCCTTGCTTCAATAATATGATTTGCCAGCCTTGTCACAATCAATCTAGTGCCATTACAAAGTCCTTCAGATTGGTACAAATTCCTAAATAGCATAATTGGAGTACCAACCTTTAATTAAATGCTATGATTAGGAAGACCGGATGTTCGAAGATTGTTTAGAAACTCATGAGTCAATGCATTAAATGATGCATTATCAAGTGATTCAGATTTGTCTACCGAATCAGATTTGAGATACTGTCTTTCGTTACCTGAGGTAAATTAAAGGATGTAAACATTAATATAATCTACAATGTCAATAATCTGCACCTAGAAAAAGTTTATGTATTGGCTTACTCACCCTGGGATCATTGAAAGAACATAATCATTTAACTTGTCAACAACCTCAATAGTTGATGCGAGAATAGCTCTTGATTGTAGGAGGTCATCATTCATGTACTGATCCACTAATCCAGGATATGTACTTTGAACTACAACATCTAATGGATTGTCAAAATCGGTTATGAGAAATGACTGAGGAATTTCTATTGTTGCATAACCATCATTATACTAACCAATTTTTCCATCTCCGACATCTAAGATCCACTTGGAGAATTGTCTGAGATTATCTGTATTGGGATTGTTGACATCGTTCTGAAGACGCATATTTTTTGTCAAAGATAAAATTTGAAAATGATCCCAAAGATAAGATGCATTTATTGTTGCATTGACTATGTCAGAACGACTTCCTCTTTGTATGACTGGTAGAATTTGTCTGAAATCCCCTCCAAAAACTAACACCTTTCCTCCAAAAGGTAAATGTGCACTTCTAGATGACCTCATAATGTCTCTGAGAGTTTTTCCAAGTGCTTCAAAAATACTTATGTGTCATTGGAGCTTCATCCCATATTAGTAATTTTGTGACTGTTAATAATTCTGTCAGCTCACTTCCCCGGTGAATATTGCAAGTTGATTTCTCTATGGTAGGAATTGGAATAGCAAATTTTGAATGTGTTGCTCTTCCTCCAGGTAATAGTAGAGATGCTATGCCACTGGAAGCTACTGTCAGTACAATTTCACCTTTAGACCGTATGGCGGATGCTAATGTCTTCCACATAAATGTTTTACCGGTTCCTCCATAACCATATTGTAACACCCACAATTTCCCCCTACCGGTATATAAATAAAATAAAGAAAGTTTTAAAATAATAATAATTTAATTATGAAGTATTTGGGAGCTGTTAATAAGAAATTAATTTTTTATTTTTTAAATTATCCAACCATAATTATAAATAAAATTTTTCAAGAGAGGTGTTTGAGAAAATGACCTAAGATACCCTTAGTAATTATACAGTTAAGGAAAATATAAATTTAACTATAAAAATAGCTAAAACTTAAAGGGATCCATATTTTTAGTCAAAATAGTCTTAATATAATTAATAATGAATTTTAGAAAATTATTTAGAATTTTCTGGCGCTTTTGAGCAAAAAGACCAAAATGCCCCTGGTTAGCAGTATAACCCTAACCAACATATGAAATTTTATGGAATAATATGGAAAATATACTTTGAACCTTAAAGTTAGATTGAAAATGATATTTATAACTTTATAGAATTTTTGTATGTAAAACCATAATTTTCTATCCGCTTACTCTTATTAAAAAATTAATCACTGTGTGCGAAAACTGGGAAAATTGGGTAATAAGAAAGTTTAAGTGAGAAGTAAGTTCTAATCACATTTTTAGGCTTAAAATAGGTTAGAGCAATTATAGGAATTTTTGGGAAATTTTGGGAATTTTGGTGCAAAATTCCCATTTTCCCCTACTGTCTCTTGAACCGGGCCCGAATACTCTTGATCCGGGCCAGAAAAAAATTGCACAAACCTTCCCTTTTGCTTCTCATGCAAGCCGTGCATGTGGGAGAGTGTTGCATGAGAGACACTTGTCTCCTTCTTTCTTCCTTCCAAGACATGTGTCAAGTGTAAGCATTTATGGCATTTTAACACTAAAACCACTTATTCTTCCTTTTCTTCCACACATGCAAGCTTGAAATTTTTCTCTCATTTCTCTCTTTCTCTCCAAGACAAATCCGTGAGTCTCCCTCTCTTTTCTCCCAACATTTTTCCAATCTCCATCAAATACTTTCAAGCCAAGGTTCCATCTTTGAACCAAAGCTTTAAACACCAAGCCTCCAAGCCTTGAAAGCTTGAGTTTGGTGATCAAAGGAGGGATCTTTGGAGCTGTTTTGTGAGTTGTTTCTGCACCTTATTCTTGAGGAAATTCCTTAGGTAAAGGGGGGGGGGGGAGAACTTGAACTCTAGTAGGATTGGTGACTAGAGTGAAGGATTGACCTTGATCCTTGTCTTTGATCTTGTTTTTCTCTTGAAAAATGGGTTGTTGGAACCTATCTCTTGGGAGATAAGGTTCGGCTATTTCATTATAGCCTTGCATGGTGTTTTTAATTTGTTGTTGATGCTTGAAAAATGCTTGGATGATGTTTTGGTTTACATACAAACCATGTTTTTGCTTGAAAAAAATTCTCTTTTTCTCCCTATATGGTTCGGCTATTTTGAAAAAAAAGGACTGCATGTTTCTAAAATTTTAATTGATGATGGAAATATGTTTTGATGATGGATCTATGAACATGCATGAGGCCGTTTGGATTTATGAATTTGTTTTGGATGTTTGAGTCTTGAAAAGTGGTGTTTATGAGCTTAGAAATAAAGTTATGAACTTGAATGTGTGTATGGATGATTTTGGATGAATTAGCATGGTATTGGTTGTTGACAATGCTTGTTGATGATTGTGTTGAAATTTGGTAAAGTTTGGATGTTGTTGGAAAAATTGGTGTTTTGGTGACATTCAAGGTGTTCTTGATGTTCTTGAGGTTGTTCTTGATGAAACTCATCAAGAATTCATTTTGATCTTAAAAAGGTCAGGTGAAGTTGAAAAACATGTTTTTGGGCCTTAATGATCCAACAAGTTAAAACACTAAATTTACAAAAAAGGATTTTTAATTAAATAATAAATTTTGGAAAATACCAAAAGAATTAAATTCGGATTTCAAGTGTAATCCAAATAAAAGTCATCACAAAAGTCAACATTTTGATTTGTCATGTGTAAAAATGGGCTCCTAAGAGTCATTCAACCTTTGGGCCCTTGGTTCAGGCCCAAAATCCTCAAAAAGAGAGTCAAAGACTCATTAAAAAGTCAACCAAAAACAATTTATGAAATTGTGCATAGATTAGAGTTGGACATCAACTCTAATCCACCATTAAAATTTAAGCTTGAAATTTAAATTAGTGGGCTTAGCTAATTTAATTATCTAAGTTAATTAATTTAATTCACTTAAGCTAATTAAGTAAAGAATAATTAATTAAGGCTAAAATTAATTAACCTTAAGGAAGACTAATTTTTCACTAATTACTAATAAGGCAATAATTAAGTAATTAAGCCTTAATGATGATTAATAATTAATTTGTTATGATTAACCTTAATCAAATGAAATTAAAAATCTTAATCCAAGATTAAGGAAGAGATTAGGATTGATTATAGTTTAGTTAATGAAGACTAATTAAGTGTTAAACCAAATCTTAATTAGTCATGCTAGACAAATTAGGGTAAGCGATACTATCCATAAGACACAATCATAAGTCTTAGTAAATTATAGGGTTCAAGTGGAAACGAATATTGATTTAAAGAAGAACATTAGTACAAATTGCCTTAAAAAGATTATAACCAACACACTCTTTCTACATAAGACTTGAGAAGCTCAGTGAGAGAGTGCGGTTTCAACCCAAGGATAGGGTTTGGTTTTCCTTGAAGGAAAGACATTGAATCGGGCCGTACCACGGGTAAGTGGTGACGTAGAATGATTCGATGGGCTTTGCCTGTAAGGACTGTGTATGTTGAGAAAGCATTGTTTGATTTCCTTAAAGGGGAGACATTGAATCGGGTCGTACCACGGGTAAGTGGTGACGTAGAATGATTCGATGGGCTTTGCCTATAAGGATGTGTATGTTGAAAGCATTGTTGTGTGACATGCATCATAAAACATTAATGATAATCAAGGTGAAAAACCTTACGACCTATATGGCAGTGACACTCGGTACAGTGGGAAACTGGTAGGGACGGGTGCACTGGGTTTTGCAAAGAACGCCAGCGGGTCCTCGAGGGGGGATGCCAGCCCTGAGGATAGTCAGGTTCTTAAACGGCTCAGGTGACGTAGGCTCGCACCCTACTGTCGAGCACGCAGGAGATCAAGCTTGACTATCCTGTCGTTCTCAAGTTTTCAGGGTCAGTTGAGATTGTCTGGAAGACGGATAAAAATTGGCCAAAAGAAAAATATAAGTATCGTGCTAGTACAGACTCTAACTCCTGATACGTTGTACATATATGGTCGGGCAGTTGCTGTGTGCTCTGCGGATGGTGATGTTTCCCCGGGCCCTCATGCATTAGTTATGGCATCATAGTACAAAGTACGCATTAGTCTGTATGCATTATGATGATATGGATTATGTTCACTTGTTGATTGAATTGTGTGGAATTTATGTGTGTGTACTCTAGTGCATCATATCCTATGTTTGTGAGTTCATGTAAAGTGTTCTCACCCCCTTGTCTTTCTTTTGTTGTTTGTTATTATTTTGGCACCTAAAATGGCATGGACTCTAGAAGGATGCATGTTGTCTTGAAGATAGACGTGGCATTCAGGTGGAACCGGATCTTGTTGAGTCAGGTCGTAGTGTCTAGGGACATATTTGAGTAGCATTATACAGTAAAGATATGTCAAAGCCTAATAGAAAGCCCCATTTCTTTTGTAATGTACTATACTAAAATCCCAACCTAGATGTATGTTATTTCCATTGTAATTTCGATTAGTAACGGAATGATATACCTAGTACCAATGTACTTCTTGTTTTATCTCAAATATAATTTACTAATATGCTTTACAAAAAAAAAAATCACCAACTTTCCTCAATTTATTAAGAGATGAATTAACAAATCGCAATCGAGTTAGTCGAGTAATACCCGTCATGGGACGAGGGTGTTACACATATAGGAAGAACATCCCACCATGTTGCTGATTGACAATTTTCATGATTGTCTCAAATATTGCTCTTTGTTCATCTGTGAGATACAAAAAAACAACATTATGATTAGTGATGAGTAGGTTGTCCAACAATGATAACATGTAATGTAGCGTTAAATTGAAAAATGGTGAATGTAATGAATAGGTTACCAATAAGAGAATTGAAGTAATGTTGGAAGTCAACAACCAACTTGTTTCTATCATAAACTAGTTCTGCATAAATTAGCTTATTCTCGACTTGACTGATCATAAAGCCTTCTGGATAAGGCATTGATGGATAATCCTTGAGACTTTTTCTATTTAATTGCAACAACTCCTCAATTTGTAAAAGAGTCAAATTTTGCAATTGTAGATCAGTAAGTTGCAAGTCTATAAACAAAAGGATCATTTTAGAAGAAATTATAGTATGGTAAATAAGATGAGACACTTAGGTTAAGGTAATTATTTTTAAATACATTGAATAATGGAAGAGAACTTACTTTCATTGTGAGTTAATCTTCTTTGTTCAAATATAATACCATCTGCTAACCAATGTCATGATTGCTCCCACACATGCTCAGGTCTGTTAATGTTATTTGAGATAAGCATTGTAACAAATAGTTTGCGTAAGAAATGACCAGAACCCCAATCTTTGGCTTCTTTGATAGCTTTAATAAATTCCTTGTCATCTTCCAAAAACCCCATTGCAAAGCATGTTTCTCTGTAATTTGGATATATGATATTACCAACAGTTTTGATATCCTCGTAGCAGCATGGTCCTTTAATAACACATAACATCATTCTCAAATAGAAAAGTTCACCAATACTTGGAGGAACCCACTTCAATCTTCCAATAATGTAACATTTCTTCCTTGGTTTCCAACATATGTCTTTAGAAATGTACACAAATTTTGAGACAAATTGTGCATAGGTTAGATTTTTACCTTCTGTGTATACCTTGTTTGCCTCCATCCAAGATGTAAACATTGATTCTTTAACACTTTCCTTCTCAAGAAACGCTTCAATATCTTGATCATCATTGAAGTAAATAGATTGCTCATTAGGAAGATGGAAGTACAATCTTTCAACAACTGGTGATCTCCTATGAATCGGGAAAGAAAAAATTCTCCAACATGCCTCACTTGGTGATATGTATCTGCAATCAAGATATTGTTTGATCTCATCAAGGATCTCATTTTGAGGTTGACATTGACTGGAGGTAGGCACCATAACAGCTGTAACTCGATCATAACCTTTGTTTATGTACTTAAATAAGAACTTGATTGAAGTACTTTTATTACACCATTTAATATTAAGATGTGCTTGGTACTTCATCAATAACTTTGGATTATACGGGACAACATGAAGATTGTCAATAGTGATACCATTCTTCTCAACTACAACACCATTATCTCTTCTCTTGTAAATTGGATAACCATCCTGATCAACAATAGTAGAAGGCTGAAACTTTTTGGGATAATACCTTGAACATCGCCCATCTTTCATGCATGGAGAAATCCTTCTTGCTAAGCCACAAGGCCCATGAATCATGTGAGTTTTCCCTAACTCATATAACACATTATCCTGCTGTGGATTAGGGATTTCAGTTGAGATGATCTTGTCAATGTCTTCAAGATCTGGGTATTTGCATTTCGGATGTAAAGAAAATTAGTATATGTGCATGTGGTAGTCCCCTCTTCTGAAGTTCAATGGTATATATATCTGCATGTGAAAAAAGAATACTAAAATGTTGATGCTAAGGCAAAAATTGCATAATGATAGAGAAAGGAGAAAAAGTAAGAACCAATTTAAGGATATGTGACAAACATGCAAAGATTTTCCCAAATATTTCATTTTTCTTCAAATCAATCATGAGATGGTCCAACTTAATTTTGAATATTCGGGAAAGTATGTCTGGACGATCTTGTGGCTTTGAATGCATTGGTCTAAGCAACCTTTGGATGATCTTGTGGCTTTGAATGCATTGGTCTAAGCAACCTTTGGATTTCTTGGCCAGTTGGGGTTACATGTGAATGTTAAAAATAGATCAGGAAAGCCCACATAGCTGCAGATTGTCATCCCATCAAAGTATAGTTGATCCATATACCTGTGCCCACCAACAAAGATGAAGGCAATATTACTCTTTTTCCTTTATTTGATGCTTTTGTTTGACTTTGAGATGAAGCTTGATGCAAATTGATAGGTTTATCAACTCTTAAGTTATTTTGATGAGTTCTGATATAGAATAACCTTTCAAACTCCATCATCATGTATCCATTAACAACAAATTGTTGAAATAGTCTCCGAGATCTCAACAATGTTCTTGCTTCAATTCCTCGTGTCTGTAATCTAAAGCAAAGGAACTCTCTTATAGTAACTCTGTTTCGTTTGGCTCTTTGAGAGTTATCTCTACTTTTATATCGCACATCGTGTCTATAGCCATCTTCACCATATGGAAACAGTAGTGGGTATTGCAAGCCCAAATAGCCAGCATGGAGCTCATTGATCCTTTGTAAGTTACCACTTTGCGTTTCAAGTATTATATCCCTATTAGATCCAGTGTCCACATCCCCAACAATAAGAGCAGCCACTTCAGAAACTGTGGGTAAATTATATATTCTTCCATTTGTAGCCCTGTCTGAAATTAGTTTTAATTTTAGATCATGCACAGATGAATCTTTTAACCTTTCTCTGGCCATTCTGAAAGATTTAGCATATACATTATACTCGTCAAGCAGTCCCTTCAACGAATTGACAATGTGAGGATCTAAATGTTGTTGAGATCTGGAACCAAAAAAGAGAGGTAAACATTGAGTAATTAATAAACACTTCAACTAAATGTTAACAACATAAGTAAAATGGGTGACATACAATAAGATATCTGACAAAGGTTACATACCTTAACCCTGCTAACCTGTTCTCTAGTTCATGCTTTGTGTCATATATATAAAGTTGTGAAAATTTAGGACTCTGACCATGCATAGGTAAGAGACTCCCAATTAGATAACATGATTGCCCTTGTACTCTAATAGATGGTGGACCTCTTCCATTATTAATTGATCTATCAAGTTTTGCTCCAGGTGAAGTAAAGGCAAACATCATGTTGTATGAACGAATGTTTTGCTAAAAATTTTAACTTGCAGTTGATTCATGTTCAAATTGAAGATGACTAAGAATGTGCGGAGGATTATTCAAAAGTGGGAGTTGAATCTTTCCTCCACCACAACAAAGATGAAATTTTGGTCTTTGTGGATTCTTGTGTTTGTTAGTTCTCTCTCCATACCACATACATGCACCACAATATTGGCATGAGTGTGTTGGACCTCCAACATCAGCATATCCTAAAACAAAATTCACATTTAAATGTCATTAAAGTCAACTCAAGTTTAACATAACAGGATATATAAGCACTTCTTGAAATATATATAGCACCTGTATTGTGTTGTGTGCTCTCAACATGAATATCATTTTCAGATAACTCATCTTCAATCGAGATGGAATGATTGTCATCATCTAATCAAGATAAAGAATAACATTTAATTTTTAATATTGGGCAAGAAAGAGATAACCACTTACTTGTAAAATATACATGTGTAACTGTTGCCGAAAACTGTTTTTGTATACTATTATTATTACCTTCATCATCACTAACTTGCCTAGTGTCATGACCTCTATGATCTTGGTGGCAAACAACATTGCTTTCTCTTATGACATGTACTCCTGCCTTTAATGGTTGAGACAATCGTGGAGTATTTACTATTGATGAGCTACTGGAGATGTATTCTTGTCAAAATCTTGATCAGCAGCCCTATCAGTCACATTGTCTGTTCTTTCAGAGAATTTCTCCATCAAATTGATTCCTAAAGAATTTATGGATAGTAAACTCCTTGTTCTTGGTCTTTCATGAAGATGCTTGGTTGGTCGAGTGCAATAATTATGTGTTAATTTGGCGTTGGTGTAGCAGCTGCCTTTCATTTGATTCCCATTATAACCAATAACAGAGGTGATATCCAAAAGAGGTGTGACATGAGAAGTGTTTCATATCTGTTTCCTAGTATTATACATGTAGGTATGGGATGTGGAAGATTCATTTTCATTGTTTGTATGTCCAATCACTGTCAACTATTGAAAGAACATTACATATAAGTAAGATATTGGTGACGATCATGTAGCAGTTGTTAGGATTACCTTGACTGTGGTGATGGGGTGACTGTTGAAACATTCTAGTGCTATTAACATGCTCGTTTCTCTTTCCTTGCAAGATTAATTTCCTTTTCAAACGTGCTTGTGTTGCTTGACTTTGACCACAAATATTGTCCTCCATTGAAAGAATTACACAATAACAGCTACATGCTTTACTTGTGAATAATTGCATGTAATAAGACAAACATACATTAATTAGAATTGTCTTAATAGGGCAAAGGATAGATACCAGTCATGAATACTATATCATAACAAAACTGACATTCCTTAATGAAAAAAGGAGCAACTCACCAATTGTACCCTATACCAGTCATGAAGTAGATTTATAAGCTCTTCTGGTTAGTGTTTTCCGTCACTAGTGTGGCAAATATAAATATTTATCAACATCCTTTACCAAGGTAGAGAAAACATCAATTTTAAACAGTCACATGCAACAAATAGAAGAATTAAGATAAACTTAAGGAGCCTTAATAAACTCAATTCATATAGCTTTGCAGAGGCATCTCAGCTGAAGTAACCAACAAAAAAAACCAACTCTGTGTGTTTTCAGGGCAAAACCATGTGTAAATTCAGGACTACCAAATGCCTACTGCAACTCTACCACATTTTTTAAGCCCCAAAAGCAGGACTACCAAATTTATTTTATAAAATTTGCTGTTCCTATTCCATTAATAATACAGAATATAAAGCCTCCCCAATTATTTTCAAAGCAGGTAAAATTATTAATCCCTTCAGGTGTTGGGTTAGAATTCTCTATCAAATTATTAATCCCTTCAAGTGTTGGGTTAGAATTTAAATTTCATTTCTGTTCTGAGGTTCCCCAAATTGTGTCCATATACCATTTAATATTCTTGGATTGCATTTTTTTATGTAGGCACAGCTACCCAGGATTAGTGCAGTCATAAAAGATTTGTTACATTCTTCGAGGCATGGTACATTACACATGCAGCAAAGCAAAAAAGAGGTTCAACTATATCATATGTAACCCATATAGAAAACTCTCAATAGGAAAGCAATCATCCCAATAACACATCCTAGGTGGTTTAAAGAAATACAGACAAATTGCAATTTCTCAAGCTCCAAATGATAAAATTAAAATCTTCTTGGATGCCAAATCTCTTTTTCAGCATATAACCCATATCTCCCTAGGCATATAACCCATATTCCCATATTCTAAACGATTAGAAACAAAAAGGAAATCCTGTCTGTTTTGGTACCCCTTAAGCAGTATTAAACCCAGAAAAAACTAACAATAACCAAATAATAAAGCAAATAACCCGCAAAAAATCTCAGAAGTGAGGGACTATGGTAGATGAACTATGCTTTCCGAAGTTCAATAAAGCTAAATCATAAACTTCACCAGAAAGTTTTGAAGTGGTAATAATCTGAAATCTGGGCAGCTAAAGGGAAAGGAAGCAACAAATATACCTAAGAAAAGATGAGGGAGTAAAAAAATGAACAACTTAGTGTAGGTATTCATAAGAATTATCAACATAAAAAAGAACCTTGATGAACAATTATTTTCTAAGTTTTTAGCTACATATCAAGTCAGCCATATAAAAAGGAATCAGAATGATGAGGACCTCTAGCCTCAATCAAGTCCAAGGTTTTACAGAGGTCTATAGTAAGCTCAAGAATTAAGTTAATTGCAGGTCATTATGCTAGTCTTTAATATTTAAACGGCATAAGGCCTCAGCATATTGTGCCTATATCAAAATTTCTAATTGGAGTGATTAGTCTATGAACATAAATTTTTGGTAGAGGTTGACTAATATTTATTGCTTGTTAAATTGTGCTTATATCAAAATTTCTATCAGTTGTGTTTCTGTTTTGACTTTTGAGGATATAATCAGAAGAATGTGTTGCTGGATGTGAAATGGTGTCCAACTGCAAGTTTTAAATCATTGTAATGCTTAATGATTGGGATTTCTATTAAGCCTATTAACTTGATATATACAATTCACTTTTGACACGGTAAGTGACTAATAATATATATCCAACATTTGCTCAAACAAATTCCTTAGTTACTACCGTGATGCATGCCAACACAACAACTCTTTGTTATCTAGGATACATGAATAATGATATCCAGCACAACCACTCACCGTTGGGATCCCTGTGTAGTTTATTTTTTCAAACATGATATGATGATTTATGTTGTTAAATTGTGGAACTGGAAGGGATCTACATAGCAAGTGTAAGGGATAGTTAATAGCATTTTGAGGGGAGATAGGTACCTGACAGTACCAGCATCCTTTTCCAAAATAAATCTGTCATATGCTGAAATTGTTGTGGCTTGATGTGTTGCAGCTCACACTTCACTGTATTGTATCTAAGCAATCCAGGAAAGGAAGAATGTCTTTTGGCAGAAGTTCTCGATTTCTGTTCAACCACTGCAAGCATTATCTCAGTCCATTTCTTCAAGAATCATCAAGCCTGCCTACTCTTTCTAAATGAAATGCAGAAAAATCTTCAGATACACTGGTTATGGATAGTACAGAGTTTTGTTTTTTCTGAATGAAACAGTGATAGCATTTTTAAAATATTCAGGTGTTACCTCCTTGTACAAAGGTTTACTACCTTTAGCTTCAAGCTTGTGCAGTTTGTTGATCCTCTCTTCTGCAGTCTTTTAGCGCCCCAGCTGCGTTTTTTCCGTAACTTCCCACAGAAGTAATGCTTAGAAAATGGGTTCAATGTGTCAGTGGCTATAAAGCAGGAAGAAGCTTCTTTTCATGTACCATCAACTTTTTTAACAAAACAAATATTTTAAAAATGTTTAAGCCCCTGTGTGGGCCTTCATCATGTCCGTTGTGTGATTGTTTAATTCTGAAGCGTTGGTAAGCAATTCAAATGATGCTTCTCAACTCAGTTGACCAATACATTGCATCTCAAATGATATGTGCTTTTTTGGAGTTATTTGACAAAATTATAATTTGCAAAGTAACTCCACCTTATAGCAGAATGCTATGTTGAATTTTTGTGTCAATGCTTTATTGCATTTTCCCTTAATTTTGACAATTTCCCAGTTCTTAATTTCCTTGAACTAATTGTTAACAACGCCTTCCAAATATGTAGAAATGTGGTTTACATTTTTGTTTAAAAGTCACAATTCTTATTAGACATTCTATTTTACTGGTCTGGGCAATTGGATTAAATTATGGCACATTCTCTCATTTGATAACTTTTCCTTGAATAAGGATAATGTCATTCAATTTACAAAGCCACCGTGCCTAAATAAATAACATATATGAGATGGACAATGTTATTAAAAATCTGCCTTGGATAAGTAGTAACCTTTGGTGTTACTATTTGCCAGCAATATATCATTGTTCTGCAAGCTTTGTAAATAGAAACATTATACTATCAACAAACTCAGCCAGCAAAACATCTAACACATTCATAGAATTTTAGGTCTTAATTATAAGGACTACACATTTCACTAAAATACCAATAATAATAAGGATGCAAATTTCATATTCTCCTATCTAGCAAATTATCATGTCTTGATTGGGTTATCAATACTCCCAAAAAAGAAGAATTAAAAAAACAGTGATATTAGTGAATTACATACCCATCTGTTGAGTCTCAAAAATATCATAAGGAAGATTATGATGATTTAAGACAGCTCAATCCCTAAGTTTTAATGTTTAACAAATTTGATTAAAAGAATTATCATGGATACATATGTTTTTAATGTTTTATCTATGATTTCAGCAAGCCACTTTAATCTTAATAAAGACTGTCTGAAGGTTCAACCTGTCTGAAGTGTTCAACCTGTCTGAAGTGTTGAAGTCGTCTAAAGGTTCAACCCGTCTGAAGTGTTGAAGCCGTCTGAAGTCGTATTTTATGACGTGGCACATCTTGCTGAAGTTGTGAGAAGACTTGTTTGAAGTTTTGAAGAGTCAAATCTCTCTCTGCTGCACACAACTTTTCAAGGCTTATTTTGGCAAAGACACAAAGACATTTCCTGGGTTGTTTAAATTTCATACACCATTTGGGAAATCTCTGCAGCGCAGTTTTTGTAGCAACAACTGTGGCAACTTTTGTCAGCAGCAGCAGCAAAAGTCAGCAAAAGTTTCTCTGGAAGCTTTATAGACTCAGGGATCTGAACCTGTTCAGAAGGCTCTGACAAAGTCGTCTGAAATTGTGGGTCAGACATCTGAAGCTGTTAAGCCTCTGTCTCCTAAGCGTACTTCTGAACCAGAAGGAAAGGCTTAAGAGATGGCTGAGATTGTTGACTCTGAGGCAATACCAGCAGAACCCTTAGCTGCATGTCCATCAGATCCTGAACTGATTCAGTAGCAGCTCTTGCTACTGCATTAGAGCAAGAAGGGTTGGAGAAGAAGGAAGAACAAGAAAAATCTGACTATGCTATAGTTGCGGCCTCTCAGCTTGCTATTGCTGAAGATGATAGGCTAGCTACTATAGCCCAAGCAACTAAGAAAAGGAAAAGATCAAGTGCTCAACAAAGGAAGAATGCAAGGAGAAAGCTGTTTCAGACAGCCCCTGCACCACCTGCCAGAGTAACAAGGAGCACTGCCAGCCAGCTTGAGGAAATGGATGAAGCTGGTAAGTACCAAAATTTTGTTAAAGCAAACTTCTTTTTCAAGAGGAGAAGAGAATAAAAAGAAAAGGAAGCTGTCAAAGAAAAGGAATCTGAGGTTGTGAAGCCTCCTGTAAAAAGGCTCAAGGTAAGGTTTGACAATGTTACACCATCTCCACCATCCTCACCTGAGAAGAAAGAGGAGAAGAAAGAAGAAGAGAAGGCTGTAACTGAACCTGAGAAGAAGGATTCAGAGATTCAAGGAGAAGAATCTGCACCATCACCACCATCATCCCCATCATCATCCCTATCATCTTCAGAAGCTACACAGTCTGAAGATTTCTTAGAAGATCAACATGAAGAAGGCCATTCACAAGTTTGGAAGGGAGGTATGCTGCCTGAGCAGCTGAGGCTAGGTCCTAAAAGTAGGGATTTCTTCACAGATCCTACTTTTGACCCCTATGCATGGCCCCTTACTGATAGGCATTTTGAGTTAGCCTCTGAAGTTCCACACATCAGGTATTAAGGCCTGTTTACTGAAAGGCTCAGGGTTCCCAAATTCCCTAATCTATTTGAAGAGCTTCAGTACTTCAGAGATGAGCCCCCTATCTCTCTGCATCAAGGTCTTATCAAGCAGACTGCAGCTGAAGTAAGAGCAAAGTACCAAGGAAGTTCATATGAGGCATATTATGGTCAGCTGGAGAAGATCAGAAATGGTAAAAGCCCTGCTCATAAGTGGGCTCCTCTTAACCCTTTTTCTGTTGACTCTTTGAAGCCGTCCAATGAGGATTGGAGCTTTGCTAGGCAACTATCAACAGAGGCTGAGTTGTTTGAAAGGGACTATCTGAAGCTGGTAGGCATGAGAGGGTACAGGCCCCCAAGGGCAATTTCCATTAGGCCAACCACAACGATCTTAGTGCAACCTGATAGAATCATTCCCAGGTATCCCCTGGAGGAAGGCCCTGAAGACAAGTTTAAGGCGCTCAAGACTTATCCTAATTATCTGCAGATGTATGAGTTTTTGTCTGAAGCTGCCTGGAATAAGAAGTTCCCTGCAATGATCAAGAAACAAGGTGGAGGCTTAGATCATTCTTCCAGGGATTGGATGTGGTCATCCTACTGGAATATCAGAGAAGGTGTTGGATCTTCTTCTGGTACTTCAGGACAGGATGAAGACTCCATGACATATCCTAGTGCCTCTATTCTTGTAGATTATCAGTATGTCAGAGGCGGATTCCCTATGGCTACTTTCACAGAGGATTGGCCTGTCATGATTCCAATTCATAAGTTTCACTTTGCTGGCAGCCATTCTGAAGACTATCATCTGCCACAAGGGTTCAGGGTTTTCAGATTCTATCATGAGAGCATCAAGATTGTGCTATTTGAGGTTGAAACGGACCCTGAAGAAGAGAACAGAAGACTAAAACTGCAAGTCAAGAGGTTAGAGAAGAAGAATGTTGATCTGGTTGCTAAACAGGATCAGATTCTCCAAGAACAGTTGCAGATCAGAACTGGGCAAGAAGAACTGAAGGCTACTGTTATCTCTCAGATTGACAAGGCTAAAGAAGAGATTTCTGCTTTACTGATAGCAGCCTTGCTGAAGAAGAATAATGGATAGTTTATGACGTGTAGCCAGTCTGATGTTATTTCAGTTTTGTGTTAATTTTCAGATTCTATATTTTTTTGTTTGTCTGAACATTGCTTTAATACAATCAGTTGTTGGTATCATGTGTTTTTATAAGCTCTGATTGCTTTGATTATATTGTTTGATCTGATTGTTATTCTTGATCATGATTTGTGACTATTGCTCTGAAGTTCCCTTTTGATTGATGACAAAAGGGGGAGTATTAAAATCTAACAAATCTGAATCTGAAGTGGTTACAGGTCTCAGGGGGAGTATTTGAGAAATATCAGAAACTATTAGACCTGAGAAGTATTTATCTGAGGGGGAGTTATACTTATATTACACTTATGATAATTTAAAACTCCTTTCAGATTTATTTATTCTAAGCAAATTTGTCATCATTAAAAAGGGGGAGAATGTTGAGTCTCAAAATATCATAAGGAAGATTATGATGATTTAAGACAGCTCAATCCCTAAGTTTTAATGTTTAACAAATTTGGTTAAAAGAATTATCATGGATACATATGTTTTTAATGTTTTATCTATGATTTCAGCAAGCCACTTTAATCTTAATAAAGACTGTCTGAAGGTTCAACCTGTCTGAAGTGTTGAAGCCGTCTGAAGGTTCAACCCGTCTGAAGTGTTGAAGTCGTCTGAAGTCATATTTTATGACGTGGCACATCTTGCTGAAGTTGTGAGAAGACTTGTCTGAAGTTCTGAAGAGTCAAATCTCTCTCTGCTGCACATAACTTTTCAAGGCTTATTTTGGCAAAGACACAGAGACCTTTCCTGGGTTGTTTGAATTTCATACACCATTTGGGAAATCTCTGCAGCGCAGTTTTTGCAGCAACAACTGTGGCAGCTTTTGTCAGCAGCAACCTTGGACATTGTCAGAAAAGTTTCAGAACGCACAAAATGCTCAGGAGCATGTCTCACAACGGATTAAAAAGAATTAAATGTTATCTCTAAACGGTGATTTTTCAACGGATTGAAGACTGGGTATAAATACCCTTCATCTGAAGATCATTGATAAGAAGAACAAGAGATTACATTTCAAGAGAAACAAAACGCTGCTAGTTTTACTCTGTAAAACATACTCTGATAAAAATTCTTTGTACATCATTTCATATATTCTGAGTATACCTCAGTTATTTGTACATTGTAACAGTTTAAGCTTCAAACTGGTTTAGTTTTAGAACTTAAACAATCTTTTCTCTGTAAAACTGTTTTTGAGCCTGGAGAGACTTGACTGAAAAAGAATACTTGGTTGTAGAGCCTGGAGAGGCTTGACTGAAAAAGAATACTTGGTTGTAGAGCCTGAAGAGGCTTGACTGTAAAAGAATATTTGTAATCTGGTTGAGATTAAGAGAAAATCCAAGTGCTAGTTGGCATTGGGGTTGGACGTAGCTCACAGTGGTAGTGAGTGAACCAGAATAAATTCTGTGGCTAAGTTTTCTTACCCTTATCTCTTGTCAATTCGTTTATTCTAATCAAAGGGTGTTGAAAAACTGTTCTGATAATTTATAAAAGCAAGAAACGTTTTAAAAACATATTTTCAAAACTTGTCTTAAGAAACTTCAAGACAGCCCCTTTAACCTGTCTGAAATTTCATTATAAAAGCTATTTGCGAAAAGCTTTCATAAGTTATTTAAGAAACACTATTCAACCCCCCTTCTAGTGTTTCCCTATGTTTCTACACCATCCACTTACTAAAAAAACATGCTACTTATCAGTTCATCTAGCTTAAACTGTAAATGGGCAGGGAAGTAGTGTGTTAAGCACTACATTAAGTGCAAACAAAATATCTGCAAATAGCTCTAAAATAATACATAATCAAAAGACACATTTTCTGGTTCATTAGTCCATCGTTCACTCAGATTTAATATGCTTAATCACTTTGGTGGTAGAGAATTGTCCCTCATTCAGAGCTTGAGATTATAGATCTTCAAGGGAATTACGCTTGGTAGGAGTTAAACATTCCAATGATGCAGGGTCGAATTCAGAAGTTGTAGACAAAGATTGCTGAAAATGTTTACAAAGGAAGAGGTTATTGACAAATAGAAGTAGTATTCTTTTGACGAACTCATAACTTAGATGTTTTTACATGATAATTACTTACACTATCTATGCAATCAACCTGCTTAACACCTGAGCATATTGCTTTTCCTTTCTCATTCTTCCTATTGTCCTTAAAACACATTATGGAAATGGTTTTACTTTAAAAATGTGCTTAATGCTTTCCTTATTAAAATCCAATGACAAACTTTTATAAGTATAAATACCTCACCATTTTTAATTGACTCAGTGATTGATTCAATAATCTATGTATCTTCAGAGATTTGGTGAACTGAATAAGCTTTGTAGGGGTGTCCAAATTTTTTTAAAAAACCGTATTGAATCAAGAATCGTACCATACTTATTGAAAACAAACTGATTTATTAAAAAGGTATATGAACCGAACCGACATTTATAATGAAGCACGCGAACCTGAACTTCCTTTAGAGAAACGAATTCGAACCAGAGACCGTTGAGACGAACCCTAACCGAGTTGCGACTTGCGATTCACGATCTCAACTCTCAAGCTCATCAAGCTCTGTCTCTGAAACAGTGAAACCCTAAATCCCAAATTCAAACCCTAACAGAGTTGCGACTTGCGGTTCACTATCTCTGAAGCTCGAAATCAGAACCCACATCGAATTGGTATTCACGATTTCTTTCGCAAGTTCCACTGCTTTCGAATCGTCTCGAACTCATTCACGGTGATTATTGCTTATAAACAATTTTTGATTTGTTTTACAGTGTAGCTTTGAGAGATCTGTTTTCAAGAAACGAAGGACAAGGAGTGATTTCTTGATTCAGTCGATTGATTCTACTTCGTCTCCTTCAAGAGGTAAGTGGTTTTTGTGTTTCTGTTGTTTGGTTAATGGTTATGTGTTTGATGTTGTTGATTTTTAGTAAATAATGGAGATATATAAACAATTTTGCTGGGGTTGATAATGGGGTTGATTTCAGGCCAGTTCACAAGCAAAATATTTAGGAGTAGTATTGACAAGATTACTGATATGTTAGAACTCACATATTAGTAATTTCTACAAAGTGAAATTGCCTCTGTTGCCTGGTTTTTAGCTAAATCTATTCAGGTTCTGTTTTAGAACAAACAACCTATGTGATTTCAACCACTGGACTTGCAATTCTATTTCCTTACTTCAACCAAGTTTTAGGAGTGTTAGGAGCCATAAAACATGGTAGCTATCCTTCAATGATCTCTAAAACTTGGTAGTTGTCCTTACTGCTTTGTAATTCTGTTTTAGAACTCACATATCAATTGCCAATTTCCTTCAATGATCTCTTCAGAAATTAAGTTTAAACATACCAGCTTCAGAAATATAACTATTAGTATAGAGTAGCAAGCGAAGATGTTGATCCAAATTGAAGAGTTGTTCCTAGTTTTCCAATTTTGCAGCTCTCTTATGGTCTAAGCAGAGTGCTTACTACTTGACTTTCTATCACCTTTTTAAGGATATATTACTTTACCTATGAGCAGATAACAATAGAAGTTCAAATAGAAAATAGCTAATAATGGAATATAATTTTAAACGAGATGAAAACTATTTATTGAGAGAGGAAATCTTTGAATATTTTGAGGAATTCCAGTTCTCATTTTATTTTTCAAGCTATCCAAAAGCAAAATTTCATGTCAGTATAAATTTTATACTAGCGAGCTAAAAAATTTATAATGATTCAGATCCATTTATTATCTTTTCATGATGAATTTAATAACAATAGTGTAATATGAACTATTTATGCATGTTAATATGTTACTCAACAAACATGAGTACAATGAGTGAAGGAAGGCTAATAAAGTCAAATGGTTACAATTACAAGTTTTTATCAGTTTATGAAAATATTAAATTAATGAACACCGTTAATTTATTTTAATAATTAAAGGAAGGAATTATGGTTTTAATTAGGTGAGTTTTTTATTCTAAAAATATCAAAGGTCTAGACTTCGTGAATGATATATGGCCTAGTTGTTTGTTAATTTTAAATATAGTATGTGTAAGGCATTCTTTTTTTCTTGGTGAGGCTGTTAGCGATGACAGTGGGTCATATTCTAAATATATATAATTATCTCAACTCTCTCACGCTTATTTATTTTTATGCACATCTTGTTGCTTGGCTGACTGTGTTTATTATTTTAGTTTTATTCAAGTTAAATTTGAGAAAAACCTTAATTTCCCGTTCGAGATTAAATATTAATGAGCAAGCTCGTTAATATTGAATCTTGAATTGTCCAAGTCAGACAGTTTGGGAAGAAACTTTTTTTGCACTTGTTCATAGTTAGTTTTAAATCTTATATCTTAGACTTGATGAAGTTTCGGTTCACACATTTCCCATTGTCTCTGGGTGCATGCTTGATCATGGTATATGTCACCATGTTCAAGTTGTGCACTTGGAGACCAATGGGAAATGCTGCCGAAATTTTGTCAAGTATAAGATATGAGATTTAAAACTAACTATTAAACAAGTGCAAAAAAGGTTTCTTCTCGAATGGGATAGGGCCCTACCTTGTAAAGGAGTTGAGGAGGGAGATAAGGATGGAATTAATGTGCTGGAATTTTCTGTGAAGAGTTGTTGTGTTTATTTACCATGAAGAAGACAATTTTACAGTAGGAAAAATCTATATGCCATTTGCAAAGTTAAAGTGTTTCTGTAAAATAATGTTATTGAATCAAAACTAGGAGTTGTTACAAAGTGGGTGTTTCAATGCTTAGGCTGGGAGGGCATACATTTGATGCTGCAGTGGCCACAGCATTATGCCTTGATGTTGTTTTTTCAACCTCAAGTGGAATAGGAGGTGGAGTTTTCATGGTTTTTCAATCTTCTTCAACCTCCCAAACCCAAGCTTTTGACATGAGAGAAACTGCTCCTTTAGGCTTTAGCTGCTTCACAGGTTTGTGGTTATAATTCTGTTAAGGTTTATAATAGCATAAACTTTAGTGGCTCGGAATGGTCATAATTCTGTTATGGTTTATAATTTCAGGTGTTGGAGGCTATGGTTATCTGCTACAACCCCTTTGGTGGCTCGGAATGGTTACAAGTCAGTACCTAACTATATTCTATTAAGGTTTATAATTTCATGCATTGCTGAGTTTACCTGCTACTAATTTTATGAGTACTTCTAGAATACATTCAAATTGATATATGATCATACAATGCATCTGCAACGATTTTCATTTTATTTTTTTCTTAGATTTCTTTTGAGATTGATCCTTTATTCAGTAAAATATTACTCTGACCAGCTTTGGGTTGGAGGAGAACTAATCTCAGATTGATCTTTGTCAACCCCATTCTTATAATAAAAGCTGAATTTTAGGACAAGGTAGATGAGCCTGTATATTGCCCATACATACTTCAAGTCCAATAGACTCTTGCGTGAGGAGGCATTTTAGGGGTATAATATAAAAATCATTTATATGTTTTCATCTAATAATTTAAGCTTTTGAGATAATTGATTCGTAACAATTTTCATCTCTACTGTGAAAAATGAGTTGCTGAACATGAATAGTGCTTAGCTTTTATTTGCAAGATGCTACTGAGAGGCCAATGAATGTTTTCTTTCAAATAAATTTTTGCTTTTGGGTAGTGTTCACTTTTCAAATATGTAAGTATTGCAATAAATTTGAACTGGGGCAACCCCGTCCCCTAGGGCAGGCCATTTCATCAACAGAGAATTATGATTAAACTGATCTAGTTTGATTTACTTCAGAGTTCAATTTTCTAGATTTGCATTGTGTTTCATAAAATCTTGATCAATTTCTTACTGACAGGTGGGCTGGTCAGGCTTTGTTTGGGACTCATAAACCAGATATAATTGTTCTCACTCCTATACAACATAGCTGGGGTATGTAGTATATGAAACATGGCATTTTGTTGGATATGATAATATGTCAAACAATACCTTAAATTGGTCATTAATATTGTTCATGACTTCTTATATCACGTTGCAGTTGGGAATTGCCATTGTCAATGACTTCAAAAGTATTGAAGGAGATAGAGCTCTAGGACTTCAGGTCTACTATATTTATTATTATCCTTACTCTTTCAGTAATTGTAATCTAAACTTTTTCATGTTTTAGAAATTTTAAGCATGTAAATTCACTTAAATAGCTGCTTCTGAGTTCTGACTTCTCTATTGGCAATCTTGTTTGAATAGTCTCTTCCATTTGCTTTTGGTGCTGAAACTAGAAAACGGATTTGTGTTGGCGCTATTGACATTACACAGTTATCTATTGCTAGTACATTTTGATCCCTCAAATATATACAACTAATTACTGCTCTAATTTGTAGAACCTGAAAGTTGTCAGGACCCAGTAGCACCTTGGCATTTGTTTACTGCTGCATTTCCTGAATTTACTATTCTTTTTGATTGGTGCATTTTTTGGGTTAGACACGGCTTGATGTGCCATCGTCTTCTGCTGTATTGCCTACACAAAGTTAAAATTCATTCAAGCATATGGATTTGGTTGCATTAATTTTGTTACAATGTGCAGTCTGATCATTTGGTTGCATTAATTTCTCAACTGCATTTTATGGTCGTAGGTGCTGGTGGTGCAGGGTTAAGAGCTGCTATTGGACTTTCAGAACATGGGTTCAATATTGCTTGCATTACCAAGCTCTTCCCAACTTGTTCACACACTGTTGCAGCTCAGGTATAAGTTATGACTATTATGGATCTGATGAGTTTATTGAGACATTAAATCAGTTTTATACTGCTTGGGTTCAATACTGCTTGCATTACAAAACAGTTCGAAGACTAGTTCTGCAAAACAGGTGAAAAACTTTGAATCAAAATTGGTTTTCTTAAGCTGCAAAACAGTTTTGCAAAACTGCCAAAACAGTTCGAAGAACCAGTTCTTGAACTGTTTCAAAACCAGTTCGGAATAAAAGAACCAGTTCAGTTTTTAAACTTTGGAAAACCAGTTCGGTTTTTAAAATTCAGAACTGGTTTACCGAACCATAAAACCGGTTCGGTTCGGTTCGGTTCGTCCAAACTAGGAACCGGTTCGGTTCGGTTCATCCGAACTGGAATCCGGTTCGGTTCGGTTCCTCTGCAGTTCGGTCCAGTTCTCAGTATTTGAACAGCCCTAAAGCTTTGTACTTTGTTTGGATCTTAATCTTGAAAGCTAGAACCTTGCCTAGAATAGAGTCTAAGGGCTCAGGGAGTTCCATTGGATCAAAGACCCCTTCCTGCAAAATGACAAATAAAAAAAACAAATAATAAGAATATTTTAAAAATCCAGAAGCATTATACAATAAAAAATGGATTAAATGTTCATGTACCTCCTGAATCATTTGGTTCTTAAGATCAAGAGCACTCTGGTTCAATAGTTGGTAACAGTGTTTATCCCATAGAATGAATTTTGCATTCACATTATTGTGAGAAACCTTTTACCTCTACTCTGAATCTGCTTAGATGAAGAATAGCACCCATTTTAGGATTTTACATTTCACAGATTTAGATTACATTAACTATGTCCTAACCATAAATGTAGTTTCCATTAAGTATGGACCAAGTAATCACCTAGGAACTTGTTCAGAGTTTGTCTTTCCACACCTTGCACATATAAATGGCTCAATTTCAAAATCAATTTTCTTTCTACACTTAACACATGCACCATACTGCCAACCATTGCCAACATAGATCATATCTATTTTCCCAACAATGACAAAATATTTCCTACATGACATGAAAAATGGTCATAGTTCTTAATTAAGTAGCATAATAAATTGAAAATCACAAAATAAGGATCAAAGTAACAGGTAGATAATAAACATGATTTATCTCATTGATTTCAGCTAAACTCATGACATCTGCATCTTGAACAAAGATATCTCCTTGGGTAACATGACTTGACGAAGATAACTGAGTCAGTCTTTGACTGTATGACTCATACACATGAGTTGAGTCCAAGCGGTGTTTGAAAACAAATACATAACTATATTACTTTATTCAAAACTTGGTAATTGTCTATTCAGGAATAGTCTTTATGTCAAATAGCTAACTGCACACAAAAACAACATCACACAAACAACAAACCTGCTTTTGAATTTATTGATCTCATCAATGTCTAGCCCGTTTGTTTTAAATTCCAACAATACAAAACTATGGTTTTGCAAAATTGATTTTAAATCATTTCCGTTCAACGTACTTTGTAAAGTGTGCATCATCCATCTCAACCATTCATTTTTAGAATCAATTCTACTCAACTGTAAACCAAACGGACTTGTCTTCATTGATGTAAAACCTTGAGTGTACCTTAGTATTTTGAACAGTAACTAGGTAGTTTCCTAATTAGAGGATAACAAACTTACTAAGTGCAGAAATTGAAACAGTCAAACACATAGTAAATGGAGAAAAACAATTTGTACAGATTCTGAAAAGTGTTCTAACCCTTAGCTTCCTTTATCTTGGCAAGACTAAGTAGCATGATGATTGGGCCACCTTCATGAGTTCCTAGGAAAGATAACACCTGACTTGAATACTCCTCCCACAAAGTCCAGCTTATAGTGTGGCCCTTAAACCATAAATATGATGATTATGTTATAAGTATTAATCAGTGGTGTACAAACGGAATACAATAATGACCACAAATAAAAGCTATCAACGGAACCTTTGATCTTGCATGATAATGACCAACTTCTTTGGCATGCTTTCATCTACGTGTTGTTGAATGTCAATAAACTCGCCAATTACATCTAATAAGAATTGTGTTTCACACCAAAATGTACATGTTAAACAGTTTACTGCAAATCCCAACAAATTTAAAGCTTACATAATGGTACATGAAATGTCTACTTACCTACTAACACATGAGTGGAAGCATTTCCTTTGATTATATCCTCAAAGCTTGTCAAATGATATACATTTTGAGGAATTTGAGGGAAATCACATTGCTGCACATGGGTACCTTTCATGAATCCAACCTTATAGAGGTGGTTGCACAACTTATACTCACCAGTATTCTCTTTGACTTCCAAATTTTTTATACTATAAGTGTAGCCTTCTTCTAGCACAACATTTAATTTTCGTAAATCAATTTCTTTCAATGATGCTTGGATTTTGCCTCCCTAAAGTTTAAAAGGTAAAATCAAGTAAAGAAACAACTTTCTATACCAGCAAGATGCCTAAATATGTGCGTAAATAAGGTAATACCTTTTCATCCATGAAAATCATATCCACGAAATTTTCTGAAGGCCACACATTGGTCACTCTAATGGCAAGCTTCCAAGATTCTTTAGTACGATCTATTTCTTCGACTAAGTTCACTTTGCGGGACATACCTGGATAAGATTAAAGTCTTCACGTAAGATTTTTACAATATACATACGGAGTGTCAGTACAGGGATGTTAGACATGATTTTCACAACTATGTTGACCCTTAATTATCTAAAATTCAATTTCACATCCGTAGATAGAGAGGATGCATCAAATAATATGTCAATAAAGATGAAAAAATAGCTACATAGATGCACCAAATTAAAGTTCTTAATAAGGGTCATTAGACATGACCATTTTGAATTTGTTGAAACAAAGCATTTATCATAAACTAATTCAAAGCACCGAAAATACCAGAGAAAACTAAATCAATAAATCCTCCTAAAGAAATACGTCAAGATTCACACATCATTAGAGATTAGAAATACAAATATAGGGTAATGATATTCCCTCAAAAGATGAATAACAAATATCTCATGTGGTTGTGATGCTTCGAATTACATCCTAAGAGTATACTTAATCTACACCATTGCAATTAAGATATTTAATGAATTATTTCAATACTACCCATTCAAAACAGAGGCACAATCAGATAATAAGCATGGTTAAGGGAAATAAAAGACATGAGCACAATCAGCATGAATTTAAAATCAGCTTGGAAGGCAATGAATTTGAAGCACAATTAGAGGCACGATTATTAATATTGCATATTTCCTTACCTTCAAATCAGAGGCACAATTTGAAGCACAATCAGAGGCACGATTATTAATATTGCATATTTCCTTACCTTCAAATCAGAGGCACAATCACACTTCTGTGTTTACAATTTTGCAGTTGTTTATAAGAAATTTTGTGATAAATCTTTTAATTTGGTGCTTCAAAGCAGTTAAAATTATTAATAAGCATGGTTAAGGGAAATAAAAGACATGAGCACAATCAACATGAATTTAAAATCAGCTTGGAAGGCAATGAATTTGAAGCACAATCAGAGGCACAATTATTTATATTGCATATTTCCTTACCTTCAAATCAGAGGCACAATTATAGAAGATTTGTTACATTCTTCGAGGCATGGTACATTACACATGCAGCAAAGCAAAAAAGAGGTTCAATTATATCATATGTAATCCATATAGAAAACTCTCAATAGGAAAGCTATCATCCCAAGGTTTTACAAAGGTCTTTAGTAAGTTCAAGCATTAAATCAATTGCAGGTCATTATGCCAGTCTTTAATATTTAAACGGCATAAGGCCTCATCATACTGTGCCTATATCAAAATTTCTAATTGGAGTGATTAGTCTATGATTCACAAATATTACTAAAGAACAGAATTTTTTGGAAGAGGTTGACTAATATTTATTGCTTGCTAAACTGTGCCTATATCAAGATTTCTATAAGTTGTGTTTCTATTTTGACTTTTGAGGATATAATCAGAAGAATGTGCTGTTGGATTTGAAATGGTGTCCAACTGCAAGTTTTAAATCAAGTGCAGGTTTTTACAGAGGTCTTTAATCTTTAATCGGCCTATGGCCTTAGTTTCATATACACCATGCTGTCAATCTGCATGTTTTAACTAAAGAACACAATACTACTTCTTTGCTAAGTATAAATTCATAATTTAAAACAAATATAGTGAAACACAACGTTTTTAATTGTTAAGTATAAATTCATCAATTACAAGTGAATGGAAAACACTAAAAACAGAACCTATACACCACTGTAGGAAACTGCATTGTGGGAGCATATAACATGAACTTGAGAGAGTCAAGCTTAGGTCTTTTATTTAGGCAGATATCAATGACTAATATGGTTTGCAGATTTGCACTTTAAATATATATGTATTATAGTAAGAAGGCAGATATCCTCCCTTATGTTCATCTCAATAGTTAAAAGTTGTAAGAATAAATCTGCACGATTAAAATAGCTAGCATAATCAAAAGTCAGTATTAAAATAGATTGCACAATCTGGTGAGGGGAAGCATCATCAAGATAATAGTACAGAAGGAAGAATAATAACTATTTATCATAATAAATGAGCATAGACCATAATCTTTTGATAGAGAGCAATGACTATCAGCCTCTGATCTATTCTCTTAAACCCAAAAAATTTGACCATTTGCCTAGATACTAAAGCACAGGAGTCAGATCAAACCTGCAGTTAGGGTTCCAGTAAGCCTTTTTTCCAACAACTGATGATCACACCTGTTCTACCAACAAAGAAACAATAATTTGAAGGTTGAGTGGTAGGAAAAAAACGAAATCCAGAATGTGTAAACAAAAGAAATGCTAAACTAAATCAATCTCAAGAATACTACAACTTAAAATCTCATAACCCCAGAAACTGTGAACAGACTTTTGAACCGACTTTTTCTTTCTATTCTTCTTTCCAACTTCTTGCCACCTAAATGGTAAACAGACTTTTGAGATCAAGCATGTGGTGCTTGGGTTTGTATTCTTCAAACTTATAAGACTTACCAAGACTCAGTAGATGGAAAGAAGAGAGAAGGCAAGATAGTTTGTGTGAAGAGAAAAGTTTTGGAGAAAGTTGTTGGAGCAAAAAGTTTTGGAAGATGGCTCATGCATAGTCAGTATGTGGGCGGCTCATCAGTGCCTTTCAGCAGAGCTATGAGTAGCCTTTTTTTTTCTCTAAAAGGCTAATGATGAATAAAAAATTATTTTCATCCCATCCAGAGACATACTTCAAAGCTTTCCAAGTAGTTTACACAGAGTCGTAGTGTTATTTATTTATGCAGAAGAAGAGAAAAGACATGTTTTGGTGAGAAAAAAAAAGCGGGAATGCAAATCAATGAGGGAATGACACATGTAAAAATATAAACAACATTAACACTAGGAAATAGATGGGAAGGGAAAGTGCTCTAGGTACTACATCATTAAGTCAGTACACAAAATATAAGCAACTGCAGTAAAATTAATACATAACCAAAAGTCATATAAACTTGGTGATCAGCACGGGATTAGTCTCTCAGATTTAATATGCTTCATCACTTTTGTGGTAGAGAATGATCTCTCACTCAGCGCCTGAGATAATAGATCATCAGGAGACAATCGCTTGACAGGAGTTAGACATTCTAACGATGCAGGGTCATATTAAGATGTTGCTGACAAAGATTGCTGTAAAGTTAAAAAAAAAGAGGTTATTATAAGAACAATGCAACATCCTTTAATTTAATTTACAAAAAAAAAAAGAAATATCCCTTGTATCACTATGTAAAAAAAGATTGGATTGTAAAATGGTCATGTCATTATATATAAATATTGAAAAAAAAGGAAAATAGCCATGTAAGTATTAGATAAATCAATTTGGTGTATCTTGTACAAAATATAGAGATTGGGACATCAACACCATGATGCTCTTGTATTTGATTTTTTGTTATATGTACTCTTAAAGGTGCATCTATGTAAGTTATCTCTAATTCTATAAATACAACAACTTTTGGCGGGAGGTAGACATTCTAATGCTTCATACTTCCAGCTATTTGCAAGATCTTCTTAATTTCCCGATAGTGAGACAAAATGTTCCCTAAATAGCATGATTGGATAGATATACACTCTTAGGATGTCATCAATGGAGACGTAAAAATTCTGCAAAGTTAATAGCAAAAAAATGCTATGAAATCAAACACCTTATTTGTCTCATTGATTTGGGCTCTCTTTGTCTAATATACTATATACACATTCAATTTCCTTATTCCCTTCTGGATCCAATCATGCGCATGTCTCTGATTGTTGTCAATGAACACATCCATTTCTGCCTCATATATACCCACCCCTGCTCTGTTCTGAAAGGTTCCTATGGCACAACACAAACACTATGCCAAAAAAGGCTTTAGAGGGAGCTCCCGTGCATCTTAAAGGGCGTTCCCGTGCACACTAATAAAATCTGCTCTTGTTTGGTCAATAAAATGAGGACGCTCGCTGGAGTGCCCTGACAGAAGCAAAAAGAGGGCGCTCCCGTGCAGTCTTTAAGGGCGCACACTGGAGCGCCCTCCTTAAGCACAAGACATGCTTATGGAGGGCGCTCCGAGGAAGCGCCCTGGTTCTCTAATACAAGGGCGCTCCTAGGAGCGCCCTCCTTTTATTATTATTATTTTTTTTAATTTTTGTTAAAAACAAGGGCGCTCCTAGGAGCGCCCTCCTTTCTTTTTTTATTTTTTTTTAAATTTTTGTTTAAAAACAAGGGCGCTCAGCGCCCTCCTTTTATTATTATTTTTTTAATTTTTTTTTAATCCACTTTAACTTGCATATTTATTTCAGTCTGATCCCAATGGCTTAATCCAAAAACATGTACATTAATTCCTTAAAATTCAAACACTTAGTCATTTTATGAACAACACACATATCTACTTGAAATAAGAATTCAAACTTGACATAATATGAATGGTTTCCTATGCAAGCTATACAATGTAGTGAAAGTATGAAGTACCTATACAGCTATATAGAATTCAAACATGACATCTCACAATAATCTACTCAGTTGGTAAATATACATGCATCTCATAATGTACATGTTTACTTACCCTCATAATGTACAAATCAATTACAAATAAGTGGTAACTACATGGTTTGCCCATTCTTCCCGAACCTCATCAAGCTGCTCCGTTGTGTAGGTTGAGCATCGGAACTTAGCAAAGTACTGTAAAAGGAAAAAATTGACACAGTTTAGTAATTGTAATACGCACTTTATTTGGAAGAATGGAGCGTATTGCAACCGGAAGCAAATGACCCATCAAAACATGATCATCATGAGACTTGACACCTACCAATCTTTGGTCTTTTAGTGATACTATATTTCTAATGTTAGAGGAAAAACCCTCTGGAACTTTGACAGCCTGCAGAAACTTGCAAAAAGTTACTTTTCTTTCTTGCTAAGAGTATAAGCCTCCGGGGGAAGATATGTACGTGATCCCCTTTTGTCTGGGACCAATTCTTTCCTTATACCCATTGCCAACAAGTCCCATCTCGCATTTACCCCATCCTTGGTTTTGCCTTTGACATTCAGTAACGTGCCAATAACACTCTCGCACACATTTTTTTCTATATGCATCACATCAAGGAAATGTCTAACAAACAATGTCTTCCAATATGGCAACTCAAAAAAAATGGACTTCTTTTTCCAACCTTCGGTAACGAGTTGTGCGGCAAAAGGTTTACCGAAGTTGTTGGTCAAGTTACCCACCTTTTCCCACAACTGCTCACCAGTCAATGGAGAAGGAGCCCTACCCTCTTCGGTGTTTCCATTGAATGATTTCTTCCATCCCCTATAACGATGGGATAAAGGCAAAAACTTACGATGACCCATGAATACATTCTTCTTACAATGAGTCAAGCGCATCCAAGTAGTATTTTCTTCACAAACAGGACAGGCACACTGACCCTTTACACTATAGCCATGCAAATTACCATATGCAGGGAAATCATTTATCGTTCCAAACAACATCGCCCTCAACTAAAAAGATTCTTCTTTGTAGCCATCATAGACCTGTACTCCAGTATCCCACAATAGCCTCAAGTCTTCAATCAATGGTGCCAAGTACACATCTATATCATTACCCGGTTGTCTGGGTCCCGATATCAACATAGATAACATCATGTATTTCCGCTTCATACACATCCATGGAGGTAGATTATATATTATCAATACCACCGGCCATGTGCTATGACTACTAGATTGGATACCATGCGGATTCATTCCATCTGTTGATAAAGCAAGGCGAAGATTTCTTGGTTCCTCGCCAAAAGAGGGGTACTCATCATCAATCTTCCTCCATTGCGGAGAATCAGCGGGGTGTCTCAACATGCCATCCTTGACTCGTTCATTTGCATCCAAGTTAAGTTCCTTGCATCAATGACACTACGATACATCCTTCGAAACCTTGGTATTATGGGAAAATACCAAACCACCTTTGCTGGTGTAGTCTCTTTCTTATAACGAGGCAAGTTGCATTTAGGACACACACTTAATGACACATGCTCATTTCTGAACAAAATGCAATCATTGGGACAAGCATGTATTTTCTCATAGCTCATCCCAATAGAACTTAACATCTTCTTTGCCTCATATGTTCTATTAGGTAGAACATTGTCCTCCGGTAACATCTCCTTCAACAAGGTGAGTAACTCTGTGAAACTCTTGTCAGACCAACCATTTGTTGCTTTTAAATTATACAACTTCAACACAACTGACAACCTTGTATACTTGGTGCACTCGTTGTACAATGGCTTCTCAGCATCACTGGCTAGGGTATCAAACATTTGGGGACAATCTCTGAGGTCATCTTCAACCACCTTTCGAATCTCATCAATTCGGTCGCAATCCTCCCACCCAGTCCCAACGTCATTATCACTTGGTTCTACATTGACATTATTCTCTCCCATACCACTTTGTTAACTCCTAATCTCACCATGAAATGTCCAACATGTGTAACTCTGATCAATTCCAAAACAGAAAAGATGGTCCCTCAACTCTATTTCACTAACTCGCTTAGAACAAAAACACTTTGTACAAGGGCAGAGAATTCTACTAGGGTTTGTTGCATGGTCAATGGCAAATTTTATAAACATTTCCACTCCTTCCTCATACTCATGTGTCAGACAGTTTGCAAACATCCAAGAACGATCCATATTTTATCAACATAAGATGACATCATTAATAATTAACTCGAAAAGTATATATGATATTCTTTTGATGTAATGACTAACTACATGCCTAATTTTCATATTAGTTTATGACTATTGTTCCTAGTCTATGAAAATTTGAGCAGCATTTCATCTATTTCTTTAACATTCCCAACTTAAGGAAAAACAATTTTAACTCTAAACCAACAACAACCAGTCCAAAAGAGTTCAATATGAGTAATGTATATTTATATAACATTACTAAATTTATAAAACACATTTTTAACTTCAACCAACAACAATAAAACCAAAAGTGTTCAATAATAATAAGAAACACATAATTAATTTTCATATTCAAATTTCAATGTTATTTAAACTTACTAACACAATCACAGTTCAGATAGCAAAACAATGGGTGCAGATAGCAAAAAAGTGGGTGCAGATAGCAAAACAAAACATGGCCAGAAAAAAGGGTGCACAAACAAAAATAAAGGTGCAAACAGCAAAAAAAGGGTATGGTGGGGTTTCCCTTACCCTAGTGTCCGCGAAATGAGAGTGGGGAGAAGGGAATGAGCCGCCACGCACTCACCGAAGTGAGGGAAGGAGCGCCGCGCCGCGCCGCGCCGGACCGAAGGTGAGGGAAGGGAAAGAGCTTGCTCCCTTCAAAGCTTGCTCCCTTCGAAGCTATTGCTCACAGTGAGGGAAGGAGAAGTTGCGGACGGAAAAGGAGGAGGATCTTGACGGAGGGAGAAGGAGGAGCTTGACGGAGGGAGAAGGAGAACCTTGACAGAGAATGAGAAGCTTCACGGAGGAGACAAAGGAGACGTCTTGGAACAATGGGATGGAGACGGTGAGGGAAGGAGACGAAGGAGCTTGAGGGAGACGAAGGGCTAGGGATACGGTTTACAGAGAGAGACAATGGAATGTGAGAACGCGGGATGGTTCATTAATTTGTGCTAGAAAAGAGGGCGCTCCAAAGGAGCGCCCTGGAAAAACAAACAGAAAAACATACGAGGGCGCTCAGGAGCGCCCTCCTTTCATCAAAATTAAAAAAAATACCCCAGGAACAAGGGCGCTCCCGTTAAGCGCCCTGGAAAGTAGCCAAAGAGGGCGCTCAGGTGGAGCGCTCTGGAATCATAAATAGAAAATCCAACGAGGGCGCTCCTAGGAGCGCCCTCCTTTCGTCAGAAATAAAAAAAAAAAAAACAAATTAACGTTGGGAACAAGGGCGCTCCCTGGGAGCGCCCTGGAAAATGGCCAAAGAGGGCGCTCCCCCTGAGCGTCCTGGACTTATAAACAGAAAATCTAATGAGGGAGCTCCTAGGAGCGCCCTCCTTTCATCAGAATTAAAAAAAAAAAAACAAATTCATGCTGGGAACAAGTGCGCGCTGTTGGAGCGCCCTCTATTCTACCTATCAGGGCGCTCCCGCCCATCTTTTGAGCACCCTGGTAGTTAAACGATTGTTTTAGACGCTAGCCCGCACGGGAGCGCCCTGAAGGGAGTGCTCTAATATCCTCAAATTGGCGTAGTGAAAGTGGTGTCTGCACTGAACTCACTTCATGGTATGCAAGCTGCCTATGGCACAACACAGAGTGGTGTCTGCCCATTTTATATATATATAGTATTATTTAATATATGCTTGTTTTAATGTTCTTTTTCTTCTTTTGTTATACTCATATATATATATGTGTGTGTGTGTGTCTGATAAGAGCATGATAAAAATAGCTTGGAGTACTAAACGCACAAGTCATTACTTTTCTCTGTCAAGCTTGGAGTAGATTGTCTTAGTGTTGTACTTGACCTCCTTTAGATTCGAAGCCTGTTAGAAGAATACCCAGATTCAAAACTCATTAATGCTTCCTATTTAAGAAAAAGATATACAGAAAATGTAGTTGGGATTAATTTTTCTTCTGTTGTGAAAAAGTCCTTTTAGGAATCAAACAGTGGAACATGAGCATAGCACACCTCACTCACTTACTTGTAGAGAAGACATCAAACAACAATGTGATTTTCAACTTCATTCGTTGAGAGATTTGGTGTTTGCTTTCCGAGGTAGCTAGCTCAGTTCGTAGTGTTTCATTTTTTTCATTAACTTGCCACAGAGTTGTTGCTGTTTTTTTTTTTCACTGTGTAAGGTAGCTTGAAGCGGAAAGGTGGAGATGCGTTTCATGATCTGGGCACTACCATAATATTTTAATAACTTATAACTAATGATTAATAATAACATTGTAATGTACTGGGCACTACCATATTTTACTGGGCCTTCACATTGATCATTAGTTTCTGAAAATTGAAGCTTCTTTGAAATGGAGTTTTAAGTGATTGATTGTTCTAAGTTTGAAGGATTTACAAATAGAAAAATGTTTGAGGTAGTTCATAGAAAGGAGTTTTGTCTTGTCACACAATTTAAATGATGTAGCAATGTGATATTACAATAAGTACACATAAAATCATCTCCAGCTAAAAACTTGTTAGGTGATATTATCTTTTCTAAAAAGCTAGTTTTCATATATCACAAATTTCGATTTCTACATTCAACAATAATATAACCGTAGATAAAAACGGAAACTTCCCCTAGTAAAACATATTTAATTAACTATATATTTTATTTAATTGGTGATCCATTTCTTTCATGTCATCAAGTTAAAAATAGAAAAGCTTACATCAATTGATCAATATCATTTTTTATCCTCCCCGTTAATTTTTAATTACCTGCAACCATGAATTTATTTTATTCTATTTTACATTTCAACAATTTAGGGATATGTATGTCTTGGAGAAAAACGTAATAAGTTAACTATATATTAGAAAAGGTAGAATAATCACTTAGAGTTGTGTAATAGATAATGCATGTATAAATTTTAATCTTATTTAACTGTAAACAAATTAGTTGGATAATTATAATCTTAGACTATGAATAAATTAATCGATTTGCAAATTTCATTTTTATTTCCATTAGTTTCATTTGGTAGATTAATATACCTAAAGGTGTTATCACAATCTTAGGCTAAAGTTTTATTGGGTGTTTTCAAATTTCCACTGTTGATCAGACTCAGTGTAACAAAACATTTGAGATATATAATGATCAAATTTCATGTTTCTGTTGTATAGTAATGAGAACCATAATCGGGGTTTTAAACACAAACCAGTAATAAAATATCCATATAAAAGGTCATCATTAAAATGGCTATCTGAAATATACATGTTGAAAAGTTTTGCTTTACTTTTTTATTCACAATAACTAAATTTCTGATTTTCATGATTAAAGCCAACATAATATCATGCTTTGATTAGTACTACTCCTAAAAAGGAGAAACTACACAAATCCAATGATAAGCTTCAAGTACTAACTTTCCCCCAATCACAAAAAAAAAAATCTGCTTTTTAGCTCAATTCATCTAGTTTCAGCAGGAAATAGGAAAGGAAGTGTTCTAGGCACTACATCATTAAGTCAGTGCACAAAATATAAGCAACTGCAGTAAAATTAATACATAAGAAAAAGTCATACAAACTTGGTGATCAGCACAAGATTAGTCACTCGGATTTAATATGCTTCATCACTTTTGTGGTATAGAACTATCCCTCAGTCAGAGCCTGAGATGATAGATTATCAGGAGGAAACTACTTGGCAGGAGTTAGACATTCTAATGATGCAGAGTCATATTCAGATGTTGTGTAACACCCCAACCTTGACATGCGGCCCAACTGTTGGGGCCCAAGAATTCACTGAGCGTGTAAACTTACTCAGCTTTTCCACCCTCTGAAGTGGATTATTCCCCCTTAATTGGTAGTGGATTTAAGGAACTTAAGACTATATCCCTGAGGTCTTGGGTTCGAATCCACGGAGGTTCCCCGAGGGGGAATAATCCACTCGAGGGGGTAGAAAAGCTGAGTAAGTTAACGCGCTCAGTGAACTCCTGGCCCCAACAGTTGGGCCGCAGGTCAAGGCTGGGGTATTACACAAACCTTTTCCTCTTCTCCAAGTTTCCCTTCTCCTCCATCCCGTCCATTCCACTTTGTGGGCTCCCTCCATTTTGAGTGGCTAACTTCCTCATCCGGGATTGAACGAAGTCTTCGAACTCCGAAGTATTCGGTTCAGTTTTCTGTATTTTACTTTTCATTTGACATTGGTAGTTTCATTTTGTATTAACACTTGATTCTATTTTAATCAAATAGTTTCTTGTTATCAAATCTTAATCTTGACTGGGAGGTATTTCTTTGATTTCGAACTAAGCATTTCTACTCGGTAGATATGTATGCTAGGAATAGATATTTATCCATCGATTGCTTTTGAATACTTGTTTTTAATGCTGGAATATATGTTTGGATATGCGAGGAATCAATATTCAAGGGTATTATTCTTAGGGTCTCTAGGTGTGAGGGATCGACCTAGGCGACTTTAGTGTATTGCATCGATGTCAATGAAACAGTAGGTACAGGAACTAGCGGAATACTGAGGAGGGAGAACGACAAGTTCAATCCCCATTTTATAAATCTGTTTTCAAACCTCCTTTTACTGCTTTTGTTTAGTTTATGATCTTGTTTTGCCAAACTTCCACCAAAACCAAAATGAAAATTTCAATGTTTTCCTGTATATACTTAGTGAATTAAATTGTGTAGAGTTAATAGTAGTCCGAGTTCCTCGTGGGTACAACAACCCCTACTTATAAATCTATTATACTACTGCGATATTGGTACGCTTGCCAACACGCAAACACACACCTCACCCCAGTAATGAAATCGATTCTCCCCGAATCCAGAAGCTACTCAGAGAAGCTTCAACTTCAACTCATGTTTACTTCTTAAACTCAAGTTCCTAACATTTCTCCAAACATCTTCAATAAGGCTAACTCGCGTTTAAATGCAACAAGATTCAAGTTTTCATGTTCAGAATGCGTAACCAAACATAGCCTTAATCCACATTTCAAACGTGGACTCGGGCAAACGTTACTGAGAGTAGCATTGGCCCGAATCCACGTCTGAAATGTGGTTTTAAGGTAAACCAAACACACAACGTTGGTTTGAATCCACATTTCAAACGTGATTTTAATGGAAACTAAATACACACTATGTATGTGTAATAACCACCCTCCAGGGCTGCTGCAGAAGGTTACGAATTGAATTGAGAATTGGGTTGCAAGGATGAGAGTCTTCACAATCTTTAGTGATTGGGGTGACAACAGTAGCAGGAACTTGATTCAACCCATTACGCATATATTATGAAAACTTTTATGTTTTTCAATCCTGAAGGCAATAAGGATACCCTAGAGTTTTGTCGTGATCATTATACCATTTCCAAGATTTCTAACAAAACCAAGAAGCCAACTACCTAAGTCATCTCTAAAAACACCTCTACAAGTAGATTTGCTCAACGGAGCCATATACATTGCATTTGATGCAAGTAGGCACAAGGAAGCTCTAACCAATGTTTTTAAAACCGGATCGGTCATTGAACTGGCCTAGCCACCGGTTCAAGGTTCAATGGTCGGACCGTGGTCAAACTGGTAGTAAATAAAATAATAATTTTTTATATTCCAACAACATATATATCCAACAACATATATAATTTTTAATTAATTTCTCCAACAACATATATATAAGTGGCAATATTCTACTTTTAATTTTAAGGGAAAAGAAAGCTCTCTGAATGTCAGAAGCAATTAACCATGAAGTGGAGAAGAGAACATTTAAACATCAATTATATACTCAGGAACCTGTGCAGGCTAGGATTAATTACAATATTATCAAATATATGTAGTTATATACTCTCCCACTCCACTTGATTAATTCATTTGATTAATTCATTAATTTAGTTGTTGAAAGGTATATACGCATCACGGACGAGAACCTGTGCAGCCTTGGATTAATTTCTCCAATAACATATATATAATATATCCATTATCCACCAACAACAATTGAAAGGAGAAGAGAACCTGCGAAGCTAGGATTAATCTGCACTAGCCATTTGGAGAACTGAGGCGCGGCTGGGGGCGGTTGGTTACGGCTGGAAGTGGAACGACGCGGCTGGGAACGACAAAGAACGGTTGGAGACGAGTGAAGCAGCAGGAACGATGCGGCTGGGAGAGGCTGGAACGGCAGGACGCGACGGAAGCAGTAGGACGGCGACAGACAGCAAAGGGCGACCGAGAGAGAAAGGGAGAAGAAAGGGGTTTGACGCGGCAGGAGCAAGTTTCTCCCTTGTTTCCAATTAGGGTTCTGGTTCAAACTTTCATTGTTTCTAATTCTAAGCGACTCAACAACAATTTTTTTATTTATTTTTTTTGTAAAAAAAGCTATTTTTTAAGAAAAAAAAGTAAAACGACGTCGTTTTGGCCAGTCCCCTCAGACCCGGTGAACCACCCGTTTGTGACCGGTTTTACCAGTTCCTGTCCGGTTTTCTGCCCCTCCGGTTTTCTGGTTCAGTCGAAACCGCTGCTACCACCGGTTACCGGTCCGACCGGCCGATCCGGTCCGAATCTGATAATCATGGCTCTAACTGATGAGTTGAAGGATGTCATTGTTGTATTACTTGAAAAAATGTTGAGGGAGTTAGAAGTAAAGTGGAACTCCTGAGCTTTGAATTTAATCTTCTGCATAAGCTTAATTTAGACTCCAAGTTACGGTTAAACACAAAGTTACTTCGAGAGCGCCGTAATGAAGAAATGGTGACTACAAAATGCTACTCTATAGATGGCTATGGGGAGAGTTTGGCTTAGCAATCAGATTTTAGAAAACTAGTTATATGTTTGGATCTAGCCAGAAGAAATACGATAGAAAGTTGCATTGGCTTACAAAATATAGGGAGGTGCAACCTATATGTAGTTTGTGGTGTCATTTTTGTTGACAATTGCACTAGCTAACAAACTATAGGGAGGTACAACCTATAGTTAATTTGCGATGTCGTTTTTAATAACAATTTTATATCATTGCAAAATGTATTCATATTATCCATTTGCCTTTATAAATAAAGGTCTTGGCTGGTGGAGGAAGACTAAGAGAAATGGAAGTGAAACATAACTTCTTAGTGTGAGAGAGAGAGAGAGCCATAAGCTTCCTAGAGTGAGTAAATCCTAAGAGTATAAGAAAAATATTGGGTTGGGATTTCCCTAGAAAAATCCTACTTTATAATCAAGATTATAAGTTTGCAAATCCCATTTATATAATATTTAGAACATGGTCCTAGTAATTGTGTCCTAGGTTATTAAAGGAATTCAAAAATTAAAGATTTTATTAGAAATCAGAATATTAAATGGATTTAATTAATATACAATGTCAGTGTAAAGAAGTTTTACACAGACATCCAATAGTGTGTTGTCACATTATTTAATGAATATAACATCTCATGTGTTATTAAATACAATAAATGATGTGGCAATACATCATTGGACGTCTGTGTAAAATTTCTTTATATTAAACTCATATTAAATACTATATTTTTTAACAACAACTTTTTATTTTAAAATTTTTAACCTATCATTAATGTTACATGTTAAAATTTTCTTGCTCCAGTCATGCTTTAATTTATGGCACAAGTTTATACTACTTACAATACATTATGATTATGATTCTTTACAAAACATAGGTAATTACCTTGTCATTGTTGCTACTTTTCTTTTTCCGATTTTTGTTCAGAATGGGGCTAGAATTCTTGGTAGATTTTTGCACTGACATTTCAGGTTTGCGACACCCTTAGTTATACCGCTAAGAATATCACATTGCAAAACGTAACCGTCGAATTTACTGTTTTAAAACTTAGAAAATACGAAAATATTTTTTTTTGAAAATAAAAGTTTAATCATCATCAACTAATCGCATTCTAATTCCATTTTAAGTATTCATGAAATTGTCCTTTCCTTAAGTCTGAAATTCATTTTTTTAAAAACATCTAGACGATTCAATCATTCCGCATACATACACAACATACACGCAAATATAAGGGGATCATGGGGAAGAAACATCATAACATATATATAGAACCATAGTGTCAAAGTAATCCCGGAGTAAACAATATCACTATCAAAACAAGAGTTCTAGTAGTAGAATATAATAAATAAGACCTCAGCCAAAACGAAACAAAACAAAAGGTCACTAAATCAGAGCTGCTACTAACTAGACTCGTGACTACCCCCGGTTACGCTATCCTACTCGTCATCATCCGTCTCAGCAGGAATCCACCCACAACTCCTCCCTCCAGTACCCCCGAGGTTGATCATCCCAAAGTCTTCTGAGGGGTTGTCACTGGGAGAATCCTCTTCCGGCTCCTCATCCTCAGAGTCACCCTTCGGGTCTTCCTCTGGGTCCTCCTCCTCAGATGTAGTGTCATCAATCACGATCATGGTTGGCTCACTCGGACAGGAACGGCCAAATGCGTCAAAATATACGGGCTGTGGAGGTGACACCTCTGGACCGGGAGAGTAACGAGGGGAATCTGGCTCTCCCACAGTGGCCATCCGGGAGGACTGGGAAGAAGTAGATGGAACGGGACAATGTCGACGATTTAGGAAAGTGGTGTGACGACGAAGTCCTGGTGGTGTCTCGAACTCCAGAATCACAGGCACAGTGATGACGACCTCTGGCACAAGGGGAAGGCTAGGGTGAGAGATCGTGACGTGTACTTCCCCTGTGAATATACAGCGTCTAGGAATGTTCGTGACCCGCCACTGTCCTCGTGGCCCCCATCTCAGCGTTACCCTCATGGTCGACATCTTGAAACTCCCCAAACCCGACTGACGATGGCGAAAGAACGCGACGACAGAGAATAGAAGCAGAGAAGAAAGGGTGAGAACATCATATGAACTCATAACAAGTAGGGCATAGTAACTAGAGCATCAATAAAATATTCACAAACATCCACATAATCTCAATCACAAGTATACAGCTGATGCTACCATGCTATATATATGTAATGCATGAGGGCCCGGGAAAGCAACACCAAAAGCAGAGCACATAGCAACTGCTCGACCATATATGTACAATATATCAGGAGTATAGTCTGTACTAGCAAATAGTACGAAGAGCATTGCTCAATCTCTGGCCAAGACGATTTTCCGACTTCCAGACAAACTCACTGATTATGAAAACTTGAGAGCGACAGGATAGTCAAGCCTGTACCCCGTTTGCACGACAGTAGGGGGCGAGCCTACGCCACTTATGCCATTCCGGGACCTGACTCATCCTCAGGGCTGGTCTCCTTTACTGGACCGCTGGTGTTCTTTGCAAAACCCAGTGCACCTGTCCCATCCAGTTTCACACTGTACTAGAGTGGTAGTGCCATATAGGTCGTAAGGCTTTTGAACCTTAATCATTATTGATGCACATGATGTATGTCACACCGCAAACACTTACAATATTACATCCTTACAGACAAGCCCATTGAATCTTTTTACGTCACCACTTTATCGTGGTGCAACCTTGTAGATTCAAGGTCTTTCTTTTGAGGAAAACCAAATCACACTCTCTTGCCAAGCTTCTCAAGTTTTATGTAGAGAGAAAGTGTTGGTTATAATCTTTTAAGGTGGCTTGTGCTAGCTTTATTGATAATCATGTTCACTTAAGTCCTACAATTTACTAAGGCTTATGGATATGTCTTATGAAAGGCATTACTAATCCTAATTCTATTTGTATGACTAATTAAGATTAGGCTTAACCTTTAATCATAACTAGTCTTCATTAATCAAATTTCAATTAATCTTATCCTTCTTTAATTAAGTCTTAATCCTTACTTAAGATCCTAATTAGTTTCTAATTATCCCTTAATCTCTTCCTTAATCTTGGATTAGGGTTTTTAATTATGCTTGATTAAGGTTAAATTGTAATTAATTAGTTTTTGACCGTCTTAGAGATTAATTACTTAATTAACACTTATATTAATATTAATTATCTTTAGACTTAATTAATTATTAATTAACCTAAGTAATTTAGGCTAATCAACATAGGTGATTAAATTAGTTAAGCCTACTAATTAATCCTAAAATTTAATTTTTCACAACTTAGATTGGTGTTGAAGTTCAACCCTAATCTAAGCCTAAGCTCATGAATTATTTTTAGTTGTCTTTTAAATGGAGTTTTGACTTTCTTTTTGAAGACTTTGGGACTAAACAAAAGCCTAAAGGTTATTGGGCTCATGAGAGCCCATTTTTATTCATAATAAATAAAAAATGTGACTTTTAAATAGATTTTTATTTTAGTTAAAATAAAAATCCGAATTTAATTACTTAATTTAAAAACTTATCTTATTTGCAATTTAGTCCTTTTTGTTACAAATTTATTCTTTAGTCCTTTTGGGCCAATTTAGCCCAAAAACATGTTTTAAACATCCTTTTGATCTTTTTAGGATCAAAAGGACATTCTTGATGAGTTTCATCAAGAACACTCATGAACATCAAGAACAACCTTGAATGTTCATCCAAAACTTCAAATTTTTCACAACATCCAATCTTCACCAAAACTTCACACATTCATCAACAAACAATCTAAATGCCAAATATCATACTAATCCACTCAAAATCATCCACATACACATTAAAGTTCATAACTCCATTTTCAAGCTCATAAACACTATTTTTCAAGGATCAATCATCAAAACAATTTTGTAAATCCATCCAACCACATGCATGTTCATCAAATCATCATCTAAACACATTACAATCATCAAAACAATTTTAGAATACATGCAGCCTCATCTTCACTCTCTTGGCCGAGAGCATCAAGGAAAAAGGGAGAAATTTTGCAAAAATTTTAGCTTGGCTTGCATGCATCCAAATCCATCAATTAAACACATTTCAAGCATCAAAACAAACATGAAAACATCAATCACAACCCAGCTCAATAGATCCGAAAATATACATTCAAAAGAAGTTCCAAAAAGATGATTTTTCAAGTAAAAACAAGGTTAGAAAAGCAAGGATTCAAGGGTAAATCCTTGACTCTAGTTACAAAGCCTACTAGAGTTCAAGTTCTCCCCCCCTTTACCTATGAAATTTCCTCAAGAATGAGGTGCAGAAACAGCTCACAAAATAGCCCAAAAATCCCTCCTTTGAGTCACCAACAAGAGCTTTGCAAGGCTAGAAGGCTTAGTGTTTAAGCTTAGGGTTCAAAGATGGAACCTTAGGCTTGAAAGTGTTTGGAGAAAAATGGAGGATTTGAGAGAGTGTTCACGACTTCAAGAGGAAGAGGAAGAGAGAAAATGAGAGAATGAAATGGAGACCTTGCATGTTAGGAAAGGAAAATGAATAAATGTTTTAATGTTTAATACCATAATTTTCCTAAGTTAGACACTTGTCTTGGAAGGAAGGAAGGAAGAGACAAGTGTTTCCCATGCAACACACACACACATGCACGGTTTCTAGAAGGAGGAAAGGAAGAGTTGTGCAAATTTTCTGGCCCGGATCAAGAGTATTCGGGCCCGGTTCAAGAGACAGGAGGGGCAAAAAGGTCATTTTTCACAAAAAAAACCCAAAAATTCCAAAAAAATTCCTAAAAATAGGAAATTAAATTCTGAATCCAAAAATATGAATTTTGATGATTAAAAATAATTTTAATCACTCAAAATCCAATAAAACATTCAAAACAGCAAAAACGGCAAAAACAGTAAAATGCGGGCGTTACAAGGTTCATATTTTCCCTTTTTGTCATTGTGCTCCTCCTCACTCTGTGTGATCCACTCTTCTTCGTCTTCATCTTCTTTGATGTAGCCTGTACTATAAGGCAATAGTTTGTCAGGCTGCATATATACACGTACACAAAACATTGTTTAGGGACCCTTTCAAGATCAAAATTAAAATAAGTAAAACAGAAGTGGGTCTACTAAAACAAGGGATATAGGACTATATTCAGAGATGGATATAGGACTATATATCCAACAACATATATAATTTTTAATTAATTTCTCCAACAACATATATATAAGTGGCAGTATTCTGCTTTTAATTTTAAGGGAAAAGAAAGCTCTCTGAATGTCAGAAGTAATTAACCATCAAGTGGAGAAGAGAACATTTAACCATCAATTATATACTCAGGAACCTGCGCAGGCTAGGATTAATTGCAATATTATCAAATATATGTAGTTATATACTCTCCCACTCCACTTGATTAATTCATTTGATTAATTCATTAATTTAGTTGTTGAAAGGTATATACGCATCACGGACGAGAACCTGTGCAGGCTTGGATTAATTTCTCCAATAACATATATATATATATATAAGATATCCATTATCCACCAACAGCAATTGAAAGGAGAAGAGAACCTGCAAAGCTGGGATTCATCTGCACTAGCCATTTGGAGAACTGAGGCGCGACTAGAGGCGGTTGGTCACGGCTGGAAGTGGAACGACGCGGTTGGGAACGACAAAGAACGGTTGGAGACGAGCGAAGTAGCAGGAACGACGCGGCTGGGAGAGGCTGGAACGACGGGACGCGACAGAAGCAGCAGGACGGCGACAAACAACAAAGGGCGACCGAGAGAGAAAGGGAGAAGAAAGGGGTTTGACGCGGCGGGAGCATGTTTCTCCCTTGTTTCCAATTAGGGTTCTGGTTCAAACTTTCATTGTTTCTAATTCTAAGCGACTCAGCAACAACTTTTTTATTTTATTTTTTTCGCAAAAAAAGCTATTTTTTAGGAAAAAAAAGTAAAACGACATCGTTTTGGCCAATCCCCTCAGACCCGGTGAACCACCGGTTCGTGACCGGTTTTACCAGTTCCTGTCTGGTTTTCTCCCCCTCAGGTTTTCTGGTTCAGTCGAACCACTGCTACCACCGGTTATCGGTCCGACCGGTCGAACCGGCCGGTCCGGTCCGGTTCTGATAACCATGGCTCTAATTGATGAGTTGAAGGATGTCATTGTTGTATTACTTGACAAAATGTTGAGGGAGTTAGAAGTAAAGTGGAACTCCTGAGCTTTGAATTTAATCTTATGCATAAGCTTAATTCAGACTCCAAGTTACGGTTAAACACAAAGTTACTTCGAGAGCGCCATAATGAAGAAATGGTGACTACAAAATGCTACTCCATAGATGGCTATGGGGAGAGTTTGGCTTAGCAATCAGATTTTAGAAAACTAGTTATATGTTTGGATCTAGCCAGAAGAAATACGATAGAAAGTTGCATTGGCTTACAAAATATAGATAGGTGCAACCTATATGTAGTTTGTGGTGTCGTTTTTGTTGACAATTGCACTAGCTAACAAACTATAGGGAGGTACAACCTATAGTTAATTTGCGATGTCGTTTTTATTAACAATTTTATATCATTGCAAAATGTATTCATATTATCCATTTGCCTTTATAAATAAAGGTCTTGGCTGGTGGAGGAAGACTAAGAGAAATGAAAGTGAAACATAACTTCTTAGTGAGAGAGAGAGCCATAAGCTTCCTAAAGTGAGTAAATCCTAAGAGTATAAGAAAAATATATTGGGTTGGGATTTCGCAAGAAAAATCCTACTTTATAATCGAGATTATAGGTTTGCAAATCCCATTTATATAATATTTAGAACATGGTCCTAGTTGTAACGCCCTAATTTCTGGTCTCAGAAATAATGCCCGTTGGAGACACAATTCCTGAAATCCTTGAAATCATTTCGTTAAGTTTTCGATATCGTCATACATTTGCTTAAACTTCCCAACGATTAGCTTAAGCCAAAACAAGACAAACATTAAAGACCTTAAATAAGCATGAAACCTACTTAATTCATGGAAAGATTCACACTTAGATAAGTGTGATTCAATGAACTCATACCGGAAATCCGACAAAGTCTCCCCTAAAAACCGGACAATTACTGAATTCAGTTTAACCTGAAAATCAGCAAAACCCAGTACAACTCAATACCATACATATTATAAGAGTACAACTAGGCCTCAGTGGCCAACTCAGAAATAATTACACTTATACAATTTACATCAATACACTTTAGTAAATAGCCAATTAACAAATACAAATACTCCAATAACTACTCCTATTAAGCTAATCTCCCTGCTGAAATAAGACTCAGCTCCACCCACACCAGAACTGCCTCAACCTCACCGGAGGTACCTGCACCACTAAAATATGTCCGTGAAACGTGGGGTGAGATAATAATCTCAGTGAATACAACCCCATGCATGAATGCAGGGAGCAGATATCAATGTCAACTTCACAACTCAACGAAATTCATATCTTACTCATTCATAAATCCAATTACATAAAGCATGGTTACCAATAATTAATAACAAACTAGGAGCAATAAGTAATTCACTTAACATGATTTGCTGAATAATGCAAGATATGATGCTCATGATGTACTCACTGCTGTGCCCAGCAGGCATGATCTTATCACTTTCTAGAGTTAGACCTGAGCACAGACTACGGGAACCGGCTTTCCCGGGGACGAATCCCACCCAAACTAGACCGAAGTCGTGTTTTACTTAATTACTTGATTTTTAACTCACAGCGCAAAGGCTGGCTTAATTAACTCACGGTCAAAACCTGCTTACATCAATCAAATGCACATGATAACACTTTTCGTAAGTTTGTAATTATCGTAAACTTTGACATTCATAGGTTTTTCAGGCAAATCCTAACATCAATCACTCAATTCCATACAAACATTACCAATTCAATCAAATAAACTCTATAGAAAGGGAATTAAAGGAGTGGGGTTCATACAATGAGCATTTCGACAGTTTCACTAGTTTCGACTCTACGAATATACATCTCAATTTCCAATCCAAACACCAATCTAACCATTTCAATTCATAAATAATACTAAACAAAGAAGTATAACCGAATAAAATGTTCATATGAGTTACAATCGAGAGGTTTCGATAGTTTCGATAACTTCAAAACTAAGGATTCCGACGCTCGATTCTATACTTATATGCTCAATCTATCGATAATCAATCCAAACAACAAGAATTTAACAATTCAAACAATCATTTAACCAGCATCAAGAAAGGGAAGAGAAAGGGGGTGGGAACATGCAATGAGACCAATAGTTTCTATTCTAAAAGTGAGTTGTACTCACCAAATGTAGCAATTTAATGAGGAAAGGATGTTAGTGGATGCTTTAATTGGTGTTTCCTTGCCCAAAATCCCTTCTTCAAGCTTCAATTTGAGTTTCTCTCACTAGGTTTTCTATCTCTCTCTATTTTAGGTCGAAAGGGGAAGAAAGAAAGTTGAGTTTTTCTGATTTTTCGCACCAGCCTATTTATATTAAGTGATGGTAATCGATTACAGACTTACTGTAATCGATTACCATAGGCTAAAAAGTCGCTAAAAACCTCTTTTGGTAATCTGGTAATCGATTACCACTCCTGGTAATCGATTACTAGAAACCCAGATTTCTGGTAATCGATTACCAAACCCTGGTAATCGATTACTAAAACTTCAGCTCTCAGGTAATCGATTACAACTCTCCTGACAGGCGATTACCCAAAAATCAGCTCTCTGGTAATCGATTACTAACTCCTGGTAATCGATTACCACAAATTCTACTCTCAGGTAATCGATCACAAACTCTCTGTAATCGATTACCAGAAACCCAAACTTACCAATTTTACTTAAACAAAGTCCCAAACTTGGTTTTATAGCTAAGTTTTAACCCTTAATCCCTCAACTTACCTTTCCTTAATTACTAACACATAATTATATGTTTGAAACCTAATGAATTATTGAAGCTCCTAATTTGCAGGATGTTACATTCTACCCCCCTTCAAGCAATTTTGTCCTTAAAATTGTTTAAGAAAAATAAAACATAAAGATTATCTCAACTAAAAGGTTCTGGAAGTCGTTCCCGTAAGCCTGGTGAAGTGCATTCTATGACACCCTTCTACCCCATACTCTTATATATTTAAGAAATTGCAGTTTAGAAAAGGGAAAGTCCCACGTTAGGTAAAAAGGTTCACAATCACTCTTATAATATCTCTAGTTCGAAAACGACTTTATTAAAAGAAATTAAACTTTCAAATATAAAGCAGCGGAATCTCCAATACATAAAAAACTACTAATAGCCTACTGCCATACAAGGCATCCAAAAGTTCACAAAATACTCCTAATCTAGAATCATATTAAAACATCCCGAATACACCCTGATGTTACATCTATCAGAGCATACCCTTTTAATCATAGTCGACACCAGTCGTGTCCTCCTCAACACCTGTAAAATATATCCACAGAATACGGTGAGGAAAAGGAATACTACCTATACATACACATAGAGAATACTCATCCTCACCGACAACATCATTACATCATGCCATCAATACATTAAATCACCATGAATAACGTTCATCTAAACTCAACATATATTTAACCATCTATATCAACATATACCTTCCATACTATCATTTCTATTTTTAATGTAACGTCCTAATTTCTAAATACAAGAATAATGTTCGTTGGAAACACTATTCCCAAATTTCTGAAATTATTTCGCGCCATTTTCGATATCGGCACACATAATACAATGATGCCTAAGCAATCCAACGCTTACTTAGACTACCACATACTTCATACATCACATTTCTCAAAGTCAATTTCTAATTTTGAAATATGGGAACGAACCAACACTTTAGAGTGTTAAGGTTCATAAACTCCTACTGAAAATCCGGCAGAGTTTCCCCTGAAAACTGGGCATTTCCAAATTTTCAGAATCACCTGAAAACCAGCAAAATCACCAGTATAGTTCATAATATCACAATCACTAATCCAATTCAATAACAATAGGCCTCCATGGCCAAACTAAAGACTATTACATCATATTTCAAAATCTAATCTCCAATACATCTTTATATAATTACATAATTAAACTATCAATACAAAAATAACCAACTAAACTTCTTGACCACTGGGAGTGGGTGAGTCCACTCCAACAGCTCCATCTTCCTCTAATACAAGATCTGATTAACCTGCATAACTAGAATATATCCCCGTAACGTGGGGTGAGATAATAATCTCAGTGAACAAAGCATGCAGCAAGCAGTGTGGGGAGGCAAACGTATGACATGCAACATATCGTTCAACAAACCACAATTAATTCATTCTAATGCACATGAACACTTCTTCTATTCTCAAATTAACTAAACACAAGCATATCACATGTCTAATGCCACAATCTCAAGTAAATGTGCTATACATGAATGCATGACTGCATTACCCGACAGACGGGGTCTTATCACTATCTGGGGCTAGACCTGAGCTCAGAATACAAGGAACGTCTTCCTTGGGCATAATACCGCCAATTAACTGGGGGCCGAAACCCATGTTTTAACTGGGGACCGAAGTCCAATCTTGATTAATTAAGGTGAACTGGGGCCGAAGCCATGTTTTTACTGGGGCCGAAACCAAATTCATTCAAAACTGGGAGCCGAAGCTCAAAATCATTTTAAACTGGGAGCCGAAGCTCAAATTCACTTTAAACTGGGAGCCGAAGCTCAAATTCATTTTAAATTGGGAGCCGAAGCTCAAATTCATTTTCCAATTAACTGGGGCAAAAGGCCTTTATGCAATTGCTCAAACATCACAAATAGCAATGTCTAATAATAGATCTAAATATTATTATGATAATCATATCACCTCAAGAATGTCAATCTGAAATTACGTTCTCATTTAGCAACCTTGAAAGCATATTTTATATTAAATTCTAACCTATAATCATACATCTTCATACAACAAAATCATCTTAAAGCGTAACGAAAACATCAAAAGAATCAATCCAACAATTAAATCAACAACCAAATACTAAAGGAAAAGGAATAGAAGAATGGGGATCATGATTGGAACGCATACAAAATGTTGTGAGAGTGTGTGAGCTTCGCTCACCTGAACAGATCCGTGACAGCCTCCGCCGCGTGAAGGCCCTCTTCTCCGGCGAACGAACACCAAGTCCAGCCACCAGAGTCCGCCGCGTCTCGCAGCCACCATTATCTTCCTCGTTTAGCAGCCACCACCGTTCACGGGCCTCGCCAAAACACTGCCACAGAAGCGTCGTTCCCCTCATAGGCCGGTGCGCGTCCACCATCGCTGCACCACCACCTCGTCATCTCCCTTCCTCTGGCCGCCGCCTCCATGGCCGTACCTATCTCTCTCGGCCTCTCTCTCTCGATCCCTCTCTCTCCCTTTCTTCTTCCCTTCCTCTTCTTCGATCTCCTTCTTCTTCTCCTTCCCTCCGCATTTCCTTCTTCCTTCTTCTTCTCCCTTTTCTTTCTTCCTTTTCTCCTATCTCAGCCGCCACCCCCTTCCTTCTTTCCCTTCCTCTCTTTTTTCCCTTTCTCTCAATTTCAAACCCTAACCCTAATTTACTTCTTTTCTTTCCCTACTTAATTAATTAATACTAATAATAATAATAATAAAACAGAATTATATAGCCATAACAATAAAAATGGGATTTAATTTGACTCTAATAAAATTTAGGTTTAAATACTCCAGTTTTATAAATATTGTCTCACCTCATAATTCATTTATTTAACATATTTCTAACCTACTATTATTATTATAATTAAATTATACTATTCTTATTATTTTATTAACTATTTGCATAAAAATAAATTATAGGTACTTTAATTCTAATTCTAGATTCTTAAATTTTGGGATGTTACATTTAACGCATAGATACATCAATTATACATTCACCAAGCTCATCATCATCGTAACATCATCATATATCATCATATAGTTCTCATACCATCATTCACTCAAGTAATCATATATTCTATTCTCACACATAATACTCATCATCATCAATCATCATTTAATAACACAATTTCGTCATCATATATCACACACTAATACTCATCTCATCATCTACCCAAAGATCATGACTTAGAACTCCACACAATGGGTGCACCTCGTCAATCACTCTAGTTAGTACCAAGATAGTCTACCGGTGTTACCACACACTATCCGATAGGTTGTACCCCCTCTATAGGTCCACACAACGACATTCGACCCTAGGTTGTACCCCTTCTATGGGCGCATACAATCACTCCTAGGTTGCACCCCCTCTATGGGCCCGTGTATCGAACTCCCCATCTTGATCCCCTGAGTTGTACCCCCTCTATGGACTCGCACAACTCAGTTCACCTCCCGAATTGTACCCCCTCTATGGGCCCGCACAACTTAGATAACATCATCATCAAAAGGTGATATACACCATCATCATAAATCATTATCATGCATTAATATGCTCATCATCAAACATCATCATTATAAAGTGATATACACTTATCATCATCATCATACATCAATATGCTCATCATTAAACATCATCATAATAAGGTGATATACACCGACATCATTATCATCATCACACTCATCGTCAATTATCATCATAATACATCATCACACTCATCATCAAATATCATCATTATTCATCATCATAAGCATCGCAATCCTCATCAAACATCATTAATCACCAACACCATACTCATTATAAAGTACTCTCAAACAACATCAATCATCATCAAATAGTTAGGATCTCAAAATCCACTCTGGTAATCGATTACCAACCTCTAGTAATCGATTACTCGCAAACAAGGTCTCTGGTAATCGATTACAACAACCTTGTAATCGATTACCTGCAACCAAACACTCCGGTAATCGATTACAACACCCCTGTAATCGATTACCAGCAAGCAAACAGTGCTTTTGGGTTGCCCAGAACACTCTGGTAATCGATTACCACACTCTGGTAGTCGATTACCCGCGACACAGATCGCAAAATTCACAATTTCAAACCTCTCTAAACTCATCCAATCAATCCCTAATCAATCTTTTACGTCTAAACATCATACATAATCATTATTAGCATTCAATACTCCGTAAATCAACAATCAATTACAGATTATACCATCAATTCATCAAAACCCCCAATTTCTCAATCCCTAATCACCCCCTTTTTCCATTATTCTCAATATCATCTTTAATCTCATCCAACACTCATCAATTTACATACAATCAATCATCAACCAACATATTATATCTTCATTCTAAGTTATAAATTCATCAATTCAAATTTATACGCTTTGATTACTACCCAAACATCCCTTACATGCATATACAGGCAATACCCTCTCCCCCACCGTACCTTAAGCGAAGCTTGATCACAACAAGGAAGTCCTTTCTTGGATTCTTGGCGTTCACTCCACAACAACTCTCTCTTGAGACTCCGTTTCTCCCCTCCTTAGCGTTTCGCTTACTGACGAATGATACGAACAAGGATTAGGGTGCTCTGTTAACCCCTCCTTACTGAAATAACTAATTGGGCTTAGGCCCACTCTCACCCCCCATTATTCTATTTTCAATTAAAATTATCTTTTACGAAATAAAACTAATAATAGCAATACTCCTATTATTTATTTCCCATTAAATTAATTATTTTCTTAATTAATCTATTTAATTTAATTAATACTTATCCTAATAAAATTTAGGATGTTACATATTCCAAAACCTAGAAGTGAACCTAGGGTCTCTATCTGATATGATGTTAGAGGGAATGCCATGGAGTCTGACAATCTCCCTAATATACAAACCTGCTAGCTTGCTAAGGGAAAAGGTACTCCTAACTAATAGGAGGTGAGCTGACTTGGTCAGTCGATCCTCCATCACCCATATGGCGTCAAACCTAGTTTGGAATCAAGGCAATCCTACCACAACGTTCATAATTATACTTTCCCACTCATAGTTTTCTAACGGTAAAAGGGTTCCTAATGGTTTTGATGCTCTATTTTGACCTGCTGACACACTAAACAGTTGGAAACATAATCTGTTATATCTCTCTTCAAATTCTGACACATCTTGGTAGAGCCAGGATGCACAGAGAACTTACCTCTATTGGCTTCCTCTAACACATGTTTCCTGAAGCTACCCCCCTTAGGGACACAGACTCTCCCTTGGAAGAGAATCATCCCATCTCCTGATTCAGAAACCCTAACTGTTGTCTTCTCTCTTGGAGGCTTGAGTCCAAACTCTTAGCCGCCCTGATTAGAGCTCTTAGCTCACTAGTGATCTCATTAAAACGAAGTTGATACCATGCTCTCCAGTTGCTACACCTAAACTTAGGTTCCTAAACTTCTCTAACAAACTCCTTTCATGTATCATCACGAAAGACACAAGAAAAGACTTTCTACTCTATTTGAGTATACTAGACTGGCTTGGTTATACAACACCTTTGATAAAATCTAATCATAGGAAAAGATTTCACACAACAACTAAGTAAGGATCCTAATTCCATACCCAAACCCATTAACTACCAGTTGGTTTCAAGTCTTATTCTTACTGATCTAGCTAGGTTTGAGAAATTCCAAGTGATTTGCATGTTTACCTTCTAAGTTCTACTATATTACTAACTATAAGTCATGCACACATAATTACTCAATCCCTCGAATTACTAAGTTTGTGTTGGCGAAATAATCCAACACTCAAGTCATGTTCGAGGAATGAAGTTCACACAGTTACACAAGTAACATCAAACTAAAGTGTGACGGACGGTACTCACTCTTCTAAGAAATCATTGAAAATTCTAGCAATACACTCACGCCAAGAACGTAGTTAAAATACCTATGGTTCACGACATGATCGTGGTAAACTCATTAATTTCCTAACTTCCCCGAATGGGATCTTTCCCTATTTCTATCTCACTCTACTGGTCAGGGCTTGTACTTAATTTGGTTCTATGTTTCATTGGAAAGAAGAGTGACGTAATGTCATCCACACTCTAGTTCTTCAAGAAGTAAGGATCTCTAAATGCTTTAGAGTTCTAATCTAGTGAGTGTGTCTAACAATGTCTCAATCCTTCCTAACTTTCTGGCTAAGCCTACTATACACAATCAATATTAACTATCAGATCAGGTGCAACTTAGTTGGGTTCAAGTAAAGAGTGCCTTCTACGAATTCTCATGGTTTGCTTATAAAACTACCCCCTTAAGGATTCAGGCTCTTTCTAATACTTCTCAGTGTTTAAAATCTTGATTTCTCTCTTGGAGATACCAAACCTACACCCAGATGCCTAGACTAATATGTTTTTCCCTCATGTAATTCATGGAGAAGGTTAAGTATTGGAGTGTCTGGGAAAACATCTATAGCTACTTAATAAATCCTAGACTAACTCTATAGTTGTCTGTTGATCTACTTGTTCTATTCATTTCCCTTTAGGACCTCAACTATAACTTCCTCCCTTAAAAGAGTTATGACTAAGGTTCTCTCCATTGGTACTAATAGGGTTTTTAACTGTATGACTATGGATGGTATACCTACTGAGTTAGTTTTCAAAGAAGAATCTGGTTTGTTTTCACTACCCTGACCAGGGACCCTTACCTTGCTCTTTTCCTTGAGTACTTCTCCGAGTCCTCACGGTTAAAACCTATATGGTTAAACTGAAGGTATGGGTGAGTTTTCTTATTTGATAATTTCTAGATTTTTAGGTTTATAAGACATTGTCCCGACAGGTCACCAAGTGTTTTTCTAAGAGAGGAAAAGAAAAAGTTGAGGTATAATTGTCCTGTGAAAAACTACCCACTCGATAAGGCTAAAAGACCTTGCTGATTGCAAGTCATGATAAGGCAAAAGGTATTAGGTAACTGAAACTTACTACCCATACGACAAGACTCCTGACCACCACAAGATGACTAAGGGGATACACCTATTCTTATATTATTTCAAAAGAAATCTCATTCCTTAGTCTTTCCTAGCTTATGTTTTTAAACGTCCATGATATTCGCACTATGTTGTTAATTTAGGGTATATCTTGGACCTGTATAATTTTTCAATATCTACATACCTTCCTAATGGTTCATATTCCTCTCGTGTGCCTAAGCAAGCTTTGGTTCACTCTAAGTAGGGTGGCTATCCCAATATTGACTAACATTCCCATATTCCCTCTAGTGTGACTTTTAACAAGTGTACGCATAAAAGAAATTTTTAACTATGTGGACTACTTCCTAACGAGCACACATACTCTAATATACCATGCCATAAAACCATCCAAACAAAACAACATTACAAATCAATAGCAAGACACACAAAACATTCAAATTATACAAGTTACACACAATCAAGACCACATATAAATCAAACAACAAACCAATCTCCACAAGGAAAGAATCTATCTTAACTAACTACCTCAAAGGTGCCTAATGTTCATTAGAGCTCTAGGGTCACATTCTATGAAGCTTCTATGGTGAGTATACTGTTCTTACGAATAAACTTAGGTTACTCTCTTTCTAATACAAGATGGGTGGCTTTAACCTTGTTAGGGAAGTATCCTAACTTCCGGACCAAGGTATCCTACTCACATAACAAATCATGATCTCCATATACATCACACATCATAAGAGTGATCAGTTCCTATAATGAGTACACGTACTAGAAGATCACAATAAGTCACGGGCAACTAACCTAACCACAGTCCAATTGGATTGAATTGCTCTGATACCAAAATGTAACGCTCTAATTTCTGGTCTCAGAAATAATGCCTGTTCGAGACACTATTCCTGAAATACTTGAAATCATTTTGTTAAGTTTTCGATATCGTCATACATTTGCTTAAACTTCCCAACGATTAGCTTAAGCCAAAACAAGACAAACATTAAAGACCTTAAATAAGCATGAAACCTACTTAATTCATGGAAAGATTCACACTTAGATAAGTGTGATTCAATGAACTCATACTGGAAATCCGGCAGAGTCTCCCCTAAAAACCGGACAATTACCGAATTCAGTTTAACTTGAAAATCAGCAAAACCCAGTACAACTCAATACCATACATATTATAAGAGTACAACTATGCCTCAGTGGCCAACTCAGAAATAATTACACTTATAAAATTTACATCAATACACTTCAGTAAATAGCCAATTAACAAATACAAATACTCCAATAACTACTCCTATTAAGCTAATCTCCCTACTGAAATAAGACTCAGCTCCAACCACACCAGAACTGCCTCAACCTCACCTGAGGTACCTGCACCACTAAAATATGTCCCCGAAACGTGGGGTGAGATAATAATCTCAGTGAATACAACCGCATGCATGAATGCAGGGAGCAGATATCAATGACAACTTCACAACTCAATGAAATTCATATCTTACTCATTCATAAATCCAATTACATAAAGCATGATTACCAATGATTAATAACAAACCAGGAGCAATAAGTAATTCACTTAACATGATTTGCTGAGTAATGCAAGATATGATGCTCATGATGCACTCACTGTTGTGCCCAGCAGGCATGATCTTATCACTTTCTAGAGTTAGACCTGAGCTCAGACTACGGGAACCGGCTTTCCCGGGGATGAATCCCACCCAAACTGGACCGAAGTCATGTTTTACTTAATTACTTGATTTTTAACTCACAGCGCAAAGGCTGGCTTAATTAACTCACGGTCGAAACCGGCTTACATCATTCAAATGCACATGATAACACTTTTGTAAGTTTGCAATTATCGTAAACTTTGACATTCATAGGTTTTTCAGGCAAATCCTAACATCAATCACTCAATTGCATACAAACATTACTAATTCAATCAAATAAACTCTATAGAAAGGGAATTAAAGGAGTGAGGTTCAAACAATGAACATTTTGACAGTTTCACTAGTTTCGACTCTACGAACATACATCTCAATTTCCAATCCAAACACCAATCTAACCATTTCAATTCATAAATAATACTAAACAAAGAAGTATAACCGAATAGAATGCTCATATGAGTTACAATCGAGAGGGTTCGATAGTTTCAATAGTTTCGATAACTTCAAAACTAAGGATTCCGACGCTCGATTCTATACTTATATGCTCAATCTATCGATAATAAATCCAAACAACAAGAATTTAACAATTCAAACAATCATTTAACTAGCATCAAGAAAGGGAAGAGAAAGGGGGTGGGAACATGCAATGAGACCAATAGTTTCTATTCTAAAAGTGAGTTATACTCACCAAATGTAGCAATTTAAAGAGGAAAGGATGTTAGTGGATGCTTTAATTGGTGTTTCCTTGCCCAAAATCCCTTCTTCAAGCTTCAATTTGAGTTTCTCTCACTAGGTTTTCTATCTCTCTTTATTTTAGGTCGAAAGGGGAAGAAAGAAAGTTGAGTTTTTCTGATTTTTCGCACCAGCCTATTTATATTAAGTGATGGTAATCGATTACAGACTTACTGTAATCGATTACCATAGGCTAAAAAGTCGCTAAAAACCCCTCATATTAAATACTATATTTTTTAACAACAACTTTTAATTTTAAATTTTTTAACCTATCATTAATGTTACATGTTAAATTTTCTTGCTTCATTCATGTTTTAATTTATGGCACAAGTTTACACTACTTACAATACATTATGATTATGATTCTTTACAAAACATAGGTAATTATCTTGTCATTGCTGCTACTTTTCTTTTTCCGGTTTTTGTTCAGAATGGGGCTAGAATTCTTGGTAGATTTTTGCATTGACATTTCAAGTTCATATTTTTCCCTTTTTTTCATTATGCTCCTCCTCACTCTGTGTGATCCACTCTTCTTCGTCTTCATGTTCTTTGATGTAGCCCTTACTATAAGGCAATAGTTTGTCAGGCTGCATATATACACGTACACAAAACATTGTTTAGGTAACCTTTCAAGATCAAAATTAAAATAAGTAAAACAGAAGTGGATCTATTAAAACAAGGGATATAGGACTATATTCATGAAATCCAAATATATATCTATATGAGCATGTAAAACAAAATAGCATACATATTTTATTTAAATCTTGACTCGCCGCGACCTTTAATATCAAAGTGATTTATAGAGGAAGAAAAAAAAGTGAACTAATTTTAACTTATAAAAAAAATTCATTTTACGTTCTTGATTCATTTTATTGTTTTTCTCTAAAAAAATTCTAGAAAAAATAATTTAAACAACACATGATTTGTTTGTATCCTTGTCATAATATTACTTATAATTTGTACTTTTAGTTTATAATACTGGATGTGGATTGTGGAATGACCCTCATCGGGTCGGGTTGCCAGCTCCCTCGACAAAAGAAAAGACCTGGCAACCCGACCCAATGAGGGTAGCGAGTTTTGGTGACCCGGGTAAAAAACTCGAAAGTTATTCGGATTTTTAAAATAAGATATGAGTCCTACATTTTGCGTTTTTTTTTTTTTGTAAATAGCCCCTTTTTTGCAAATTTTTACGGGTAGTGGATTTTATCGGGTCAAATTAAAAAATGTGGGAGTTATTCGGCCTTATAAAATAAAGGTATAAGCCCTATATTTTTACATATTTTTGTGAGTCGATCTAGTAGAGTTAACACATTTTACCGACTCTAAGACTCGCAACATGTAATTAAAATAACTTCACATCCGTCTCTATCCCACACATGCAACCAGAGTCACATACTATGTTACATGCTACACACATAAGTTATAAGCAATATCATAGCAAGAATACAAGTAATAGTAAAATGTACAACCCTTAAATCCTTAAATCATATTATAAAATTCAAAAGCATATCTACCAAAGATAATGTATTTACTAAAACAATCAAATAATTACGAATTTTAAAGTAGAATTTATTTTTTAAATTAAATAAATGAAATATTATATAGTTGATTTATACAGATATATTTAAATCATATAAATATTAAATTATTTGTCTAAAATTAATATTAGATGTTGCAAATAATTTTCGTGAGCTGTAATGATTTATAAAGAAAATTTTATAATGCAAACATTGTTAGAATGATCAAGAGATCAGAAGAAATTGAACAAGAAGGAAGAAAAGTTTCTCATTGATTGATTACAATACAATACAGAGAAAGAAATATATATAGGAACCTAAAAAAAAACTAACTAAACAGATTACAACCTAATAAACTAACTAAATAGATTACAACAGAATTAAAACAGAATTAACTAAACACAAACTAACTACAAACTAACTAAATTCTTCCTTTTCTCCTAATACCCCCCCACAAGTTGGGGCATAGATGTTTAGGAGTCCCAACTTGACATAATTTGTCTTGAATTTTCCCGGCAGAAGGGCCTTAGTAAATATGTCTGCAAGTTGAGAATCAGTAGGGACATGAAAAGAGATGAATCAAACCAGAAACAAGCTTCTGTCTAACAACATGACAATCAACTTCTATGTGTTTGGTTCTCTCATGGAAGGTTGGATTCTTTGCTATGTATATAGCAGATTGATTGTCACAAAATACTAAAAAGGGAGTGGCAATTTCAAGACTGAGATCCTTGCATAAATGTTGAATCCATTGAAGCTCACAACTAAGAGAAGCCAAGGCTCTATATTCTGCTTCTGAAGATGATCTAGACACAGTCTTCTGTTTCTTTGAACGCCAGGAGATTATAGCTGATCCAAGGAATACACAGTATCCTGTAACAGATTTTCTAGTGCTTGGGCAAGAGGCCCGATCTGAATAGGCTGTGATCTTTTCCTCATTAGATGAAGGATAGAATAATCCAAGGCCTGGTGTTCCTTTCAAATAACCCACAATCCTCATTGCTGCTTGAAGATGAATTGAAGTAGGAGAAGCTACAAACCGGTAGACCTTTCCCACAGCATAGGATATGTCGGGTCTGGTTGTGGTCAAGTATAGCAGTCTTTCAATCAACCTTCTGAATTTAGCTGGATCAGCAAGGGGACTGTCAGAATCAGTATGCAACTTAGATGATGAATCAATAGGTGTAGAGGATAGTTTACAACCAGTTAAACCACATTCAGAAATAAGATCAAGACAATACTTCCTTTGAGAGATAAGAATACCAGAATTAGATCTAGCAATTTCTAGTCCTAAGAAATATCTCAGTTTTCCTAAATCCTTAATTTTGAAAGTACTATCAAGAAATTCTTTCACAGATTTGATTTCATCAAGATTATTCCCAGTCAAGACCACATCATCAACATAAATTAAAAGAGCAGTAAAGGAATCTCCCTTATGCTTTGTGAATAATGAGTAATCAGCTATACTTTGGGTATAACCTATTTGATTCAAAGCATTGGTGAGTTTAGAATTCCATTGTCTGCTAGCTTGTTTAAGGCCATAAATAGATTTTTGTAATTTTCAAACCATACTGGGATGAGGAGAACACAAACCAGAGGGTAAAGACATATAAACTTCTTCATCTAAATCTCCATGCAAAAAAGCATTATTTACATCTAACTGATGCAAATGCCACCCTTTGCATGAAGCAATGGCTAAAAGAAACCTAATAGTGGTAACCTTAGCTACAGGGGAAATGGTTTCAAAGAAATCAACTCCCTGAGTTTGAGTAAATCCTTTTGCCACCAATCTAGCTTTGTATCTTTCAATACTGCCATCAACTCTGTGTTTAATTTTATACACCCATTTGCAGCTGATAGGACTTTTTCCAGGTGGTAGATCAACAATGGTCCAAGTTCTGTTCTGAGAAAGAGCAACTAGTTCCTCAGTCATTGCTTTTCTCCAACATTCATCTTTAACAACTTGATGATATGTTTCTGGTTCTGTCATAGAGGATATAGCTGCACAGAAGGTTAAATAATTAGAAGAACATTTAGAATAGGACAGAAAAGAGGATAAGGGATAAAGAGAATTGCTCCTCAAGCAATGAGATTGATTCTGTGAATTAGGAAAGTCACAGATATAATTTCTTAGATACTGAGGTGGTCTCCGGATCCTAGTAGAATTTCTTGCAATCTCATTGTTGTGTTGAATATTCTCATCCTGAGCCAAAAATTCTTCATTATTCTCTTGTCCATCTTCACAAGTCTGTCCTTGAGGATGACTATCAAAATCATTCTCAGTTGAAGAAGTAGCATGAGGTTGAGGAAAATAAATTGGAGACTCATAAAAAATTTGATGATCTATAGGTGAAGGATCTTTGTCATTATGTTGTATAGAGTCATGAAAGGACTGAAGAGAAGAGTTAGTAAAAAAAGGAAACTGATTTTCATAAAAGTAAACATCCCTGGATATTAAGAAATTCTTATTATTAAGATTGTATAAAATGTAACCTTTGGTTTCATCCTTTATGCCAAGGAAAATGCATTTGCTAGATCTGAGATCCATTTTGGTGCGACCAGACTTAAGGGTGCAGGCATAAACAAGACATCCAAACACACGCAACTCATTTAAATTGGGTTTAGTGTTGTGTAATATCTCAAAGGGAGACCTTTTATTCAAAAGGGGAGTAGGAAGTCTGTTAATGATATGCACACCATAACTGAGAACATAAGACCAAAATTTCTTAGGCAAGTTGAACTGAAACATTAGAGCACGGGCAACATTAAGAATATGTTGGTGTTTTCTTTCAGCAATGCCATTTTCTTGTGGTGTTTCCACACAAGTAGTTTCATGGATAATTCCTTTAGCAGAAAAGAAATCCAACAAGTTAAATTCTTTGCCATTGTCACTTCTAATTTTCTTAAGACTAACACCAAATTGTTTTTCAATAACCAGAACAAATTTAGGAAGCAGAATCTTAACATCAGATTTGTGCTTCATTAAGTGAATCCAAGTGAACCTAGTGTGGTCATCTACAATAGTTAAGAAATACCTATATCCTTCAAAGGAGGGAATGCCCATAGGTCCCCATATGTCAACATGAATGAGATCAAAAAGATTATTAGAGTGAGTTCTACTAAGAGGAAAAGGTAATTTCCTTTGCCTGGCCTTATGACAGGAATCACAGGGATTTAAATCATGAAAAGAAACATAAGGATATTGCATAGAAATTTCTTTTATTACCTTGCTGGAAGCATGACCAAGGCGACAATGCCAAATATCAGCAGAAATATCATTTTTATTACAAAAGAGAGATGTGCAGGAATACAAGCTATCAAAATTTTTATTTGCACTTGGCACAACACAAAGAGAAGAAGGGTTATTACAGAGAATCTCACGAAGAGAGGAAATATCATTCATTATACTATTCTTGATAAGATTTGGAGAGTCATTCAGAATATAAAGACCATTCCTTTTACTAGTTGAACCAATCATCCTCCATGGACTTTTCTAGAGAATAAAAAAGTCAAAATCAGTAAAAATGGCAAAGCAATTCTGAGTCATAGTTAGTTTAGATATAAAGATCAAATGAACCTTAAAATTTGGAACATAAAGAACATTTTTCAGAACTATATAATTCAACTGTATATGACCAGATTGTTCAGCTATCACATATTCATTATTAGGAAGTTTAATGAAAATGGGAGAAATTTTACTCAAAGAAATAAAGGAGGATTTTGTAGGGCATATATGGTCAGTAGCACCAGTGTCAAGAACCCAATTAAGGAAGGATGTACCTAAGTTAGAAGAGTTCATATTGGCAGTTTGTATGTGGTTAGTAGAATGCAAGTCACCAACATTAGCTTGCTACAAAAAGGTAAGAAGGCCCTCATATTGTTGTTTTGACAGAGAGAAATGCTCTTGTCTAACTTCCTTGGGTTCATTTTCCATGACAGCGAAGACATCTTCTTCTTCTTTGTTAGTATTGACATGACTAGCAGAAGCCTTCCAAGCGCATTCTACTCCGGCTTCTACTCAACCAACTGTTGAAGTTGGTCGCAATTCTCCTGTTGCCAAACACCCTCCTCCTGACAAATGGTGGTTATATTTTCGGGAATTTGAGAGTGCCAAGGATGCCGAGGTTACTTCCATATCCGATCATCGATTTTCGATGAAAGAAATAGTTGAAGAAAAGCTATGTAACCAATCCAATCGGTGCAGGGTTCGAATAGTTGGATTATATAACACGGCTATTATGGCTCAGAGTATGGCAACACGAACAGCCTTTCTAGCTCATGGTCTTGGTCATGGGATAACTACCTTAGAAAAAGACAAAGTCGAGTTGGAAAAAGAGAATGGGGCCTTACAACAGAAACTTAAACTGCTCAATAACTCTGAAAGAATTATAAGAGATTTGACCCAGAAAGTTGTCAGCTTGGAGATTGAGGCATCTAAAGTCCTTGACCTGAGTAAAGAAATAGAAGACCTCTCAACTCGCCTGAAGACGTTGGAGACCGACCATCAAAAAACTGTAGAAGAAAAAGATCAGATATCATCCTCACTTGCCCTTGTTCAATCAGAGAAAGAAAAACTTAGTTCCGACTTTGACAAAGCTTGGGAAGAATGGAAAAACGAAAAAAAAAGAACTGATGACTAACATGGCCCTTTACCATGGGTCCGACTTTGAAAAGGCAATATCACAAGTACACTTTCTAATCCCGACTTAAACCTATCCCTTACTGGGATGTTTAAAGAAATTGTGGATGGGCAACTAGTGGACCCACCAGATGATTAGAAGTATCTAGGGAAGTGATCTTTTTCTTTTTGTTATGTACTTTTTGAGAACGCGTACCTACTTTGGGCGTTCAGGAACATGCTTATCTTTTTAACAAAAGAACTTGTCCATCCTTTCTTAATTCTAGTAATGAATACGTCGATCTTAATTATAATTTTGTTGGTTTCAATAGTTGATCGTACGATACTTTCACCAATGTGAGTACGTTTATTCACTTGCTGACCTTATAGGCCGATTTCATAAGTTGACAATCATACTTTTCCAACTCCGTGAGTTAGTTTGCTTTCATGGAAACTTCGTGAATTGAGTATATCATATTTTTCCAACTTCGTGAGTTGGTTTACTTTCTTGCCGACTTCGTGAGTCAAGTATACCATATTTTTCCAACTTCATGAGTTGGTTTGCTTTCTTGCCGACTTCGGGAGTCGAGTATACCGTATTTTTCCAACTTCGTGAGTTGGTTTGCTTTCTTGCTGACTTCATGAGTCGAGTATACCATATTTTCCCAACTTCATGAGTTGGTTTGCTTTCTTGTTGACTTCGTGAGTCGAGTATATCATATTTTTCCAACTTCGTGAGTTAGTTTGCTTTCTTGCCGACTTTGTGAGTTGAGTATATCATACTTTTTCAACTTCGTGAGTTGGTTTACTTTCTTGTCGACTTCGTGACTCGAGTATATCATATTTTTCCAACTCGAGTATATCATACTTTTCCAACTTCGTGAGTTGGTTTACTTTCTTGCCGACTTCGTGAGTAGAGTATATCATATTTTTCCAACTTCGTGAGTTGGTTTGCTTTCTTGCCGACTTTGTGAGTCGAGTATACCATATTTTTCCAACTCCGTGAGTTGGTTTGCTTTCCTGCCGACTTCGTGAGTCGAGTATATCATATTTTTCCAACTTCATGAGTTGGTTTGCTTTCTTGCCGACTTCGTGAGTCGAGTATATCATGTTTTTTTCCAACTCCGTGAGTTGGCTTGTTCTCTTGCCGACTTCGTGAGTTGAGTATATCATATTTGTTGAACTCGGGGAACTTTGCAAAGAATTTAATAATGGGCCTTATTAAAAACTTTTCCAATGTGAAAGAGAAAAGAGTGCCCTTATTTATTAAAATAAAGTGCTAAAACAAAAATTTAACTGTGATACAACCTAAGGTTATTCGCATTCCAGGTCCTGGGAACTGGTCGCCCCTGCAAATCTTTTAGCTTGTAAGTGCCTTTGCCTACCACGCTTGTTACTCGATAAGGCCCCTCCCAATTTGGAGATAGCTTGCCAGCTGACTAACCCATCATGACCTTTCTTAATACTAGATCACCTTCTTTCGTACTTCTTGAGACGACTTTGTTATTGTATCTTCTTTCCGAACGAGCTTTAGCTGCATATTCCCTAATATGAGCTGACTCCCTGACTTCCTGGATCAAATCTAAATCAGCTTTTCGTTATTCTTCATTCATCATATGGTCAAAAAACTATCTTCTTCCAGTTGTCTCAGTTACTTCCTCCGGAATCATAGCTTCAGTGCCGAAAACCATTCTGAAAGGGGTTTCTCCAGTTGATGAGTGAGGGGTAGTGTGATATCACCATAACACCTGTGGGAGGACTTCATCCCACCTTCCCTTTGACTTGTCCAGTCGTTTCTTCAAACTAACCAGGATTACTTTGTTAGTCACTTCAGCCTGTCCTTTGGCCTGTGGGTGTTCTACTGAAGTGTAGGATAATTTAACTCCCAACACTTCACAAAAGGTTTTTAAAGCCCGACTCGATAACTGAGTGCCATTATCAGATACTATTACACCTAATAACCCATATCTACAAAAATTATGCTGCCAGTAAAACTTTTAAATTTTTTCAGTAGAAATTGTCGCAACAGGTCACGCCTCTATCCACTTTGTAAAATACACAATTGCTACCACTAAAAACCTGAAATGCCCTGGAGCTAAAGGAAATGGACCAAGAATGTCAAGCCCCTACATGTGAAAAGGCCATGGAGACAAAATTGATGAAAGTTCAGTGGGAGCTGCTTTGTGTAGGTCGGCAAAAAGTTGGCATCTTTCATAAGTATTCACATATTTCTAACTGTCTTATTTTAAAGTTGGCCAAAAGTAACCAACCCTCATTGTTTTTAGAGCCAAACTTCGTCCTCCTATATGAGTTCCGCAAATCCCCTTATGGATTTCTCTCAATACTGCTACTCCTTGTTGCTCGGTTAGGCATTTGAGGAGGGGATTAATGATCCCCCTTTTGTATAGTCTTCCTCCGATTAAGGTATAATTGGCCGCTTCTCTCCGAAGTCACCGAGTTGCTTCATCGTCTTTAGGAACTTACCCTTGATCTAAAAATCGGATTATGGGTCCCATCCAGGATTTAGGACTTACTTCTATCGTGAATACTTCTTCTTTATCAATGGTCGGAATCTGCAGGGTTTCTTGAATGACTGTATGATTATTTCCTGGCCCTTTGGTACTAGCTAATTTTGATAACAAGTCTCCCTGTGAATTCTGAGCCCTTGGAATGAACTGATAGTCAGTGGAGTTGAAAAACTCAGCTAATCTTTTAACTCTAGTTAGATATTTGGCCAACTGTTGATCCCTAGCCTAGAAGTCTCCTTTTACTTGACTAATTATGAGTTGAGAATCCAACCTGACGACTAACTTGTCGACCCCCATTTCTTTTGCAAAACTTAAACCTGCAAGCAAAGCCTCAAACTCAGCTTGGTTGTTACTAGCCTTGAAATCAAAACGCAGAGATTGCTCAATCATGACCCCATTAAGTCCCTCCAAAACTACACCCGCTCCACTACCTTTAAGGTTAGAAGAACCATCTACTGATAAAATCCACTAGTAGTCTTCAACCATATTTTCTAGTGGAACTGATAATTATAAAAGGAAATCAGATAAACATTGAACCTTGATCAACCCTCTTGTTTCAAAGGATATATCATATTTTGACAGTTCAACTGACCAACCGACCTTTCTCCCTGCTAAATCAGGCTTCTGCAAAACTTGTCGAATAGGATGATCGGTCTTTACTATCATCTTGAAACTTTGGAAGTAATGTCTCAGTCGTTGAGAAGTAACTATTGAAGCTAAAGCTAACTTCTCCAGCTTTTGATATCTGACCTCGGCCCCCTGCAATACTTTACTGATGAAATAAGTGGGCTTTTGATCCTTGCCATGTTCCTGGACTAGTACTGAACTCAAAGCTCCCTTTGATACGGATAAATAAATGAATAAGGGCCGACCGACTTCTGGGCGAGTCAAAATAGGAGGCGAAGACAAAAAGGTCTTTAACTGAGAAAAGGATTGCTCACATTGCTCAGACCAAGAAATTTTTTTGTTTTTCTTGAGTAATTTAAAGAAAGGGAGAGCTTTCGCTGTGGAGCAGGATAAGAAACGAGAGAGGGAAGCCATTCTTTCTGTCAACTGCTGCACTTCTTTTACATTGCTTGGACTCCTCATCTCTGTGATAGCCCGACACTTGTCCGGGTTTGCTTCTATTCCTCTTTCAGTTAGCATAAATCCTAAGAACTTTCCTGAGTTTTTCCCAAAAGCACACTTCTATGGGTTAAGCTGCATATTATGCTTCCTTAACTCCTAAAAATTTTCTTTAAGATCTTCCAAATGCACATCTTCATCTCCTGACTTTACCACCCTGTCATCTATGTAAACTTCAAGGTTTCGCCCTATCTGCTTGCTAAAAACATTGTCCATTAAGCGTTGGCAAGTCGCACCTGCGTTTTTCAAGCCAAAACACATAACTTTGTAGCAAAAGTTGTTGTGCTTTGTCATAAATACGGTCTTTTTTTCATCAGTCGGGCTCATTCTAATTTGATTATAACCCAAATATGCATCCATTAAACTTAGAATCTTGTGTCGGAAGTGCCATCCACCAATCGGTCTATACTCGAAAGCGAATAAGGATCTTTTGGGCAAGCTTTGTTTAAGTCAGTAAAGTCTGTACACATCCTACATTTTCCATTACTTTTTTGTAACAAGGACTACATTTGCTAACCAAGTAGGGTATTCGACTTCCCTAACAAAACCAGCCTCTAACAACTTATTGGTTTCTTGGCTAATAATTGCCCTCCTTCCTTCTCCCACCTTCCTCTTCCTCTGAGCTATAGGTCTGACTTTAGGATCAACTACAAGCTTATGACATAAATAATAAGAATCAATTCCTGGCATATTTGAAGCTGACCATGCAAATAAATCAGCATTGATTCTAAAGAAACCCCGTCAATCTCTGCTTTGTGTCCAGAGGCAGGTTCTTTCCCATCCGAGTTTTCTGATCTTCCGACACCAAAAACACTTCTTCTAATTCGTCAGTTGGTTGTGGTCGTCTTTTCGCTAAAATCACTCCTTGGGTCGAGCTCGGCAAAAAATACGTTATGATCTGGCTCTTTTTTAGGGAGGTTCCTTTGTTTTACTTTTAAACCATCTGTGTAACATTTTGTGGCCACCTCTTGATCTGCTTTCACCACCCCGATTACTCCTTTGTGTAGTGGGAATTTCATTGTTAAGTGCAAAGTTGAAACAATTTCCCCTAACACATTAAGAGCAGCCCTCCCAATGATGGCATTATATGAAGAAGGGGTGTTCATTACTAAGTATTTTACCCTGACCGCCTTGTTCCTAGGTGATTCTTCGAAACTGGTCAAGATTTCCACATATCCCCTGACTTCCACAGATTCCCCAGAAAATCCAATTAAACTCCCAGAGAAAGGTAAAAGCATTTCCATATAAAGATTGAGTTTCAAAAAAGTCTCCCAATATAGTACGTCAATCAAACTCCCCTGATCTACCAAGATACGTTTGACCGTGAAACCGACCATAAGAGCTTCAATTACCATAGGGTAGTCTTGATGAGGCTTGACACCCTGAAAATAATCATCTGTTAAAGAAATCGTCAGCAAATGAGGATGACCCTCCCCTTGATCTTGTGTATGAATAGTCATTATAGAACGAGTATACCTTTTTCGAGAGGAACTAGTTCTCCCTCCCTCAACAAAACCTCCGGAAATAGTTGAAATGGTTCCTCTGACTTCATTCTCAGGTGATTCATCTCTATCAGGCTCATGGGGTTGGTCGGCTACGTTAGGATCACCAGGTCTGCATTGTCTCTTGTCGTGTGCAGGTTTTTGAGCATGCCTTTCTCTTATCATCCTATCAACTTGCACTTTCAAAGTCCAACAATCTGCCGTATCGTGCGTATTGTGTCCTCCACTTATATGAAACTCGCGCCATTTGTCTCTTTCCCTACCCATATACTCAGAACGAGGTCGAGCGAATCCCGAGTGATAAACCTCCTTTAGATTCTTTCTTAAAAAGAAATCTCATTTTCTGTCCAAAGGCCTTTAACCATTGGGAAACCAATGTTTATTATTTTTTTGCATTCCGGACACCAGCCTTTTCTTCCGAATAGTCCGAGCGAGATAACATGGTCGAATTTCTTTTCTCTGCATTGCTTTCTTCTCCCTTTACATAACATTCTACCCGCAACCTTATTTCATCCATGGATATAGACAGCTTCTGAGTCAAAGACTCATTAAATGGTCCGGGTCTCAACCTTTCCTCGAAAGCAGACACCAAAACTTCCTCATTTGGATTAATGACCTGCAAGGAGGCATCATTGAATCGCCCTAAGAAACTCTTTAAGGATTCATTCTGCTGCTACTTTACGCCAAAAAGCTTTGATGCTGTTAATCTTCTCACCTTTCTGGCCGAGAATTGGGCTAAAAACTTATTAAGGAAATCAGCCAAGTTATTGATGGATTTCGGGGGTAATCCAGAATACCAAACTAACGTCGAATCTGTTAGTGTTCCCGAAAAAAGCTTGCACTGTAATGATTCTCCAATTCTTCTTTTGTTCATCTGAGTACGGAAAGCCGTGACATAGACTTGAGGATCGGTCATCCCATTGTAAGTTGGGAGTTGTGGCTCTCGAATGTTTTCTAGATATATAGTGTCATGAATCTCTTGTGTCCCCGTTGTTCTCTGTTCCATCGTTTGATACGCTATTATTTCGTGTGGAAACCATGACTCTAATCCTTCCAAGATTGCTTAACTATTTTGAGGTCAACGGGAAAAGTTTTACCGTGACCCCACAGTGGTTGCCAATGTTCACGTCGCGTTCCCTGGAGTCCCAAGGTTCTGGAGGCAGATCCAAGGGCCACACTAGGAATTTAGTGTTCAGTGAAAGTTGTCTTTCCTCGTCAACAGGGGGCATATTTATAGTATTTGATATCCTTATCTTTTGTTGAATTCCTCCTATCTTTTAGTTAGTTACTTGTTTGTTACACCTTATCCCTATGGATCTTGAACAGGATTATCTTAAATTTGAATATGGATTAGATCAATATGGTCTTTATTTATTATCCATAATCCTATTATTAATCAGGCCCATTAGGCATCCAGACCCTTTAGGGACCCATACGGTACAAATAGTGAACAAGATGATGATGCTCACGGTTGAGAGAGGAAAAAAATATGAAGACGAAGAGCTTCTTGAACTTGATTGTTTATGGCAAAACACTAGATGAAGCGTTGATGCTTAAGGACGATTGGTGCTTAGGTCCTCCTTATGCTTTGAGAGAATGGAGAGAAAAATGAAAAGAGTCAGGGAAGCAAAATGGTTGAGTAATTTTCAGCCATGAGGTGAGGGTCATGAAAAAGATGATGCTCACTTTTTAGTTTTGATGCAATGGTTGAGGTTGTGACACCACTTTATGATGGATGGACGACATTGCTTACTTTTTAAAAAAGTGAAAAAGTAACTTGTACTTTCACTCACTTTTTTATTATTATATCTTATTTGATAGATATTTTATGATAGAAGGAACATGTGGATGAATTTTTAGTGAGAGAGGGGTGGAGGGTATTTTGACCATTATATCAAAACATTATTATAAGGACATTTTAGTAATTTCACATATTAAAATATATAAAATTAGAAAAAATTCTAGAATTTTTTTAATTATCATAATAAAATTTTCATCCCAAAATACATTTCTACTTTTTTTGTAACACCTTAAATTTCTAAACCAGAACTTAGTCCGTTGGAAATCCAATGAAAATCCAACAATTCAATGAACATACTAAACAACGATATAAGAGTCCAAAATAAGTACAACCTTTTCATAGAAAACTCCTCTAATCCATTAAGGGATTACAAAGCAAACTTACTACGTAACATCAATCCTACTAATTCATATATACATATACACACATCGATTCAATGAGAACAAACAAAAGAAAGAACAAATATCTATCCTCCCAAGCTCTTCACTTCCCGGATTGGGAATATGATGACGGAGGTACCTGTTCAGCTAATCAAAATCCACATAACACGTGGTGAGATAAAAATCTCAGTGAATATAACTCATATGCATAAATGCAAGGAATAGATAGTTATGCCAATTCATATTCTATAAGAATTCAATACAATCATCACATATGATTATGCAACATGATGCACTCACTACTGTGCCCAGCAGGCATGTTCTTATCACTTTCTAGAGTTAGACCTGAGCTCAGACTACGGGAACCGGCTTTCCCGGGGACAAATCCCACCCAAACTGGGCCGAAGCCATATTTTCAATACCATTAATTATTCGTTTTTACTCACAGCACAAGGCCAGCATTAGTATTTACTTTAACCACTCAAAATCATGATAAAATCATAGAGCTATGCGTGAAATATAACAAGCATATGAAATTTCGCTAATCTCGAGTGTTTCGAAAGTTCGACTCTACGCACATACATTTCAATTTCCAATCCAAACATCGAATTAGCCATTTCAATCCATAAGTAGTACTAAACAAAGGGTTATAACCGAATAGAATGCTCATATGAGTTACGATCGAAGGGTTTCGATAGTTTCGTAAGTTTCGATAGTTTCGATAACTTCGAAACTAAAGATTCCGACGCTCGATTCTATACTCATATGCTCAATCTATCGATAATCAATCCAAACAACAAGTATTTACCAATTCTATCAATCATCTAACCAGCATCAAGAAAGGGAAGAGAAAGGGGTGGGAGCATGCATTGAGACCAATAGATTCTACCATAAAAGTGAGTTAAACTCACCAATCTTATGAAATCAAGAGAGAAAATGAGGACTTGAAGTGATTCAATCGGTGATTCAAGCTTCAATCTCCCTCCAAAGCTCCGAAATTGACTTCCTCTCTCTAGGATTCTCACATTCTCTCTCTAGGGTTGAAGAAGAGTGGAAAGAAAATTGTGAGTTTCGATTTTTTTTTGCATGTCCGGGCTTTTATACTGGACAGCTGGTAATCGATTACAGTAGTGCTGTAATCGATTACCAGAGGTAGAATTTATACTGGAAAGCGTTTCTGGGAATCTGATAATCAATTACAACTCTTAGTAATCGATTACCAAAAACTCAGTCTTCAGGTAATCGATTACCACCCTGTAAGTAATCGATTACACAAAATACAGTTCTCGGGTAATCGATTACAGACACCCTGTAATCGATTACCAAAAACTCAGCTCTCAGGTAATCGATTACAACTTGTGAGTAATCGATTACCTAAAAACTAGCTCTCGGGTAATCAATTACAAACTCCTTGTAATCGATTACCATAACTCAATATCACTCAAATTCACTTAAGTTAAAACATAAACTTGATTGTAATAGGGTTTTAACCTATAGTTTCCTTATCATTTTCTGTTTCTAAATTTAACATACACAGATCACCCCTTAACTTAATAACTTAAGATAGCCTAACATGTGGGATGTTACATTTTTTTATCAATTTTCTATAATTGAAAACTTGTACACACCGTAATACAAACACACCAAGGGCATTTTGGTCTTTTTATCAAATCAATTAAGAAAATTCACACAAATATCCAATAAATCATGAAAATTATATTATTAATAACTATGACTTTATTTTATTTTAATTCCGTTAAATAATTTTTCACTATTTTAGTCAACACTATCACATTTGAAAATAAACTGAAAACAGGAAAAATACAAATGTTACATATATCATATTTTAAAGGAAGGTTTTAATTTGTGCTTCTTAGTTATGGATAATTTTTCTTATTTTAAATAATCTAATTGTATTTCTTTTTTTACTTTTTCAAATTCTACACAGAGGATTGAGTGGTTGGGAACACTTACAAGTTACATCACAAGGCATCAATTTCTCGTTTCTATTTCTTAATTAGGCTTCTTTTTTATTTTTATTTGTTGAAATATGTTAATTGAAATGTATTATCATATTGAAAAGTGCAAAACTTCCTTGTATAAGTTGTAATATTTTATTCATTCTCTAATATTGTTGATATGTATAAGATGAGATCTGAGATGTTCTTCAATTTCATTGTGATAATATACATAAATATGAAATAAAATAATGTCATAAAAATTTTTAGTTTTTTAATCACCAAGATATGGAAAATAAATAATTTTATACCCATTAGGTAATTATTTTTAAAAATGTTGACAAAGCAATTAGAAAATGTCTTAAAAGTGTATAAGTCAATAAAAATTCAATAATAGCCCGACCGGACACAATACAACCAACCCACCTGATAACTTATCACTCGATCAACCTGAGGCCCCAAAATGGACAAAAATGAGCAATAAATAATCTCTTTTTGATTTGGACCAAATTGGACATTTTGGGTCTGAATTCATCCAACCTCAATCGATGCCTAAGCCTAATCATTGCACTGTCACATTGATGAAGTTACACTAAAGTAATTAAAAGTAAAAATAATACATAATAGCTTTAAATTTTAATAAAATAAAAAAAAAGTCATTTAGATTTTTTTTTTGCTTTACATAATAGTTTTTTTTCTCAATTTTCATGAAATGATTATAGTTAAATACTAAATATAAATAATAATAAATAAAATGTCTTGTAAAACTTGTTAAATATGGCAGGTCAATCTACGGGCCAATCCGACGGACCGGCTCGCCTGTTGGCGATGTGGAGCGAGCTGACCCGCTACGACTCTTTGGTAGACCAGCCCACTTTGTTATCGCTGACTGAGAGCTTTACTAATTGCAACAATATTATCAGAATTGGCCTATTACACATATTCATCAATGCAAGTAGACATGACAGTCAACATTGAGTAAAACCCGAACCTGCAACTACCGGCTCGTCCTCGCCCCGACTTTGACAGGGAAACCCCGCTTTGGTCGGGTTAAGTAAAACCTCGGCCTCGAATCCGCCTCACCTTTAACGAGGGTGGTGGTGGGTATGTGGTACAAGAACCTGCCCCCGCCTTTGAACCCGTCCAGATATAATAATTAAATTACTTTAATTGTATCAATAGTTAAATAATAAAAGTAAACTTATATATTTTTCTTAAAATATAACATAGTTCCTAAGTTTCTTATTTTTTTAGGATTATTATTGTTTATATTTACATATTATTTGAATTAGAATATATTAGATATATATGATTCATTTAAAAATATGTATTTAAATTATAAAAAATAAAAAAAATGAAAAATAGAGAAGGTGAAACCCCGTAGGCTTCCCCGAACCCGACGGGAACTCATGGGGATGAAGTTGAGTTTCATAGTTTCATACCTACTCTCTTTAAACTCAAACTTGAGCCCACCCTAACTTTAATTTTTATGGGGGCAAGGATAGGGAGAACAAACCTGCCCGCCCCGCCCCGTTGTCATGTGATCGATAACGATGATTCCAACTTGCAAAAGACAAAATAAATAAAAATGGAGTCTGGTCATTTCACGATCCGCATTTTAACTAAAGGTAATTCAGAATTATACATAATTATAAATTGTTCCCATTATTATAAACGACAGTGCCTGGCTTTGATCAATTCTTCATCTGTTTTTAATTAAAGGTATTCCCGATTGATAGATAGAGACTAATCCCTTCAAGGCATAGAGATCATCGAATTGGGCACAATCTTCCAACAAATTTGGATCGAACCCCGTCAAGATGCTTAAGGGACCCTAGGTTGTGCCTCTCCCAACAAATTCTTTTCCGTACACATCTCCAGGGGATCAAACCCCTATCAAATGTTTTAGAGCAACTTCAATTGCTTAACTTAAAAACTATTATTTTAATGTAGGTCTCACAAGTTGAGTTGCTTAGAAATGTTAAGCAACTCTTACCCATTTTTAAGCAACTCAACTTGTGGGATCCATATTAAAATAATAATTTTTATGTTAAACAACTTTTCTAAGCAAATCCCATTGGAGATGATATAAGGGATCAGCTGTCTTGACTGACAAGTGTGTCAGACAAAATTTGAGGGGATGTTTTATCATTATGGTTTGTTTTGGATGAGCATTTGACAAATGGCCATGTCTAGCGTGAGTTTCCCAAAGAGTGTACCACTAGTGGTACACTTGTTATTAAACCGTTGGATCGTTAAAAAAAAGTGTGAACAACCGTGATTCTTTACCGGTAACCTGCTATATTTTTTATCAGTAAGTTATGTTATTTGATGAGTAGTCCTTTTCATTTAAGCTGTGTTATTTAACATTTAGTCCTTTCTGCAGTAGAGAACCTATCCATTCTTAAATTCTATTTAAGGATAAGTCAAGTGTAAATGACATGTCCACAGTTAACGTTTGTTTAATGTTTGATTAAAGATAATTAACCTGTCCAGACTTAACATATATTAAAGCTAAGAAAAAAATGCACATTAGCAATGTTTAAAGCATCTTAAAAGGAGGTAATGAGCACTCCAACACACCCAAAAAATCTCCCAACGGGAAATATTAAGGCAATTAAATTCCAGCAACTATTCCTAGCAAAACCTAAACCTTTTAGATATGAACTTGGCTAAATCTATGAGCTTCGACTGTATTGCAAAAGGATGTCTTAATATACATAGGTTGTAACATAAAGTTCTACTTATAATATTTACAAGACTAATTAACAGTGAGGCAAATGTTCATAGGCCCACCATGTTCATAACTAGCAACTGAAATCTAAATAACAAAGTACCAACACTAATACAAACTATAATTTTGAACTTGCCAAAAGAGGACATGAAGGTCCTCATTACAAAACATTTTCCAGAAAAGTCATGCAAATTTGGTCCTATTCCCTGTGACGTTGTACTTGGAAACATAGGTATTGTGCAACATCCACTTTCCAGAAACAAATTTCATCACCTGCCTTAAGTCCCTCTTCCCTGCAGTACCGGTACCAACCTTGCCCAACACGACAATATTTTGCTATCTTGGTGTTCCACAGTAGCTTCCATGGCTGAATCCCTCGATTAGGCACGTAAACAAGCAATACTTGTTGGTCCTCATCTAGCAATTCTGTTACTATTCTAACAGGGAGGACCTGATAAGTGCCAAAGATTAGGTTATTTTCATATAAAAACATGGCACTTATGGGTTAATTGCATTAATTCTCTAGTTGATTTTCTCCAAATTCTAGAACTTTTAAGTTAAGCAGTAATATCCGAGTGTTGGTTTAATTGAAACCTTTTAATCCCAATTTTTGGTGTTTAATTGCAGGAAAAGTTGAAGAGGATTAACCAGGAGTAGAGGAGTTGGAGTAGCAAAGAGAAAAGGAGGAATTTAAGTGCTGAAAATTCGCTTGATCAAGTTCCAATTCGCTCAAGCGAATTTGGACCAGAGAAGGGTTTTTGAGGTGCTTAATTCGCTCAAGCGAATGAAATTCGCTTGAGCGAATTGACTTTTCTTCACCATGAAGAATTCCATTCGCTTGAGCTAAAAATTTTAGCTAAAGCGAATTTCCACTTACGCAGTAGCACAAAACAAGTTTCAGAATCAGTTTTCAAGAGTTCGTCACTTTTCCAAAAATAGAACGAAGAACGCGAGGAAGAACGAAAGCTGCGGAAGCTTGATCTTTTGTTTTCTCCTTCATCTTTATTGGTTGTTAAGGCTACTATGAGTAGCTAATCTCCTCTTCTGGGATTGAATGTAAATCGACTCGAACTCGGATGTATTCTGGTTATATTTTTATATAGTAAACTTGTTTCTATCGATATTGTTATTTTCGTTCTGCTTATATTTTCTTGATTCTATCTGATCAATAGATTCTAGATTTAGATTTTTAGATTTAACTGGAAAATATTTCTGAAAATCCGATCTGAACGAAAATAGTCGATATATTGTTATACTAGGAATAGATTTCAATATATCGAATGCTTTTAACACTTGAACTTATTGCTGGATGATCTATTGAATATATGAGGAATCAATATTCAAGGGATTAATCTTATGAATTTTATATTTGAGGAATCAATATAAATAATCATTGTGTATGTATCAATATCGGCAGTCAAGAATACTATATATTGATATACAACCAGAATACAGACGAGGGAGATAGATGAAATTCAATCCCTGTTTCTCTTACTGATATCTCAAATTAATCTTATACTCTTTTCTACGGGTTGATAGAATTTTACTTTAATTACATATATCAATCATGAAACAAATTACTCTCTTTTTGTATATATTTACTTTTTGAATTTAGCTATAACTTTAACTGACCTACTCCTCGAGGGATCGACACTCGTACTTCAATTCATTATACTACAGTTGACTATAGGTACGCTTGCCTAGGAGTTAACAAGTATTTTTGGCGCCGTTGTCGGGGAGGCGGTGTCATTTTAAAGTTTTAGCTAGTTCATTAAGTACTGTGAATATTTTTAGTGTAGATAGTTCTAATTATACTCTCATCTTGTGCTAATCCTTGTTTGAGTTGCGTTGATTTATGTTCTTAAGAGGTCAGGTACCTAAAGATCAATTGGAATTTGACCCTGAAATTGAGAAGACGGCTCGGAAGAACAAGGGTAAGAACAAAAAGAAGAAGAAGGGGCAAACCACAGGTGAATCTTCCAACACTCCCAACACACCAATTCCAATAGAGCAAAGAATTGAAAACATGGCTGGTGAAAGACAAAATCCACCAAGGAGGACTTTGGGAGACTATGCTATGCAACAGGGTCCCAGACATTTTTCAAGCATAGCAATACCAGCTGCTACAAAAACATTGAAAATGAAGCCAACATTCCTTAGCTTGATCAGTGCCCATCAATTTACTGGAATGGATCATGAGGATCCATACACTCACCTTTCCACTTTTTATGAATTGATAGGGACAATGGGATTTGAGGAAGAGGACTTAGAAAATGTGTACTTACGTTTATTTCCTTTCTCATTGGCAGGAAAAGCTAAGGAATGGCTCAAGTCACATCCAAACCAGAGTTTGACCAGCTGGAGTGTGGTAAAGGAAAAGTTCTTAAATAGATTCTTTCCACCTTCCCGCTACATCAAGGCTAAATCAGATATTTCAACATTCAGGCAGGGGCCAGATGATCCATTCTGTGAAGCATGGGAAAGATTTAAATCTTTACTGAGGAGATGCCCAAATCATGGATTTGACGACATAGCCCAGCTGAATATTTTCTGTAATGGCCTCCGACCTGACACTAAAATGATATTGGATGCAGCAGCAGGAGGAACTATGATGTCTGTAGATGCAGAGCAAGCTACAAGAATAATTGAAGCATTAACATCTACAGACCAGCAGGCTCAACATGGTAGGCACAATGTTCAAAGGAAGGGAGTGCTTCATCTGAACACTACTGATGCTATTCTGGCTCAGAACAAAATATTGACTCAGCAGATTGAGGCACTTACTAAACAGATGTCTAAACTACCTCAACAATTGCATGTTGTACAATCCAATCCTGGTCAATCACAACAGCAGCAGATGATATGTGATTTCTGTGGAGGTGACCATCCAAATGGTCATTGTTCTTATCAAGGCAATCAATAGGAAGAACAGATTAACTACATGTCTAACCAAGGAAGACCAGGTAATTTCTCCACCAATGCTAATAATTATGCTAACAATTTTTCGCAGGGATGGAGAAACAATCAGAACCAGAACATTGGATGGAGACAGGAAGTTGGACCTTCCAATAGACAACCTCCTTATCAACAGCAACAGCAACATTATCCTTCTGCACATGAAAGAACATCAAAATTGGAGGATACACTTAAAAAATTCATGCAAACTTCTATATCAAATCAGAAGAATACTGAAGCTTCAATCAGAAATTTAGAAACACGGGTTGGACAGTTGGCTAAACAATTATCAGATCAACAAGCAGGACATTTTTCAGCCAACACTCAAACCAATCCCAAGGAGCAGTGTCATGCTAACACTACAAGGAGTGGAAGAGTTGTAGGGAGAGGGATTGGTGACAACCTAGCTGTGGAGGAGGAAGTATTGGAAGAAAAAGAGAAAGAAAAGGAAAATGAGTGTGAGGGAGAGGAAGAATAAAATAAAGATGAGGTTGTAAATAGGGAGTTGAGAAAAGGAAAAGAAAAAGAGGGAGAAAATAAAATAGAAGAGAAAAAGAGGGAGAAGGGTGAGAAACAAGTGCACCCATTGAAGAAACTGCCTTATCCTCTTGAACCCTCAAAGAAGGATAAAGAAAAGGCATTCGCTCGCTTCATGAGTATTTTCAAAGGCCTTCAAATCAACATGCCATTCCTTGAAGCATTAGAGCAAATGCCTACCTATGCCAAATTTATGAAAGACCTCTTGACTAAGAAGAGGAAATTTACAGAAGAAGAAACAATGGAGTTAAAGGCCGGTTGTAGTGCCATTATTCAGAAGCCCCTACCACTGAAATCAAAAGATCCTGATAGCTTCACCATTCCTGTCACTATTGGTGCCTTGTAACGCCCTAATTTCTAAACTTAGAAATAATGTTCGTAGGAGACACTATCCTTGAAGTTCTTGAAATCATTACGTTAAATTTTCGATATCGTCACACATTCGCTTAAACTTTCCAACGATTAGCTTAAGCAATTTCAATACAACATCAATTTCATGAATAATAGTAAATCTTACTTAAACTTTAGGGAAGAATCCACACTTGAAGAAGTGTGATTCAATGAACTCATACCGAAAATCCGGCAGAGTCTCCCCTAAAAACTGGATGTTGCCAATTCTAAGGTCAACCTGAAACTCAGCAAAACCAGTACAAACTAATAACATGAATATATATATATATGTCTATACACCAATAATCAACTAGCCATAAATACAAATGAACTAATTTCTATTACAAGGAACTTCTATTATCAAATAAAACTCAGCTCTACCATCACCTTTCTTGCCATATCATTACCTAGAATTCCTGCACAACTAAAGTAAATCCCCGAAACATGGGGTGAGATGATAATCTCAGCAAGCATAACTAAACGTGCATAAAGTGTGGGGAAAATCAACTTAACTAACTAATATGAAGCCAAGTATCATACTCATATTCATATCAAATAAAATATAATTAACATAACATATTCAAAAACTTAATACTCAAATCTTTATCATAATCATAACTGAAAACAAGTAAATGCACTAATGATGCAACTCACTGATGTGCCCAACAGGCATGAACTTATCACTTAAACTGGAGTTAGAACTGAGCTCAGACTACGGGAAACGTCTTTCCCGGGGACGAATCCCACCCATTACTGGATCGAAGTCAAGTTTTCACATAATTACTTAATTTTTTTAACTCACAGCACAAAGGTCGGCTTACATTAACTCACGGTCGAAACCGGCTTACATGAATCAATAATGAAAACTGAAGTTTTAACTCACAGCACGAAGGCTGGCTTACTTAACTCATGGTCGAAACCAGTAAACATGAATTGATAACCCAAAACTAGAATTTCGAGTATTTCGAGTGTTTCGAAAACTTTCGTAACTTCGAAATCCAAGGGATTTACAATCAATCCATAGCACAAATTACTCAATTCTTAGCATAAACTTCATAAATCTATTCATTTCAACCATATAGAAGGGAATCGAAGGGTAGGAATCATACAATGAGTATTTCGTTAATTTCGTAATCTCGCTACTTTCGTAAATCTCGCTACTCTAAGGTTTTCCATGAAAATACTAACCAAACTACTCAATCTCATGCATACATTACTAATCTAACCACAATAATCATATAGAAGAGGGATTAAAGAGTAGGGTTCATACATTGGGGAGAAATCATACTCAAAGAGAAAAGTGGGTGTGTGACTTATACTCACCAAATTCATGAAATCAAGAGGAATTGATGAGTAGAGATGTTCCCTTGATGATTCCTAGCTTTGAATCCCTTCTCCAAGCCCTAATCCAAGCTTTCTCTCTCTAACCCCTTCTCTCTCTAGCTCGGCCGAAAGAAGAAGAAAAGAAAGTTTTTGATCTAATTTTTCATTCACAGCTTTATATATATTAGTGACGGTAATCGATTACCATATCCATGTAATCGATTACCAGCGTTAAAATAACGCTAGAAAATACCTTGGGTAATCGATTGCCATACCCATGTAATCGATTACCACAAACCCAGATCTCCTGGTAATCAATTACAACTCCTTGTAATCGATTACCTAAAATTCAGCTTCGGGTAATCGATTACAACCTGTGAGTAATTGATTACCTAAAAACTAGCTCTCGGGTAATCGATTACAGACTCCCTGTAATCGATTACCAGAACCCAAAACTCTTCATTTTAACCTGAACTAGAATTCTAAGTTAATTTCCATAATCCCCTCTCAACCTCTAATTACCAAACACAATAATCTTATTTTTGACCTAATGAGTTATTAAAACTTCTGGTTAAGGCTAACACTTGGTTTTATACTTGAGTTTTAACTCATAGCTCCTCAATTAACCTTAGTCTCTTAACTTATTTTCCCTTAATTCTAATATATATAATTCTTTTGTTTTCAGTCTAATGAATTATTAGGGCTCCTAATATGCGGGATGTTACATTCTACCCCCCTTAAGCAATTTTGTCCTCAAAATTGTTTAAGGAAACAGAAATTGAGGACTACCTAAACTAAAAGTTTTTGGGAGTCGTTCCCGTAACCTGGTGAAATGCATCCCAGAACCTAAAAATGAACCTAGAGTTCCTATCTGATATGACGTTAGAGGAAATGTCATAGAGTCTGAAAATCTTCCTAACAATTGAATTTACTATCTTGCTAAGGGAAAAGGTAATCCTCTCACAAGGTCCAAAACTATACTTCCCCACATCCATTCAGAGACTTCAATGGTAAAAGGATTCCTAATAGTTTTGATGTTTATACATATATATATATATACTGATTCGTTGACACACTAACCACTTAAAACGTAATCTGTTGTTTCTCTCTTCAAATCCTGAAACATCTAGGTGAAGCCAGGATGTACAGAAAACTTACCCTTTCTAACTTCATCTAACACTTACTACTTAATGCTACCCCCCTTAGGGACACAGACTCTCCCTTGGAAGAGAATCATCCCATCTTCTGATCAGGAAAACCTATTGTTGTCTTCCCTCTTGGAAGCTTGAGTCCAGACTCTGAGCCTCCCTAATTAGAGCTCCCAGCTCACTGGCGAATTCGATACTATGAAGTCTGATACTATACTTCCCAATTGCTACACCTAAACTTAGGTTCCTGAACTTCTCTAACAAACTCCCTTCATGTATCATCAAGTAAGGCACATGAAGAGACTTTCTACTCTATTTGGGTATAACTGACTGGCTTGGTTAGATAACACCCTCGATAAAATCTAATCATAGGAAAAGATTTTACACAACAACTAAGTAAGGATCTTAACTCCATACCCAAACCCATCAACTACCAGTTGGTTTTAAGTTTTATGTTCTTAATGATCTAACTAGTTTTGAGAAAACCCAAGTAATTTTTATGTTTATATTCTAAGTTCTACTTATATTACGAGCACTAAGTCGTGCACACAAAAATACTCAATCTCTCGAATCACTAAGTTCGTGCTGGCGTAATTATCCAACACTCACGTCATGTTCGAGAAATTAAGTTCACGTAGTCACATAAACAAACATCACACCCAAAATTGGAGTAAAGTCACTCATTCTTCTAAGAAAATAATGTAATCCTAACAACACTCATGCCATAAACGTAGGTATAATACCTACCGGTTACAACATGAAAATGATAAACTCTCGTAGTTTCCTATTTTCCCATAATGGGATATTTCTCTATCCCATCCTACCGGTCAAGGCTTGTACTTAATTTAATTCTAAGTTTTATAGAAAGGAGAGTGACATAATGTCATCCACACCCTAGTCTTCCTATAAGTAAGGATTTCTAAATGCTTTAGAGTTCTGACCTAGTGAGTGTGCCTAACAATATCTCAATCCTTTCCTAACACTCTGACTATGCCTAACTATACATAATCAAATCTAACTTTCAGGTTGGGTGCAAGTACCGAGTGCCTTCTACGGATTCTCATGGTCTGTCTATAAAACTACCCCCTTTAAGGATTCAGGTTCTTCCTAATATTTCGCAATATCTTAAATCTTGATTTCTCTCCTAGAGACATCAAGCTTACATTTAGGAACCTAACTAATTTGTTTCCTTTTCCCAACAACTCCAGAGTTATTACTATTATGGTGTGAGAAAGAATTTCTTATTTTTGTTTGGAATGTGATCCTATGTAAACATGGTTATGACACTAACATATAATTATTAAGTGTAGAATCCTAGAGTTTCCCTCCTGGAACTCATGGATGGGGCTAAGTATTTGGGTGACTGGGAGAACATCTATAGCTGTTGAATAAATCTTTAACTAACTCTAGGGTTGTCTGTTAATCTACTTGTTCTACTCATTCTCCCTTAAGACCTCAACCATAAATTCCTTCCCTTTCCTAATTAATTCTAAAAAAAATCTATGTTATTCTCGTTACTTTGTTATCTTTAACTAAGATATTTGGTCCTCTTACTTTCTGTCTAACAATCCTCTCAGGTGATTCCTAATTCTTTTCTACACAACTCCCTCTAATATGGCTTAATTGGTAACTTCTTGTCCTTACCTGGGTTGTGGGTAAATCTACACTACCTTATGCAATCAATACTAGAATTCTTAGCTTTCTTGATTAAGGTTCCTCTCCCTTAAGAGAGTTATGGCTAAGGTTTTTCTCTACTAGTGGTAATAAGTTGATTTGGATGGTGAAACTACTGAGTTGGATTTCCGAGAAGATTTGGTTCATACTAACTATCCTGACTAAAAGCCTTTGCCTAATTCTTCTCCCGAGTACTTCTCCGAGTCCTCGAGGTTAAAACCAATATGATTAGACTGAAGGTATGAATGAAGTGTTCACATTGGAAATTTCTAGATTCTTAAGGTTATAAAACATTACTTCCTAGAATCGCTAAGTATCTTCTAAAGGTAAAAGAAAGAGCGAAGGTATGGTTTTCTCATGAAAACTCACTCACTCGGTAGGATGAAAGATGTTACTAATTGTAAATCCTGGGAAGGTAACAATATTAGATAATTGAAATCTCACTACCTTTACTAGGGATCTCTACCTTATTCATCTCCTAAACATGTCCCCAACTCCTAGTGGTTACCAATTGATGTTGTTGTCTTAAGGTATAGGTATAATGTCCTCTCCTAAGGGTTTCTAGGACTGCAGGGTCACAAGACGCTGCCTCTAGGGCTACTAGGGGTTCTCTAAACGTGAGATGAAAGGGTGAGGAGATGGTAGCCTCCATGACTACCCACCCATCTGGTAAGGCTTAAGGATCTTATCCATGTAATCCATGGATAAGGCAAAGAGTAAGGTGGCCGAAGGAATACACCTATTCTTACATTACCTCAAAAGAAACCTCAACTTCCTAACCCTTCTAAGTTTAGGTCTAAATATCTATATGTCCCCGCAAAGTTTGCTGGCTTTTGGTAAGGTCTTAAGCCTACTTAGATTACAACTCTCTACACGCTTCCCCGATGGTTGGAATCCCTATGGGTGCCTCTGCGACTTCTAGTTTGCCCTGAGTAAAGTTTCTATCTCAATCTAGGCTACAACCCCCATATCCCTCCTAGTATGACCTAAACAAGGGTTTGAATCAAAAGAACTTAACCTTGTGAGTTAATACCCAACAAGCACACATACCCTAACATAATATGTCAGAAAATCACTCATACAACCAATGTCATAAACAGATAGTAATTCATCAAACACAATCAGATCATGCGCATTACACAACTGAAAACACATCATGAGTCAAGCAACAACCCTCCTTAAAATATTAAGTCAATAACCACTAACTAGCTCAAGGTTGTCTGACTTTTATTAGGTTTTCAGGGTCACATTCTATAAGGGTCCTAAGGTAAGGGTTCCATAGAAATTTAATCTAAGTTACCCTCTGTCTTATACAAGAATGGGTGGCTTTAACCTTGTTAGGGAAGTATCCTAACTTCCGGACCAAGGTATCCTACTCACATAACAAACCATGATCTCCATATACATCACACATCATAAGAGTAATCAGTTCCTATAATGAGTACACGTACTAGAAGATCACAATAAGTTACAGGCAACTAACCTAACCACAGTCCAATTGGATTGAACTTCTCTGATACCAAAATGTAACGCCCTAATTTCTAAACTTAGAAATAATGTCCGTTGGAGACACTATCCCTGAAGTTCTTGAAATCATTATGTTAAATTTTCGATATTGTCACACATTCGCTTAAACTTTCCAACGATTAGCTTAAGCAATTTCAATACAACATCAATTTCATGAATAATGGTAAATCTTACTTAAACTTTAGGGAAGAATCCACACTTGAAGAAGTGTGATTCAATGAACTCATACCGAAAATCCGGCAGAGTCTCCCCTAAAAACTGGATGTTGCTAATTCTAAGATCAACCTGAAACTCAGCAAAACCAGTACAAACTAATAACATGAATATTACAAATATCTTTATTAAGCCTTCATGGCTAAGAAACATATATATATATATATGTCTATACACCAATAATCAGCTAGCCATAAATACAAATGAACTAATTTCTATTACAATAAACTTCTATTATCAAATAAAACTCAGCTCTACCATCACCTTTCTTGCCATATCATTACCTGGAATTCCTACACAACTAAAGTAAATCCCCGAAACGTGGGGTGAGATGATAATCTCAGCAAGCATAACTAAACGTGCATAAAGTGTGGGGAAAATCAACTTAACTAACTAATATGAAGCCAAGTATCATACTCATATTCATATCAAATAAAATATAATTAACATAACATATTCAAAAACTTAATACTAAAATCTTTATCATAATCATAACTGACAACAAGTAAATGCACTAATGATGCAACTCATTGTTGTGCTCAACAGGCATGAACTTATCACTTAAACTGGAGTTAGAACTGAGCTCAGACTATGGGAAACGTCTTTCCCGGGGACGAATCCCACCCATTACTGGACCGAAGTCAAGTTTTCACATAATTACTTAATTTTTTTAACTCACAGCACAAAGGCCGACTTACATTAACTCACGGTCGAAACCGGCTTACATGAATCAATAATGAAAACTGAAGTTTTAACTCACAGCACGAAGGCTGGCTTACTTAACTCATGGTCGAAACCAGTAAACATGAATTGATAACCCAAAACTAGAATTTCGAGTATTTCGAGTGTTTCGAAAACTTTCGTAACTTCGAAATCCAAGGGATTTACAATCAATCCATAGCACAAATTACTCAATTCTTAGCATAAACTTCATAAATATATTCATTTCAACCATATAGAAGGGAATCGAAGGGTAGGGATCATACAATGAGTATTTCGTTAATTTCGTAATCTTGCTACTTTCGTAAATCTCGCTACCCTAAGGTTTTCCATGAAAATACTAACCAAACTACTCAATCTCATGCATACATTACTAATCTAACCACAATAATCATATAGAAGAGGGATTAAAGAGTAGGGTTCATACATTGGGGAGAAATCAAACTCAGAGAAAAATGGGTGTGTGAGTTATACTCACCAAATTCATGAAATCAAGAGGAATTGATGAGTAGAGATGTTCCCTTGATGATTCCTAGCTTTGAATCCCTTCTCCAAGCCCTAATCCAAGCTTTCTCTCTCTAACCCCTTCTCTCTCTCTAGCTCGACCGAAAGAAGAAGAAAAGAAAGTTTTTGATCTAATTTTTCATTCACGGCTTTATATATATATTAGTGACGGTAATCGATTACCATATCCATGTAATCGATTACCAGCGTTAAAATAACGCTAGAAAATACCTTGGGTAATCGATTGCCATACCCATGTAATCGATTACCACAAATCCAGATCTCCTGGTAATCGATTACAACTCCTTGTAATCGATTACCTAAATTTCAGCTCTCGAGTAATCGATTACAACCTGTGAGTAATCGATTACCTAAAAACTAGCTCTCGGGTAATCGATTACAGACTCCTTATAATCGATTACCAGAACCCAAAACTCTTCATTTTAACCTGAACTAGAATTCTAAGTTAATTTCCATAATCCTCACTCAACCTCTAATTACCAAACACAATAATCTTATTTTTGACCTAATGAGTTATTAAAACTTTTGGTTAAGGCTAACACTTAGTTTTAGACTTGAGTTTTAACTCATAGCTCCTCAATTAACCTTAGTCTCTTAACTTATTTTCCCTTAATTCTAATATATATAATTCTTTTGTTTTCAGTCTAATGAATTATTAGGGCTCCTAATATGCGGGATGTTACATGCCTTGCCAGTAAGAAGGGCTATGCTTGATCTTGGAGCTAGCATTAACCTGATTCCCTTATCTATGCTCAAGAGAATTGGTGACTTAGATGTGAGGCCTGCAAAAATGAACCTTCAATTGGCTGACCGGTCCATCACACACCCTTATGGCATAGCTGAAGATGTTTTGGTAAGGGTGGATAAATTTGTTTTTCCTGTGGACTTTGTGATTATGGACATTGAGGAAGATCGTGATGTGCTTTTAATTTTGGGTCGACCATTTATGAAAACTGCTAAGTTAATTATTGATGTTGATAACGGTAAACTCAAGGTTAGAGCACAAGAAGATGAGGTCACCTTCAATATATTTAAAGCCACTCAACAACAAAAAGGTCAACAAGAGTGCTTTAAGGTAGACTCTACTGAAGGAGTCTTTCATGCTGACAATAGGCCACAGCTACAAGAGGTTGAGAAATTGGGAGATAATTGTCATGAATCTCCCGAGCTTCAGAAGAAGAGCACTCATGCAGATTGTAACAAGAAGCCAAAGAAAAGAAAAGTCAAACGAAGAAGGTCAATGGTATGGTCCAAGTCCAAAAGGAGGTCAAGAGATTCAAAGTTAACTTCTGTCAAGGATTTGAAGGAGGCCATAGGATCTTGGAGTTTGTTGTCAAAAGAAAGTGGTGGTGTAGCACCAAGGCTCACCACAAAATTTCAATTCCAACCACCATGATAAAAACAGGCGTCAAGCTAAGTAACGTTAAACAAGCGCTTCCTGGGAGGCAACCCAGTGTTTAATTCTATCTTGCATTTTAGATTCCAATTTCATGTGTGTTTGTGATTCTGTACATATTTGTGTGTTTGTGTGCTTTAAGTCAATTTTTAGCATTTCATTGTCTCAATTGGCCCAAACATATGTATTTGAGTGTTTTGAAGCTACTTGAACTTGTTTTGCATGAAAAAGAGTTTTGGTGCTAAATTGAGACAGTTGGATGCTACAAATTGCCTTAAATGTGGTTAAATGTGAAAATAGGATCTTTAATCATAGACTTTTGTTATGAAATGGTGAAACCTTGTTGAATCATAGAGGTCAATGTAGGGAGTGAATTAATGTGTGAATTAGAGTCTAAGAGAGAGCAATAATCAAGAATTGAATGATTGAAATTGGTAGAAAATTTTGCAAAGTGTAAAAGAAATTGAGAAGTAAAATTTCAGAAAATTCGCTCAAGCTAATTCTATTAGCTCAAGCGAATTATGCAGACAAAACTGACAAAAGCAGTTTCTGCTAAATTCGCTCAAGCGAATTTCAATTGGCTCAAGCGAATTTAAGGGTGAAAAATGATGGCCTCTGGACAAAATTCGCTCAAGCGAATTCCAATTCGCTTGAGCCAATTTAGGGGTCAAAATTGAGGCTCTCTGAACGAAATTCGCTCAAGCGAATAGAAATTCACTTGAGCGAATATGGGGTATTTTTTTCACATTCTCTAGATGAAATTCGCTCAAGCCAATTCCAATTCTCTTGAGCGAATTTCGGTATAAAAAATGATGCTCTCTGGACAGAATTCGCTCAAGCGAATTCATACTCGCTTAAGCGAAAATTTTTAAGTGCCCGCACTTATGACAACAATCAGAGAGAAATTTTTCATTTTTCCAAAACCCTTTTTCTTCTCTCTCGTGCGCGCAACCCCCTCTCCCCTAGGGCCCGAATTTTCTTCACTCAAACCATCAAATATCTTCTTCCTTCCTTCAATTGCTCTCCAAGGTAAGTTTCCCTTCAATCTTTTTCAATCTCACCGAACAATTTCATGGTTTATGCAATATGGTGAACCCTAGGGTAGTACCCATATGGTTGATTTTGCATTGTGAGTTGTTTAAATGGATTAATGTGTTTGATTGGGGAAATGAGATGCTTTAAGTTGTTCATTATGCAAAAAGTATGAGATGAGTGAATTGATTCAAGAAACTTGAATGTGAGTATTAGAAATGCATGCATAGTGTTTGATAAAATGTTTCTATGAGATCACTTTGAATTTTGGGTGCCCCATTATCCATATGTGTTAAGTTATTACACATTTGGTTTTGATTAGAAAAGGGAGCAACATGAAAATGAATTAATTTAATACACTGTTTGAGGAAATGCTTGAATGCTTGAACATGTGTTTTTGCAAATTGGATGTTTGATGCTTAATGAGATATACAGTTCACAATGTTACAATGTGAAAGTGTTACATGCTTGAATACATAATGGATCATAAATCAATGTAAATGCTTGAGTGATTGATAATTCAACCATTAAATTCATATAGGATGATGGGGTGCGTCTTGTCAAATACACTTGGTGTGTTGAATGTTCAAAGTATATCAAATGTGCATGAAAATTTTGTTCAAAACATTGTGTAAAATAAAATTTTAGAATCATGATGAACTGAATTATCTTACACAGTGTTGGAATTAATTGGTTGCTGTTGGTTGGTTGATTTTTAATTTTACAGGAATGGCCAAAACAAAAGCTACTGCAGGACTTAATCCAACCCGGTTAAACAAGGGCAAAAGAGCCAGAACTCGTACCCTGTCTCCCGAAAGACTAAACAGAAATCTATTCAGAAATGAGAGGAGGCAAGAAAGATATGAAGAGATCAAGGATTGGAAGATAATACCAGAAAGAAAAGTGGACCTCAAGCAGGGAGAATATGATAAGTTCCTGAACATGCTGATCAGGAGGAACTGGATCCAATTGGCCAATCCCTTGCCAATGTATGACCCGGAAATAGTAAAAGAGTTTTATGCAAATGCCTACCCCCATGATGGACCAGCTGAAAAAAGGTCCAAGGTGAGAGGGAGATGGGTCAGATATGATCGGGACGCCATCAGTGAGTTTCTGGGCAACCCATTGCCACTGAGTGAAGGTTCCAAATGCACATACCAAAGGCTTAGGGCAATGAGAGATGGGTTTGATGAAAGGAAGGAGGCCAGAAAAATATGTATTCCAAACCATGGTTACATCAGAGGGACATCTGACAATCCTCTCCGGATTCAAAGAACCAGTATGAAGACACTTGCTCAGATATGGACCACATTCATCTTGGCAAATATTATTCCACTGGGCCATGTATCTGACATGAATTTGGCAAGATGCCATCTACTGTTTAGTATCATGAGAAAGAGATATACTGTGGATGTGGCACATATCATCTCTGAAGAAATGCACAAGTTTGCCAAGGCTGAAACAAACAAGAATAATGAAAAAGCAGCCAAGACATTGAGATTGCCGGCCATGATTACTGCTCTTTGTGCAGCCCAGGGGGTTGAGGTCAACCCTACAAAGAAGATCAGGACAACCATTGATAAGAGGTACATCGAGCTTTACTGTACCAACCCCAATAAGAGACAGGCTAGACAACCACAGCCACAACCTCAACCGGAAGAGGAAGAGCAACCACATCAGCAGAATCAGCCTCAGTCATCCAACATTAATGATCAGATTTTGGAACAACTGAGGATAATGAGCTTGGAAATGCAACATGATCGACAGCAGCGCGTTTCCATACATAGAGGACAACTCCACCTTCAGGAGTACCTCTACCATAACTTGAAAGGTCCCTATGCAGGTATGGATCCGGCTCAATTCCTTCCTTATGTCCAGTGGCCTGGGGACAACCCAACCTTTCCGGGGGGAGTGGAGTTGGAGCAGCTGCTACCACTGGAGATTCTACCTATGGAGGTGATCTTGATGGAGAGGATGCTTTTGGAGTTGCACCTGGAGGCGACTACATTCCAGAAGTGGAACCATCAGGAGCTATTGATGATGTAGCTGATGAATGAGATGGAGCTGGACTCTTTCATGAGGGTGATTTTGATGATGACATGGATAGGATCATGAGGGGAGATTGACTCACCCTGCTGATATGTTTTACTTATTGTTATTTGGTTTCACTATTTCTTGTGTTTGATAGTGTTTGATACTTTTTGGTGTGATATTACTTGCAGAGAACTATAGACTGCAGTGTTTTGGTGTGATTATCAGTACTTACTTATATGATAATTGCAGTAGTGGTTTACTTAGATGTTTGTTGTTCCTTTTAGTTAGAAGAAAAGATGTTTTGATTTTACTTATTGTTAATATTATAGATATAATACTGTTAGATACATAGAAGATACATTTTTTTTGGGAATCATAGAAAATATTTCTTGAGGAAATTGGTTAAAAAGGAAATCAGGATTCAGTAAGTGTCCTAAATTAGAACAGCTGACCAAACTGAACAAAGAAGAGAAAAAGGAAAAATGTGGTAAGTTGCATAATCAAATAGGATTAGGACATTAGTGCATGATAATTAACCAAAATAAGTAATCATAACAATAGGTGATTTAATCAAGGAAATAAGCCACAGATAAACCAGTGAGTGTGTGAATCCATAAACAGACTGAGAGTTTCACTATTAATTAGACAGTTGATATTGCTTGAGTTTCCTTTTTGATAATATTACACAAGAGGCATGGAAATGATTAAGGCAAGTTTTGTTAAATGGAAATAACCTAGTGCCAAATAGCCAACCCAAAAATGATCACTTTTTGTAATAAGCCCATTAGAGCTTAAGTTTCTTTGATTATGTACCTTGACCCTAAAATTCAAAAATTTATCCTACCCTTGCACATTAAAGGAAGGAGAGCATAGGTACATTTTATCATTACAAGGATAATGGGTTTATAAAAGAAAATGATTGGTTATACAATCTACTCCTTATTATGTATATATATATATATATAAAAGAGAAAAAGAAAAAGAAAGAGAAAAAGACAATGAAAATAAAAAGGAGTTGATTGTGAATGAGAAATTGGTGTATTGAGGTGTTAAGAATGGAGAGTTGATGATAATTGAAATGAATTGTAGTATGCTCTCTTTTCTTGAATTGTGCTTTTGAATACCCTGAAAAACCATAATTTTTGTAAGCCAAGCCTCATTACAACCTTTTCAAGACCTTAAGATCCATGCCAAATGTGTGATTATGATTTGATTGGAAATGATTGGCAATTTCGATTAGTTCAATTTTCAGTGAAAAATTAAGAGAAACACTCACCAGTGAGACTTGAGAGAAAAATTTCCTTGATTATAATCATTTCATTGTTATAATTGCTTCTTTTGGTAATTAATTACACTCTTGTCCTCCTTCTATTTGATATTGGAGTTACCATATGCTTCTGATTTCAATTCTTTGGTTGGAATGTGAAGTTGTCTCTTTAAGGACCATGGAAATGATTTCCAAATAACCAGTTTCAGAAATGAATTCATGAATAGTTGATTCATATCTGCTTACTTTGCTTGAGGACAAGCAAGATTCTAGGTTGGGGGGAGTTGATAAGTGCCAAAGATTAGGTTATTTTCATATAAAAACATGGCACTTATGGGTTAATTGCATTAATTCTCTAGTTGATTTTCTCCAAATTCTAGAACTTTTAAGTGAAGCAGTAATATCCGAGTGTTGGTTTAATTGAAACCTTTTAATCCCAATTTTTGGTGTTTAATTGCAGGAAAAGTTGAAGAGGATTAACCAGGAGCAGAGGAATTGGAGTAGCAAAGAGAAAAGGAGGAATTTAAGTGCTGACAATTCGCTTGAGCGAGTTCCAATTCGCTCAAGTGAATTTGGACCATAGAAGGGGTTTTTGAGGTGCTCAATTCGCTCAAGCGAATTTCATTCGCTTGAGCGAATTGACTTTTCTTCACCATGAAGAATTCCATTCTCTTGAGCTAAAAATTTTAGCTCAAGCGAATTTCCACTCACGCAACAGCACAAAACAAGTTTTAGAATCAGTTTTCGAGAGTTTGTCACTTTTCCAAAAATAGAACGAAGAACGCGAGGAAGAAAGAAAGCTACGGAAGCTTGATCTTTTGTTTTCTCCTTCATCTTTATTGGTTGTTAAGGCTACTATGAGTAGCTAATCTCCTCTTCTGGGATTGAATGTAAATCGACTCGAACTCGGATGTATTCTGGTTATATTTTTATATAGTAAACTTGTTTCTATCGATATTGTTATTTTCGTTCTGCTTATATTTTCTTGATTCTATCTGATCAATAGATTCTAGATTTAGATTTTTAGATTTAACTGGAAAGTATTTCTGAAAATCCGATCTGAACGAAAATAGTCGATATATTGTTATACTAGGAATAGATTTCAATATATCGAATGCTTTTAACACTTAAACTTATTGCTAGATGATCTATTGAATATATGAGGAATCAATATTCAAGGGATTAATCTTATGAATTTTATATTTGAGGAATCAATATAAATGATCATTGTGTATGCATCAATATCGGCAGTCAAGAATACTATATATTGATATACAACCAGAATACAGACGAGGGAGATAGATGAAATTCAATCCTTGTTTCTCTTACTGATATCTCAAATCAATCTTATACTCTTTTCTACGGGTTGATAGAATTTTACTTTAATTACATATATCAATCATGAAACAAATTACTCTCTTTTGTATATATTTACTTTTGGAATTTAGCTATAACTTTAACTGACCTACTCCTCGAGGGATCGACACTCGTACTTCAATTCATTATACTACAGTTGACTATAGGTATGATTGCCTAAGAGTTAACAGGACCTACATAATTTTTTTGGAATTATGAACTTAATTGGGGCTTTGTAATGAAAGAAATAATTATAGGCACCAAATGTAATGCAAAGGAAAAAGTAGTGATTGAAATTTTTTACCAAGCCTTGTCTGCCTCTTTCTTGTGCTTTAGTGAGTTTAGTTGTCTATAGGACATTAGCAGCAATACTCCTTGGAAATTGTTGGATGTCATCTGGGATGTCAATAACTTCTATGTCATCTTCGATATATATCACATCCTGTGGTTCCTCTAATCAATTTGTAGGGCCAGAAATTAAATTTTTGAAATGATGGTACAAGAAGAAATTAGTACCTGATTAGGATGCCACTTTGCCTTGTAAGTACACCCTGTAACAGATCTGTGAGTCCTGGAATAAATGTACATAAAAGGTGTGAGTCATATTGTGGTGAAAAAGCATATGCATTGTAAATGGTGGAGATATAATAAAACTAAGTGGAATAATGACAAAACTTAATAGGAATGGAGTCCTATTGTGAACTGAAAGTATGACAAGGCCCAATGTGTTATTTGTCTTATTTTCTAAATTGGGGATAGTGCTCCTAGGAGGAAAGGTGTATTTCATTAAAAAAAGCATGAATGATGACAAAAAAAAAGTAGGTGGAATTGGTCCCTGTGTGGGACAGAGGAAGTTAGTAGTTGATTCCCAATTTGGAACCAATTAGTGATGTGTGTGGCCTATTATAATTTAAGAGTATAATATAGTTTAGTTATGAATAACAAGTTTGATAAAATCAACTTGAGTTTAATAGTGTGACAAGTTTGTAGTTTGTGTAGAAATAAAATAAAACATGGAAGTCTTTGTGTTATAGAAGGGCACTGAATGGTAGGAAATATTATTAATATTTTACCAATCATGCAAGTGTTAGTGGTAGTGAATGGTAGACAATATAGCCCTAGTATTATGCAATTGTAGAAAATGAAATATGTTTGGGGTGCATGTGGATAATATTATATTAATGGGTAGGGTTCACGAGAATGTTAAATTGGATGGTTGAAGGTTGTTCGTTTTGGGGAAAATATTTGTTTAGTCGGAAGTGAATCTGTTATGCAATTTACGGGTATAACGCTCACAGGGCATAATTTTAAAAGAGATTTTTTACCATGTTCGTGAAAGTGGTCCCGGAGAGATACTGAAATCTTCCAAAGTGGTCCTATAGAAGTACTCAAAGAAAAAGGGGTTTGCCTAATTAGGTAATTTTGATGGTGTAGTGTTGTACGACAAAAACATTCTTTTAACAGACATCAAACAGGCGTGGGGTCTATTTGCTAAGAATTTGTCTGGTAATGGGTAAGCTTTCTTAAAAACCCTATTATACGTGAGCGATTGTTTTGAACAAAACCCTAAATAATGTTTCTGTTCTCAGGGAATAAATCAATGTGTAGAAGCATTCTATACCCTATTTATGTAAATGATGAATGCATGTTGCATCAGATGTAAAGAAACATTTTGATAGGAATGAGGGAATGACTAGGGTTTAATGACAAGAGATTTAAGTAAATAGTGTAGTTGTCTCGAAAAGTATACCTCTGTGCAGGGCGTGGCGGTGGATCGCGACGGAAGTTGCTCACCGAAGGTCCCATTCATCGGTGGTTGCTTGTGCTCATTGTCGATGGAGGAAGGAGGACGAACGAGGATGAAGGTGTTTTGAGTGGGAGTGAGAGGCTTTGTCTTTTGGTTTTCTCTGAGTGGGTAGGGGTTATTTTAAATTGTCTTTATATTAGTGCGGTCGTTTTTTATGGTGAACAATTAAAAGGTTAGCAAGAGAAAATACTTGGGTCCAAATGATGAAGGTAAATGATAAAATTATTGCAAACTCTTGTTCTGTAAAATTAGCAATGCTATATGGTTTAATAAATAAATAAATATATTAGTATGTATTATTTAGTATGGATTTTAAATGAGTTAAATATTGTACTTTTTATTTTTTTTAGTAAAATATGGTAGGATAAGTAATATAAAAAAATGAAATATATATTTATATATATTTAATGGATGTCAAATGAGCTAAAAAACTTTTTCTATAAAATATTATTTGTAAAATAAGGATGGAAATTTTGATATATTTGAAGAAGAATTTTTCTAATGGAATTTATAACCACCATTATTATAATGGAAATACGTTAAGGCCTAAAATAAAGGAAACATCATTGCTTTGTGTGTACATGATGTTTAAAAAACCCGCATGCGAATATTAAGACCAAACACACCCACATGCGGATTTCTGGCTCAACAAAACCCAAATGCGGGTTTTTGAAGAGTTCCAGAAGGAATTTATAACCACCATTAGTTCTACTAGATGTATAGGGTTTGGGAGAGAGAAGAGGAAGAGAGTAAAGTTGGTGGATGCCCTTAAGCATAGAAAATTTTGGTCGTATACTTACCTTTTACTTTTTTGTTTTAAGGTAGAATAAATTTTAAATTACAGATAAGTTACCATACAGATAAGTTGGTGAATTAAAATTGAATTATTTTTGTGACAATTATGGTTAAAAATGTATATATGTTTTAGGCCTGGTTTTTAGACGTGGTGGAAATGTCACTTACTTCTATCTTGGCATATGTAATTGTAATTGGTTATGACCGTAAATGTAGTAATAGACAAATTATGATTGAAAATACTTGAATCCAGATAACTAAGGTTCGACTTTAAATTTAGAAATTTGTCAATTAGTGTTTAAAGCCATTGTAGGGAAAACAAATACAGGATTGTATGCTAAGTAGTAAATTTGAATCACACTTGGCCTTTAGAAATATTAGTGAGGACTTTTTGATAGTAGTTCCATTCTTGACTTGTTTCGGTAATTGGAGGTTGGCCAAATGCCTTTCCTGAATGTAGTTACGCATATCTTCAGCATGTGCCAAACCCTCTAGAAATGATCTGAGGTCCCCTCCATCAGCTGTCATAAGTAATAATTATGCTATTGGTGAATAATTTTACTTGGTATATGAAAAAAAACAATATAAATTGAAGTAATGAACAAATTACCTAAAGAGAAGTCACTTTCGTCGGTAGAAGTGAATGTATGAGGGAAGACTGAGGTGAAGGGCTATAATAATGAATGAAGGAACGTTAGTAAATGAATTTTTTTATTGGTTGGTTTATATAATCCAAAGTTTAAAGTATAAGAGAATAGACCGCCAAAGTACTTACAGGATTACACAATCCCTTATAAGGGGAATCATCCAATAGTAATGTATTGGATTCATTGTAGGTTCCTTTCTCCCAAGGAAGATCAGAATTACTGTCCTCCCATATTTTCTTCAATTCCTTAAAGACAATTTTCTTTTGTTTATTTTCATGGAGGGAATAGTGGTTTGTATGGGTACAATGAGATCCGTCCTGAAAGCAATAATGAGAAATGAAATTTGATTGTTAAAAGAAGAAAAGTTTACAATTAAGAAAATTAATAAAACAAAGTGTAGGTCAAGTGGTTTAGCTAGGTTAAGACAAATACAGATATACTTTAGTAGCCATATTTTAAATGAAAAAATGCTCACCCAGCAGAAAACCAACTTGTTTTGTAGGTTTCCCGTGATAGCATCTACGATTGGATGGAGATTCCACCTATGAAAATGAAATATTTGAAAAAGTTGGTACCAAATCCATACAACAATTCTTATAAACAATATCATATATATTTTCTAAAGTAAACATGATTAATAGAAAAGCAGGAAAAAATTATGAAGAGAGTTAAAAGTTACATCATCCTTGAAGACCATATGCCAACTTCAAATTTGTCAAAGCAAAATTCCAAAAATTCAATAACGAATGGCCGCATGAAAACTGTAATAATATACGAATTGCAATTAATTAGTGATAGAAAGATTAAGTTGCTATTAAATCAAATAAAAAAGACTATCCATACTTTCATTTTTCTCACGAATTGCATCTGGACGTCTGTGATATTCCCCATGATTAGCATAGACAATATGCGCTACAAACCATTTATGTCAAGTACAAGTAGTTTTTTCTTCATAACTTGTACTTCAGCACCACGCTGAGAAGGATTAGGTGAATCTTCATCATCTGCTTCATAAATTAATGTGTCCTTAAGCCCAAATAAGCAAACTGATAACATGTAAAATAATTAATAGTTATTTAGCAATACCTTCATCGCGCAGAGAAATTAGTCGGCTCCATCTTTGTTCCCATATTTTTTTTATGTACATCTAAAATCCCTTTTTTTTCCAACCAACATTTATAGTTGGTAATTCCTTTACCCACTGGTCGACCAACTTATTCCTAGGGTTGAATAAAGGGAATTGTCTAGGAGCCAAATGTGGTTGGTGTTTCACTGCGAAACTATCTGCAATAGTTGTGGTCACGGAGTACCCCAATTCCTCTTGGTCATAGTAGTTATTGTGAGATGTCTCTGGGAGATCATCATAAGTCCATTTAATCTAAGTGAAATGAATACGAGAATTATAATGGATGGTGTATTAATAAGCAAGGTATGACATAAAATAAATTAAGAAACTTACATCATTTCCAGTTAAGGTCATCAGGACAGCTTCAAACTCACTGGCTTGAGTTTGATTGTAATTGTTGACTATTTCATCCCTCCCAATGATGTTAGTGAACTCTATCATCATTGGAAAGGATAAATTGTCGAGAGATTGGGGACCTCTATCCTTGTAAACATATGGAATTAACCTTGGAATCTGTACCAGGGCGAAAACCTACATTAAAGAAATTAGTTTAAGTGAGTCACAATTAATTTATGTAGACCCCACATAGAAAGCATGTTTAGTAAAAAAAACAGTAGAATTTACCATCAATGAAATTACAGAGCCGTAAAGGTTCGATCCATCACCATTTTTTATTTGAATCAAACTGGAGTGTAGACTTGCCCATGTAGCAGCTCCCCAAGCATAATCTTTTATGGCCTCGACTTTTCGAAGAAGACAAATGTATTTGATTTTAATTGTTGATTTTGTTTCTTGCATTATCATACATCCTATGCCGAGTAGGGCAACTATTCTACATATTTGATTGAGCCTATTCTCATCCATATTATTTAGATCATCGTAAGACATATTGATTGCATCAACCAGCGTTTGCAATGAAACCACACTTTGATGACATCCTAGTCCAGTGAGACAAGCAAACTCACCCTCCTTTAATTTCAAATTTTCTAAGGAAACTGGCTCACCATCAATCGGTAAGCCAGTTATGCGAAAAAATGTCTTGTAGACCAAAAAATAATTCTAATTCTTGTTGTTCACCAAACAAAAACAGCCCGGATTGTGGTTGGTAAGTTCTAGTTAGGGCTACTAGTAATGGCTTACAAGTGTTAACCTTGTGAGCCAAGTCAAACATGTACTCAAAACCTGATCCTTGTAGCTTTTCCCTAACCTTCCAATGTAATTTAACCCCACAATATTTTTGTACCTCTCTAGGCTGCACTGCATCCACTAATAAGAACAAAAACAATAGGGGGCTAAGTAATTTATGTTCGAATATTGTAGAGTAACAAATATTGAAACAACTCCTTATATCATTACATATTAAAAAATACCTGTAAGTTTTTTATGTTTCTTGTTTGACGTAGTGGCTTCCATATTTATATTCTAAAAATAGATTTCAATTAAGTCTTCCAATAAGTACAACCTGAATGAAAATTAAATAGAGAATATCAGACTTTTATTGTAACATCCTGAATTTTATTAAGTAAAATAAAATAAAATAAAATTAATAAAGTAGAATAAATAAATAATAAGATTAATATTATGAGTAATTTTATCCATAAGGTTATTTAATAAATAATAAGAATAATAAATAGAATAAGTGGGTTGAGAGTGGGCCTAGCCCAATTAAGTATTTATTTAAGGAAGGGTTCTCAGTTCACCCTAATCCTTATTCGTAAAATCGTCAGAGAGCGAAACGCTAAGGAGGGGAGAAATGACGTCTCAAGAAGTGGCTGCTGCAGAATAATCATTGAGAATCAAGTACTATTGCGGTTCGATCTTTACTTCAAGGTACGGTGGGGGAGATGGTGTTGCTTGTATGTGCATGTAGGAGTGTTTGGGTAGTAAGGGCAACCATAAGACCCTCTAAGGTTTTAAATTTGACTTAGTATATGTGAGTATAGTATGATGAAAATTGTTGATTGATGAATGATTTGATGAATCTTAATGAGTTCTTAAATGACATTGAAGAGGATAGTGAAAATAGCGAAAGGGGTAAATAAGGGTTTGATGATTTGGGGTTTTGATTGAATAACTGTATAATCGTGTTTAAGATTGATTATTTCATTGATTTTGTTTGATAAAAATGTGTTGGATCGAAGTATAAACGATGAGGATTGAGTAGGGATTGAAGAAGGGAAGAAAAAGGGGCAAAAACGTTGTGCTATCACGTTTTACGTAACTTGCGCTGCAACTTGCGCTATAGTGCAAGTTGAAGCGTGAACTCTCTGGAATCTGCGCTGCAGGTTGTGCTACAGCGCAGGTTGGGGCGCAGCTCGCAGATTCTGTTTTGACAGCTTTCTCGCCTGAGAAAGAATGTGCCTATTAAGGGTGCAAATGAACTCGGAACCCTATCATATAATATATCAAACTGAAGCCCCGGATCTTAACTTTCTAATAGAAGTAGAATCATCTTAATTGGACACCTAAAACTATAGATATTTCCAAATTAGTGCACCAAGGTCATTAAGCTTAAAACTTGAAGACTCCAAAATTGAGGAATCGCCTCTGGTAATCGATTACAGTTGTTTGGTAATCGATTACCAGGTCAAATTGTGTATGAGAGTGTTATTTATGTGATGATTGTGGTGTGACTATGAAGATATGATTATGTCCTTGATGATAGATGTTTATACTACTGCGATGTATGATGATAATGATGAGGTATTGGTGTATTGAGTGTATGGTGATGCTTTGTGATGCTTTATAATGATTATGATGATGATGATTGATGATGTCTGAGTATGCTTATGATAATTTATGATGATAATATTAGATGATGAAACGATGATTTATATGATGATGTTAATGATGATGATGTATATCACTTTATGATGATGATGATATAATTAATTTTATGATGATGGTGATGATGATTTAATTAACCTTATGATGTAGATGATGCTTAAGTATATATGATGTTGTACCTGAGATACACAAGCCCAGTGAGGGGTGGGGTGTAACTCAGGGAGATGATTGTACTTGAAATATACAAGCCCAGTGAGGGGTGAAGTGTAGCTCAGGGAGGTGAATGTTGTACCTGAGTCTAACTCAGGGAGGTGAATGTTGTACCTGAGTCTAACTCGGGGAGGTGATTATGGTACCTGAGTATAACTCAGGGAGGTGAGTAATGATTATGATAATATTGAATATGGTACCTGAGGTGTACAAGCCTAGAGTAGGGTGAAGTACAACCCAGGGAAGTGAATGATGATTATGATGATATTGGTGACTATGATGATTATGATGAATTGATGATTATGATGGTTATGGTGATATTGATGATGTTGTTGGTGTATATGATGATGGATGAATATGTCTTATATATGCTGATATAAAAATGAGTTATATGATGATGTTATGATTTTGTGATGAGGAAATGAGTAATAGGCGCTGAGAATAGAGTAGAAGAATTATTTGGTGAATGAGGATAGGAGAATTATATGATGATATTGATGTTTGTTATATGATGAATTATAGGTGATATTATCTAATGAATTATGTGATGTTTGAGTATGTGGTGTGATTAATGTTGATGTTGTCTATATGAGGGTGAGGATAGGGTAGCCTCCTATGTGTATGTATGAGTAGTATTCTTTTCCTCACCGTTATACTGTGGATATTTTTACAGGTGACGATGATGACACGACTGGTGTCGAGTTTTGATTAAAGGGAGTGTGCTCTGGTATATGTGACATCAGGGCATAATTTTGGGGGTTCTTTTCTTTATGTTTCTAGTTAGGAAGGATTTTGTAAACACTTTTAAATGCCTTACATGGCGAGTAGGATGTTTTAATTATTGATAATTTGGAGATTCCGCTGCTTGTGTATTTTGAAAACCTTTGAGTTCTACTTTTATTTTAATTAAGTTGTTTTACAATGAATGAGGTTTTAAATGAAGAGATATGTGAACCTTTTTACCCGTTGAGGGATACTGTTTTTGAAAAATATTTTGACTTATTAATTGTATAAGAGATGGGGTAGAAGGGTGTTACATTTATAGCATAAAAGGACAAGTAGACAAAAAACGGCTTTTACCATGTATAGTACACAACCCAAAAAAATATTATTTCCTAAATTTAGAAGTAAAAGCACACCCCCTGTAAAGGACAAAAAGCCCATCTCAAAACACCACAAATTTAAAGCCTAACTAGCATCATATCATATTATAATGTTTAAAATAAATCGCCCATTTCAACGACCACTTATATGCATTGCTATGGACTGATGGTGTAAATCTAACCTTGCAGAGGCAAGAGGCGGTGACGCTGAGAATGATTAGAACAGAGAGCTCGTGGTGGTGGGGTAGTAGTTTATGGGTAGTTCATGTTGATAACTGAAAAATAAAATTAAACAGATGAAATTTAACTTCTTCTCTTCAATTACGATTTAAATAAGGTTGTGACTGTTCATGATGTTGGTAATAGAGTTGACTGATTTAAAAAAATTTAAACCAGAGAATAACCGCATGCGAATTTTAAAGACAGTTGGAATTAAAAAAAAATTAATAATGAGAAACCAAGAGAAATGCAGTACCTGGTTTTGTTGTCGTCGAGCACTGCAGATGAGAATAATCATGAAGACCTCCACAAGAAGAGACCAGAAGAGACGACACGAAATGGCTAATGAAGAGGGGATTTTTCTTATAATTTAGTTGGAATAGATGTAAGGGTTTGGGAGAGAGAAGAGGAAGAGAGTAAAGTTGGTGGATGCCCTTTTAAAAATTTGTAACCGTACAGTTATCTTTTACAATCGTAAATCGTGAAATAAATCCCCATGGCCATGCCCAATTGACAATTAGTTTTAAAGTTTAAAAATAAAATATAATATTTGTAATTTATGGCTGTTGTAATAGGACTATAGGAGTTACGTTAGGTTGAATTGATTTTTTATATTTATTTATGTCAGTTAGGTTTATTAGAAATGTTGTAGTTTGCATTATGGTGGAATCATGGTGAATGTAAAAAAAATGCAGGTAATATAGGAAAAATAAATTAAAATTATAAATAATTAGTTCAAATAAAAAAGGGAAAAATAGTAAAAAAAAGATATGAAACTGTAGAAAAGTAGGGAAAAGTTTGGTGATTTTTTGAATTATTATGTATTTATGGTGAATTAAATACACAAAAAAGCTTCAAAAAAAAGGGGAAAATAGTATAGAGGTTCAAAAAAATCAAGAAAAAAAGGGGTTGTGCCCCCTTTGACACTGCGAAGTTGGTTGTGAGTTTTGGTGGTGTTCCGGAAAAGTTGGGGTAATGAGTTGCATGTTGGTGTGGTGGGAGAGTAAGGTGCCTTAAACCCTATGACACTTTTTGGAGGGATGACTCATGCATGCAACCTTGACGTTGGAATCTTGCCACAAAATTTTGAATGGATGAAGGTTGTGACATGAGGACCCCACCGGTGAAGTTTGGTGATTTTTTGAATTATTATGTATTTATGGTGAATTAAATACACAAAAAAGCTTTAAAAAAAGGGGGAAATAGTATATAGGTTCAAAAAAATCAAGAGAAAAGGGGTTGTGCCCCTTTTGACACTGGGAAGTTGGTTGTGAGTTTTGGTGGTGTTTAAGGAAAAGTTGGGGTAATGAGTTGCATGTTGGGGTGGTGGGAGAGTAAGGTGCCTTAAACCCTAGGACACTTTTTGGAGGGATGACTCATGCATGCAACCTTGACGTTGGAATCTTGCCACGAAATTATGCATGGATGAAGGTTGTGGCATGAGGACCCCACCGGTGAAGTTTTGTGATTTTTTGAATTATTATGTATTTATGGTGAATTAAATACACAAACAAACTTTTAAAAAAAGGGGGGAAATAGTATAAAGGTTCAAAAAAATCCATAAAAAAGGGGTTGTGCCCCTTTTGACACTAGGAAGTTGGTTGTGAGTTTTGGTGGTGTTCCGGAAAAGTTGGGGTAATGAGTTTCATGTTGAGGTTGTGACAGAGTAAGGTGCCTTAAACCCTAGGACACTTTTTGGAGGGATGACTCATGCATGCAACCTTGACGCTGGAATCTTGCCACGAAATTTTGCATGGATGAAGGTTGTGGCATGAGGACCCCACTGATAAATGCCTATTATATGATAAATTCTTGTATTTTTACTGCACTTATCAAGGGTAAAATATTAATTTATGCCCCAAAATAATCCCTTTTTATTAATAATTGTAATAATTGTGTTTATTTAATTTGAATTTGAATTTGATGTTATTTTAATAGAAAATATGTTGATTTTGTAGATTTATGAGAGAGATTTAAATGAGAAAAGAAGATAGCATTACTTAAGGATAGGATCTGCAGATTTGAAGTTTAAATGAGAGCAAATAAAGATAAGATCAGCAGCCATTTAAACAAGGATTCTGCGGATAACTTCCCCAATTTAAATTCAAAGGAAAAATAAACACAGAATCAAGCCAAAAAGAGGGAAACAAGGAAATCCAAGCAAACAAGGATAAGATCAGGAAGAAATCAAGCTGTTAAATGAGGAAATAGAGAAGACTGGAACGTGTGTCACGCTCCACCTGTGCTGAGCGCAGGTTGGAGCGCAGCAGTTTGGAATTTGCGCTTCACTTGCGCTGAGCGCAAAGTGAAGCGCAGCTACACGGATCAATTTTCAAGTTCAATTTCAAAACAAATTCCTTCCAGATTTCATATAGTCTTCCTTGGTCTATAAATAGGACCTTTTGCAAAGATCAAAGGGAGTTAGCAGAGTTAGGGTTTAGGGCTCAATGTTCCAAAGGAGACCCCAAAGGGCTGTCGAGATAGCAACACTAGGATTGAAGAAAAGTGTGACAGTTTCTTCATTGGTTTGTATGACTACCATGCACAGCTAAACTCTCCAATAGGGTTGAATGTAGTTGATTCAATCCCCAAATGTATGTGAATTCTCTTTATTGTTTATGAATCCTCATTCTATGATATCGGTATTTTTATATTTTGCTTAATGCATAACTTCTGCCTGTGTGCCGGAGTTATAGGTTGGTTTTATGGGGCGCATTCGAGAGGTGGTTCTATAGAACCAATAGAGAGTTTGGGGGAGCTGAGAATGTAGGAAACTCAAACTCTGGTTGGTAAAAATACTCATAGTAGTCACTGTGGAGACCAGGGCGAATTGATAGTTTTAACAAATGGAAAAGTAGATCTTTAAAGTCGGGGTAATTTGTCGCTTGGGAGAACCCGCATGAATTATTTCTGAGTATTTTATCACTGCGGAGACCAGGGTAAAATAATATAGTTTGGCTAGGGTATCATAGAAATATATTCATAAATAATAGTGAGGTTCACATACGAAAGGGGTGCGATGATACGAAGTTCAATCCTGATTCAAGTAACGCTATCTTACTCTACTCTACTCTCCAATTTATTTTATGCGTTAAATTTCCGCAACAACAAACATTAAAAACCGTTTCTTACTTGATAGTCTGATCACTAATCATTACGAGTTGAACCATTCCTTCTGGATACGATAACTCATACTTACTATTATACTATTGGGATTTTGGTTCGCTTGCCAGAAACTCAACAAGTATTTTTGGCGCCGTTGCCGGGGAACGGTGTATCAATTCGTATAGACTTGGGATGTCTAACTATCAAGTTGTATATACTCCATCTTAGGATTTTTAGATTTTTATTTTTTAGGAATTTTTAGGAATTTTTCTTTTTGTTTTTATTTTTATTCTTTTTATAAAAATTCTTTTCCACACTTACCCTTTTCTAGTTTTCTTGTTTATGCTTTTGAGAGGCCAGGTGTCCCTAAATCAGCTACAATTTGATCTAGAAATAGAAAGGACATCAAGGAAGATCAGAAGTAGAAACAGGAGAAGGAGAAGAAGGAGACTTGAGGAAGAACCCAAAAATATGGAAGAAGAACAACCAAGAAGAAGAACCTTGGGAGATTATGTCATGCACCAAGGACCTCACCATTATTCAAGCATTGTCCTACCTGTAACAGCGAAGTCCTTGGAGTTGAAAGCTACCCACCTCAATCTTATTAATGCCCATCAATTCGCAGGATTAGATCATGACGATCCACATACACATCTTTCAAATTTTTACGAATTAATTGGCACTATGGGTTTTGAGGAAGGTGATTTAGAGTCTGTATACTTACGCTTGTTTCCTTTCTCATTGATAGGTAAAGCTAAGGAGTGGTTGAAGTCGCATCCGAACCAAAGTCTGAACAACCGGAGAGTGGTTAAAGACAAATTCTTGAAGAGATTCTTTCCACCAAGCAGATACATACAAGCCAAATCAGACATATCCACATTCAGGCAGGGAACAGATGAACCATTATGTGAAGCCTGGAGAGATACAAATCCTTGTTGCGCAAATGTCCTAACCATGGCTATGATGACATTGCTCAACTCAACATTTTCTGCAATGGACTCAAGCCAGATTCCAAATCTTTCATAGATGCTATAGCAGGAGGAATTATCTTATCAGTGCATGCAGAGCGAGCGATCGCAATCATTGACAACTTTGCTCAGAATGATCAACAAGCTCAGTTTGGACGACAGCCACTAAACAGTTAGAAGCACTCCCTCAACAGTTGAAAGTTGTCCAATCCCAACCCACTCAGTCTCAACCTTTGATATGTGACTTTTGTGGAGGCGACCATCCCAATGGTCATTGCTCTTACCAAGAAAATCAAGTCGAACAAGTCAACTTCATGGGTAACCAGGGAAGGCAAGGAAATTTCTCCAACAATAACAATCAGTACTCACAAGGATGGAGAAATAACCAAAACAACTCTGGATGGGGGCAGAATGGAGGGAACAGACAGACACCATACCAGCAGCAACAACCAACTACGCATGACAGATTAAACAGTTTGGAAGAGAAGATTGATGCCTTCATACAAGGATTTGATGGATTTAGGAAGAACACAGAAGCATCAATCAAGTCATTAGAAAGCCAAGTGGGCCAGTTAGCAACAGGGATGTCAGAACATAAGAATGGCCACTTTACAGCAAACACTCAGACCAATCCAAAGGAGCACTGCAATTTGGTTGCTACTGATGGCAACCTTACAGAAGAAAGTGATATAGAAGAAAATATCACCTTTGAAGAGCAAGTGCCCAAGGAAGAGATTGTCCAGAAGAGTGTTCAACAAGAGGAAAAGCTAAAGGCAGTGCAAAAAGAAGAAGAACCAGAAGAGGTCTACACCACATGTAAGTCACTTGACCTAGGTAAGTTCAATGTACCACTTTCTATTGGTAATCAACCAGCTACACATGTTTTATTGGATCTTGGGGCGAGCATCAATTTGATGCCGCTATCATATTTTAACAAGCTGGAAATTTTGAAGGCCAAGCCCGCCAACGTGAAGTTACTGCTTGCAAATAAGTCCACCCAAAGCCCATATGGGATAATTGAAGACTTACCAATCAAAGTGGATAAGTTTGTATATGATGTTGATTTCTAAATTGCAGAGATGGAAGAGGAGGATATTGATGTCCACTTAATTCTAGGAAGACCCTTCATGAAAGCTTCTAAGGCAATAGTGGATGTTGATCGGGGAAAATACCAATTAAGCTCTAAAGATGAGAGCATTGTGTTCCATATTGACAAAGGAATTCCCCAAGTACAGAAAACTCCAGAAAAATTACAAATAGATCCTACTGATGGGATCTATAAATTTAAATCTAAATCTCAGCTGCCAAAGGTAAGAAAGAAAGAAGCTCCTCCAAATAATATGGAGCAAAAGAAGAAAAAGGTTTCTGGATTTCTGAGGAAACCAAGGATGAGAGTTAAGCAGCCAGAGTCAATCATGGAGTTCAGATTCAAGAAGAGGAAAAGATCAACATCAGACACAGAGGAAGACAGTTATGAAAGTGATAACAAAATAAAGAATTGGCATAGAGGATGGGAATTAAAAGGAAGAACTGGAATAGAGTCAACCATTATCCTCCAATTGAGGCCACCATGAGAGAACCAGGCGTCGAGCTATCAGACGCTAAACAAGAGCTTCCTGGGAGGCAACCTAACATTTTTTGTTTTAATTTTTCTTTTTTTTTTTATTTTGATTTTTGGTGTTAGAGTCAATGCCTGTGTAGAATAAGAAATTATTAGGAATTGGATTGATTTTAATAAGAAAAGGATGAGAAACAGTTAAAGTTAGGAAGCAGCAGAAAACGGAAAATAGAATTTCAATTCTGTTTTCTGCGTTTCACTTGCGCTAAGCGCAGGTGAAGCGTAGATTTGATAATTTGCCTATGTTTTCTGCGCTTCACTCGCGCTAAGCGTAGGTGAAGCGCAGAATTATCAAATTTTGCCTCTGTTTTCTGCGCTTCACTTACGCTTTAGCGTAAGTGAAGCGACGCGTCACGCTTCATATTCTATAAGGCAGGCGCTCCACTTTCACTGAGCGAAAATGGAGCGCGCGTTCGGGCTCCAGGATTTATTTGAATCCTGGAGCGAGGGAAGGTCATTCCAAACCTTCCCTCCACTCCTAACCTCCATTTTCTCTGAGAATTCATTCTTTCCCTCGACCTTTTTACTTCCAAATCCTCTTCCTTTCAATTTTTGAAGCTACACCAGGTATGTTTTTATGGTTTTATTCATTTTGCACCGATTAAAATTTTCAGTTTTTCATTTATTTGAGCAAAACCTTAGGATAGAGAACTTAGGCTCGTAGGACCCTTTAGATTAGGAAAATTTGTCAATAGAGTCTTAGTTTAGTATGCTTGCTACTATGGTATGCTTTATGGTGTGTTTTAATATGTTTAGGTCGTAGTATTTGAAGTGCTCAATGAATTATTGCAAATTATTCTGTTTGGTGCATGTATGCTCAGTTTATGCCATACTATTTTTGCATGACCATACTTGAATAATTGCGCTTTATTGCATGTTACTGATAAAATGATTTTTTAGCTTAATTTTTGTTACCAATTTTTGCCCTGTTTAAAAATTACTTAGGACTTGCTTTAATTGATCACTTTAGCATGCTCTTAATAAATTAATTAATTGGCATTGGGTAACTTTAAAATCAAGATTTTTGTGCAGGTGCTTGATTGGTTGATTGCTCTGATTTTTTAATTAAATTGGCCACTTATTTCATTGATTATGAGTAATCTATTATTATTTGCATAGAAATAATCTTGGTTTGATTTAGCTTTGCAGATGGCCCGTACTAAAGTAGTTAATGCAGCAGGCACCTCCAGGAGAGGCAGGGGGTGACAAGAGAGCTAGAGAGGCACCCCAAGAGGACCCAGACTTTGATGCTCACAGATTCAAGGATGCTAAGTCCTCAAAAGCTTACAGTTCACTGATGAACTGTAACTTCATCCAGGAGAGGCCAGTGGCTTTGCAGCCTGGCGAGTATGAGGAGTTTAGAGCTGAGATACACAGGAGGAACTGGGTTCGCCTCAGCCGCCCAGACACACATTTTGACCCTAATATAGTTAGGGAATTCTATGCCAATGCCATTGGAGACCATGACATTGATGTGAGGCGGCAGTCTTTTGTCCGAGGGCGGGTGATTCCTTATAATCGCGATGCGATCAACACACTTTTATTATACCCAGGGCCAGGGGATAGAAGACTCATGGAGTGTCAGTACCATGAGAGGATGAGGGTTGTGGGGATCTATGGTAATGATCCCCTAGATACTCAGACCGCAGAGAGCCTATGCCTGCGAGGACGTTCCTTTGAGAGGAATGTTTGTGGTCATTCTGCTCGCATCTATAGGCGCGACATGAGGGACATAGCGCAGATGTGGAGTGTGTTGGTGTTGGCTAACATTCATCCCACCAACCACGTTTCAGACGTCACCATGCCAGTAGCCCACCTCATCTACAACATCATCACTAGCGCAGACATAGACATAGCCAGAGTCATCACACAGAAGATGGCAGACTTTGTATCTTCTGTGGGGCGTCGTAGCGCTAACTCCAGGATCGGTCTGGGCTTCCCATCACTTCTCACGACCCTCTGCAACTCTAGGGGAGTTGAGGTGTTCCCCTCGGTTCTCATCAAGAAACCCATGACCAGAGGTTACATCGAAGCCAACTGTATCCCGGAGGAGGAGGATGATAAGGAGCAGGAGCAGGAGCAGCAGCCACCACCAGCAGCAGCAGCAGACGCTTCTATCCCATTCTAGGCCCAACACATCATTACCCATAATGTCTCCCTTGCCAGAGGCATGTTCCATTTCCAGGAGATTCACTACCGCTTCCGGCAGGACCCTCACTTTGGCATGACTCCTGAGGAGTTTCATGCGTACATGAAGTGGCCTGGGGACAAGCCTGTTTTTTCGGGAGAGGGAGGAGCAGCTGGAGATGGAGCAGCTGATGTTGGTGCAGAAAGACATGAGGACTGAATTTTTTTTTATTTGGTGCTCTTCTTTTCTTTTTCTTTTTATTTTCTTCTTTCATTTTTCTTTTATTATTCTGGATATGTATTGTATATATACTCCACTGATACATTATATTTCTATGCAGTGCATTTTCATCATTTCTTTCATTTTCTGTTATTTTTAGGATTTTTAGGATATTTTTAATTTTTAGTAATTAGGAATTAGGGATTTAAGGAGTAAATTTTTCAAAATTCTCTGAAATTAGGCAGTTTAACTAACCAGATTAGGAAAGAAGAAAGGGTTTTGTGATTAATTCCATAATCAGTTAGTATTAGGATATTTCTCAGGAAGACCTATCAGGATAGTTTATTAAAACCAGTAAGTGCTTTATCAAGGAATTTAGCCAAAAAACCGGTGAGTTGTGAGTCCAAACACTTAAATTGAGAGTTTTTCACCGCTGTTTGTCAATTGTTATTGATTGAGTTTTTGGATTTTATTCTGCTCATGGAAAATATGGAAGTGATAAATACAATTTTTGATTATAAATTATTTGCTCAGTACCAAAAAGCCAACCCTTGAAAATTTTTCCAAATTTTTTTTGGTAACCCATTTGAGCTTGAATGTTTCTTCTTATGCACCCCCAGCCAAAATAATTGTTATATCATGTCCCTTACACACTTGGGATAGAGAGCAAGGTGCAACTTGTAAGAATGGGAGAAAAGGTTGGTTACTTGAAAGGTAAAAGAAATACAAAGAGCAGGCACAAGAAAGCAAAAGAAGATCACTCCCTCAAAAAAATCAAAAAGAAAAAGTGAATCAAATGAATAAGTTGGGGGAGTGCATCTTCAAATAAAGAAAGAGACCAGCTAAAATGAGAACAAATCAAGAATGAGATGGAGAATGGAGAGAAGTTCCAAGTTCAAGAAAAATCAAAAGATGCTCTCTATTCTAGGTGTTTTTTGCTTATCCAGAAAAACCATGATTTCTTGATTATCCAGCCTCATTACAACCAATAAAAGACCTTTTGATCCATATTGACTATGTGCATGTTTAGAAACTAGAAACGACCATCAATTTTAGTTGTTCAACTGTGGTGGAAAAATTGAAGGAAACACTTACCCGTGAGCATGAGAGAATTCCTTGGTTTATCATTTATTGCTTTAATTGCTATTTCTGTGAAAGTTTAACTGATATGTTGTATCCTATTCTGATTGAGTATTGGTAACATATCCTAATTCTGATTTTTTCTGATATTTGGAAAGTGACTTCTGCCTAATAAAGAGATGATGAAAATTTGTCCTTATTTCTGAGAATTGTACAGGGGATTGAATTAAATTTTTTGATTGCAAAGAGGTCTCTTGCTTGAGGACAAGCAAGAAGTTACGTTGAGGGGTAGTTGATAAGTGCCAATTATATGATAAATTCTTGTATTTTTACTGCACTTATCAAGGGTAAAATAGTGATTTATGCCCCAAAATAATCCCTATTTATTAATAATTGTAATAATTGTGTTTATTTAATTTGAATTTGAATTTGATGTTATTTTAATAGAAAATCTGTTGATTTTGTAGATTCATGAGACAAATTTAAATGAGAAAAGAAGATAGCATTACTTAAGGATAGGATCTGCAGATTTGAAGTTTAAATGAGACCAAATAAAGATAAGATCAACAGCCATTTAAACAAGGATTCTGCGGATAACTTCCCCAATTTAAACTCAAAGGCAAAATAAACACAGAATCAAGCCAAAAAGAGGGAAACAAGGAAAGCCAAGCAAACAAGGATAAGATCAGGAAGAAATCAAGTTGTTAAATGAGGAAACAGAGAAGACTGGAACGTGTGTCATGCTCCACCTGCGCTGAGTGCAGGTTGGAGCGCAGCACTTTGGAATTTGCGCTTCACTTGTGCTGAGCGCAGACTGAAGCGCAGCTACACGGATCAATTTTCAAGTTCAATTTCAAAATAGATTCCTTCCAGATTTCAGATAGTCTTCCTTGGTCTATAAATATGACCTTTTGCAAAGATCAAAGGGAGTTAGCAGAGTTGGGGTTTAGGGCTCAAAGCTCCAGAAGAGACCCCGAAGGGCTGCCGAGATAGAAACGCTAGGATTGAAGAAAAGTGTGACAGTTTCTTCATTGGTCTGTATGACTACCATGCGCAGCTAAACTCTCCAATAGGGTTTAATGTAGCTGATTTAATCCCCAAATGTATGTGAATTCTCTTTATTGTTTATGAATCCCTATTCTATGATATCGGTATTTTTATACTTTACTTAATGCTTAACTTCCGCCTGTGTACCGGAGTTATAGGTTGGTTTTATGGGGCGCATTCGAGAGGTGGTTCTATAGAACCAATAGCGAGTTTGGGGGAGCTAAGAATGTAGGAAACTCGAACTCTGATTGGTAAAATTACTCATAGTAGTCACTGTGGAGACCAGGGCGAATTGATAGTTTTAACAAATGGAAAAGTAGATCTTTAAAGTCGGGGTAATTTGTCGCTTGGGAGAACCCGCATGAATTATTTCTGAGTATTTTATCACTGTGGAGACCAGGGTAAAAAAAATATAGTTTGGCTAGGGTATCATAGAAATGTATTCATAAATAATAGTGAGGTTCACATAGGAAAGGGGTGCGATGATACGAAGTTCAATCCTGATCCAAGTAATGCTATCTTACTCTACTCTACTCTATTCTCCAATTTATTTTATGCATTTAATTTCCGCAACAACAAACATTAAAAATTGTTTCTTACTTGATAGTCTGATCACTAATCATTACGAGTTGAACCGTTCTCTGTGGATATGATAACTCATACTTACTATTATACTGCTGGCGTTTTAGTTTGCTTGCCAGAAACTCAACACCCACCGGTGAAGTTTGGTGATTTTTTGAATTATTATGTATTTATGGTGAATTAAATTCACAAAAAAGGTTTTAAAAAAGGGGAAAATAGTATATAGGTTAAAACAAATCCAGAAAAAAGGGGTTGTGCCCCTTTTGACATTGGAAGTTGGTTGTGTGTTTTGGTCGTGTTCCGTAAAAGTTGGGGTAATGAGTTGCAAGTTGGTGTGGTGGGAGAGTAGGGTGCCTTAAACCCCAAGACACTTTTTGGAGGGATGACTCATGCATGCAACCTTGACATTGGAATCTTACCACGAAATTTTGAATGGATGAAGGTTGTGGCATGAGGACCCCCACCGGTGAAGTTTGGTGATTTTTTGAATTATTATGTATTTATGGTGAATTAAATACACAAAAAAAGCTTTAAAAAAAGGGGAAAATAGTATATAGGTTCAAAAAAATCCATAAAAAAGGGGTTGTGCCCCTTTTAACACTGGGAAGTTGTTTGTGAGCTTTGGTGGTGTTCCGGAAAAGTTGGGGTAATGAGTTGCATGTTGGGGTGGTGGGAGAGTAAGGTGCCTTAAACCCTAGGACACTTTTTGGAGGGATGACTCATGCATGCAACCTTGACGTTGGAATCTTGCCACGAAATTTTTCATGGATGAAGGTTGTGGCATGAGGACCCCACCGGTGAAGTTTGGTGATTTTTTGAATTATTATGTATTTATGGTGAATTAAATACACAAAAAAGCTTTAAAAAAAGGGGAAATAGTATAAAGGTTAAAAAAAATCCAGAAAAAGGGGTTGTACCCCTTTTGACACTAGAAAGTTGGTTGTGAGTTTTGGTGGTGTTCCGGAAAAGTTGGGGTAATGAGTTGCATGTTGGGGTGGTGAGAGAGTAAGGTGCCTTAAACCCTAGGACACTTTTTGGAGGGAAAACTCATGCATGCAACCTTGATGTTGGAATCTTGCCACGAAATTTTGCATGGATGAAGGTTGTGGCATGAGGACCCCGCTAGTGAAGTTTGGTGATTTTTTGAATTATTATGTATTTATGGTGAATTAAATACACAAAAAAACTTTAAAAAAAAAGGGGAAATAGTATATAGGTTCAAAAAAATCCAGAAAAAAGGGGTTGTACCCCTTTTGACACGGGAAAGTTGGTTGTGAGTTTTGGTGGTGATTTGAATTATTATATATTTTTCGTGAATTAAATACTAAAAAAAACTTTTATGCATCTAAAACCCGTATGCGGGTTTTCGAGCCCTAAAACCGCATGCGGAGTTTTGAAAAGTCGCATCCGGAGTTTTGTGGCCTTTATATTCGCATGCGGATTTTAAAACATGATGCAAACACAAATTGATGACGTTTCCTTCATTTTTGCCAATAAAGTATTTCCATTAAAATAAAAGTGGTAATGAATTCATTTAGGAAAATACTTCTTCAAGTTTATCTAAAATTCAATAATAATAAATTATTATTTTTAAACAATTACCTTAATTTAATCTTGGTGAATTAAATACCAAAAAAAATTTTAAAAAAGGGAAAATAGTAAAAATGTAGGAAAATATTCCAGAATAAATTATTTGTAGTCAGCCACATTCATTATTAATAACTTTGCACAATTCTTCCTTGAGTCTACTATTGTCCATTATGAGATCAAAATTTTCACAATCTAAACGTCTGTTTTCATCCTCTAACATCTCAATATAGGAATAGTTAAAATCCTTTATTCTCCTCCCACTTGATGCTGGCCATCGTTGTAAGAGTTGGAGTGCCACACTCTCTCGAGTTTTAAGTTCAGTTTCAGCATATTAACCAACACAGGCTGGAGGTTTGCCAATTAAATTTGTCTGTAACGAACCATAAAATTTAAACATTATTTTTTCATCAATTAACTTCTTATCCAGTAAAGTATACTGTGGTGGGGGAATCCTAAATTTTTTGGTTGTTTCAAGTAGCAACTCTTGCATGCAAATATGTATTAGAAATCCACAAGCCTTCTCATCTCCTGTGAAATATAAAATACTTATTCAACAATTATAAGTATTACATATGAAATAAGTAAAAAAAATATTGTATATCCGTAAATATTAGAATTTTTAGAAAAAATACCTGTGTGATAAGATGTGCTACTACCACCAGTTCTATGGTATTCAAACCATGCTTTCAATGCTAAGTCACGACTCTTGTAAACGGAGTGTCGTACCCCCTTGTAACCTGAAATTTGCACTTTGCAGTCTAACCAAGAATGATATATTCCCGGCCTTTTCCCCTCAAACACCACATACCACATAAAATTTTTTTCGGACATTGTTGTATACCCCTTACAATTTCACAGCTGAATTTATAAACATCCTTTAAAACAAAAGTTGAAATGTTAATAAATTACAAGGTACATTTTTAGATGGACGTTTTTAAATCACCTATGTAATGTTAATTAAAACCTATTGCAGGTGGGTTGTTGTGGAATTTCATTTTGCAATATTTATAATACATATTTTTAATGATGCGTTAATATGCACCCAAATTTTCAAAGAACCCATTTGCTTTGGCTTACTCTGCATGGCAACCCGTAAAGTATCCCCCTGGTGAGCCAAAACCATTACAAAATGAACTTTGTAGTAAAAACAGCTTTTTGACAGAGAGGCACAGTGGCTCATTATTAGCAGGAAACAGAAAACCAGAGCAGGGGCTACTAATGACACACTTCCATAGGTTTTATACCTTAAAGGCATATCTTCCAAAAGGCACCATAGGAAAGGTGATGACAAAGTATTATTATAAATAGTCATATACAAGCCCAATCGCCAAGTCGGGCAGAAAATATGCTTAAAATCTTTAATTTGTTGAAAAGGAAGCAGAAAAAAATTTACTGCAGTTGCAGTAGTTCCTTAATTTTTGTACTTTTGAAAAGTAATTTATATTCAGAACAGCAATACTAAAGCTTGCCCTGTCTCGTTCGTCTTTTATGGTCCCAAAGAGTTGCATCAAAATGGTATGTTCTCCCTGCCAATGAAGTATAACGTATTTCATTATTTGCTTCATTACTTTAATTCAACAGAGTGGAAATCTTTTCATGGACAGACTTTTTTCAAAATAAAATTGAAAACTTTGAAAGGTCAACATAGAAGTTAATTAAGTCCAGAATGAAGTACGGTAATTAAATAAAAATCAAATTGAATGTGTCCAAAAAAATTAAAATATCACTGGGAATACCCTTTTTGGACAAGATGTGATTGTATTTACCTATACAATTTCACAACGGGAGAAACGTGTCTAGCAGAAAGTGGTAAATTTGTGAAACTAATATTATTCACAAATTAGGAATGGGAAATGCATTTAAACTTGCTGCAGGAAGCAAAATAAAAAGTTTCTGAACTAAATATAGTATTCCTTTTTTTCCTTTCAAGCACAGTTACTGCTCACAAAAAGCCCTTCATTTACTATTCTTTAAATATAGAAGACTATTAACCTAGAGGGATGTTCCTCATTTGAAAAAAGCATTTCATTTCTCCCTCAAAAATGGCTGAGAACAATTCCTTTGAAGAAACTTTTGTGGAACTTAGTGCATTTCAGGAACTACCTAACACAAAGGAACGCATTCATGAGGCCACTGATACAGGGTTAGCTGAGAGCAGTAAGGAAGTCGTTGCAAAGCATTTATTGTCATTATTCAACCAAGTCACAGCTGATATGAAGGTGTTGTTAATGCATACAATTTTTGTTATTTATTTTTAATGTAAACACGTTTCTTGTTCATGTGAGGTTATTAATGATGGTTATATATTTTTTATATGGTAGACCATGTTGAAAAGGCAGGAGAAAATGGAATAGACATTACAAATATTACTCAAGAAGGGGGTTTATAATAATGAAAAGCCAAATGAGGAGAAAGGGCTTCAAGTCAATGACTCAACTCACATCTCAGGAGAAAACCATGCTGGAAATAATGGGACAGCAAATGGACCCATGCATACTGATTGGGACAATATAAAATTAGAGCCATTTCAACAAGATGCTGATGATGTTTACTTTGTGGATAAGTCCGAAGATGATGGTTACTTCCATGATATGGGAAGTAAAAAAAAGAATATGAAAATGCAAATGCAATCAACTCAAAGCCCTCTACAACGTACAACTGGGAATAGCTTCCTGAAAATTGAAAATGACATGTTCTACAATAGGGACAGTGGCGTTGACTTGAAGGCCATTGCAAGTAATTTTAGGAGGGGCCACAACTTAAGTGCTCCAAATAACACTCAAGAAAGCCAAGTGGAAGACAAATCTATGTTGATTATGCCAAGGAAGCTTTCTTTTAGTCCACCTGGCGCCTTTAAGAAACAAAAAGTTAACAACTTGGAACCAGCAAAAAAGTGCACTCCTAGAAGGACACCATCCAGCAAAAATGTCATCACAGCTGCGCAACAAAATAAAAACGTGTCTAGGGTACATAATTATTATCTTTAGGGGCAACATAAGTGGTTTATAATTGCTTATATTCATTTTATTTTTGTAGACATACATAAAGACAAAATTCAAGCCTTCTGTAAACATGAAACTCACTCCGGCTGAAGTCCATTTGTCACTGTACATTTTCCAGGTTCAGGGAGATCCTAGGTATATTTTTGTTCCATTAACCTATTATAAAATATTAACTTAAATCAAATAAAAAATTTTACTTACTAGCTTTTCATATCATAAACAGTGAATGTCTAGAAAGAATTGAAACATCATTTGCCACAAGGGGTACATGGAGTCTTTATGTCCTGACAAATCGGTGAATCGTGAGGTATTAGTGTTCTTAATTATTCCATTTAATCTTAACCCCATTTAAATGACTATTTTGATCTTACACAAATATACCTTTTTAAATTAGATCATACGTTTGCTGGCTAGGAAGATCACTTATGATCAACGTCACTTCCCTTCACCTGAAACAACTTGGTGCCTTCCCCCATCTTTTGTGGTACATAAACTCGGCATAATTAACATTTTCCTATTTAATGCAAGTAATGCATCTTAGAACACGTTAAATACAAATATTTACTCTTTACTTGGACAGTGGGATATTTATGGAGGGTCTGATGTTGACAAATTATTGGATATGTATACTGAGGAATGGATGCCACCGTCAAGAAATTTGAAATATGTGAGTACAATGTACAAATAAATTTTGTGATTACAAGACTTAATAGAGTTAAAACCTTGACATTCAAATTGTGATTATACATAAATGCAGATATATGTCCCTTTTGAAGAAATGAATGGTCAGTGGTTCTTAATGGTTTTGTGCCTACATGAGGAACTCCTTTACCACTTTGATTCTTGTGGATTACCCCAAACCATGTCAGATAAGCACCAGAGTATTAAAAAAGTGGTCAGTATTAAGCCACAACATAATTATGGCAGCATGTACTTTTACATTTATTATATTGAATATCATTATAAGAAATAACTTTAATAATGATTAATTTTGTGTGTAGTGTAAGGTCATTAGTGAGATGGTACATTGCACTCCATATCCTGCTAGTTATTACTCACCCTATTATGAGATGGAGCTTTGGGATATAAGTCAACCACAACAGCTACCTACTTCCACTAACGGGTATGATCTATTCCTTGATTTATTAATGAACACGCTAATTCATATAATTATTTGTTATGTGACCTTAGTGAAATTGTTTTCAACAGTGATAACTCGGCCATTTGGGTACTTGATTGGATGACAATGGGGGACGCATTTACTGCAAATATTTCACCAAACTTGAATGAAAATTTAGTCAGAATGAGGATTGCCTTAGACCTGGTTCAGGGAGCTCATAATCAGACTCTTAATGAAGTACTTGGAAAAGCTAAAGCTTTTTGGCAGCACATCAAAAACTCCAACCAACAGTGACCTTTTGTGCATGAATTATGAACTTTTGGGGTCCATCATTTGCAACTTTTAGTGAACCTTTTATTTTGTGGAGACTAATGGGTTTTGACACGTCAATCAGGTGTTTAAATTGACTTTACAAATAGACTTTAGATGAATGAAAGCAGCACTGGATGTAACATTTTTTTGGAGAGAAATTAGCTAAAGGCATTGGCTGTAACTATTATGTTATTAGTATTGACAGAATCTGAATTTATTTCACAAATATTACTACTGCTTGAAAGAAATTTTCGCATTACTTCACTACCATACAAGAACTCCGTAAACAACAACATAATGGCCAAATAGGATACATTATAATATACCAAAAGGAAACCTACATCATTTAACTTTAAAATTAAAACTAACAATCTTACTCCGATTAAATTCCTAAAATTAAATGCCATAATAGTCCAACAAAACACACAAATAAGCTACACATGAGCACTTTAATCATCTTTAACTCACAACTTAATTTAATGACCTTCGATTTCAATTCCGCAATTTCGTCGTCCTTACAAGATATTATGCCTTACAAATCCCCTGATTCATGCATCTCTTTATCCAAATCAGAAATTAACTTTTTGTTTTTTTTTTCAACACATTGTTAATAATTTTCACTGACCTTTCACATAGGGGGGATCAAACCAATCAAAGAAATTACAATATGTGCCTGGTCCCTTGTAATTGCCGCATCCTAGGAACCTTCTTCCTGGGTTCTTTTCTGTCCAAGAGGTTTGCAGGACAACCTTCACACCACACTCACACATCCTAGTAACAAAACCAGAGTTGGTGGACATGTAGTTGTTGCAAGAACTAGATCCCTCCATACTCTGTTAGTAAGAGCAACCAACTAAACAATTTCAAAGAATGTCTACATGAGACACACTTTATGCCCACATCTACCCTCTTATATAGACATTGGCAATAAATGCTACCCACCTCACACACTTATTTTAAAACAATTTTCCTTAATGCTTCTTACCTACCAAGTACAACTACTAGTTCGATCAAATTGCACCTTTACCCCTAAATGGTTACCAACCACTTCTAACAGCAATAACACTATTTCACAAGTAACTAAAAACCATTAAAAAACCACCTACAAGCCATGTCATATCAGCAGCCAAGTGATCACAACAAACCAAATAAACAAACAAAACTTAATATGTCAGCAACATGACCATTGAACATATTTTCAAGAGAAACCAAATGCAACATCCACAAACATACACATGTCAACCACAAACACTCTTACAATATAGTATTTCACCCAATCTGGATTGGTTAATCAAAATGACTACACAGTACCTCTACTGCAATTACATTCATCACTTAATCAACTTTAACAGTCCGACTTGAATCATAATATTCCACTTTCATATCCACTGCATAAAAAAGAATAAATAATGCATTAGCAAGTTATAAACTAACTAAATATGTGATTAAACATAAAAACCAGTTCCGAAATAAAACTTATGACAACAAACTCACCATTTCAGGGTCAAACTGCTCATATTCTTCGTTCCCATCAAATTCATCACCATCAAATTGTGAAGATCCATCAACATTGAACGGATTACGCGCAGAAGATTGTTGGCCAACAGATGGACAAGTGACTTTGTTGTGTCCTGGAAGTTTACAGATAGAACAATTTTGTTTTTTCCTAACTCTAATGCCTGAAGATGTTGATGCACCACCGCCGTCTTTTGTTGCTGCACGTACAGGGTCCCTCAGAATGCCATTCCTACCATTGCCAGCTGATGCTCCCACATCCTAAACAATTCCACCGTCAGCCCTGCATTGCCTCCAATCCTCAAGTAGTCTCTCTCGCTCAGCATTGTATTTTGGTATGGTAGCAGTCTTGTACTCACTAATATGATTGTAGAAACCATTCAGTGCTGCCCTACGAGCAATGAAACCAGCATCCAAACTATGATTAGTCTCAAACTCTGTACCACCCAAACCATCCTTCGCAACCTTGCTCCACCTTTTAAGGACAAAACTTTCTGGCAGCTCATCAATCCCTAAATGATTCAACACAGTAACTATGTGCTCACAAGGTAGCCCTCTAGACTCCATTCTAAGGAAAGCACATTTTAATTCATTGGTGGAGTCACACAACGAAACACGACATTCCTAATTCATACCCGTTTGGTTGATTACTCGGAAAATAACACATCGAACTGCCTTTGCTATATCAGTAACTATCAACTTGGAAGCCCTAAACAACACTCGCCTAAATAGGAAGAAAACCCTCCTTGTATACACTTTAGCAGCTAATCTTTCAAGTACTTCAAACTGAGTTTGTATCACTGGCTCCCCATGAATTGAAGTATAGTCATCCTTCATCTCCTTGAAACGCATATGATTGAAGCAACGCTATAAATGTTGCAAGAAGTCACTCAAATTATATCGTGAATTTACAAACTATCCCAGCTCAGAATGCAATCCCTCACACCTAGAGGTGGTTCTAAAGCCAGCAAAAAATTTACCCCGCAAATAAGTTGTTGCCCACATACTCCTCTTCTCATATAAAGCAGCCACCCATGGGTTCTCTTCAAGCCCAAATTTTGCAACCAATTCTAACCATTTATTTCTAAATGTCCCCACATCATAATAGCCAAGCATACAATCCTCAAATCCTTTTGTGAAATCTGCATTTTTTATATTAGAAGTGGCATTCCTCATGAGGTGCCATGCAAACAACCTGTGATAAGCATTTGGAAATACCCTTTCAATAGCATTTTTCATAGCTACATCACCATCAGTGATTACAGCACTAGGAAATTTACCCTTCATACATTTTGAAAACTGCTCCAAAAGCCAAACATATCTCTCCTCGGTCTCATTGGCAATAATAGCAGCTGCAAATATAGTGGAACGATTATGACTATTAACACCAGAGAATACAACTAGCGGCATTAAATACTTATTCTTGCCATATGTTGCATAAAATGCTAGCACTTCCCCAAAAATGTTGTAATCCACTTGGCTATATCCATCACTCCAAAAAAGATGTTGCAACCTACCATGTTCATCAACAGTGTGCTCATAATACATCATACGATCATTCAGACCAAGCAAACCAAGGTATTCAATGGCTCCTTTAGCATCAGAACATAAATTTCGCCTCTGCTCACCTATCTTGTTATACATGTCTTTCTTTCTAAAACCTATCTTATCATAACCACCCGACTGACTAGCAAATGTGTTGAATATATTAGGTGGCCTAATCCCAACCTTCATCATGTTATTCATTTGTACAATGTCACTGTCAGACATTCTTCTATATCTTGGTAACATACTACAATGCATTTCACCTAACCGACCATGGTTGTGTTCATCTTCAAAGCAAACACAATACCAACTACCGGATAACTTATTCACATGAATATGAAATCTCGCCTTACATTCACACCTAGTTTCTGCCTTTTGCTCACGGACCCTCTCTTCCTTTTTTTGACCACGATCTTCACGCTTTCCAGCTCTACAACACATAAACTCTTTTTGATATGCCTCCAATGTTTTTTTGCCCTTTAAAGTTCTCCCCCTTCTTATTCCAAAACCATTAGCAAACCTATATTCACGATAGAACTTGTATGCTACCTCAATACTACCAAATTCATAACTCTCAATCTCATGTGGACTAAACAAAGCCAAATCTCCCATGTTAATAACATCATCATTTGTTTCAATTACAACTTTATCATCACCACAATTATCACCCTGACCGTTATCATTACTATCTTCCCAATCTTCTCCCACCAAGAAAGCACCCTCATTCTCATCACCACAAAAGAAAGCACCTCCCAAAGAATCATTATTCTCCGACGAAGGACTTCCACCACTATCTTCATCACCATAAACATCACTATTATTTCCCCAATTCTCATCTACTACACATACACCTCCGTCATCATCTTCCAAATAATAAGGACAACTACTATTCTCAATTGATTCTGTTTCATTAACTACCACGTTATTATCACAACCCAAATTCAAATCACCCATTCCCTAGTTCAATAATAAAATAAAAAAAGGAAAACACACATAACAATCCATCAATTTGTGAAGAATAAAATAAAATATGCATATTAGAGAAACTTTCCACAAAATCATCTTTACCAATCCCCCTATGTCCGCATTGCTCATACTTCCAGACATGTGTTCCAATCAACTACTACATAATCAAAAATAAATAAACAAGCATCAGAAAAACGAATGTCACAGTCACAAAAAATCAAATATAGTTCTAGGCAATTATTAAACATTCTACCTTAAGTAAAACATTCATGAGTAGTTACCTGTGTATTGAAAGGAAACTTTCACGGTCAATGATTTGCCCCAAAACTGATCTCGATCTAAGCTTCACTCGACACCCTTTCTTGTTCGACGACGAAATAAGCCCCACAAATGAACTCGATCTAAGCTTCACTCGAAACACTTTCTTGTTCGACGAGGAAATAAAACTCCATGGGAGGAGTTGGGAATCTTATTGAACCCTATCGACAACGACGAAGGCGAAGCTACCACTAACAAACAACTATACCCGCTCCTTCATATGGAACAATGTAATGGAAGAATGAAATGGGAGAACACTATGAGAGCAAAATAGAGGATGAAACGAATGAAACCCAGAGAGTTTGAAGAAAGGAAATGAGAGAATGAGATTGGAAATATGAGAGAAATGGGGATTCAGTGGGTATTGTTTGTGAATGCATTGAAAGGTAGACTTTTTTTGCAATAATCAGAACTTATTTTCAATTTCATTTTATAACTTTTTTTTTCAAAAAAGCAGGTAATAACCCTCTAATACAGGTAAAAAGTATTGCACCACATGTGGTACACTCTTTGGGAAACTCACCCTCGCCTTGAAAAATTGCAAGACCGGTATTCTCTTCTGACAGTTCAAATATTACGCGTTTGATGTGCTAGGTTACCCTTCTCCGCCATGTGAGATCCACTCCATCGCACAACCCAACTCATCGCATCATTTGACGCCTCGATCCGGTTCGGTTAGATTCAGTTCCGCTTTCTATTCATCATCTCCCACATTCTTGGATCAACAATTTCATGCTGTTTCATTTACCTGCAAATTAGCTTTCATTTGTGCTTTCTGGAAATTTTCAATGTAGTTCATGCATGAATCGATTTCATAGGAACTCTTGTAATCCTCTATTTACTGTTGAATGTCGATTTCTTTAATGAAATCAGTTTGCATTTAGTAAAGTGTAGATATTAATTAATTAATTCTTCAAATTTTGCATGTTGATAGGTTGTTAGCATAATTGGAAGAGGGCTACAAGTTTAGAAAAGAGCCATAGTTAGTTGTGTTTTTCATCTATGTTTGGAGGTGTTGCCGTCCCTCCTAATAGTCCTCACTTACGCAAGTCTGGGAGCAGAGCTGTTGTCTATGATCTTGGTAACTTCATTTTCAAGTCCCTTAATGGAATCTGTTACTGTTTTAACTTCTCCTTATATTGGTTTGGTGTTCTATTTATGCTACTTCCAGATGAATATGAGGTGGAAAATGGCGTTGAGGAAGGTTTACTGCATCCAGCGGAGGGAAATGATTCAAGGGGTAGCACAACACCAATGAGTGCTGCTGGAATAATGCCCTCACCTACTTTATTGTGGAGATTCAAGGTTTTTGCATTGTTTCTCCTCTTAGAAAGCTTTAGGAAATGTTTCTTTCATACTTTTGAAGCTGCTTTATTTTGAAAATTTATTTGAGAACAAACAATCATTCACTTAATTTTTTTTTCCAGTTACATTATTGTAACCAGCGGAAAGACAAGCAAGCAGTGTCTGTCTATCCGTATTTTTTATTTTTTTAAAAAAATATAAATCCAGTTTGTATATATTTAAATGTAAACATAAATATAATTTATATGAATTAATTAAATATTCTCATATTTGTTTATCTATATTTTTTATTTTTTAGGAAATACATAAATTTAATTTATATTTATATATATAAATGTAAATATATATAATTTATATGAATTGATTAAAATTATATTAAAAATAATATTTTTATTTTTAAATAGAATTAAATTAAATTAATAGTAACCTAAAATTCTTGTATATTTACAATTTTTATTATTTTTTTGTCTTCGTACTTATTATTAAATACTTTTTTATCAAATTTCTATTTTTTTTAACTAACACTAATAAATTAAACCTTAAAATGAAGAGAGTTAAGGAGTTACGGTCCAAAAAATTATATTTTATAAGCAACTAAACATTGATTATTCCCTGTTAAAATTAAAATGTTTAAGATATTAATAAAATGATAAAAATATTTTTTATCCTTATAGATGGAGAGAATTTTACTTTAAATACTGAAATGATTCGTCAAGAATATTAATTAATATAAATATTACCTAATTGATATAAATATTTACATAATTAAAAATAGCAATACTGTAATAATTTCGGATTCTCAAAAAGTTAATTTTGCAGATACGAAAATGATTTTAAGGCAAAAACTTGTGTTGAGTAAAATTAGTTTTACATAAAAGAATGATCAATTTTTAAAAAGTATACATATATTTACTTAGGAAAGGTAATTTTTTATTATTTAAATGAATTATTTTTTTTTTGAAATTTCTTTAAGAATGTCATTTTTAAATGTAAGTTAATTTTTAAATATCATATTTAAACGTTCCCTTTTTTGCAAAGTATTTGTATCTGCTTTTTCCAAAGCACAAAAAAAAAGTTTTTGTATATGCTTAGTTTGTCTTCTCCGATGTCGTCAACACCCAGCAGTCAAAATTTAAGTTTAACCATCGATTCATATCCCCTTTATTAACCCCAAAACTCAATATATAAAAAAGAATATATAACTTGTTATAATAATGTGATGAAAACCTTAACAGGAGTAAGGTCATTCAGTACTGACTTGAGAGCCTGAATTATGTTAGACTCAAAGTGTATCCTTTTAACCTTAAAGGATTCCTCATTGGCAAAGAAATCATCTTCCTTCCTCTCTACTTTAAACAGACATTCCCTCCCCACCAACATCATTGTAGCCTCCAGATAGTCAATAATAGTCCTTCAAAAAGAAACCATTCAAGTAAGTATAGATAAATTCTACACTGTCCCAAAGTCCTTCACATATAAATTAATTTTAATTTAACAAATATTACCCTTGGTTCTGTCAGAAGTTGTTTACATGATTTATTCAATAGATGATAGGCATCATTATCAAAGACATTTAAGCATGTTGAACCTAAGGAATCTGAGACAGTTATCTGAGACAATTTAATCACTTTTGTCTATTTGTTTGGCCTTCTCCTCATGGGAATTTAGGCACCAAATGGAAAAGAAGCAGGAGTGTGGCCTTACTGTCACAACCACCAACGTGCTTCCCTCCCATAAACACGTTAGGCATAGTCCTCTGCCCTGTCCACTCAGCTAGAGCTGATTGAATCTCACCCTCATCCTCTTCAAAGTTGAAACAGGTCAAGAAAAGGAAAGTAAACAACCAAAAAAGAGGCACCATAGAATTGACAGCAAATTAGTTTCTTGACAATTTTAGAACATAACATGCACATGTGTTCAGATGCAATTAATTTATCGCCAGACTGTTTAATACCCGACACGACCTAAAACAGAGCTGACTAATTGGAAAACTGAAAATGTCAGGAAGGGTCAATACCCAACACGACCTAAAGAGGGGCAACAAAAGCAGTCCTCACATCAACTTTTGGAAGAAAACACTTAGAGCACATCAACTCATAAGAAAAGGAAATTGACATAATGGACCAAACATGAAACCCATTGCGAGAGCAAATCAAACTTACTTTTCTTATCCAATTCGAAGACCTTGTAGGTTGCTCCTTGCTGTGTGAAGAGATCCTTGACCCGCTTGCAGTAACCACAGTAAGTCTTACTGTAAGTTTGCCGTTTTAATGTTTAAACCCAACACCAAATCATAAAATCATAGAAACATTATTTCACAAAGATAAGATACAGATATCCCATTTAGCCAATGAGAGAACCACCGGATAAAGCAATGGCAAAGACTCCCCACTCCCTCCCTGTGATAATTCAGCAATATAGTCCGTCAAATCAGTCCTTAGCACATGCAAACTCTCATGAATAAAAGGAAATTCATGTTCACCATGTTTCCTGAATTTAAGAGTTTTAATAGGTTAGCAGCAAGCCACTCAGCATTATTCTAGCAGACATTACAGAGCAATAGCACATATGCAAGCAAATGCAATGGTAATTGGCAGATATATACATGAACATGTACAATAATAGTTTTTCTTAATCTATTTGATAAATTAGCATTGTTTTGTAACATGATAATACCTGTAATGCAGGGAAGAATAATGATTCAATCAAGGCTGGCTTTGTACCCTTTCGAGGAGCAACATCTCGTGTCATTCTAAAATAAGGATCCTGAACATATGATTGAGAAAAACTATTACAGAAGAATGGGTAAATTTTGAAATGCATTTCATCCTAGACCACAAATAATACCAAGAATAAGAATGCTATGTTCATATAGAAAATATTATAAAAATGACAAAAATTATCAAATTACATAGAAATATAGAGCATCAATGATTTATTTCAAGTAAATGTAACACATGTGCAATGGGCATAGCTCTTGAGCATGGAAGGTTCTTACCTTGCAGTTGGTCTCTTTATTGAATCTCCAACAGACTTCATAATTTTTGAAGCCAAGTCTATTCTGTTTCTGGGTTTAACAGCTGCAGTAGCCATTTTGCTTGCCACGCTAGTGCCAGATGGAAGATTGATTGTCATGTAACGCGCCGGCCAGACGTTGCTTGCCGCCACCACTGGTCTGCCAACCGCCCCTGACTTCTTCCCGTCGCCCATCCAAACGCCACGGCCTCTGTCCTGTGCAGTAACCATTAGTGAAGAAAAGGAAAAGAGGAAATGTGTTTTGGCCGCGCGGAGGAGGGAGGAGTTGAGTTGAGGGACCGAGGGAAACTGACAGAGTCTGATAATTGTGGATTTGTGGTTATTGAATAGCGGTTTTCTCTTTCTTTTGGTTTTGAGTGAGTTACTTAGCGGTTTCTTGCGGGTATATTGGGAAAGGAAAAGTGGACATCAAAATATAGATTAGTATAGATTAAATATTACAACCCAATTTGTTATCCAATATTAATTCTGACCAAAACAACATACATACATATATATATATATATATACACAACATACATACATATATATATATATATATAGTTCAGTTCTTGATCATTGGCCTTCGCAGTAATTATTTTTTCATACAAACATGAATGAATAAAAAAAAAAAAAAACCAACAAAACAAACACATAATATTAGGCAGACATGCATCCAATCCCACGCCTGGAAGCAGGGAAGACAAGAAACAAACCGCTAGAAACAATTCCCACCATCAAAGGGAAACTCTCCATGACTTGATCCATTTCCCTCTCATGCTTTGGGAACAAACAACTTGTCACTCTATGATCCGAAAAAGCAATGGCCACAAACACCATTACCGACATTATTGCATGTACTAAGTCTTGGAACCCAACCTTAAACTTGTCCTCTTTCGGAACCGCCACAGGGAGTCCCGGTTTGAACACTGACAACCCTTTTGGTGTCACAAACCCGTAATAGACATTCCCATCTGGACCATGGAAACTGTCAGTGAAGTGAAAGAAGAAGCAAGAGAGTGCACATAATGTTAACAAGAGATGTGTCATCATGGTGTGTACATGAGTGCATTGGCCATTCTTGTAGATGGAAGGAAGGACCATTTCGAATGTGAGTAGTGTCCCTGTTGGGAGGAAGTTTCCTAGCATTGATGTCTTGGAGAGGGTTTTTTGGACACCCTTTGCCATCATGGCTCGCCGCTTACGGCCGGGCTCCGTCGGAGCAAGTGGTGGGTCGGAGGGGTCTTGTGGTGGTGGTGGAGTTGCATTGTAGACTTTGATGCCAATTTGTTGTTGTTCAGTTTGATCCATTGTTCAAAGATAGAGATCTATGTAGTAGATGAAGGAATTAATGGTAAATTGAATAGAAAGGAATGGAGAAAAGATTGAAGAAGAATGATAAATTGGACTTGAGAGTTTTTATATATAGTGGCATGGAATGGAAGAGCCAACGATTTTGATCAGTTTGAAATTCTTGGTGGTTATTGACGGTTAATTATGACCCTTTTTTTTTTTACAAAGGTTAATTATTATCACTTTATTTTGTAACATAATTATTATCACCTTTGGTATGTATATACTTGATTTATAGAAAATTAATTTGATTATGAATATGTTTGATTTAATATTGAAATGTGGTAAACTCACATTTTTAATACTAAAAATAATTATATTAAAAATTTTAAATTTATTTAATTAGTTTCAACGTTAAATCATACACATTATATTTAATATTTTTGTTTTCAGGATCCATGGATGCAACGAGACAGAACTGTTGACGGTAAGAAGCCCATTAATTCTCAGCAATACAACAGAGAATCGAAGAAAAAAAAAACCAGTGACAGCATCTAGCTGCAGGGACCGAAATCTAACGCTAAATTTCCTGATAACAACGTCAAAACATAAAAACGAGGAAATTGATATTCACACCATCCGTTTTGCTATTCTCACCACCCCTCTATTTTCATTTTTCACAAATCCTAAAGTACCCTCCCCGTTCCATTTCATAACCGTGCCGTCTATCCGCATTTTTTTTGGGAAAGACATAAAATTTATTTATTTTTATTTTCAAATACCTTATATTGTAATTTTATAATTTTAAATTTATTTTATAATAAATTCTATTATGCTTAAATTTAACGATATTTTAATTTTATTGTATAGATTAAAAATAATAAAATATTTTATCTATTTAAAATGTAGAATTGGATAGATTTTGAAAAATATACATAAAATTTGCTGAAATGAGTGTTTTTTTTCTATATCGTAACAATTTTTTTAAAAAAAAAAAAACATCCAAAACAGCATCCCCTAAATTGGATAGATTTTTATGTATATCTATTGAAGTAAAATGAATGAATGAATCAAGTCTCAAGTAAAGGTTCAAGTGTGAAGATTGAATTGAACTGAACTTGATATCCTTCAAAGTGAGTCACTGTGAGGACCGAAAAGGGAGTTAAATATGTATTTCATATGCAGAAAACTGAATGGATTTCTCAAAATTGAGAAGTTGATATCAAATTAATCACCTGAATCAAATCAACCACATTTTCTTGCTGTGATGCCAATGAAGCCGAATCTGGTCTATGTCGTATTCCACTTGTCTTAAGTAATTCATTTTCATATGGCTGTTGGGGTGAATCATCCTCTGTCTTAAGTAATTCATTTTCATATGGCTGTTGGGGTGAATCATCCTCAGACTCCTCCTTTCCCCCACGTGCCTTTTTTCAAATCAGCCACATTCATCCAAAACAGCATTACCTAAATTGTATAGTTTGAGGGATAAAGCGGTCTATATTGTAACAAATTTTTTTAAAAAAAAAGCATCCAAAACAGCATCACCTAATGGGCGTGAATTTGATTGATAACTCATCAGATCCTTCTCTAAGAATTAGTCATTTGACACCAAGTGATTTAATCTTCAGAGACATAAGAAACAGAGGTGTGTTTGCTCTAATTATAGTCACATTATAAATTGAAGGGCTTCAAGCTATGAATTAAAAACTACCTTATATTTAACATCTTCACAACAATCACAACAGACCCAAAACTTTCACATTTTTTTCTGAATGGTAAATTGCAAATATTCTTGATTAACCATTTCAGCGTAAGACACATAGACTTATCAAGTTTCAACAACTCCTGACTAATCTAAATTACATTTTTACAATTACACAATACACGATACAATGTGTGATCCACATACTTGTGCTATTTCTTAAGATGTGCTAATCATCCGTACTATGCTTTTCAAGTTTGCCACCACAGCATCAACAACCATAGTTATACCATGCCTCAGGTCCATAGCATTAATTCCAGCTGCAACAGACTTGCAACCTTCAGTAAATATTGCTCTTGTAAGGACTGTAGCAACTGTTACGCCATCTTTGGTCACTTTAGGGGCACCAAAACTTTGCTCACTCACCATATTACGCCCCTAAAACAAAAGAACATAACCAACACCTATTGAATGATGGGATCATAATAAAGCTCAAAATAGACCAGCATTACTACCTTTCATTTGCACCAAGAAGTGGTTCTTTTCCCTTATAAAAGCAAGAATTGACTTCATAAATATCTTGGATCAGCAATCATACATCATAAAGAGTGACATTTCTTCCAACTATTTCCCCTTACTTTACCCACCTTTACCAACAATAATTTTCCCTATACAACTCTATCAACAATGTATGCAAAATTCATAACAAACACAACCAGGAAATAAACAATCCACTCAGTTACCTTAGAACTCGTAGTTACTTTGACAGCATCAGCAAGCTCTACAACACCGTTAAGCATCAGAGCCCGAGCATTCCACCCCAAATCTAATGTCTTTGGCCGCATAGTTTCTGCTCCAACTCCACCTACTTCCAATATACAGTATGCAACAAAGAAAGCAGAGATGAAACAGAGAATAATGATCTACCATTACTTAAAACCAAAAGAATAATGTGCCATTTAAAGAATTGGTGTTTCATCTGTTGGCTGCTACTCCTAGCAATCCTGCAATCAAAGAAGCATCAAATGATAGTCAGAACAATATCATTGTTCTTGATAATGTGCATGGTGTTTGCTTCCAAATAATGAAATAATCAAGCACAATTGACCCTCAAATAATTAACCGACACACGTAAGGATCTTGCTACCCAATTTGTAAAGTTCTAAAGATGCTCTAAAGCCTAGAGTGAGCATTATGTTGTCCCTATTATATAAACCTAACAGTTCAAAAGAGCAATCTCATAAGGATGTAAAGCACATAAAAATCTACAAAATTTTATAGCGAAAACCTTGTGGCCTCACTTCACAGATACTTTTAGCAAACCGCAAAGACTGAAAACCCATAGTCATTGGAAGAAGAGGCTTACGTGAAGTTTGAAATCAGACAACATGAAGATTGAATTGAAGTCAAAAGAAGCAAAGAAACAGAACATTCTTTCAAAAAGCTTATCAGTGGCTTCAGTTATCACCTGAAAATTGTAGCATCTCTCAATCTCCCTCTTTTAGGTTCAACTGTTATTAAAACCCTTGACATGAACAAACAATCCTTTTTTTTTTGCCATCAAAAGAAAAATAGAAAATGTTTAAAAATAAAAATGTACAACATAATAGACAAACAACTCCATAGAACATTATAGCTAAGTAATCCATATACCCAAGTAAGACCTAATGAGGTTATCAAGTTGGGGTAAACATGTAACATTTATATTATTCACAGTATATATTCAATCAAGGATTGGGTAGCATTTTAAAGCTTATTGAATAAAAACATCTCTGAAATAAAAAAGATTAGAGTGTAAAATATCCGGCGATAATAAAAAAGCTAAAGATTAAATATTGTTGTATTGTAACATGCTAAAAGTCAAGGAATGATTTCGTTGTAAAATGGAAAGCTTACAGACTATATGTCTTCCTTCTGATTTAGGGTGCAATCTGTCAGCTAAAAGGACAATTCAGTCAAAAAAATTTCAACACAGCCCAAGTTCAATAGTTCTTAAGCTTCAACAATAGCTCTTATATGGGGTAGTTTGTAAAGGCAAAACACACAGATCTAAAAAAGGGGTTAACCATATACCTATGACATAGATAAACATATTGTGAGTTGCAAGGTGCCATCACAGATAGCTACAACACATATCATCTAATACAACTTTTTAAATTTTAATAGGCAGTGAGTCATTAATATTGGCATTATTGAAAAAGGATTAAAATAACTACTGCAACATTTAACTGAGAAGGAATATTTCTAATAAATCAAGAACCAAATAGTACCTCACATAAGAACATAGGAGAAAACAAAATTAGCCAAGTATACATTCATCAACAATCGCAAGGTTAAACATATCAACTAAAGCATAGAACCTGATGACGAACGCAAAATTTGAAGAACGTAGAACCAAATCCAACAACTCACAATGACACCTCTGAAACTGAAACCTTGCAAGAGCATACAGATAAAATATAAGAGCGCAAAATCAGAGCAGAAAAAATGAATAAAGAAAAGTGAGCCGGAAAAAAATAAAGAAAGAGTGGTAAATTTTTTAAATCTCCTCACCAACTTATTGTGGTTCAGGGCTTGTAGAGCCATAGCCAATCTTTCCTCTTCATACACTTTTGACCATTGAAGCGGCTAGAAGCATTACATGTAATTGTAGAGTGTTATTCTGCACCAACATTTCAGATAGCTCTAAATCAACCTTTGTGCAATGCTCTTACCTAATGGACTATTTCTTCCTTTTCGCAATAAGGCAGGTTCTTATAATCATATCCACTTCAACCTTAATAGACACTTAATTCATTTTTGTTTTTTCCCCTTCTTTTGCATTAAAGCAAACGCAAGTCAAATAAATTAGAATATAGAGTAAGAATAGTAATAGAAAACACATCTTCTGTATTGATTTGAAGAAACAAAAGTTGCAGGAGATTAAATGATATTTAAAAAAAGAGAAAAAAGAAATATTTAGGGATTTACCAATATTTGAATGGAAGCAATAGAGACCCTGCATGACTCAGGACGGTTGAGCATTTCACAAATTTGAGCATACTGAAACTCCCCTACACTGTTAGCAGGAGAAAAAAGAGAGCCGTGTACAAATTTAGTTACTTTTATGTAATTAAAAGATTGACACATCCATCACAATAGAAGGGAAAAAAAGAAAAAAGAAAAGTGTAAAAATCTGTCTCTCTCGTTCACAGTGCAAGCAAGCAGAAGCGGTTAGGGCACGGTTATAAATAAGAGAAAGGGTAACAGAGAGGGTGGGGGCAATAACTATGTATGTTTACATACACGAAATAACTATCTTCTCTTTGGTCCCTCCCTCCCCTCTACTTATCTTCCTCACATCATGTCTTTGTTTTGCATGAGGTAACTACTTCTTTACATACATGAAATAAATATTGAAGAGACATAAATGACCACTGTAAGGAATAAAATAATTCATTACCCACCTGGAGTAAGGTTAGGGGCGTGTAGCTACCTGATAATTCAAGATAGCAGAAGGTCACATTGGAGCCCAACCCACAAACAAAACAAAAATCATTGAAATCAAATAATCTAAACAGAGAATAGTGCTAATGAAATGTTTTAAGCACTTAGATATGCAATGAGAATTACGATGTTTCTAGATCAGACTATAAACAGGTACAAAATCAAACCCTTTATAATATTTTAATCTGGCCCATATGCAATAAATTTGTATTTTCAGATATCATGACCTAAATAACTTTTTTATTATTCAATATATAAAAGGCTATTAACAAAACATCCGATGATGATAACTCAATGTAATTGAGGAATTTATCAATGAAATTATGATCAAAGTCATATGATCCATTTTTTAAAAGAGAAAAACACCTCTGCTTCAAATTTGGATTGTTTCAAGCAAAATTCTAAGAAACTTGTATCTATCACTATAAAAACTATAGCTAAATGGCATGTAATTGAAATTCGTTGTAAAGAAATGATAAGCTTAGATCTAGCTCCTTTTACTTAATAAGAATTGAAGAAAAGAATAAATTGTTATGTTACCTTGCCTCGATACCAGGGTAGTTTAAGCTTATAACCATGATGATTCAGGTATGTGACAAAGTCTAGCCACATGATAAAGATCTGCAAATGTTGAAATGAGTGAATATCTATAATCTGACATAAAAAGAGAATGTCAGAGTGAGATTGTTAAATAGAGAATGCCATAGAGCTTGAGCATAAAAATTAGACCTCTTGTGAAGGACAGATTTAGCTATTATAATATGATTTAAATTAATTCATGTAAATTGATTTCAAACTCACATGTTACTGTAACAGTATTGTATAAAAGAAACAAACTATAAATATAAGTTTCAAAATCAGCAAACAATAACAAAATCAAATCACGGAGACGGAGCACGAAGTGAAAGGTGGACTCTTTTTGGATGTTGTAATCAACAAGGGTACACCCATCCTCAAGCTGCTGCTTGCCAGAAAAAATGAGACACTGCTTGTCTGGAGGGATCCCTTACTTGTCCTGAATCTTTGCTTTCACATTGTCTATGGTATCTGAGCTCTCCACTTTGAGAGTGATGGTCTTGCCAGTCAGAATCTTCACGAAGATGTACATCTACATATTAAAAACAAACAAACAACTGAATCAATCACTGATTCTTCTTTATTGCCTTTACAATGAGAAAAAAAAGGAATTACTATATAAACAATGGACAAAATGCAGATGATCAGTCAACAATATCAACTCTATTTACAGGAAATATATTTTAAAAACTCATTCATCAAGATTCTCCCAAACAATCAATAAATAGAGTAACAACCAAGTCGCAAAATTACATGTATACAGCATAGACAAATAAATACCAAGAATCCAAGACTACAAAATAAGGCCTTTGTGACTCGTTTCCAATCAGTGTATCAATATCCAACATAGACTTATCAAGTATCAACCACTCCTGACTAATCTAAATTAAATTTTAACAATTACACAAAATACAATACATGATTTGACAAATTATATACACATAGCCACAGACACTGTTAAAGATCTCAAGACCGATGATTGATTATGAAAAAGCCCAAAACCTAATAATCAGAATCTTAATGGGAAAGAGCTAAGATGTAGAACATACCTTGAAACCGTGTGCTGGGGATAACTTTTCTTCTTTGCAGTCACATTGTAAAAAAAAATATATACAATGCTTGATTGAAAAGTGACAACATAATCAGAGAATGAATGGCGGATACCTTCAGCGACTGCCATTTTCACATCTTCCATGTCTACCAATCCATTTTGCAAGGCCTCCTTTCGCTCCTTTAGTTAATTGAAAAGTGAAAACGCAAAAGCAAAAGCAAGCAATTGATTGAAAATAAGAAAAATAGAAATTGCAGATGAATAAGACATGCATAATATGGTCAAATGATAAAAAATGAAGAAGCTTCTGTGTTCGAGACAATAATGCTCCAAACCAATTTAGGTGTGATGAAGCCAAAGGAAAAGAAAATAACATAAGCACTTAGAGCTTGAAGAAAATAATATATCAGATTCCCAGGGAATTTTTAAAATTTTCTGGGGTATGAAATCAGTAAGTTCAATTCAAAATCTGATTCTTACTATAAACTTCTGAGTTACTACAATATGTGCCTTTCTTCCCAATCTTTGTTTGTGTATGTAAGGCTGGATAATGTGGAACATAATAAAATCATGTTTAACAATCTACTATGGCTCCTATCAACTTGCATTATGTTAATTAAGGTCTTCCAGAGAAGCAGTTGCTTTTCCTAAACCTTCGGATGCCTACATTACACCATCACTCTGACTATTTTATTGGCTTCTTGATATCCTTGTTGAAATAGCTTATATCTCAATCGTCTTGCCATGTTTCAAAGACAACCTTTTTATTACTGTTTCTGAGTTCTTTTCCCTAAGAAAACTAAAAATAAACTCAGAATGCACACCAATTTTTATCCCAGTCTTCAAATTTGTTATACTGCAGACTATAAATTAATGACCTTTTTATCAGAAAGTTTTTTATGAGTGAAAAAGGAAGGTATTGATGGTAAATTAAATCAGTTTAAGGACAATAATGGTTTGCATTAAAATGAACTTGGAACAAGTTATGCTAATATTGGAATATAAGTAGTCAAAACCTTTGCAATTTTCTCTCTTGCTTTATCCTATCTTTTTTAGTAGCAAGCCTCTTTCTATTTTCTATTTGACCATTTGGATTAGCTGTGGTCTGTGGGAGTACTGGCCAAGGTGACATGGTGCTTCCCTAGAGTACACACATTCAGTGTCATAGGCAAATTGTCAAGAGAATTGGTGAACGTTGGGATGGTTGAGATAAAGGACTATAATGCATCAATGGAGAATGATGTTAACAGAATTGTACTTGTCCAATTCCAAGTTGTAGCTCAGCCAAAAAGTAAAAATAGAATTATACCTCGCTAGATAGAGATGTCAAATCAGCCCATTTAACCTCACCCTGCCCTGAACCACGTGGGTCAGGGCCAAAAAGTCCACTAACTAAAAAGCCCATAAGGCCAAACAAACCACAAAGCCCTATGGGCTACGGCTGGCCCATGGGCCTAGATTTTATAAAAAAATGGCCTTTCTTTAATTTAATTTAACTAGAGAGGCCCACAAAGTGAGCTGGCCCATTCTAAGGATTGCCCAGCCCACTCCAAGCAGCCCTTATATTTTTTTTTTCAAATTTGATCAAAAAAATATTTTGATAAATTATTAACTTTTTCGGTAGATTGTATAAAATTTTATAAAAAAAAATGATAACTAGCCATTGTTCCATACCCAACACCAACAAATAAAGAATGAGGGAAAAAAGGCACATATTTTGGTCACTTACAGCAAGAATCCGATTTTGAGCTAAACTTATTGTTCCATACCCAACAAAGATTTTAAAATAAAAGGGGAAAAGAACAGATTATTTTAATTCAACTGTCAGACCAATTTGTCCTTCAAAAACTGCATACTATTTTACTTCCATTTCAAACAAACAGTTACAAAAGAAAGGAATTCAGAAAGGGAAAATGTGATGTAAGATAAAGGGAATGACCCTACAAAGCCAGCACAGCAAGTCATCATAAAATTGTGCTCACTGTGTGCAACTATAGAATAACAAGAACGGAATTAAAAAACAAATGTTCCTTTAGTCAGTTTCTAGGATCACATAGTTATGCAGCAAGACCATTGTAGTCTAAATGAGAACCCAGAAAAAGAAATTAAAATTATGGGGAAAATAAGGTTGATTATCAACAATAAAATAGGGAAAATAAGGTAAATAAGGTAAATTAAAATACAACAGTAAAATACAATAGTCTCATTAAATAATTTAGATTATCAAAAGTCGAATACAACAATAAAATAGGGAAGGACTGAAGGAGAGATCTGTAGATTAAAATACAACAGTAAAATACAATTTGGTTAGTAAAATACCATGTATAATTCAAATGAATATGTTAAGACCGTTTGAATAAAAATAGGGAAGGAGAGAAAGCTTTTTTTAAAATAAAATTAAAAAATGAAAAGATTCATTTCAGTATACGACACACCATGACAATTACCTTAATTATTAGAAGCACATAACTAGACTCACACTCATTGAAACTGGTAATTATGAGAATTGTAACTAATAGAAGACAAGAGAGGAGATAGACTATGGTGCAAAACTATAGATGAATTGAGTTTCCAGTTTGTGATATATAAATTTCAATGTCAAAGTTGTCCATGTGTTCACATAAATGCAAGCTTCAAAGGATGCCTAGATAGTACATAGTAGACAGATTGCTTAGCCTTGGCGTTAGGACAAAGTTAGATTATTTTAATTAAAATAGCCAAAGAAAAAGAATATTATTGATGCAGGAACGCTTTTGAATCTCACAATGATTTGCTATTAGACATAAAATGTTTGTAGCTGTTCAAGTGTTTTTATATATACTGTTACGTTAGGGATATTTTTCTAGCTATGGCCAACCTCGACAAAGGCTAAACCCACTTCATCAGCTCGGTATAATTAATATATATATGTTGGTATATTTATATAATGTTATGATCATATATTTCTGATATAGGAAAGTATTATTTAATTATAATTTGATATTATATTGATTTGGATTTAGGTTTGGATTTGATTAAAATATTTGTATTTGAGTAGAATTTGATTTAATATTGACAATCACATTCTTTGACTGGAAATATTGCTCTGGGTTTTTGTTATGCCTTAAATAAGATATACAAATAAGTTTATTGTTTTCAGATTAAAAAAGATTTGTTAGTATATAATATATAACATGCATTGAAATTGTGTTTCTTTACTTCTTGATTGAGGGGTAACATTATAGGATGAATAGTAGTATATATGAAGAATATAATCTGAAAACCTACCAAGTTTTAGCCCTGTATTTGAAATATTGATGTGTTGCATTCTGTTGTTGTTCTCAAATATGAGTTTTGAATTACTTACATTTTACTCCCCGATTTTTCGCCTTTTATATATCTGTTCAAATCCCAAACTACTGCTCCTATAATAGCGTTCTATGAAGTAGAAATGTTTTCTATTCGTCAAAATTGGTTCGGATGCACTGTTGTATATTGCATGCAATGGAGTTTATATTTAAATTTGTAAATTTAAATGTCCATCATTTCATACTAGTCGGACTTGATTTTTATACTCGTAACACCTTCAACAAAAAAAAAAATAATAAAAGTTTGTTACTATTATAGTTATTTCGTGTTGCTGTCTTTGATTAAGAATTTGTGCTACTCATTTTTTCAAGTTTGAGTTCAATAATGAGAACTTGGAATTCAATGCATTAGGAAAACGTTGATTTAAAAAGATAAAAATAATAATAAGTAGAAAGTATTATCCTTTTGCTACCGTAGATTGGGTATTAGTGATTCACTTAATCGGAGGATTTTATTACTTCTTTCAATAATTAATCTATTATTTTCTTTACTTTTAAGATTGATCGGGTAAAACAATATTGGAAACTATTTTAAAATAGTAAGGACGTTATAAATAGTAATTAATTGCCTTAAATAAAATGATTTTAATTCTCATTACACACATTTTTCTAACCTTAATTAGCTCAATTATCATAATCAATTTAAATAAATTATATCTATGAATTCAATGTAACAATCTTGAATGATTAAATAATATACATAATATGCAAGAAATATTTTATTTTAGTACTGTCAATATGCATGTCAAATTTAATGTGCAATAAATATCAATCAAATTAAATAAGTTTCCTATTTTTATCATTATTGATTATTTATTATTATTCATTGGTCAAATATGGGGGTATTGATTATAATTGTTATCCTAATTACTAATATAGATTCTTTTTGTTTGCAAGTTACTCTTTCACAACCAATAGGTTATGACGTGGTGGAGGACTAACAAAGAATCTCGCCTTACGTCAAGTTTCTACGGAGAAATGAATATGAAAGAACGTGAAGCCACTGATAAAATCGATGGAAAATGAAATGAATCCCGAACTCAAACTCGGTCGAGGAATGAAAAATTTCCTGAGCAAGATGAACTCCGTTGAACGGTGAAGCCACCAATTAAATTGGTGTAGACCGAGAGAACTCAGCAATGAACATAAAATCACCAATTGATTTGGCGGAGACCGAGAGAACTCGGCATATGATAAGAAGCCACCGATTAAATCGGCGGAGACCGAGAGAACTCAGCATATGATAAGAAGCCACCGATCAAATCGGCGGAGACCGAGAGAACTCGGCAATGAACATAAAACCACCAATTGAATTGGCGGAGACCGAGAGAACTCGACATATGATAAGAAGCCACCGATCAAATTGGCGGAGACCGAGAGAACTCGGCAATGAATATAAACCACCGATCAAATCGGCAGAGACCGAGAGAACTCGGCAATGAATATGAACCACCGATCAAATCGGCGGAGACCGAGAGAACTCGGCAATGAATATGAACCACCAATCAAATCGGTGGAGACCGAGAGAACTCGACATATGATTTGAACCACTGATCTAATCGGCGGAGACCAAGAGAACTTTGCATAAACCACCAATTGAATCGGCGGAGACCGAGAGAACTTGACAATGAATATAAACCATTGACCAAATCGGCCGAGACCGAGAGAACTCGGCGAGAGAACTCAGCAATGAATACTTGGTTTCGAGTAATGAATCGATGATGAAGTTGCTGCAAAAACGGGGAGACGTGGTGGAAATCAGCACATACCCATTCAACATGGCTCAAGGTATATCACACTTATTAGTTAGCATTAGCAATTCGGCAAGGTGGATTACAAGTTGATAAAGCACTTGAACCCATCTATGAGAAAGTCATGTTTAAACAAAAACACTATATGCGTGAGTGCTCCCACCTCCCCCATATCTAAACATGGGTATAGAAATTTCACTTGTTCAATGGACTTTTCAAAGCCTTGCTCATATTGGAATGTGATCTCAGTCTTCGAGTTTTCCACGTTAGTTTTCCGACCAGTTTTTTCCGCAATAAAGAGCTTCCTCGGCCAGCTTCAATGAATTGGTTTGTTGATCTCTGTTGGTGTCAGATTCCTCTTTAGCCTTCTTCAAGGCGTCAAAGTCAGTTTTCCATTTCTCTTTTTTAAGAGAAAGATTGTTAAACTTTTTGCGAAAAGTTTCTAATTTGGCGTTGGATTTCCTTATTCGGTCGAGCTCTTCATTAAGATCTTGTAACTTTTGAGCTTTTTCCTTCAACTTTTTCTCTAATATTCCTTCAGCTTTTTCAATCGTCTGGTTTACAGAAATTATCTTGAACGAGTTGCTCAGTAGGGAAGTGTCGGTCAAAATTTGAGCTTACATCGGTACCGGCATTTCCCACATAACCTTAAAAAATTGAGCTTACATCGGTCTTTGCAAATTTTGTGAATCGAATTAACTCGGCTTTTTCCATGGTTAGAGATGCATACACTATAAGACAATTGCAGACTCTAGTTGAACACTAGAGCTCTTCGCCCTAGCTACGCTGGGCTCGAGCTCGGGTGGCTGTGTTTTGTTAGGGATATTTTAAATAAACTCAGGACTAAACTTAATAGGACTCAGCCTGAAGACTCGACCTCTTCGCCCTAGCTACGCTGGGCTTGAGCTCAGGGGGCTGTGTTCCGTTAGGGATATTTTTCTAGCTAGGGCCGACCTCGACAGAGGCCAAACCCACTTCATCAGCTCGGTGGGCTTATTGGGCCTACTAGGTCATCCACCTAAGCTAGGGTAAGGCCCATTGACGGTTGACTATAAATAAAGGAGCTTGCCCTAGACCTAGGACATCTCATACCTTCTCATCATCCTAACGACTGGGTTTAACGCCGGCTAGGCCTTGAGCTCGGTCATCCGGATACTTTTGAGAACATATACCAATATATATATTCTGCAAAAACAATTCTCTATATATGAGCAATCAGACTGCATAGTGATCATATGTACTTAATTATGTATTTGCAGGGGACTGCCTAATTACACTGAATTTCTTTCTTTTTTTTTTGTTAGAGTTCAAACGGAATCTCTGAGACATAATGAAACAAAAATTTGCTAAGGGATAATGAAGAAAAGGAAAAAGATAGAAGATACCTTTACCAAGAAAAAAGAAACAAACATATAAAATTTGGAACGAATTTGGATATATAGGAATTCTCTGATGGCTATTATTAGCTGATGGCATACAATATACTGGACTACTATATGAGCATTACTAAACATAAGTTGTCATATAAAATTCCGATGGCTATTATTTGTTTCTACTTCCTGGCTACTATATGAGCATTACTAAACATAGACTTTAAATATATATATATATATTATTTGAAAGGCATAGTGGAAGTGCTTAATGTTTAGTAAACAAAACAATAAATAATAAATTAGAAAAGGTTATTGGATGAGAAAGGATTAAAAAAATGAGAAAATAAAAGCTAACATAAATTATGGGATAATCATTCCAAATGGAGATTAACTTTCTTCCCACACCTCATTATATGTGTCATCATACATCTAGCTTCACCTCCCTCTCCCTTTCTTTGCCCCCTCCTTTATCTCTCTCTCACTCTCACTCTCACTCTCATTCTCACTCAGTCTCTCTTTACTTTTTCACCGCCTCCTACAACATCTTCATTTTTTTATTCCACCTAAAAAGTAGATAATTAAATCAACTGAAATGTCTTTGTGTGTGTGTGTGTGTAAGTGAGAGAGAGGAGACAGAGAGATCCCATCTTGCATATATTAGTTTCATGTTGTTTAGGGTTAGAGTCATATAATTAACAAGTCTATCTAGCTTGCCCATTCTCTTGGGTTTTCTCTAAATTCAAACACATAAATTCTTCATCTCACTAAAACTGTTTGTGAGTTTGACAGTTTCTTATTATAAATTGAGTCAAACTGAGAATCAAACAAACAACTTAAGTTTGAGAGTTTCAGGGTAACTAACCCATCCATCGATGTCTCTCTGATCCAACAACTTACCTATACTAATCTAATCTAAAATTCTAATATAAAATTGTATGAACTGATTGAAAAGGAAAACCAATTAAGAAAAAAATTGTTATTTGTACAAGTTATAAATATAATTACCAGAACTATAAATTGGTAATTATAAATCACAAACTGGAAACTCAATTCATCTCCAGCAGCTTCGTTGCAGCATACCACTACTTGCAGCATTATAGCGACTTTATTGTAGTCATACCACTACTTTATTTTTGAACAAAAGTAAGGTGACACATACACAAGCACACATAGATTAGATTACCACAACCACATGCGCAACTTGCAGTATTCTAATTTGCACTTCACAACACTTCTTTTTCACTAGATATATCAAGATAAAATTACACAATCATACAGAACAAACCAGAGGCACATTATAGTTGAAGAAACACCTTAAAAATACAAGCCAACACTCATACGACTATAAATATGCAGTGCATTCAAAGTTGCACTCACAGAGACCTAACACCCAGCAACCATTGACACAACCCCAACACACACATGCATCAGTCGCAAAACGGGTACAGATGTTTTGAAAACAAGTGATCCAAGCACTGTTTGAAGATCAGAACCTTTGAAAATGTGGGTATAAACTATAAAGTGAGAGAGTACCTCATTAGGGGTTCTCGCCGTTGCCGGAGGGGTCGCCAAAGATCGGTGGGTTCTCGCTGTCGCCAGAGGGTTTGCCGGAGACAGAGCTCTCTGGTTCGATGGTGATGATTGGGTTCGGATTCCTCGGATTGACATTGATTTCGGTGCAAAGGTGTTGTTTTCGTCGGGTTTAATTTCGGTGCAGAGACTTGAAATTTGGGAATTAGGGTTGAAATTTTTACAAAATTAACTAAAATGTAAAATTTATAAATAGTGGGCTAACCCACCTATCAACCCTGTCCTAGCCCACATCATGTGGGGGCTGTGTGGGTAGTGGGTTGTGTGGGTTAGGGTTATAAAATAGGGCCAAGTGGATGGGGCTAGGGGCATGGGGCTGTATTGACAGCTCTAGCGAATACTTTGATATTATGTTGAACGTCCGTAAATTTTTCTATTTCTTTCAATCCAAGTCTAAAAAACAAATAGGGTGGCTCTCCCTGAATAGCGTTCTAAAGAAAGGGTTTTTACTTCCTTATGTCTAGTCATACAAAAAATTCAAAGGAGGATTTTTTAAGGTGAGGGGGTAGTGACAACTTTCCTGAACTGTTAGTTGGAGCAGATGGTGCTCCTCTCTTTCCCCTATACTGGACGAAAAGACCAGTTAGGATTGTTGGTCTTTCAGAAACCGAGCTTAGTGCTAAGGCTCGGTCTGAAGTTGAATTTCTGAAGGAGCTGAAGAAAAAATCTATTGGCTGTTTGATCAGTGCAAAATATATGATAAATTATTGTATAATTACTGCACTTATCAAGGGTAAATTGGTAAATTTATTCTCCAAATTACCTCTTTTTAGTAATAAATGCATATTTTGTGATTATTTAATTCAAATTTGAATTTGATGCTATTTTAATAGAAAATCTGTTGATTTTGCAAATAAAGGGAAAGATTTAAATGGAGAAACAAGATAGCATCTATTTGAAGAGAAAATCTGCAGATGAGATTCTAAATGGCAGCAGATCAAGATAAAATCCGCAGTCATTTAAACAAGGATTCTGAAGATAAAATTCCCAATTTGAATTTGAAGATCAAATCAACACAAGATAAAGCTAAAAAGAGGGAAATAACGAAAGCAAAGCAAACAAGGATAAGATCAGGAAGAGATCAAGCTGAAAAAGGAGAAAATCAGGAAAGCTGGAACGAGAAATACGCTCCACCTGCGCTGAGCCCAAGTGGAGCGCAGCATTTAATTAGCTCTCTGTTTCCTGCGCTTCATCTGCACTGAGCGCAGGTTGAAGCGCAGGAATACGGGATCAGTTTTTCAAACGATTTCAAATTAGATTCCTTCCAGATTTCAGATAGCTTTCCAACTTCTATTTAAAGAAACCTTTTGCATAGATCAAAGGAGGCTTGGAGGAGGAGAGACGGCAGAGCAGAGCTAAGGCTGAAGAAAAGTGTGACAATTTCTTCGTTGGTTTGTAATGGCTACCATGCGTAGCTAAACTCTCCAATAGGATTGAATGTAGTTGATTCAATTCCCGATTGTATGTGAATTCTCTTTATTATTTATGAATCCCTATTTTTTATATCGGTATTTTTATTCTGTGCTTAATGTTTAGCTTCCGCCTGTGTACCGGAGTTATGGGTTGGTTTTATGGGGCGCATTCGAGAGGTGGTTCTATAAAATCAATAGCGAGTTTGGGGGAGCCTAGACATAGAAAACTTGAACTCTGATTGGTAAAAATACTCATAGTAGTCACTGTGGACACCAGGGCGAATTGATAGTGTTAATAAACGGAAAACAGATCTTAAAAGCCGAGGTAATTTGTCGCTTGGGAGAACCCGCATGAATTATTTCTGAGTATTTTATCACTATGGAGACCAGGGTAAAATAACATAGTTTGGCTAGGGTATGATAATTATATATTCATAAATAATATTGGGGACCACATACGAAAGGGGTGCGATGAAACGAAGTTCAATCCTAGTCCAAGTTCCTATCTCAATTTAATTTATGTTTTTATTTTATTATCGCAATTTTCAACAATCAACAATCATACGCTCTTATTTGATAGTTGTGACCACTAATCTTTATAAATTGAACCGTTCCATGTGGATACGATACTCTTACTTACTATTATACTGCTGGGATTTTGGTACGCTTGCCAGAAACTCAACAAGTACTTTTGGCGCCGTTGCCGGGGAACGATGTATCAATTTTTAAAGACTTGGGAGGTCTATTCTATCAAGTTGTATATATTTTATTTTAATATTTTAGGATTTTTATTTTTAGGATTTTTAGGAAAATTTTATTTTTTATTAATTTTATTATTCTCTTCCGCACTTACCCTTTTTCAAGTTTCTTGATTTATGCTCTTGCGAGGACAGGTGTCCCAAAAGCAATTGTTGTTTGATCCAGAAATAGAGAGGACATCCAGGAAGACCAAGAGTAGAAACAAGAGAAGGAGACAAAGGAGAAGTCAGGAAGAAAACAAAAATATGGCTGAAGAACAAATTCCAAGGAGAAGAGTCTTAGGAGACTATGTCATGCACCAAGGACCTCGACACTACTCAAGCATTGCTATACCAGTTACAAGGAAGTCCTTGGAGATGAAAACTGCTCATCTAAACGTCATTAGTGCCCATCAATTCGCAGGATTGGATCATGAAGATCCACATACTCATCTTTCTACTTTCTATGAATTAATTGGTACTATGGGATTTGAGGAAGGAGATTTGGAATCTGTCTACTTACGATTGTTTCCTTTTTCTCTAATAGGTAAAGCAAAGGAGTGGCTAAAATCGCATCCAAATGAAAGTCTGAACAATTGGAGCGTGGTAAAAGATAAATTTCTAAAGAGACTTTCCACCATCCCGATATATTCAAGCCAAGTCAGACATCTCCACATTCAGGCAAGGAACTGATGAGTCATTATGTGAAGCCTGGGAGAGATTCATGTCCTTGATGCGCAAGTGCCCGAACCATGGTTTTGAAGACATTGCTCAATTGAACATCTTCTGCAATGGACTCAGACCAGATTCAAAGTCATACATAGATGCTGCAGCAGGAGGGACGATCTTGGCGATGGATGCAGAGCGTGCTATCACCATTATTGACAATTTTGCACAGAATGACCATCAAGCTCAATATGGACGACAGCCAGTTCAAGTACAGAAGAAGGGAGTGCTTGAATTAAACAGCAATGACGCACTTCTAACAGAACACAAGCTCATCAAGCGACAGCTAGAGGCACTCACCAAGCAATTGGAAACACTCCCTCAACAATTGAAAGCAGTACAGTCTCAACCAAGCCAAGTCCCACAGTTGATTTGTGACTTTTGTGGAGGTGACCATCCCAATGGTCACTGTTCTTATCAAGAAACTCAATCAGAACAAGTCAACTTTATGGGAAGTCAAGGAAGACAAGGTAATTTCTCCAACAATAATCAGTACTCACAAGGATGGAGAAATAATCAAAATAACAACTCTGGATGGAAGCAACAAGATGGAAGCAACAGACAGATGTCATATCAATAGCAGTAACAAGGGTATTCTTCAACAAATGACAGACTGTCAAAACTAGAAGAAAAGATTGATGCTTTTATGCAGAATTTTGATGGCTTCAAGAAGAATACAAAAGCATCAATCAAATCCTTGGAGAATCAAGTTGGCCAACTGGCAAATGAGATGGCAGAATATAAAAAGGGCCATTTCACTACAAACACTCAAACCAATCCAAAGGAGCACTGCAATGCAGTTACTACTGATGGTAACGCAATAGAAGAGAGTGATTTAGAGGACTACATCATAACTGAAGAAAAGTTGCTCACAGAGGAGATCTTGCAAAGGAGTGTTCAAAAAGAAGAGAAGCCAGCGGCAGTTCTGAAAGATGAAGAGAAGGAAGAAAAGGTCTATAGCACAGGTAAGTCACTTGACCCAGGTAAGTTTACTGTACCAGTTTCTATTAGCGATCAACCTGTTACCAAAGCTTTATTGATGCCGCTATCATTCTTTAACAAACTGGGAATTTTGAAGGTCAATCCTGCCAAGGTGAAGTTACAACTTGAAAATAAAACCACTCAACATCCATATGGGATAATTGAAGATTTGCCAATAAGGGTGGATAAGTTTGTGTATGTTGTAGACTTTGTCGCTGAAATGGAAGAAGAGGATACTGATGTCCCCTTAATCCTAGGAAGATTGTTCATGAAATCTGCCAAGTTGATAGTGGATGTTGATCAAGGGAAATATCAAATCAGCTCTAAAGATGAGAGCATAGATTTTCACTTAGACAAAGGAATTCCCAAACTAGCTGAACCACCAGAACAACTGAAGATTGATCCTACTGATGGGATCTACATTTTTTATTCTGAACCTAAGCTGCTAAAGGTAAGGAAAAAGGAAGTTATTCAAAGTGTCCCTAAGCACAAGAAGAAGAATGTTCCCAACATTCTGAGGAAACCAACAGGGAGAATGAAGCAGCAGAATGAAAGTATGGTGGAGTTCAGATTTAAAAAGAGAAAAAGATCAACATCAGAAGAGGAAGAAGACAGTAAGGAGAGTGATGACAGAACAAGGAGTTGGCATGGAGGATGGGCAATAAAAGGAAGAACAGGTTCTGAGTCAACCATCATTCTCCAATTAAGGCCACCATGAGTAAAACAGGCGTCGAGCTAAAAGACATTAAACAAGCGCTTCCTGAGAGGCAACCAAGTGTTTTTGTTTTTGTTTTTGTTTTGTTTTTCATTTTTGTAGTTTTTGATTTTTAATGTCTTAGTTAGAGTCAATGCCTGTTTAGTGTGAAAAATTTTTAGGAAAAAGATCAATTAAAATAAGGAAGGGGATTAGAAACACTTTGAATTAGGAAGCAGCAGAAAATAGAACAGGAATTTGCATTCTGTTTTCTGCGCTTCACTTGCCCTAAGCGCAAGTGAAGCGCAGAATCACCACTTTTGATTCTGTTTTCTGCGCTTCACTTACACTCAGCGTAGGTGAAGCGCAGCGCTTCGCTCCAGGATTTTTTGCAACACCCGCTCCACTTACGCTGAGCGCAAGTGGAGCGCGCTTTCCCGCTCCAGCTTAAATTTGAAAAGCTGGAGCGGGGAAGGGCACTTTTCCCCTTCCCCGCCCTTTTTCAACTTGTTTTCTCTGAATTCTTACCTTCCCTTTTACCTTTTCACTTAAATGCTTCTTCCTTTCAACTTCTTGCACTATTCCATGTATGTTTTTACTGTTTTAAAAGGTTTTCACCGATTAAATTTTTAGTTCTCTATTTTATTGAGCAAAACCTTAGGATAGAAGACGTAGGCTCTTAGGACCCCATAAATTAGGATTATTTGTCAAGAGTCTTAATTTAGTCTGCTGATTGTGGTTGTTTGCTTTGGTGGTAGTTTTTGACATGCTCAGTAAATTTTTTGCAAATTGTTCTGTTTGGTAATATGGATGCTTAATTTGGCTAAACTTTTTGCATGATCCTTGCATGAATAATTGTGCGTTATCCTTGCATGAATAATTGTGTGTTATTGCATGTTTGAAAAGCATGATAATTGAGCATGATATTGTTCACTCTTTAAATGCCCTGTTTAGAAATTAATTAGGACTTGCTTTAACTGATCACTTTAGCATGTTCTTAATAAATTAATAAATTGACATTGGGTAATATAATAATCAAGATTTTGTATGCAGAAATGCTTATGGACTGATTGCTCTGATTTTTAATTAAATTGGCCACTTAATGCATTAATCATGAGTCAATATATTATTTGCATAAAATAATCTTGGTTTGGTTTTATTCTGTAGATGGCTCGCATGAAGGAAGTTAACACTGCCAGTGTTAGGAATATGCACTAGAGACTTATATATTTATGAACATTCATCACTTGTATCATGTTATTTTATAAAGGCAAACTTATTCTTTTAGAATATAATTATTGTCCTTAGAATGGTAAACTTAAACTTTATAAGAAATCAAGTAGATGACTTGATCGTGAGATCTTATTAAGAACTATTCTTAAATAGTCCCTGGTCAAGTATCATCTTAGGACAAAGATGCATTTAGACTAGTATGTGAGTTCATCGATGATCACATCTCACAGATCATGGATATGAGATATCATGTTCTCACATAGGTGCACATTAAGAGTAATGATGTACTGGACAGACCCACCTTAAGAACGTTGCATGGATTGTTACATAAGTGTCATGAACGTTTCTTAAATTGATAGATGTTATATGAAGTCCTTCGACCTGAAATCACTACGATTCCTACATAAGGCATTATATGTTTTAATTATCATCAAACGTTACCTATAACAGGGTAATCATAAAGTTGGTTTTTGGACATGTAATAAATTGTGTGGTGGAATGTGAGTGCCCTAGATGGGATTTGTCCCTCCTATATAACAGGAGTTATATCTATAGGCCTCTTGATAAAGTGAGACTGCAAAATGCATGGCCATGCTCAGGAGGATAAATATGAGATATTTATTTTCTGTACAGTCTACTTGGGGATCAAGAAAATATAAATTGAACTATACGAGGTTGATAAAATACATGCCCTTGTGTTCAATTAGATATTTGGACAAAGGGACAAATCATATAAATTATTATCATAAAATAGGATTCGTCAAAGTTGTTGATATTCTGAATATTTGGATAGTGATGTATTGCTAGATGCCGCTCACTATTTATGATATTAAATATAAAAGGTTTTTATTTTAATATCATAACCAAATATTAAAAGCCTATTGGGTCACACGCATACAACAAGCCACTAGGAAAAAGATAATAATTCTAATTTAATTTAATTAGAATTATTACATAATGGTCCAGGCCCATAAGTGTGAGGGTTAAGTGAGTGAAGGGGTAAAACCCTAGCCACCACTCTATAAATAGAGCATGAGATGCACTACCCCAGACACATATGAGCAACCGCTTTTTACTCTCTAAGGCTACTAGCAGAGTTGAGGAGGGTTTCCTAGTTCGGCTGTTGGCGTGGATACTAATAGAGACGTGGCTGCTCTTGCCTCGTTTATAATCCTAATAAGTTACGACCTTTCGTTTCAATACCTTTTATGTCTTGATTCGTGTTTTCGCAAAACGGTTATAACAAGGGAGGGAATCCATTTATTTCCGCTGCACCCTGACCACATGCTTGATTCCCTTCAATTGGTATCAGAGCTTTGGTTTGCGATAAACACGTTTTAGGCTTTTAATCTTGTGAAGATTATGATTTTTTATTGTTTTTCTGCTGAAAAACATAGCGCTGATATCTGGGCTGCAACCTGCGCTGCAGTGCAGATCTGCGCTGCAGGCTAGGCTGTAGCGCAGACTGAAGCGCAGTTTACGTATTTTGATTCTGATACTTGCGCTTCACCTACGCTGTAGCGCAGGTGAAGCGCAAGTGAAGCGCAACTTTCAGAATCAGTTTATTTTTTTTCCCTTTATTGATTGTTTTATGTGCGATGTATATATATGGTTATATGTTCTAATGTTGGAGGGTCCCATGGAACATGAAAAGTTCATGTCTTGGGAGTCAAAGGGTTCAATTGTTGAAACCTTGTCTTGACTCAAATGTTGGCTGCGATAAACATGCCACTTATCAATTTGCTGACAAGAACGTATTCAAATGATACGAGGGACTTACTCGTTTATTGGTTCGTGAAGTATTCGTTTGATGCGAGATACTTATTGATGATTGGTTGAATGTTTATCAAATCTAATTTTTGTGTCGGGGCGCTGCCCCGCACCCGGCAAGGGGCGGCTTCCCCTTTAAACCATGTGCTACACTACGTAGTAGGTTATTTCGTATGTGCATATTCAAACCTCGCTTAATATATACATCTTATTATATCACTTGTTTTACAATTAATGGATGTTGAATTTGCATGATGGTTGGTTATGGCCTTAGTTGTTTTAATTTAAATACGACCTGCGTGTCGTGCCTTACCTCTAAACATTCCTCTTGTAATTCTCTTCTCATCTTTATCCCCTCGCATGTTAAAACGAGGTTTCTTCTTGTTATGTAATGTAACCGGGAAGAGCATGGAGTCAAAGGAGCATGTGGATACATGTGGATGGAGACTTCAAGATTATATGTGATGTAATTTTGTATTGGAATTTTAGGAGGCCATAACCATATCATGTATTTGTATGAGATGCATGCTTGTATGTTAAATGGTTTAACAACGAATAAAATTAAAGCGATTAAATCCCTCAATACTTGTGTGCCTTCCAATGAATGACACTCGTCAAGGCTAGAATCGATGAAGAGTGGGTCTGCTAAAGCAGGGTACCTTTATCCATTTTAGTGAGGCGTGATAGGATAAAAGTGATATCTAATTGTCAACCATTGGGTTTTGACCGGGTATATTCAATAGGATTGAAAAGCCTAGAGGCACTAATATTAAGTCATGATTTGCCTTCCAATGTATGGCACTCATCAAGGCTAGAATCGATTAAAGTGTGGGTCTGCTAAAGCAGGGTACCTTTATCTATTTTAGTGAGGCGCGATGGGATAAAAAGTAATATCCAACTGTCATACGTTGGGTTTTGACTTAACTAGGAGTATTCAATAGGATTGAAAAACCTAGAGGCATTAAGTTAGGCATCAATTCATAAGATGAATTAGAATAAGAGTTATTCACCTAACTATCCAAGAGTTGTATGAGATGCAGTTGGAAGTGTGTTCCTACCTAAATAACCTTTTCTTAAGCGATCAACTAAAGCTGACTTAAAATTAGGTGAAATATGGATCTTGGCCCACTGAAAAAATCTAGTGATGGGATTTCTTGATTCTTTATATTGAGGGTACTTATTTTGAATCAAAATAGTGGGAGGCATATTTAATTAAAGACCTTGTTAAATATGTTTGTTATATGATACTTACGTGCATAATTTTTTAACACAACAAAATAATCTTTTATTGCGATCTGTCCTTGAGAAGTACAAACTATCTGGAATTAACTTTCTAGACTGGTATAGAGACCTAAGGATTGTCCTTAGGCATGAGAAAAGGTTGCATGTCCTGGAAGGGCCTATTCCTGAAACACCCGTCGCAAATGCTTCGAAAGCTGACAAGGACGCTTTTAGAAAGCATCTGGATGTTGCTTTCGATGTAGGTTGCCTTGTGCTTGCTACCAAGAATGCTGAAAACAGCATGAGAACATGGAGGCGTACAATATGATTGTACACTTAAAGAGACCTTATCAAGGACAAGCTAGGCTTGAATGATTTGAAGTCTCATAAGCACTATATCAATGTAGACTGGCAGAGGGAACCCCTGTTGGTGCTCATGTACTCAAAACAATTGGGTACATTGAAAAACCTAGAAAGGCTTGAATTCCCATTAGGCCAAGAGTTGGTCACTGATCTTGTCCTGCAATCGTTGCTGGACAGCTATAGTCGATTCATTATGAACTATAACATGAATGAATTTGACAAACCACTTCCAGAATTGCTAAGCATGTTAAGAATAGCTGAGCAAAACATTAATAAAGGTAAAAGGAAGACCATATTGATGGTCTAACCTAGAAAAGGCAAAGGGAAAGAAGAAGTTCAAGAAGCCCTATTTCAAACCAAAGGACAAAGGCAAGGATAAGCCTAGTACCTTTGTTTTGAAGCCTATGGGTGGGATAGCTAAGGAAGGAAAATTGTTTCCACTGTGGCTAATCAGGACATTGGAGACTGTGTAAAGTACCTGGAGGAGATCAAGAAAAAGGGAAGTGAGACTTCCGCTTCAGAGATATATGTTATAGAAGTCAATTTACCTACTTCTGTATCTTGGGTATTGGATACCGGATGTGAATGTCACATTAATGTGAATGTGAAGGATCTAAATGGAGTAGGTCATTGGCTAAAGGAGAAGTCGACCTACGTGTGGGAAAAGGAGCAAGAGTTGTTGCCTTAGCCGTAGGAACCTATTATTTAACTTTGCCAACTGGACTAGTTATTGAACTAAATAATTGTTATTTTGTGCCTACCATTAGTGGGAGTTTTAATTCCGTTCTTGTTTAGAAAAGAGTGCTTTTATAAAGAATAATTCAATTTATTTGAATGATATGGTTGTGCAAAGTTGAATGATATGTTCTTGACATGGAAGTGCCTATCTATAACATAAGGGTCAAAATAAATGGTTTGAACCCGACTTATCTTTGGCATTGTTGCTTAGACCACATAAATGAGAAATGCATATCCAAACTCCACCAAGATGGTTATTTGGACTCATTTGATTTTGAATCAATTGAGACATGTGAATCTTATTTATTTGGGAAGATGACCAAAACCCCATTCACCGGAAAAGGGTGAAAGGGTCGGTGATCTTCTTTTCCTCATACATAGTGATGTATATAGGCCCATGGGCACAATGGCTAGAGGAGGTTTTCAATACTTCATCACTTTTATTGATGATTTCAGTACATATGGATTTGTGTATCTGATGGAACACAAATCTGAATCCTTTGAAGAGTTCAAGGAATTTAAGAATGAAGCATAAAACCAACTTGGCAAGACCATTAAAACACTTCAATGAGATCGAGGTGGAGAATACTCAGGCCAACAATTTGATGACTATCTAAGAGAGTGTGGGATAACATCTCAACTCACACCTCCTGGAACACCTCAATGGAATGGAGTTTTAGAAAGGAGAAATCGAACTCTATCAGATATGGTTCGATCTATGATGAGTCATACTGATCTCCCTGACTCCTTTTGGGGTCATGCTTTGTTAACAGTAGCCTTCACATTAAACCGTGTTGCATCTAAGGCTATCATAAAGACACCATATGAGATATGGACTGGGAAACGACCTGGTATGTCTTTTATGAAGATTTGGGGTTGTGAAGCTTATGAGAAACGCCAAGTTTTAGATAAGCTAGGACCCAAATCAGATAAGTGCTTATTTGTGGGATACCCAAAAGAAACTGAGGGTTACTACTTCCATAATCCTAGCAAAGGCAGAGTGGTTTTCGCTAGGACTGTTGTATTCTTAGAGCAGGCACAAGAAAGCAAAAGAGGATCACTCCCTCAAAAAGAAAAAAGAAAAAAGTGAATGAAAGTGAATAAAAAAGGGAGTGAGTCATCAAATAAAGAAAGAGGCCAGCTGAATGATATAAATCAAGAATGAAGTGAAGAATGGAGAGAAATTTCACGTTCAAGAAAAATTCAAAGATGCTCTCTATTCCGGTGTTCTCTCTACATATCCAGAAAAACCATGATTTCTTGATAACTCAGCCTCATTACAACCAAGAAAGACCTTTTGATCCATGTTAACCATGTGCATGTCTAATAACCAGAAACGACTATCAATTTTAGTTGTTCAACTGTTGTGAAAAATTGAGGGAAACACTTACCCATGAGCATGAGAGAATTCCTTGATTTTTTCTTCACTTATTGTTTTGGTTGCTATTTCTGAAAAAGTTTGAATGTATTTTTATCCTGTTCTAATTGAGTCTTGGTAATATCACTTGAATCTGATTTTCAAACTGACATTTGGAAAATGAAAGTTGCCTAGTAAAGAGATGATGAAATTATTTCCTTATTTATTCTTGAGAATCTTAAACAGGGGGATTGAATCCATTTGATTGCAAAAGGTTTTCTTGCTTGAGGACAAGCAAGAAGCTAAGTTGGGGGAATTTGATAAGTGAAAAATATATGATAAATTATTGTGTAATTACTGCACTTATTAAGGGTAAATTGGTGAATTTATTCCCCAAATTACCTCTTTTTAGTAATAAATGCATATTTTGTGATTATTTAATTCAAATTTGAATTTGATGTTATTTTAATAGAAAATCTGTTGATTTTGTAGATAAAAGGGAAATATTTAAATGGAGAAATAAGATAGCATCTATTTGAAGAGAAAATCTGCAGATGAGATTCTAAATGGCAGCAGATCAAGATAAAATTCGCAGTCATTTAAACAAGGATTCTGAAGATAAAATTCTCAATTTGAATTTGAAGATCAAATCAGCACAAGATCAAGCTAAAAAGAGGGAAATAAGGAAAGCAAAGCAAACAAGGATAAGATCAGGAAGACATTAAGCTAAAAAATGAGGAAATCAGGAAGGCTGGAACAAGAAATACGCTCCACCTGTGCTGAGCGCAAGTGGAGCGCAACATTTAATTAGCTCTCTGTTTCCTGTGCTTTATCTGCGCTGAGCGCAGGTTGAAGCGTAGGAATACGGGATCAGTTTTTCAAAGGATTTCAAATTAGATTCATTCCAGATTTCAGATAGCTTTCCAACTTCTATTTAAAGAAACCTTTTTCATAGATCAAAGGAGGCTTGGAGGAGGAGAGACGACAGAGCAGTGCTAGGGTTGAAGAAAAGTGTGACAATTTCTTTTTTGGTTTGTAATGGCTACCATGCGTAGCTAAACTCTCCAATAGGATTGAATGTAGTTGATTCAATTCCTGATTGTATGTGAATTCTATTTATTATTTATGAATCCCTATTTTTATGATATCGGTTTTTTTATTTTGTGCTTAATGTTTAGCTTCCGCCTGTGTACTGAAGTTATAGGTTGGTTTTATGGGGCGCATTCGAGAGGTGGTTTTATAAAATCAATAGCGAGTTTGGGGGAGCCTAGACATAGGAAACTTGAACTCTGATTGGTAAAAATACTCATAGCAGTCACTGTGGACACCAGGGCGAATTGATAGTGTTAACAAATGGAAAACGAGTCTTTAAACCCGGGGTAATTTGTCGCTTGGGAGAACCCGCATGAATTATTTCTGAGTATTTTATCACTGTGGAGACCAAGGTAAAATAAAATAGTTTGGCTAGGGTATCATAATTATATATTCATAAATAATATTGGGGACCACATACGAAAGGGGTGCGATGAAACGAAGTTCAATTCTAGTCCAAGTTCCTATCTCAATTTAATTTATGTTTTTATTTTATTATCGCAATTTTCAACAATCAACAATCATACGCTCTTATTTGATAGTTGTGACCACTAATCTTTATAAATTGAACCGTTCCCTGTGGATACGATACTCTTACTTACTATTATACTGCTGGGATTTTGGTACACTTGCCAGAAATTCAACACTATTCTGACATTATTGATGTTGAGGGTGATCCTGTCGCCTTGGAGCGTTTACTTGGTAATCTTTCTCCTTTTTCTTTTCTCTAACTTTTAAATTATTTGATTGTAGGACGAGATGGCTCCAAAACGCCAAATATCTGCTGAAGATCTTCGTTCCTTTTATGGCTTAGGGCAAAAAAGAGACGCAACGAGTTCAGGGACTCAAAGCCACACAAGCCAGGTTCCAATAAATGTGGATCAAAGCACCCCGACTTCTTCAACCGACACAGAAATACCCCAGGCTCAAGAACTCTAAAGCGGTTTCCAACCAAGCGCATTCTACTATGGCTTCTACTCAACCAACTGCTGAAGTTGGTCGCAATTCTCCTGTTGTCGGACCCCCTCCTCCTAACAAATGGTGGTTATATTTTCGGGTATTTGAGAGTGCCAAGGATGCCGAGGTTACTTCCATATTCGATCCTCGATTTTCGATGAAAGAAATAGTTGAATAAAAGCCATGTAACCAATCCGATCGGTGCAAGGTTCGAAGAGTTGGATTGTATAACACGGCTATTATGGCTCAGAGTATGGCAACACGATCAACCTTTCTAGCTCATGGTCTTGGTCATGGGATAACTACCTTAGAAAAAGAGAAAGTTGAGTTGGAAAAAGAGAACAGGGCCTTACAACAGAAACTTAAATTTCTCAATAACTCTGAAAGAATTATAAGAGATTTGACCCAGAAAGTTGTCAGCTTGGAGATTGAGGCATCTAAAGTCCCTGACCTGAGTAAAGAAATAGAAGACCTCTCAACTCGCCTGAAGATGTTGGAGACCGACCATCAAAAAACTGTAGAAGAAAAAGATCAGATATCATCCTCACTTGCCCTTGTTCAATCAGAGAAAAAAAAACTTAATTCCGACTTTGACAAAGCTCGGGAAGAATGGAAAAATGAAAAAAAAAAGATCTGAGGACTAACATGGCCCTTTACCATGGGTCCGACTTTGAAAAGGCAATATCACAAGTACACTTGCTATATCCCTACTTAGACCTATCCCTTTCTGGGATGTTTAAAGAAATTGTAGATGGGAAACTGGTGGACCCACCAAATGATTAGAAGTATCTAGGGAAGTGATCTTTTTCTTTTTGTTATGTATTTTTTGAGAACGCGTACCTACTTTGGGCATTCAAGAACCTGCTTATCTTTTTAACAAAAGAACTTGTCCATCCTTTCTTAATTCTAGTAATGAATACGTCGATCTTAATTCTAATTTTGTTGGTTTCAATAGTTGATCGTACGATACTTTCACCAACATGAGTACGTTTATTCACTTGCTGACCTTATAGGCCGATTTCATAAGTTGACATTCATACTTTTCCAACTTCATGAGTTGGTTTACTTTCTTGCCGACTTCGTGAGTCGAGTATATCATACTTTTCCAACTTCGTGAGTTGGTTTGCTTTCTTGCCGACTTCGTGAGTCGAGTATATCATACTTTTCCAACTTCGTGAGTTGGTTTGCTTTCTTTCCGACTTCGTGAGTCGAGTATATCATATTTTTCCAACTTCATAAGTTGGTTTTCTTTCTTGCTGACTTCGTGGGTCGAGTATATCATACTTTTCCAACTTCGCGATTTGGTTTACTTTCTTGCCGACTTCGTGAGTCGAGTATACCATATTTTTCCAACTTCGTGAGTTGGTTTGCTTTGTTGCCGACTTCGTGAGTCGAGTATATCATATTTTTCTAACTCCGTGTGTTGGCTTGTTCTCTTGCCGACTTCGTGAGTCGAGTATATCGTATTTGTTGAACTCAGGAAACTTTGCAAAGAATTTACTAATGGGCCTCATTAGAATCTCTTCCAATGTGAAAGAGAAAAGAGTGCCCTTATTTATTAAAATAAAGTACTAAAACAAAAATTTAAATGTGATACAACCTAAGGTTAATCGCATTCCAGGTCCTGGGAACTGGTCGCCCCTTCAAATCTTCAAGTTTGTAAGTGCCTTTGCCTACCACGCCTGTTACTCGATAAGGCCCCTCCCAATTTGGAGATAGCTTGCCAGCCGACTGACCAATCATGACCCTTCTTAATACTAGATCACCTTCTTTCGTACTTCTTTAGACGACTTTGTTATTGTATCTTCTTTCCGAACGAGCTTTAGCTGCATATTCCCTAATATGAGTTGACTCCCTGACTTCCAGGATCAAATCTAAATCTGCTTTTCGTTATTCTTCATTCATCATATGGTAAAAAAATTCTCTTCTTCCAGTTGGCTCAGTTACTTCCACCGGAATCATAGCTTCAGTGCCGAAAACCATTCTGAAAGGGGTTTCTCCAGTTGATGAGTGAGGGGTAGTGTAATATGACCATAACACCTGTGGGAGGACTTCAGCCCACCTTCCCTTTGACACGTCCAGTCGTTTCTTCAAACTAACCAGGATTACGTTGTTAGTCGCTTCAGCCTGTCCATTGGCCTGTGGGTGTTCTACTGAAGTATAGGATAATTTAACTCCCAACTCTTCACAAAAGGTTTTTAAAGCCCGACTCGAGAACTAAGTGCCATTATCAGATACTATTACACCTGATAACCTATATCTACAAAAAAATCTGCTGCCAGTAAAACTTTTAAATTTTTTCAGTAGAAATTGTCGCAATTGGTCACGCCTCTATCCACTTTGTAAAATACTCAATTGCTACCACTAAAAATTTGAACTGCCTTGGAGCTAAAGGAAATAGACCAAGAATGTCAACCCCCCACATGTGAAAAGGCCATGGAGAGAAAATTGATGAAAGTTCAGTGGGAGATGCTTTGTGTAGGTCGACAAAAAGTTGGCATCTTTCATAAGTATTCACATATTTTTTACTGTCTTGTTTTAATGTTGGCCAAAAGTAACCAACCTTCATTGTTTTTAGAGCCAAACTCCGTCCTCCTATATGAGTTCCACAAATCCCTTATGGATTTCTCTCAATACTTCTGCTCCTTGTTGCTCGGTTAGGCATTTGAGGAGGGGATTAATGATCCCCCTTTTGTATAGTCTTCCTCCGATTAAGGTATACTTGGCTGCTTCTCTCTAAAGTCACCGAGTTGCTTCATCGTCTTTTGGAACTTACCCTTGATCTAAAAATCGGATTATGGGTCCCATCCAGGATTCAGGACTTACTTCTATCGTGAATACTTCTTCTTTATCAATGGTCGGAATCTGCAGGGTTTCTTGAACGACTGTATGATTATTTCCTGGCCGTTTGGTACTAGCCAATTTTGATAAAAAGTCTTCCCGTGAATTCTGATCCCTTGGAACGAACTGAAAGTTAATGGAGTTGAAAAACTTAGCTAATCTTTTAACCCTAGTTAGATATTTGGCCAACTGCTGATCCCTAGCCTGGAAGTCTCCTTGTACTTGACTAATTATGAGTTAAGAATCTGACCTGACGACTAACTTGCCGACCCCCATTTCTTTTGCAAAACTTAAACCTGCAAGCAAAGTCTCATACTCGGCCTGGTTGTTACTAGCCTTGAAATCAAAATGCAGAGATTGCTCAATCATGACCCCATTAGGTCCCTCCAAAACTACACCCGCTCCACTACCTTTAAGGTTAGAAGAACCATCTACTGATAAAATCGACTAGTAGTCTTCAACCATATTTTCTGGTGGAACTGATAATTCTAAAAGGAAATCAGATAAACATTGAGCCTTGATCGGCCCTCTTGTTTCAAAGGATATATCATATTTTGACAGTTCAACTGACCAACCGACCATTCTCCCTGCTAAATCAGGCTTTTGCAAAACTTGTCGAATAGGATGATCGGCCTTTACTATCATCTTGAAACTTTGGAAGTAATGTCTCAGTCATTGAGAAGTAACTATTAAAGCTAAAGCTAACTTCTCCAGCTTTTGATATCTGACCTCGGCCCCCTACAGTACTTTACTGAAGAAATAAGCGAGCTTTTGATCCTTGCCATGTTCCTGGACTAGTACTGAACTCAAAGCTCCCTTTGATACGGATAAATAAATGAATAAGGGACGATCGACTTCTGGGCGAGTCGAAATAGGAGGTGAAGACAAAAAGGTCTTTAACTGAGAAAAGGCTTGCTCACATTGCTCGAACCAAGAAAAATTTTCGTTTTTCTTGAGTAATTTAAAGAAAGGGAGAGCTTTCTCCGTGGAGCGGGATAAGAAACGAGAGAGGCAGCCATTCTTCCTGTCAACTGCTGCACTTCTTTTACATTGCTTGGACTCCTCATCTCTATGATAGCCCGACACTTGTCCGGGTTTGCTTCTATTCGTCTTTCTGTTAGCATAAATCCTAAGAACTTTCCTAAGATTATCCCAAAAGCACACTTCTTAGGGTTAAGCCGCATATTATGCTTCCTTAACTCCTGAAAAATTTCTTTAAGATCTTCCAAATGCACATCTTCATCTCCTGACTTTACCACCATGTCATCTATGTAAACTTCAAGGTTTCGCCCTATCTACTTGCTGAAAACTTTGTCCATTAAGCGTTGGTAAGTCACACCTACGTTTTTCAAGCCAAAACACATAACTTTGTAGCAAAAATTGTTGTGCTTTGTCATAAATGTAGTCTTTTCTTCATCAGCCGGGCTCATTCTAATTTGATTATAACCCGAATATGCATCCATTAAACTTAGAATATTGTGTCCGGAAGTGCCATCCACCAATCGGTCTATACTCGGAAGCGAATATGGATCTTTTGGGCAAGCTTTGTTTAAATCAGTAAAGTCTGTACATATCCTCTATTTTCCGTTACTTTTTTGTAACAAGGACTACATTTTCTAACCAAGTAGGGTATTCGACTTCCCTGACAAAATCGGCCTCTAACAACTTATTGGTTTCTTGGCTAATAACCGCCCTCCTTTATTCTCCCACCTTCCTCTTCCTCTTCCTCTTCCTCTGAGCTACAGGTCTAACTTTAGGATCAACTACAAGCTTATGACATAAAAAATCTGGATCAATTCCAGGCATATCTGAAGCTGACCATGCAAATAAATCAACACTAATTCTAAGAAACCTCGTCAATCTCTGCTTTGTGTCCAGAGGCAGGTTCTTTCCCATCCGAGTTTTCTGATCTTCTAACCCCATAAAAACTTCTTCTAATTCGTCAGTTGGTTGTGGCCGTCTTTTCGCCAAAATCGCTCCTTTGGTCGAGCTCGGCACAAAAAACATTATGATCTGGCTCTTTTTTAGGGAGGTTCCTTTGTTTTACTTTTAAACTATTTGTGTAACATTTTCTGGCCAACTCTTGATCTGCTTTCACCACCCTGATTCCTCCTTTGTGTAGTGGGAATTTCATTGTTAAGTGCAAAGTTGAAATAATCGCTCATAACGCATTAAGAGCAACCCTCCCAATGATGGCATTATATGAAGAAGGGTGTTTATTACTAAGTATTTTACCCTGACCGCCTTGCTCCAAGGTGATTCTCCGAAACTGGTCAAGATTTCCACATATCCCTTGACCTCCACAGATTCCCCCAATGAATCCAATTAAACTCCCAGAGAAAGGTCAAAGCATTTCCACAAAAAGACCGAGTTTCAAAAAAGTCTCCCAATATAGTACGTCAGTCGAACTCCCCTGATCTACCAAGATACGTTTGACCGTGAAATTGACCATAAGAGCTTCAATTATCATAGGGTCGTCTTAATGAGGCTTGACACCCTGAAAATAATTATCTATGAAAGAAATCGTCAGCAAATGAGGATGACCCTCCCCTTGATCTTGTGTATCAATGGTCATTATAGAACAAGTATACCTTTTTTGAGAGGAACTGGTTCTCCCTCCCCCAACAAAACCTTCGGAAATAGTTGAAATGGTTCCTCTGACTTCATTCTCAGGTGATTCATTTCTATAAGGCTCATGGGGTTGGTCGGCTACGTTAGGATCACCAGGTCTACATTGTCTCTTGTCGTGTGCAGGTTTTTTAGCATGCCTTTCTCTTATCAGCCTATCAACTTGCGCTTTTAAAGTCCAGCAATCTGTCATATCGCGTCCTCAATTTTTATGAAACTTGCACCATTTGTCTCTTTCCCTACCCATATACTCAGAACGAGGTTGAGCGAATCCCAAGTGATAAACCTCCTCTAGATCCTTTCTTAAAAATAAATCTCTTTGTCTGTCCAAAGGCCTATAACCATTGGGGAACCAATGTTTATTATTTTTTGCATTCCGGACACCAGCCTTTTCTTCCGAATAGTCTGAGCGAGATAACATGGTCGAATTTCTTTTCTCTGTATTGCTTTCTTCTCCCTTTACATAACATTCTACCCGCAACCTTATTTCATCCATGGATATAGCTAGCTTCTAAGCCAAAGACTCATTAAATGGTTCGGGTCTCAACCCTTCCTCGAAAGCAGACACCAAAACTTCCTCATTTGGATTAATGACCTGCAAGGCGGCATCTTTGAATCACTCTAAGAAACTCTTCAAGGATTCATTTTGCTGCTACTTTACGCCAAAAAGCTTTGCTGCTGTTAATCTTCTCACCTTTTTGGCCGAGAATTGGGCCAAAAACTTATTAAGGAAATCAACCAAGTTATTGATGGATTTCGGGGGTAATCCAGAATACCAAACTAACGCCGAATCGGTTAGTGTTCCCGAAAAAAGCTTGCACGGTAATGCTTCTCCAATTCCTCTTTTGTTCATCTGAGTACGGAAAGTCGTGACATGAACTTGAGGATCGGTCATCCCATTGTAAGTTGGGAGTTGTGGCTCTCGAAAGTTGTCTGGATATATAGTGTCATGAATCTCTTGAGAAAAAGGTTGTAACTCAATTAGCCCTCCATCTCCTACGCCATCGTCTCTTCGCTGTTGGCACATTTGTTCCAACTAGGCATAAAAGGCCTGATTTTGCTCCTGTAACTGTTTATTTTGTTCTTGAAGTGCGTTAACCGTTGCCATGATTTGTTGAAGGAAAGTGCTTGTGTCCCCATTGTTCTCTGTTCCATCATTTGATATGCCATTATTTCGTGTGGAATTCGTGATTTTAATCCTTCAAAGATTGCTTAACTATTTTGAGGTCGACGGGAAAAGTTTTACCATGACCCCACGGTGGGCGCCAATGTTCATGTCGCGTTCCCTGGAGTCCCAAGGTTCTGGAGGCAGATCCAGGGGCAACACTAGGAATTTAGTGTTTAGTGAAAGTTTTCTTTCCTCGTCAACATGGGGTATATTTATAGTATTTGATATCCTTATCTTTTGTTGAATTCCTCCTATCTTTTAGTTAGTTACTTGTTTATTACACCTTATCCCTAAGGATCTTGAGCAGGATTATCTTAAATTTGGATATGGATTAGATCAATATGGTCTTTATTTGTTATCCATAATCCTATTATTAATCAGGCCCATTAGGCATCCAGACCCTTTAGGGACCCATACGGTACAAATAGTGAACAAGATGATGATGCTCACGGTTGAGAGAGGAAAAAAATATGAAGACGAAGAGCTTCTTAAACTTGATTGTTTATGGCAAAACACTAGATGAAGCGTCGATGCTTAAGGACGATTGGTGCTTAGGTCCTCCTTATGCTTTGAGAGAATGGAGAGAAAAATGAAAAGTGTCAGGGAAGCTAAATGGTTGAGTAATTTTCAGCCATGAGGTGAGGGTCATGAAAAAGATGATGCTCACTTTTTAGTTTGATGCAATGGTTGAGGTTGTGACACCACTTTATGATGGATGGTCGACATTGCTTACTTTTTGAAAAAGTGAAAAGGTAACTTGTACTTTCGCTCACTTTTTTATTATTATATCTTATTCGATAGATATTTCATGATAAAAGGAACATGTGGATGAATTTTTAATGAGAGAGGGGTGAAGGGTATTTTGACCATTATAACAAAACATTATTATAAGGACAATTTAGTAATTTCACATATTAAAATATATAAAATTAAAAAAAATTCTAGAATTTTTTTAATTATCCTAATAAAAATTTCATCCCAAAACACGTTTCTAAACTTTTTTTTATCAGTTTTCTATAATTGAAAACTCGTACAGACCGTAATACAAACACACCAAGGGCATTTTGGTCTTTTTATCAAATCAATTAAAAAAAATTCACACAAATATCCAATAAATCATGAAAAATTATATTATTAATAACTATGACTTTATTTTATTTTAATTCCGTTAAATAATATTTTCACTATTTTAGTTAACACTATCACATTTGAAAATAAGCTGAAAACAAGAAAAATACAAATGTTACATATATCAGATTTCAAAGGAAGGTTTTAAATTGTGCTTTTTAGTTATGGATAATTTTTATTATTTTAAATAATCTAATTATGTTTTTTTTTTGCTTTTTCAAATTCTACACAGAGGATTGAGTGGTTGGGAACACTTACAAGCTACATCATAAGACATCAATTTCTCGTTTCTATTTCTTAATTAGGCTTCCTTTTATTTTTATTTGTTGAAATGTTAATTGAAATGTATTATCATATTAAAAAGTGCAAAACTTCCTTGTATAAGTTGTAATATTTTATTCATTCTCTAATATTGATGATATGTATAAGATGAGATCTGAGATGTTTTTCAATTTCATTGTGATAATAAACATAAATACGAAATAACAAAAATGTCATAAAAATTTTGAGTTTTTTAATCACCAAAATATGGAAAATAAATAATTTTATACCCATTAGGTAATTATTTTTAAAAATGTTGACAAAGCAATTAGAAAATATCTTAAAAGGGTATAAGTCCATAAAAATTCAATAATAGCCCGACCGGACACAATACAACCAACCCACCTGAAAACTTATCACTCGATCAACCTGAGGCCCTAAAATGGACAAAAATGAGCCATAAATAATCTCCTTTTGATTTGGACCAAATTGGACATTTTGGGCATGAATTCATCCAACCTCGATCGATGCCTAAGCCTAATCATTGCACTGTCACATTGATGAAGTTACACTAAAGTAATTAAAAGTAAAAATAATACATAATAGATTTAAATTGTAATAAAATAAAATAAAAAGTCATTTAGATTTTTTTTTTTGCTTTACATAATATTTTTTTCTCAATTTTCATGAAATGATTATAGTTAAATACTAAATATAAATAATAATAAATAAAATGTCTTTTAAAACTTGTTAAATATGGCAGGTCAATCTACGGGTCAATCCGACGGGTCGGCTCGCCTGTTGGTGTTGTGGAGCGAGCTAACCCACTACAACTCTTTGGTAGACCAACCCACTTTGTTATCGCTGACTGAGAGCTTTACTAATTGCAACAATGTTATCAGAATTGGCCTATTACACATATTCATCAATGCAAGTAGACATGACAGTCAAAATTGAGTAAAACCCGAACCTGCAAGTACCGACTCGTCCTCGCCCCGACTTTGACAGGGAAACCCCGCTTTGGTCGGGTTAAGTAAAACCTCGGCCTCGAAACCCGTCTCGCCTTTAACGGGGGTGGTGGTGGGTATGTGGTACAAGAACCTGCCCCCGCCCTCGAACCCGTCCCGATATAATAATTAAATAACTTTAATTATATCAATAGTTAAATAATAAAAGTAAACTTATATATTTTTCTTAAAATATAACATAGTTCTTAAGTTTCTTATTTTTTTAGGATTATCATTGTCTATATTTACATATTATTTGAATTAGAATACATTAGATATATATATGATTCATTTAAAAACATGTATTTAAATTATAAAAAATAAAAAAATGAAAAATAGAGAAGGTGAAACTCCGTAGGCTTCCCCGAACCCGACGAGAACTCGTGTGGATGAAGTTGAGTTTCATAGTTTCATACCTACTCTCTTTAAACTCGAACTTGAACCCACCCTAACTTTAATTTTTATGGGGGCAATGATAGGGAGAATAAACCGCCTCGCCCCGTTGTCATGTAATCGATAATGATGATTCCAACTTGCGAAAGACAAAATAAATAAAAATGGAGTATGGTCATTTCACGTATAAGAGAACTATGCACCTTTCTTTCCATTAGGGCCATTCTTTCTTCAACTTTAAGCCACCTAACAATATATATTGTGTAACATATCGTAATGGAGTGCTGAAGAGGTAAAGCTTCGCGTTTAAACTTTAAAGAACATGCCATGTCCACAGGCTCCGCCTGTGGTGAGTTGTGGCTTCCATTCCCATCAATTATTTCTCTAGTTTATTAATTTTGACTCACGTTTTGTTCATTTCTCGAAGTGTATGAAATTGTGCAATAGCATTTGATATGTAAGTTACAATACGATCTTTTATCTTGATAGTTGTTTGATGATCAATGCACAAAATTATAATTTCTAGTGCTATCATCATTTGACACACCTGAATTTTGCTATGAACAAAAATTTGTCAATTATGTTAGTAAAAAATAAAATATTAGGAGCTTTGTGCTATTTATTGACAAGTGTCTGGTGCTTAAATTATTTCAAAATTTGTGTTGTCCCTTATCATTTTTGGAATCGCAAAGACCTTATTGCGAAGCTAAGAGCTATATAAATTTTACTGTTTGTTAGACAAAACTTATAAAAAATAATTTAATCACATAAAGTCAGAATTTTTCATATAACAAGTAGTGCGTGTATTATATATAAATTTTTAAATATAAATGAGAGTAAACCCTCATTTTGGTCCTGAAAGATTGGTCATCGGTCAACTTGGTCCTGAAAGAATAAAAATTATAAAAACGTCCCTGAATGATGCTACCCAATCTGTTAAAGCTAACAGACTTGCTGATGTGGCATAAAAGACTGAAAGTCTTCATTTTGGTCTCTGCCCAGTCAGCCAAAAAGATTGGGAAACCCATCAAATTGGTCCCCTTCTCTCTCCCTCTCCACCTGGTTTGCGATGAGTTCCTATTGACCAGGAATCCTCCAAAACCCACTTCATACATATTTATTCCTACATTAATTCCTCGTACTTGTTGAATATTCATAACAATTCAAATCAATTTGGAGATTGGAGAAGCTTTCTCGTCTTACCCCCACTTGGCTGCAACCTCTTCTCTGTTTCTTTTGACGACAAATGATATCAATCTAAACAAAGAACAAATGCTGCCTTGTACATGTTTCCTCCAAAAGCGATGAGAGTCGCGTAAGTGACGAGGATAAGGGCCGCAATACTAAAAGTGTGACTCTTGTTGTTGGTAGAGGGAAATGATAGAGGAAAAAGTTCTAAAAAAGAATCAATAGAATGGTGGTGGGGGAGGCGATGCATATGGGACTCTAAAGATAGGTGGCAAAGGCCCTTCATATACAGGGGCAGGTGGAGATGGAGTTTGGCACAGAGGCGGTGATGCTAGCGGCGGAGAATGGTATACTGGTGACGCCGGTGAACCGTAATGAACAGGGGGTGGTGGTGGTGGAGGAGGGGAACTATATTGAACCGGGGGAGGGGGGTGGTGGTGATGGGTAAGTATAGTGAACCGGCGGAGGTGGAGGAGGTTCTATGTAAGGCGGTGGAGATGGTGGGGGTGGTGAGTGAACAGAGGGAGGAGGTGGCAGTGGAGATGGTAGGGGTGGTGAGTGAGGAGGATGTGGGGATGGCAGCGGCGGTGGACTATAATAAGGAGAAGGTGGTGGTGGGGAGAATATATGAGCGGGTGCTGGTGGTGAATTTGGTGACGGAGGAGTAGAGGGTGGTGGATGTGAAGGAGGAGAATGTGGAGGGTAGGTAGGTGGTGGTGGATGTGAAGGAGGAGAATGTGGAGGGTAGGCAGGTGGTGAAGGGGAAGGGAGGGGGACCAATTTGATGGGTTCCCAATCTTTTGGACTGACTGAACAGGAACCAATTTGATGGGTTTCCAATCTTTTGGGCTGACTGGACAGGGACCAAAATGAAGACTTTCAGTCTTTTATGCCACATCAGCAAGTCTGTTAGCTTTAACAGACTTGGGTTAACGGAAAGACTATTTTGACCGAATGTAGCATCATTCAGGGACGTTTTTACAATTTTCATTTTTTCAGGGACCAAGTTGACCGATGGTCAATCTTTCAGGGATCATTTTGAGGGTTTACTCTATAAATGAATTATAAAAATGTATAATATTTAAGATAAGATTAATTTAACTAATAGATCCATATTTTACTATGAGGAAAAAATAAATTGAAGTATAAAAATTATAGAATTTTAATTTAATTTTTTTAAAAAAATAATTTAATTGACAAAAACTTATTTAACTATATTTACAATTATCCCATTAGATTTAATAGCTATACATTAATAGTATAAATAAACTTTTTATTAACATCCTATCATATTTTATTAACTTGCCAAATCACAATATTATTTGAATTTAATTAGTATGCACTGTCAGTGTAAAGAAATTTTACACAGACATCCAATGATGTGTCGCCAAATCTTTTAATGAATGTAACACCTCATGTGTTATTAAATTCAATAAATGATGTGACAACACATCATTGGATATCTGTGTAAAATTTTTTTACACTAGCAGTGTACATATATTAAACTCTTATTATTTTATGGAATAATATTATGATATGACAAGATAGTAAGTGTAATTGGACTTCTTTATATTGTTAATTGTTAATAGATATTTATTAAACTTCATCCAATTATATTTGAATATGAATTAAAAATAAAGAAAATGAATTTTTATAGTAAGTAAATAATTAAAAAGGAAAATATTACTTTAATTTGATGTAAAAATATAAAAAGTCCTTAAAAAATTAAAAAGAATACGTATTATAAAATGAGGAAGACAAGTAATTACTAAGGACTCTCAAAAAATACAAACTCAATTTTTTTTATAAAAATAAATATTAAATAAGTAAATACTTCGAGGTGAGGTTAAGGATTAATAGTTTCTTCTTTCATAATTGGAACTTGGATTATTAATATTTAATGTTATCTTTAAACCCGGAGAGAATTTAGGCTACATGACACAAGGGACGACTAAGAAAAAGAAAGAGTTTTTTTTTTTTTTTAATTAAAGGTATTCTCAATTGAAAGATAGAGACTACTAATCCCTTCAAGGCATAGAAATCATCGAATTGGGCACAATCTTCCAATAAATTTGGATCGAACACCGTCAAGATGCTTAAGGGATCCTGGACTGTGTCTTTTTCAACAAATTCTTTTCCGTACACATCGTCAGGGGATCGAACCCCTATCAAATGTTTTAGAGCAACTTCAATTGCTTAACTTAAAAACTATTATTTTAATATAGGTATAAGAAGTTGAATTGCTTAGAAATGTTAAATAACTCTTACCCATTTTTAAGCAACTCAACTTGTGTGATCTATATTAAAATAATAATTTTTATGTTAAACAACTTTTCTAAGCAACTCCCATTGGAGATGATATAAGGAATCAACTGTCTTAATAGACAATCCCAAGGGATTGGTCGAATGGAGCATGAACCCCCACTTGTCACTTGGGGTGAGGTAAAATGTAAGTACCTCGGCAAGTACCAAACAAGAGCCTGATTACTTTCCCTTAAATTTTCATTCCACCAAAAAAAAGTTGTTTGAGGGGAAGTTTTATAATTATGGTTTGTTTTGGATGAGCATCAAATTTTGAAAAATTGCAAGACCGGTATTCTCTTCTGACAGTTCAAATATTACGCGTTTGATGTGCTAGGTTACCCTTCTCCGCCATGTGAGATCCACTCCATCGCACAACCCAACTCATCGCATCATTTGACGCCTCGATCCAGTTCGGTTAGATTCAGTTCCGCTTTCTATTCATCATCTCCCACATTCTTGGATCAACAATTTCATGCTGTTTCATTTACCTGCAAATTAGCTTTCATTTGTGCTTTCTGGAAATTTTCAATGTAGTTCATGCATGAATCGATTTCATAGGAACTCTTGTAATCCTCTATTTACTGTTGAATGTCGATTTCTTTAATGAAATCAATTTGCATTTAGTAAAGTGTAGATATTAATTAATTAATTAATTATTTCTTCAAATTTTGCATGTTGATAGGTTGTTAGCATAATTGGAAGAGGGCTACAAGTTTAAAAAAGAGCCATAGTTAGTTGTGTTTTTCATCTATGTTTGGAGGTGTTGCCGTCCCTTCTAATAGTCCTCACTTACGCAAGTCTGGGAGCAGAGCTGTTGTCTATGATCTTGGTAACTTCATTTCCAAGTTCCTTAATGGAATCTGTTGCTGTTTTAACTTCTCCTTATATTGGTTTGGTGTTCTATTTATGCTACTTCCAGATGAATATGAGGTGGAAAATGGAGTTGAGGAAGGTTTATTGCATCCAGCGGAGGGAAATGATTCAAGGGGTAGCACAACACCAATGAGTGCCGCTGGAATAATGCCCTCACCTACTTTGTTGTGGAGATTCAAGGTTTTTGCATTGTTTCTCCTCTTAGAAAGCTTTAGGAATTTTCTTGTAAATTTTCTTCTGTAATGTATTTGATGATGTCATTTAAAGAAACGCACTAGTTGTCTGACTTAATGATGAGATGGAATGTTTCTTTCATTCTTTTGAAGCTGCTTTATTTTGATAATTTATTTGAGAACAAACAATCATTCACTTAATTTTTTTTCCAGTTACATTATTGTAATTATGAGCTGCAATATGACTTTTGTCTAATTGTGTGCTTCTTACAGCTTTCCTTCCCTTTTTTTTCCTTCTAGTGTTTTCCCCCCTGTAATCTAATTGAGATGGATGTCCAGGTACTATTATTCCTTATTTGGGGCTTCATCTGTTGCAAGGTCAGTGATTTTTTCTCTCTATAATATTTCTCCTCAATTTCATGGATGTGAGGTTGAGGTAGTGTCCCCTTAAGGATTTCATCATATTGCCAAAATCTTATTTTCCATATTAGAAAATTGCAGATTGGATGGGATTCTGTCATGAGAATGAGTGCAGACAAGCGGGATCTATTCCTATATGAAGCATTTTTGTATTTTAATCCTCTTCTTCTTGCGGTTAGTTCTCTGCCCCTCTTACAGTGTCTATGTATGCACATGTGCATGGATATATGGATATATCTCTTTGGTTCTGGGTTTAAGGAGTTTAAATTACTATTTTTGAATTTTCTTTACACTCTTTGTTGTATCATTGTGTCTCATCTCATTTTTATATTTCAGGCTTTGATGGTTTGGCTTTGGGGAATCAACTTATGGTTTTTTGCTCAGGCAGGAGTCAATTATGCAAAAATATTTGATCTTGATCAAAATCATCTGACTCACAGAGAAATATGGAAGGTATCAAGTCACCACTTTGACTTATGTCTCGTTTAGCACATAAAATCAGTTTTTGCAGGGCCATAAGGGGAATATAAATGGGAGTGGCATGACTTGGACATTGGAATAGAGCAACCATTTCTGTTCCAATATCTGGTTTGCACAAGAATGGACTTGCAGTTATATTTTTGTTCATTCTGTTTTTATGCTTAGTACATGAAATAAGCATGGAATGGAATATTAATTAAAAATAGTAAAGATAAATAATGGAACAAAACAAACATGAATTCTTTCCAATTTGCAAGGAATGATTGTTCCTACATCTCTTGGAAGGAACAGGGATTCCCTGTAGGATCAAGGTGTAGAATATAATCATTATTCCATTTTCTTTTTTAAACCGAAGTACCGAACTAAGGAACACTTGTTCCTCTGGAATGTATGTAGGAACGAAATGATCAATCTGTGTACTGAATGTGCTCTAAGTAATCTTGCTTTTATTACCCTATAATCTTTACTTTAGTTTTGGGTACTTTGGCCTTCAATTACTGTTATTATATTGCTAACATGGAAAATTTTCATGGCTTTCTTCTCACCCATTTCTCTCTTTTCAACCTTTGTTCCCCACTTTCTAATAATTAGTCTCAAAGGACTGACTAGTGTTTTTTTTTTATTTTTTTTCTGTTTGATTATTGCAGTGCGCCACATGGATGACAATTATTGTTCCAACCAGTATGACAGCATATATTTACCTTTATTCTCACGGAGAAGTCTCATATGCTGCATCACAACCAGTGTAATAGATGCATCCACTCTTATTAATTATTATTTAAGTTTTGTTTGCTTCATTTTCACTTTTTTCAATTTTGCATTGTAGTATGTCATTTTTTAACAGTAGTTCATTTTATTGCAATGTTTTTTTTTAATACTTTTGATCAAAGAATAACAATAAGTTTACGATGAACTAATCTATGGGATCCCTACATGTTGGCTGCAAATATCATTAATAATGAATACTGCTCATGTTACTAGAATGGGGATCATAGTTGAGTGAAAAAAAAGAGGAACAAAGAAATTATTATGTAGCCTAGATTATGTTGCACCAAAAAATATCTACTTCAACTGGGGTAGGGTTTATGGCTGACCTTGGTAATGTTAATTCTATTGCATCTCTTTTTCTCTCGGTGGGGTAAGGAAGGGAGAACATTTAATGTGTTTTTTTTTTCTTGAGAATCAAATGGATATTTTTATTTAAATATCTTCTAATGGTTACTTAACAAATTTGTTAACATGAATTCATTATTGGTAGATATGCAGTGCTTGCATGTCTGAATCATCCAAGTGTTGATGTCAAAATGTAAATAAGACATTTACCTGACAGCAGGTCATATTTATTTATGTCACTAATGAATTGAAAAGTGTATAACTTTCAGGTTAATCTTCAATTCTTCATGCAGAAAATAACTTTAATGCATATTGTTTTTATTAATTGCTTTTTATAGTGCTTGATGAATATTTAAAATTTAATTCCATTTTGACTTCCTTTTAGATCATATTGGAAGTGTTCTGAATTTTCCTTGTACACTTCTGCAGGTGCTCTTGTATGCTGCTATTGTAATGGTTTTGATATTCCCCTTTGATATCTTTTATTTTTCAACTAGATATTTCTTCTTAAGGACACTCTGGCGAATAATTTTCCCATTACAGGCAAGTTTGCTCTTATTTGGATGTATAGTGTTAGTAAGTTCTAGCACTGCTACTCTTGAAATAGTGGACACTGTTTGTTAACGTCTGACTTATAGTTATGCTCTCCATAAAACTCACAGATATATAAGCATGAACATAGAATGCTAGATTCATATTTTACTTAGTAACTTGCTTCTTCTCTGCGTGCAATTTTCATAAAAATAACAGAAGTATCCATGCAATTCCCTCTCCCCTGTTTGGAAGCCATTTAAAATGTATGCAACTAGTGTTAGCGCATTAGATGAGATGATTTCAATGCAGATCCTCACATACATGCTGTTTTAAATTGACAGGTAGCCCCTAAGTTGGTTAGAATAATAGTTAGTTAGTTGGGTTGGGATAGTTAAAGAAATAAGGCATGTTGCCTATAAATAAGAGGAGAGGGAGAGGGATCATGGCATTTGAGAGTGTATTAGGGCCTTTGGGCATTGGGAGGTGTAGACCCTCGGAGTTTTGTGAGTTTGTAGCTGTATATTGGGGAATTTTTCCCTATTCGTTCTAATAAAAGGCCAGCTTCTATCATAAGTTTAATTAACAGAGAAGAAAAGCTAGCAAGATTTTGTATCATCAAAATAAATTATTCATAACAATTATTGACCTTGTCATCACAACCTTTTTCATGATAGGCGCCATCCATCAATGACATTTTTGTGTACATAACATATACTATTACGTGCACAAGTTAAACCCCTGAAGAGGCATTCGGTTGAAGATTTTTCTTTGAAGACAGCTAGGAACTATTGCAATTTTAGATACTTAAAAGAGAATTATTCATGTTCTTTATTTATTCAGATTCTTAAATATCTGAGCCTAAATCTTACCTTTGCTTTACACTATTGCTTACCAATTGATGATTTTAGTATCATGCTGGAACTAGGCTTGAATATGATCTAACATGATTCTATTTTCATGCAAACAGGCAATATCATTTGCTGATTTTTTCTTGGCTGATATTTTAACTTCCATGGCAAAGGTGTGGTTCCTTTTCAATATTATCTTTCTCTAGAAAAATCTTTATTCTCTTCCATGTATCTCTATTATTAATTTCTATTTACTAGGTCTTGAGCCTAAGTATTTGTTTATTTATAGATCTGAAGGTATACACTTTTGCCTGCATTTAGTTATGTTTCTTACAGATTGAGGTCCAACACTGACACAGACATGGCACAACCTAAGAGTTTAGAATTGTTTTCTATTAATGCACTACAATTTTTATTTTGATAATGATTGCAATTTTACACAGGTCTTTTCTGATTTGGAGCGCTCAGTGTGTAGAATGGTCCATCGACAGGTTTGGTCCTCTGATAAATTGAAGTTGATGTCTTCTATAGTCCATCAGAGTTTATATTTTTCAATTTTTTGTGTAACTATTGAGTTTCCTTTTCTGATTATGAAGAATTTGGTCAACTTTAAGTATATGGAAAAAATCCTTTTGTTTAGCATTGGGGATCATGAAATGAATGTCCGTGATTTTATTCAAAATATTTTCTAGAGCTAAATCAGTTTGTAATATTGAGATTTGTAATTTAACTACAATTTATACTGCGCTTTCCATTCTCCCCTCCAATAGAGCTTATTTATTAACAAATAGACTTTTTGGACCTATATATTTAGTTTTTGCCTTATGGCCAATGCTACAGTTCTCTCATTAGGGGATGCATTTTTTAAAATTTTTGTAGGTTGCCACAATTGCTTGGTTGGAAGCTGATTCTGTTTGTGGCAGTCACTCGGTTGCTATACCTTTAGTTCTTGTTTTGCCTTACCTTTTCCGCTTAAACCAATGTCTCCGGCAGTACAAAGATACTGGAGAGAAAACTGCCCTTCTGAATGGTAAGAGCACGTTGTTACTTTAATTGATGCCCTTTTTGTATCCTTTTTAGAATGTGTTGTATTAGTCTTTGTTAGAATATTAGAATAATATATTTAATATCTTAGAATATCTCTTAAGATTAAGTTTTATCCTATAATATCTCATACGATTAGTTTCCATATTTCTGGATAATTATCATGATTTGTTTCCTAATTAGGACTTAGGAGTCTATATTGATTAGTATAAATAAGCGTTAGTACTTAGTCCTTTGTATCAATTATCAAGTCTCAAGTATCAATTCATATATCATTGTATATTTATTATTATTTCTCTCTTCTCTTCTTCCTATTTCTCCAAAACCCTATAACTTCAACATGGTATCAGAGCGCTACCATCAACCGTGACCTGTTTCGGCCATATTCCGCTGAGTACCAAAGTCCGAAACTCTAATTTGTTCATCTCTCACTAACAAGTTCTTACATTCATACTCTTCTTTTATTTTTAACCTTCTCCGCCATGCATCTTTTTGGCGTGCTTTTGAATCATCCACCGTGTATTTTGTCAGTGTTCTGGTAGTGCCTACATCTCCTTCCTGCCATGCTTTTTCCGGCTGTTTTCTCATGCTTTCCGCTACTGCCACCGCCTACTGTCACTGCCGCTGGCCGCGATTCCGACCGGCGACTGCACCACCGGCTTCGTCTCCCCAAGCCAAGTACAATGCTGCCGGAACTGCCTCAAATGGTGCTCAGCGCGTCTGCACGCTCCATATCTTCGCTAGCGTGTTTCCTTGCAGTTAGTCGCCGTTCAATGGGCGTAGCGAGGCTTCCGACCGTTGTTCCGGCCGATCTTGCCATCGCCAAAGTCGCCCTGGCCTGCTTACCCTGATTTGGCCTCAGCCCTCAGTTCCTCCATATGACACTCTGTAACTGCCCTTTTGGACTGTTTGGCGTGTTTCTCTCTCCTGCCTGCTTTTCTAGACCCATGATTTTCAAAACCAATAGATCATAGATGTATCTCGCAGCTACCCAGTGTGTATTCATTCCAGCATGTTTATACCTTATTCAGTTGTCGACACCACTATGCAATTGCTGCTAGTGCCGTTACCATTAGTTGCTCTCCTCCGTCGTGTAGTCTTTTTCGGCATGTGAGTGACCTTTTTCGGTCGACACCACTATGCACTAAACCTTTTTCGATTTAGTGCTTGCTATTCCCTTTTTGGATGTTTTCTCTCTCCTACTTTCTATTCCTAGGCTATTTCCTATCACTTGACCCATGATTTTCAAAACCTACATAGATGTATCTCACGGCTATCCCAGAATAATATACTTGTCCCTGTGGCTTTCCCATTGCAATCTAATTGGACTCGTGGCTCTCCTAATGCAATCTACCTAGTCCCACGGCTTTCCAGCGCAATCTACCTTGCCCCACGACTTTCCTAGTGTAATCAATTTGGGCCCTTGATCTACAATCTCAAATTTTATTAATTGATATAGGTATATTTGTAACAAGCTTAAAGTTTAGTATGCTTTAGCTTGAGGGGAAGTGTTAAAAATATTAGAAAAATATCCTTAATATCTTTTAAAATTTGTTTGTTATCCTATAATATCTTATAGGATTAGTTTCCATATTTCTCAGTAATTATCATGATTTGTTTCCTAATTTAAATAGAATTAGGAGTCTATTGATTAGTATAAATACTTAGTCTTTTGTATCAAGTGTCAATCATCAATCAATATATTCATAATTATTATTTCTCTTCTCTTCTTTCTTTTCTCTAAAACCCTATAACTTTAACACACATTAATATAGAAATTGAGGTTTTTGGTCTCGTAAGTATTTATATAGAAATTGGGGTTTTTGTGTCAAATTAGTATCTTACACAAGGCATGTTCGACCTATTTTGCATGCTTTGCTTCCAAGTGTTCAGGACTCCTCTTCTTATTACCTCTATTATATGGTAATTCAAATGCAATGCTGCTATGCCAGCTTGCCTGAGAGCTTCTTTTGCTGTTTGAAAATTATCTTAATATATATTTTTTTAATAATTTCTGATATTCTTCTTGTTGTGTCATCATTGTGGAATGTGACTTTATATATGCTAATAAAATTTGTCAGGTGAACTTAGGACATTTTTGCCTACATTATTTAGAATGATCTTTTGTGCATGATATGGTTTTTCTACTGTCCTTTTAACGGTCTTTATGCTTGCTTATTTTGACCGAAATATGATATATGGATTCTCAATATTGATTATAGGTTGTTCCTTGTAACTCATAATATGAATAAAGGACATTTTTGCTGAATTCTCATCATATGTGACTAGATATAGAATTCAAAAAGACATTAGGATTCTTTTCATAAAAGAAAAAGATCAAATGAAAAAAGGAAACATAATAATTCATGTATTGATGTAAGGACTAACTACAATCAGAATTTTGCTTCTTTCTTGAGCTGTTTGTAGGGGAACGTTTTAAGACTTCTCGTCATTACATGATTGTACTGTATAATTTAAATTTCATAATTTCACGATATTGTGATTGCAATTATATTAAGAATTTGAGAAGTCATGTTCAAATTGTTTTAGACTGCTTTTGTTTATAATTGTATTGTGTTGTTTGTACTTTCACTGCTGGTTTTATATCTTCTTTTCATTGTAGATTAAATTGTTTTTTTATTAATAAATAACTTCTCATGTTTTTCAAACAGATGTTTCATTGCTTTGTAATGATGTTCATTTCCTTTGGTTTCAGCTTTAAAATATTCAACAGCTGTGCCAGTGATTTTTCTTTCTGCCCTTAAATATCATGTCTTCCCTGAGAGGTGGACCAAATTTTATAGGCCTCTTTGGCTTCTGTCAAGTGTTGTGAACTCATCATACTCTTTCTACTGGGATGTGACTCGTGATTGGGACCTAAGGTATGCAAATATTTGTCCCACCATGTAGATTCTACTGTTGGGAATGATTTTATATCTTAGCCAAACACCTTTAAAAATGGAAGAAATTGCTTTTATTCCCAGAATTGAGGCTAATGTGTATTTTTATGGATCTGATGACTGTCTTTGATATACCTTAATAAATATTTCATTCTCTTTTGCCAGTGGCTTCACTCGAATATTCAAATTCAGCAAGCCACATCTGTTCTCACATATGTTACATGGAAGGAGATGGGTAAGGATAGTTGTATGAGAATAGCTTGAGTTCATTTGTTCTTTTTCCCTTGGAATTTATTATTCATTTTGATTTTTTAAGGTAAATAATTCACAAGACTGATCACTTTAACTAAGTTAATGAGTGTAGCAATGTAAATAGGGATGGAATTAAAAAAAATGGTATTGAAGAGTTGTGCGTGGAGGCCAAGTATTGATATTATAAAAGAAAAAGGTAAAGAAGATTTTGCAATTTTAAAAGTTAACTTGCCGTTTGGGGTGGTTGCGAGTTTTCAGTTTTTGGTTTTAAAAAAATTTCAACTAAGTTTTTACAACTCAAAACTAAACCATTTTTTGTGGTTTTCAAAATAGACGTTTTGAAAACCACAAAAAGTGGTTTTTAGTTTTCAGTTTTGAGTTGTAAAAACTTAGTTGAAATCCTTTGAAAACTAAAAACTGAAAACTCGCAACCACCCCAAATGGACACTCACATTTCCAACACTACAAATAATTATATAGAGAAATTTGAACTTGAGTTTGGTTACCTTCCAACGCCAAATTAAACATTCATATAGGCAATGGATTCCTCATCATTGAGGAGCCAATGAGCCATCCGTGAATATAGGCAAAATCTATTCATTCTTTTCACTTAATTTGATTAAGGTTGATTAAATTCACCATGCCATGACTTAATCAATGGTTAATTCAACAGCTTATAAGCTTATCAAAAAAAGAAAAAAAAATTCAACAGCTTATAACTCTTCATATGTGTATTATCTTATTAATGTGATTCTAACTGGTTTACTGAATATGTGAAAACCTACATTGTAAAAGAAGAAAGAAAAGAACAGTAGAGAACTGAAATAAAAAAACAGATTGTTTCCTCAATGTCCTGAAGTGGTTTATATATACATGGGGTTGCAGGTTTACTTTTGGGTGATTGGAAGCAATCTAATTTTGCGTTGCACGTGGACATACAAACTGTCTGCCCATCTTCGCCATAATTACCTCACAGTGTTCACAATTGCTGCATTGGAGATTTTCCGCCGCTTCCAGTGGATATTTTTCCGTGTTGAAAATGAGTTGAACAAGATGAATTCCAAATCACACTTGCAGCTCCCTGTCAGTGAAAAAATCTCAAACGAGGAAGAGAAATTACTTCATTCAATTAACTACAATATATAGGCTAGAGAACAGTATGATGCTTTGGCAGTATCATACAAGTATACCTTGTACTTCAAATATTTTGACGATGGGGGAGCTCCATTCCATTTTGTCATTCCACTGGCTTCCCGTCGCATATTAAAATGTCATTTTTATTCACAAAGAATAGTTTATTCAATTATTACAGTGTCCTTCTGTGTTATCTTGTTCCACTAACAATTTTGTTATTTATCCTCGGGTTGATAACATCGTTTATAAATGAACCAGTTGTACCTACAGTATCCCAGGTGGTTCATTAGGGGGAAAAGATATGATATTAAACCGTAACAAACCTTTTATATATATATATATATGTGTGTGTGTGTGTGGGGAGGGGGGTGTGCGCGCGCGTGGTTTTTTTTAGTTTTTATCAAAATCACGTTTGAAATATGGATCTAAGTCAATGTTGCTCACTCCGGATCTATGTTTTAAACATGAATCCGGTGTAAATATTTGATTTGATGTTTAGAAGTGACAAACTCAAATTTAAATCTCAACATAATTATTTATAACATTAAAACATGAGTTTATAAGGTTCCAAAAGCCAAGTCAAGCATACCTGTAGTATTTCTTGTTTTCTGGATTGAAAAACTGGTTGCATTGATGGCAGTTGGCACATCCTTTGCCAACTCTACCAACCAAAACGTGATTTTGCCTTACCGTTTGGCCGGTAGCCATCATTTTACCTCTTTATCAACTAGCTGTAGTAATGCTATTCTTAATTGACATTTATACTCCTTAAAGGTCCTTCGTAGGGGCCTAGTATTTGCCAGACTGTATATTCCCAGGCATGGTTTGGTTTTTCCCTAGGACAAGCCACATATGGGTGGGACCCCTGTGAAAGAATATTAGTGGCTTGAGATTTGCAAAGAAATGGGTGCTGTTACTATAATACCAAACCAATCTCAACCTTCGAAAACTTCGTTAGTGACAGAGCCACACACGTCAACCATCCAGTGAGTGGTTCCTCCAAAACCAGATAACAAGCAGAGTTGGAGTTATCGTCCTCTTGGTCTTTATCCACTCAATTTCAACCATGAGCATCCATCTGTAAGTGTAATAATCTGAGTGAAACTACCAACATGGCCTAAATGTTAACAGCAGGTGAGTACAGCAACCATGGTGGCCGGCAGCTGCAGCCGGAAACTATGCCCACCGAGCTGAACTTGCCCAGAGTACTGTGTGTCCTGTCTTCAACATTAGAAAAGCTTGTGGCTCGTAATGAAAAGCTCGTGGATGACCTGAACCAGCAACTAGAAGGGCAGAGCTGTTGCGGCTCAGTAAGATTGGGGAAGAGTTTGAATGCATTTCATGGTGTAAGAGCACCAAGTATAAGCATACCTAAATACTTGGAGAGAATATACAAATACACTAACTGTAGCCCATCGTGTTTCGTGGTTGGCTATGTTTATATAGACAGGCTGACACATAGGCACCCTGATTCTCTTGTCTTATCCTTGAATGTGCACAGGTTGTTAGTTACCAGTGTCATGGTCGCTTCCAAGATGCTGGATGATGAGTGAGTCCCTATCTCTCTCCCTCTTTCTTGGTAATCAATTTTGTTAAAGAGGGCTAGAATTTCAGTCCCATTTATAACATTTGAATGAAGTAAAGATGGTTTTAGACTCCCAGTTGAGTTAATTTTAATTCTACTATGAATGTGTTTATCGTTGGTTCCGCGTGGTGGCAAATTTTCAGTTTTTAGTTTTTAAAATTTTTAAATCATGTTTTTACGGCTCAAAACCAATAATTGAAAACTTGTTTGTGGTTGAAAACCACAAAAAGTGGTTTTCAGTTTTTAGTTTTGAGTTGTAAAAACTTGATTCAAAATTTTTAAAAACCAAAAACTGAAAACTCACAGCCACCTCGAATGACACCTAGTAAGCCATTTCCGCTAGTTAGAAAGCTGAAATTAGAAGCTGAAACCATTTCAGCGTTTGGTAAGGTTAGATTTTTTAAAAAATCTCTTATTTTCAGCTACTAGCTAAAAATTTATTACAAGTTTATCCCTCAACCACCTCAATTTATCATCATTTAATAATTAATGATGTTCTTGTATGTCATTTTACTCTCTTCAGTTAGTTTTACCAAACATTTTCAATCAAATCAGTTAGCTTTTCAGCTTTCAGCTAGTTTTTCAGCTAATTTTACCGCTAACACTTTTTTTTTTGGTCAACACCACTAACACTATATAGCTTACTGTTTTATTGTCTTTGTTCTGATTCTCTAATACTGTGCTTTATTCTTTGCTTCTGAGTTGTAGACATTATAACAACGCGGTATATGCTAGAGTAGGAGGAGTGAGCAATACTGAATTGAACAAGCTTGAATTAGAGTTACTCTTTCTATTGGATTTTAAAGTCATGGTCAGCTCTCGGGTTTTTGAGAGCTACTGCTTGCACTTAGAAAAAGAGATGCTTGTCAATGGCACGGGCATGAAGATTGAAAGGACATTGACGTCACCAAGGGCTATTGAGACTGAAATATCAGTTGAAGATAACCAAAGCCCTTCCCCACCTCAAATTGTGGATTGTGGACTGACGTAAGCGTGCGTTTGAATTAACGTTTGTAAACTTAAGTTTGAATGAACGTGGATTTAGTAAACGTGATTTATGATAAACTTAAGTATGAGTAAACGTAATTTCATGTTTAGATATTTTGTTGCAAACGTGAGTTTTAGAAAGTGAATATTAAGGAAACTCAAATTAAGTCTTTCTTTTTGTCAATTTTGGGTCCCATGTGCTTTTAGACCTTCCCTGTACTGTTCAAGGGCCTGTTTCGTTTTCTGTATTTCATGTCCATGGCAAAGCTTGTGATGCTTTTTTATTCCTGAAGAAAAAGTATGAGGCTAATATATAATTCATACAAACTATATCAATTTGGCTGTAGTTGTAACAAAAATACAGTTATATTCATTGTCCTTTTTTTAAAAGCTCATTATTCTTGGAATTTTGAATTCATTTGTATCTTTAAAGTTTAGCTCAGTTTGCTTGACATACCTGACCCGATTGAGACCTAGCAATGCAAATCTGTACGTGATCGCTGTTGTAAATTTGTACGTGATCAAATCAGGCAGTTGTAATTATGAATTTATGATGTGTACTAATAATTCAACTTTGAGTAATATTGAATACTTTATATTATTATTAAAATATTTTTTTATCAATTAAATTAGCTTTTGAGTGTTTTTTCTTAAATTACATTTTAAATACTTATGATTTTATAATTTTATATTTTATCATCAATGATATAATTTTTTACTAATTAAATTATTCTTTTCTTAATTTGTAAATTATAATTTACTTTTTTTAAAATATATTTACATTGCAAATATATTTATAACATATAAAACTTGAAGCGCAAATTATAGTAACGACATTTTATAGCTCAATCAACAATATTTTGCCACATCAACACTTTATCACATATGTCATATTTTGATTTAATCTCTCACTTCTATTTATTTATTTATTTATTTATAATATATAAAAGCTGAAACGTGAAATATGGTATTGATATTTCAACTATTTAGCCACCTTAAACTTCACACCATTTAGCCAACATAGCTTTTAGTATCTTATATTTCTTCTTAGAATAAACCCTCAAATTCGTCCCCGAACTAGTTATCTCTTTTATAATTAGTCTCCAAACTAAATTAATTGCATAAGTAGTTATTGAACTTTCAAATATCCATCACATTAGTCCTCCGACTTTCACATTATCCAGTCACATTGATCCCTGTTGGAGGACTAATGTGATGAATATTTGAAAGTTCGAGTACTAACTTTTATTTTTTTTACTTTAGGGACTAAGTAAGAGACAGAGTAATACTTTGAGGACGAAAATGATGATTTATTCTTTCTTTTCATTTCATCTATGTCAAACTCCTTAGCTTATTGTACCAAAAAAAAACTCTTTAGCTTATAGATCAATCAAGCTGAAAACCCTCGTGTAGCGCAAAAAGCCAGAAACCCTCCCAGCTAGCGTCGCCTCCCCCTTCTCCTTTGGGGTGGGCTCCTCCCCACTTTAGGTGGGTATGCCTCTTTCCCTGATGAGAGTTTTTTTTCTCCATTTTCTCCTCCTTCCTCCACCTATTCTACTCCTCCCTTGACCACCACTTCTTGGTCACCCCCTCCACTTCTTCCTGTGTTATACTCTCCTACATCTTCCCTCTGTCACCTCCTTTAAACCAACCACATCTTCCCTTCTAACATCCTCTGCTATACTCTTCATCCAAAGCCCTTTTCTGTCATGGACTCAATCGACTCTGATCTTAGATTTCAATGTGAGTTACTGAATTGAGCTAGTAGTTCTTAGGAATCTATGTCCAAGTCCCTAGATCATGGGTTCGAACAATGGAAGGTTCCCTTCAGGGAATAATCCACCTTAGGGGGTGGATGAAGTTTAATTAACATGCTCAGTGAATTCCTGGACCCCAGAAGTTGGGTCGCAGGTCAAGGCTGGGGTGTTACACTTATCCTAAGGGGGAGCTGGATTAGGGAGTGATATGATATGATATGATATAATTTTTTCCTCATTTGTTCTCTTTCTCCCCTCCATTTCTCTCATCTATCTCTCCTCTCTCCCCCTCCCTCTCCTCTCACTCCTCCTCTGTATCCTCTATGTCTCCTCTCTCTCCCCTTTCCCTCTCTCTCCACTCACTCTTCCTCACTCTTATCCTCTCCCTCTCCCCCCTCCTCTCTTTCCCTCCTCTCCCCTCTCCTTTCTCCACTCCCTCCCGCTCCTCCCTCTCTCCTCTTTTTATGATAATTTTGACATTATTTTTAATAAATTTTATTTTTTTTATTAAATTTAATTTTTTTATAAATGAATAATTTTTTATTCATGTATGCTTATTGAAAAGTCAAAAAATAAAAAATTAAATTAAATTAACTACAAAAATTGAATTTAATTTTACAATAAAGGTAATTTTGTCATTTCAATATTTTTTATATCCTATCATATCATCTGTTCATTTCAAACATATGATAAGATAAAAATAATGTTATCCTCTTTCTTATCATGGTGTGCGTCAAACATGAGATATGATAAGAGTTTATCATGCTCTTATCCTATCTTGTTTCTATCCAACTCGTCTATCGTATCATATCTTGTCTACCAAATGAACCCTAAGTCTCCATCTCCTTTCAAAATTAGTAAATTTGGTCCATTCGTCACTTATCTTTTATTGAAACTCTCTAATTCTCATTTTCAATCCAAATATTTGAAGGTGTTTTTATAGATTTGGGATATGAAATAATTTTAAAGATTAAAAAAAATCAATAGAATTTTGATAAAATTTGGAGGATTTTATAGATTGTGAAATTAAGATTTAAAGAGAGTATAAATTTAGATTTTTTTTTTTTAATTTTAGATGAATTTTGATGGCGAGTTTTGAGTTTAAGAGAATTTAAAATAATTTAATAAATTCAATTTATGAAAATATTGAGTAAAACTAAAAAGTGAGGATGTGAAGGTTTTAGACTTTTAGATATAAAACAATTGATCAATGGTCTAAATTTGCTTAATTTAGAAGTAGTGAAAATGAGTCATTTACTTCTCGAAAACATTTTATATTCTATTTTTTTAGTTTTAGTTATAAAATATGTTAATTTTTTATTTTATTTCATGTTTTATAGTCTTATACAATAAACAGAGAAATCAATATAAAATTATTTTCATTGTTTATAATGCAAAATTTTAAAAATAAAAATAATGTGATATTTTTATAATAAAAATTAAAAAATATTTTTGTAATTAAAATTAGAAAATTGAAAATAGAAATAGAAAATATTTTTTAAAATCAAACTACCCTTAATTTGCTTAAAAATTATATATATACGATGAAAACTAGAGAGATGAAAATCTCCAATTCAGTTCCACAGTGAGTCTATGACTATCCCTCCCCCTAAAATTTATGCTCAGCAAAGAAAAAAAATAGTGCAATTCAGCCAAGAAAAAATTAAAAAGGACCACCATAATAATGATACTGTACATAAAAGTGGTAAAATCCTGAATAAATGTTTATTTAAGTTAAAAATTGATTTATTTAATTAAATGGTTAAATTGATAATTTTGGAACAAAACTGGTAGCTCTGACGAGACGACAGCTTATAGCAATCGTTGACGGCAAACAAAGACATCATAGTGAGAGCATCTATCTCTGTGTTTTGGATTTGGAACATTCATTTGCCTTTACAGAATCGACACAGTGATCCACGATGAAGCAGTAAAGTCAAGTGTGCCGTCGATTTTGAGGAATTCCGGTGAGGCTTCGCCATGGCTACGGGTGGTGAGGGTGGTGACACCTCCAAACAAGAGCTCTTTCACATCATCAAACGCTTCGGAGCTTACGTCACTTTCAAGATCTCCAATCTCCTCTCCCTCTCCCTCAATAACCTCGTATATCTATTCTCTCTCTCTTACTCGCTCCCTTGCTTTAACCTCAATTTTACCCTCTTTTCTTTAAAATAAAAAAATCTTATCATTCAATTGGATCTGATATGATATAAAAATCTTATCTTTTTGCCAATTGTCGTTTGACAAATTCGTGATTATTTGTTCCTGTTTCTGTTCTATTTTCAATCTTCTGTTTTAAATTTCGATTTTTTGGGGGGCTTTTCTGGCCCTCGTTATCGTTGATTGAATGATTGGGATCTGGGGTTGTATGATTCTCAACTCAAAGCCTGAAAGTTTGTTGTTTTTGTGATAAAACTCAACTGGGGTTTTCTCTCCTTTTCCCCAAGCTTAAGTTAACGTTGAGTGTGGGTAGAAAGGATTGGTTTTTATGCTCATGTTTGTTGTCAACATTGGTTTGGGGGAAAGTTACCTGGTATACATCATAATTGGTCTCATTAAAGTTATATAATATCAATGATCAAAATAATGTTTTGGTCTTTGTTTGGAGTATGTGTCTTTCAATAATCCTCATGATACTATACTTTGTATTAGGATATACGCTCAATTGGGGCGGTTGCTGGTCTTGCTGTTGCAATTGTTTTCACCTGGAGGCTGTTGAGATCCCCTGCTGGGTCTCAACGAAGGCAACAAAAACGGCAAGGTGCTACATCTAGTAATCCTGGAGTCAGTACACATTCAAATGCCTCGGTAGTTCCTTCTGAAGCTTGTTTACCGACAGATGAATCAAGGGCACAAAATGTTGTGGATGAGTTCTTTCAACCAGTCAAGGTAAAATATATTTGCCACTTTCCTTTGCTTGATGAATGTTTTTAGATTAATGCAAGACAAGTTGGGCTGAGTTTGATAGCTTTGTGAGTGATTGGCAATTCTAAGTTTGTTTTTTGTCAACTTTTTCAGCCAACCTTGGGGCAGATAGTTAGGCAGAAGTTGAGTGAAGGAAGAAAGGTATTTCTATGTTTTATGCACAGTTTGTCATTGTTACAGTCTTCTAGAAATTGACATCTCTTGTGATCCTAAGAAATATATATCTTGGCTGACCACCACCAACTTTGATCTTTATCTAATGTATGCTAAATTAATATGCTATGTCAGATTACTTGCCTGTAGCTTTATAGATTAGATTTTTGTGACACATGTTGGACAATAACCTTATAAATTTCTGATTCTGAATGAGAAGGGATTTGGAAAATTGATACGAAGTTGTTCTTGCTGCTGATTTATTTGCTATCTATTCTTAACATAAATTCAAGAACTTGATGAAGGCAAGTGCTTTAGCAAGTATTTTTAATTATGTGGCCCTTATCAAATCCTAATACCCTGGATTGTGAATCAAATTGATGCAAATTTATTATTGTTGTTACTTCTGTGTGCGATTTGAATAAGGGGTTCTTAATATGCAGCCTCTCCCAATGTGGAGGTGTGCTACTGACCATGACTTCAAAATACTATAATGAGCATGTTACTTATTAACAGTCTTTTAATTTGAATTTTTGAAGTTAAATGATGGATGGAAATCTCATTACTAAAGCTGAATTGTAAATAAGTACTCATTATTATATTACTAAATTAGAGATCAAAATACATTTAAATTTTTAGGTTGTATGTAAAACCACCCTTACAATACGTTATTTTTATGTTTACTTTCAGGTTCAAGTTTAGTGCTTTTATGTTTTACGTTATTTATTTATTCTATCTTGATAGGTGGTGGAGATACTATTATTCTTTTTATCATGGTAAACCTGAATAAGATATGTTACATACTTGTACTTGTGCAACATAGTTGGTTATAAACTGGATTGAGAATTTGAGATACTTGATGACATGTGGAACATTTATGTTACAATTGTTAATTGTTAAATGTTGCATGACCAATGTTGTCTTATTTCTATGACCATTTGTCCTATGTAGGTAACTTGTCGTCTTCTTGGAGTGATCCTTGAGGAAAGTAGTCCAGAGGAGCTTCAGGTGGTGAAATTTTCCTTTCTTATACTTTTGTTTTAAGACATCAATGTGGAGAAAGATATCAATGTGGTTCATTGTGTTGTTGGCAGAAACAAGCAACTGTGAGATCCTCTGTGCTAGAAGTATTGTTGGAAATAACAAAATTTTGTGATTTATATCTCATGGAACGAGTTCTGGACGATGAAAGCGAGGTGTGTCATTTGTCAGCTTATATCAATCATTTATCATGTCTTATCTGATGCACTTAGTGGAATTGATGAACAATACTTCACATCTCACATGCTGCAATTCACCATCTTCTAACTTTATCAATTTCTTTTTGGTATTACCAAATGATTCTGTAAAAGTGAACTGAGATATTGTATTGTTGTTTGAGGCAAAAACTCTTACCCTAGGATTCAGTGTTTGGAACTTTTGTGGTTGCTCACATTAGATATATCAAATATCATTGTTATTTTATTATCTCTTCTTGTTGACTTTGTCCCCCTTATCCATCCTTACCATGGAACTCATACTGTGTTATTAATATCATGAAACTGCTATTTGAACTTGTTGAGGTCGTATTTTTCTGATATTGTTAGTTTCAGATTTCCAACTAAAAATTGATTGCAGGTCTAATACCCCCTCTTGCCACCGTGTTGTAGCATACCATATTGTTAAAATGCTTACGCTTTATATATGGATTATTTCTGCAGAAAAGAGTTCTTGTAGCATTAGAAGAAGCAGGCGTGTTCACTTCAGGTGGTTTAGTGAAGGACAAGGTATGTGAACATGCACCAAACAATTACACCTGTTTTTTCTTTTTCCTTTGTAGAACTTAACTACCTTCTTGCTGTCGCATTGCTGGTAGGCATGGCAATGAGGCGGGGCGGGTTCATGTTTAAAATTAAAGAGAGCGGGTTTAAAATTATGAAACTCAACCCCATCCCTTGGGTTCCGTTGGGTTCGGGGAAATCCGCAGGGCTGCAAGGGTCTCTTCTGCTCTATTTTTTTATTTTTTATTTATTTTTAGTAACTTAAATACATATTTTTAAATAAGATATATATATATATATATATATGTGTATATATATATATATTATATAATACACTCTAATTTAAATAATATATAAAAATAGACATTGCAAATCTTAGAAAATTAGAAACTTAAAAATTATATCATGTTTTTAAAGAAAATATGTAAGCTTGCCTTTATTATTGAACTATTATTATATTGGGACTGGTTCGGGGGCGAGTTCGGGACGGGTACTTGCACCCCTAGACCCACCCTTGTCCTCACCAAAATTGGATCAAGGTCGGGTTTTCTTTAAATCCGATCAAAGCGGGTTTTTTCCCGTCAAAGTCAGGATGGGGGCGGGTTGATACCCACAGGTTCAGGCATAAACATAATTTCCATGCCTAATTGTTTTGTGTTTTGTCAGTTAAGTATACATATAAACAAGTATTTTTCCACTTTGCAAGGACATTCTTTTGTGTGCAGTACACTTGTTGATGGACAAGGACAACATGGGAAATTGGGAATATCTATTTCATGTTTTATTTAACAATGTCTTAACATTATCTTTGACAATGAATACATGTATGAGATTAAAAATTGTATGACAGACATCTTGATCAGAGATGTCTTAACTCTTACGGGACATCTATGCTAATTTAGAGTATCGTTAGAGAGTGAACCCTTAGTTTTATTTTTTATTGAGAAGAATTATGATTGATGTCAAAAAGACCAAAGGCAAATTCAATGTAAATGGTGGTCCAAAAAATGAATGGTCAGCGTGACTAGGTAGGGGTCACAATAATATTAAAATTTGTGATCCTTTGCTGCTGTTTCCTGTTCTTTTCAAGATGTCCTTGGAACCTGAAATTCTGAAATCATTAGACATGACTGTCTCCTCATCTTGCCCACGAAAATTATATCTTGTCATTAGTTGGTGTGCAACAATTGAGAAAAAGGATTAGAGAGACTTTGCAAAATTAGATTGCAACAAATACTCAGATGAAATCTTGATTTGTAGCAAATGTCTGTGTTCTGCTGTAAATATCCATGAGTTCGACAAACCACTTGCTGCCTACTGTTCCCTTGTGCTTTGTAATAACCTTTATGTCCTTGTTATCTGGTACCTATATGCAGGTTCTCTTCTGCAGCACAGAGAATGGACGGTCATCATTTGTTAGGCAATTGGAACCAGATTGGCATATTGACACAAATCCTGAAATTGTCTTTCAGTTAGCCGTATGTGAAATTCATGCTATGATATAAACCATATCATTATTTTCTTTTTGAGGCTACATTATTACTCTACTTTATTATATCTTCTAATGATTAACAACAAATCATATTGCAGAGGTTTATCAAGTATCAACTCCATGTATCTCCTTATAAAACTGAACGAAGCGCTGCTAATGTGTTCAGTGCTCCATCCCTGGAACAGTTCTTTGGATCCATGTGAAACTGAAACCACTACAATTCAGATGTTATTCATAAATGTCTATGGTTTCTGTCTGCGTCTTGAATTCCACCTTCACCATACGTTTTTTTCAAGCTTTTCTAGATGTACTAGAACTAGGTTTGATTTTCTTCAAGCTTTGATGGGTTCTCATCCTAGGTAGGTGAAAGACCTGATGTGAATGTGTATGATGCTTTGAGGAACAAGTTTTATTATCTTCTTTTTCAGCTTTTGTTTGAAATTTGTGCATTAGATTGGATCCCATCCAGACATTTTTAACTGGCAAGGTGGCAATTTTTATTATGTTTGTATTTGATCATTTCACTCATGACATGCCATCATGGATAATATTAATGATCATCCTCCAAGCGGTATGGATTTCTTTCTTTCTTTTTTTTTTTTTTTTTATTTCTTGATTGTGAACATTGGTGTATTTGATTCGCTTGTTACTTTCCTCTTTCTAGTATGGTAGTGACATTTTCATACTCTTGCAGATTCTTTAGTAACAATACTTCACAATGCGATGAAGCACCACCAACACAAACATTACAATAACAAAGACAAATCACGTGAATGAAAAATCAATATAGGATCTCTAATTTCTCTAACACAATAGTAGGGGTGTTCCAATCCAATCCAATTGGAACTGCAACAACCGATCTAAAAAATCGCAAACCGAAAAAATTGCAAACTAATTGGATTGGATTGGATTTCGGATCTGCCTATGAGAACTAATCCAATCCAAACCGATCCAAAGTTTTATGAACATATTGATATATTATCATTATGAATATTATTTTTCTATGATGATGTAAAAAATTTATTATTGTGCAACTATATTTAACAAATAATAATAGGATTGGAAGCTATTAAATAATTTGTATGTTATAGAATAAGATAAGATAATTGCATGTTTTTATCATAATTTTGCTGTCATAACTTCATTTTTAGTTTATTTGAGAAATCGAAATCCAATCCAATCTAAACCAATTAAAATTGGATTGGATTAAATTGGATTTGGAAAAAAATCAAAACCGATCGGATGATTAAATAAGAAAACCGAAACTGTTGGATTGGATGATTTTTCCCTCAAAATCCATCTAATCCAATCCGCGAACACCCCTACACAATAGGCTGTTAATATGCATTAAACAAAACTATACTGGCCAACAAAATGTTTCATAGTCGCAATCACTATTTAGGGCATGTTTTTCACATTTGCCGGAAAGAATTTGGAGTATAACAAGGTGGGTAGGGAAGTTTTGAAATAACAAATCTATCTCCTTTTAATGAATTAGCTTAATCACAATTCTGAGTTACTTAAAGAAAAAATATATAGATTACTTAAAAAAAATTAAATATATTTTTATATTAATATTTTATAATTGCTACAAGGTTATCACAATTTTTTTCCTTGTTGGTCAAAGGAAATTGGATTAGAAGTCCAAAAGGGCAGTCTAATGACACTTAGGCTGCCAAATAGGGATGTCTACGGGGCGTGGGTAGTGTCTATCTGTATATATATACATGTTAAAATTAACAGGTACCCATGCGGGTAATGAGTATCTGTGGGTATCCATGGGTATCCACGTGTATCTATTAATATTTAAGAATTTAAATTTTATAAAAAGAAAGAGAGGAAATGTTATATAATATATTATAATATCATACTATATATATAAATAATCATTATATAATACTATTACGTGTTAATATATTAAAAATATCATCATAAAATGATAATAAAGTATATCTAACCATAAAATAATAAAAAATTCTAATATTAAAATATATTTAATAAAGAAATATGTTTTAATTAGTATGCGGGTACCTCGGGACGGGTAGTATAATATTTGTCCCCAACCTTTATATAAATATGCGGGTACTCATTGCAAGTATATCCACGGATATTCACGAGAGTTTTTCTGACATCCCTACTCTCAAATGAGAGCAATAAGATAACAATACAATAGTGCACCCTTTGTAAACGTTAGATTACAAGCATGTTTGCTCTAATCACCCAAAAGAACAAAACATACTAAGGTAGCGTTTGGTAGTGGAACGGGACAGAACGGAATGGAACAGAACAATAATGTATTTATAAATGTGTTTGGTAACAATAGAATATAACGGAACCATGTGTTTCTATTTTGCGTTTGGTGCTTGTTGAACAGAACAGAACACCATGTTTAATTACATATCTATGTTGTTTAATGTTTGGTTGCGTATAAAAAACTAAACATAACAGAATAGAACATTTTTTTCACATTTTCTATTTTATGACTATTATGATATAATATTCTTAAGAGTTATTAATATATTAATATTTATATTTTATAAAATATTTTATAATGATTTTTTAAATACGTAAATATGAAATATTTGATAAAATATAATTAACTTAAATATATTTTTATTACTATATAAAAAGTTTCAAATAAAAAAATAATATTAAAACGTTGATATATATATATATATATATATCAACGTTTATAAATTAAATCAAGGTGTGTATACATACATATAGAGGAGGGTTCAAATTACACCAGTGTAAGTTACACCTAGCAGATTATTGTATTAAATAATCCACCGTTAGATTGAAAGTTACTATCATATAGATCATACATATAAAATTTTACATTACTCCGAAATTATTTTATATGTCATTGAGATGTCTCAAGATTAACGTTATACATTTGAAATATATGAAAAATCCAACTATTTGATTATCAAGTTATTAGTGTCGAAATTTTATGAAATTTGACACATATAATCTTGATGATGAATAAACATAATTCAACGGTTGGATTACTAAAAAACATATTCGATTTGTAGTTATTAGCGGTGTAATACTTGGTGTAACTTACACCGGTGTAATTTGAACCCTCCTCATATATATATATATATATATATATAGAGAGAGAGAGAGAGGGGGGGGGGTTCAAATTACACCGGTTTAAGTTACACCAAATGTTATATCGCTGAATAATTTTTTAACGAATCAATATATTAAATAATCCACCGTTGGATTGAAATTTATTATCATATAGATCATACATATAAAATTTTACATTAATCCAAAATTATTTGATATGTCATTAAGATGTCTCAAGATTAACGTTATATATACATTTGAAATATATGAAAAATCCAACCATTTGATTATCAAGTTATCAGTGTCAAAATTTTACGAAATTTGACACATAATCATGATGATGAATAAACATAATTCAACGGTTGGATTACTAAAAAATATATTCGATTTGTAGTTATTAACAGTGTAATACTTGGTATAATTTACATCGGTGTAATTTGAACCCTCCTCATATATATATATATATATATGATAAAATTAAAAAGTAGTTAATGTTTACTTAATTTTAAAGTAAAAAATATTCAAAATAAAATATTTTCTAAATAATAAATATTTTAAAAAGAGAAAAAATAATGCAATTGAAATTGAAATATTTTGGTAAGTGTCGTTCTTTTTGCTACGGAATTCATTTTAGTACTTATTGCTTTGCACTCCAAACAATCTCCATAATTTACTTTGGTTTTACGAAATAGTGTCAAAATCAGGGTTATTTATTTTTATTTTTTTTAAAAGGAAAGCTTTGATTTGCAGAGTCCTAATTGGTTAATTGAGGTCAAAAGGCTTTGATTGTAAGCCATTCAATATGCATCCGAAGTTTCACACCGGTAAGTTAGTCAAAGCTCCAAAATTATATCAAATGACTTTTGTTAAAAGGTTAAAGTTTGTTGACTCATAACTAAGGTAGCGTTTGGTAGACACTTCATAATGGAACAAAACGGGTGAGTTCTGTTTCCTATTTGATGAAATTGAAAGGGAGAACATAATGGGACAATAAAGAACAATAATGTATTTATAACTGTGTTTGGTAACAACAGAACAGAACGGAACTATGTGTTCTATTCTGCATTTAGTGCTTGTTGAACAGAACAGAACACCATGTTTAAGGACATATCTATCATGTTTAATGTTTTGTTAAGTATAAAAAACTAAACAGAACAGAATAGAATATTTTTTCACATTTGTTATTTTATGACTATTATGATATAATATTCTTAAGAATTATTAATATTTATATTTTATAAAATATTTTATAATTATTTTCTAAATACATAAACATTTGATAAAATATAATTAACTTAAATATATTGTTATTACTGTATAAAAAGTTTCAAATAAAAAAGAATGTTAAATGTTGATATATATATACACACGCGTTGTTCAATCAACGTGTGTCTATATATATATATATATATATATATATATATATATATATATATATATATATATCAACGTTAATTTGAATGGGTCCAACATCTCTTTATTATTAGCAAAGGATAGTACTTCAAATGATAAGTAATTCAAATGATGCAAATAGCAAAGGAAAAAAGAAAAAAAAAACTGTTTTGTCCTTGTATGCAGTGGGAGCAGCGAACAATGCAAGGCGAAAAATGATTGCGACAAGGGTTTTGTTTTTTCGTTGGGTGTGCAGTGAATGAGTTATAAAGACAAGGAGTGGTAATTTTATTCTTAAAAAATGTTTAATAAAATGTCTTGTCCCGTTCCAGTTGGTTCCACCTTTTTTTAGGGAGATAAACTTGAAAAAGAAAATTCATACTAATCCAACCAAATGAACCACATGGTACATAGAGAATAAAATCAATCGCCAAATTTCTTGTTACTTTTTACTATATATCACACTTGTGTGTTCCATGAAAATCACCTTACCATCAATGTTAAACATGCATCTAATACAAAGCTATAAGAGAAAAAAACATGTGGGTAGTATCTTATATGGATTAGTTGCAACAAGGGCATGCTAATTTCCCATGAAAAGCCCCTACCGTTAAGGGTGTTATGTTGATCTAGAGTTAAAAAAAAACTTTGATTGCTCGCATAATCACTCAAAGATAATGAATTTTGCATTGACTCAATATCGCTTATGCAATAATTATTTGCAATTCGTTTTCATCCATCTTCCTAATTTTGGTGCACTATAGATGAGTTGACCAAGAGTAATAAGTTGTTATAAAGCTCCACTTCTCACCCAAAAAATATTCTCTGATTATGAAGTTCCCATTGTCATTCACCGCCACACCAATCCCCATTTGACATCCTTCGCCAATGGTAAATGAAAGAACCTTATAACTTCATTCTAAAAAGATGTCACTCCCATTGTCTAATCTAATCCTTATAATAAAAGTTACTTATAACATTAATTTATAATTATAACAAATGGAATTTAAATTAAATTATTCATATTTTTAACAAACACATAAATCAAATGCTTGTAACCTTAATATAAAAGACTTAAAACTTATCAATATCAATATGACAATATACGTTGTAATAGTTGCATCTTGAAAATTAGAGACGGGAGTTGGTGTAAAATAATTTCCCATAATAAAAGACATGATTATGAATACAAACAAAAAATTATAAACTCTTATTCATAACTAAACTTAGATATATTCATAAAAAAAGTCATTATTGTGGAGAAAATAAACTTCATATTGACCAAAGGCATAAGTGCCATCAAATTGATGTAACCACTCAGAGGATATGCTCAATACAAATAACATGACCATAAATAATCACGTAGTTCGAAAGAGAATCTCTTACACTATTACGGTTTTCCAATATCGTGCAATATAAAAAATAACGAAAGGGTTGTGACTAATATTGACACTTTTTTAAATAAAAGGGATTAGAGAAAAATGGTTCATCTGACCTTATTTTTTTAGAATTGTAGGGGAACCAGTAGCACAAGAAGTATTTGACTTGCACTGCAATTAGACACAAGCACGATTTGCAGCAAGGGTTTTGGCTAAAGACATTCAATTCGATGATACATCTAATGGTAGTGCACAATGTGAGGATGTGTGATTGATTGATTCCACACAGTTGATGAGAAAGAGTGACATCACGCGATTGTGACTTGGAACGATGATGGCAGTGGTTTCGTGGAGACATGGTTCTATTTTGGGATTTATTTGTCCATTCAATTCAATAATACATCTAATGGTAGTACTCAATGTGAGGATGTGTGATTGATTGATTCCATACGGTGGATGAAAAAGACTGACATCACACGATTGTGACTTGAAGCGGTGATGTCAGTTGTTTCGTGGAGACATGGTTCTATTTTGGGATTGATTTGACCATTCAATTCGATGATACATCTAATTGTAGTGCTCAATGTGAGAATGTGTGATTGATTGATTCCACGCGATGGATGAAAAAGAGTGACATCATGCGATCACGACTTGGAGCAATGATGAGAGTGATTTCGTGGAGACAAGGTTCTATTTTGGGATTGTCATCAACAATGAAGATGGTTCGATTTTGAGCTTATAGCGTCACCATCACCATGGAGTTAAAGACTTAAAGCTATGAAAACATAATGTGTGGGAATTGTAAGAGAGGGGGCATAATACCAGAGAAGGTAAATGTTGTGGGCAAACTGGCATGGATATTGAATGGGTAACGGTGCAGTTTGGCATTTAGTAATATTGTATTAGTGAAAGGGTAGAATACTGGTGAGTGGGTAGGTTATGAATTTGATACAAATCTTTTAAGATACAAGGGTGGGTCTCAATAGAAAGTAATCTGGCAAAAATAGATTTACATAGCAAAAAAAATGAATGCGATGGCAAGCCATCATGTTTCAATTCAACTTTAATATATTATATAGATAAAGCTTTGCTTGCTCAAATTGTGTCATATGTAAAAAAACTTTTGCTTTCACAAAATAGAGGTGCTACCTGAGTCTCGAGAATTGAATAATCCATGGATTTTTTTAACCAAGGCGTCTTCATAAGCTTATTAGAAACAAGAACATCAATATGACAAAATGTAAAACGCAATCGAACCCGTACTAGCAACGCCCTCCAAATTTTGGTGGCCTTTGGCTAACCGTACCGATGTGGACAAGAGCGCTATCGTTTGGCACAACTTTAGGAAATCTAAACGAAAACAATGCAGGGAATAAGCATGTTTTAACTACAATGGAATATTAGACAGAATCAACAATTTTCAGGTTATACTGAGTAGCCAGGACATGTATACATACATCCATACATCTTTGGGAAGGGGGAGGGAGAAGTTGGGGTTGGGGTTTGGAGGAAAGTTGCATATAAGGCCCGATCCTAATCTATTGGTCACAAAGGGCCCTGTGTTGAACATTAATCACTAGAACGGTTGATTCCTTTCATTATCTCTTTACATTTATGTACTGTCCGGATATGGGAAGCCAAGACCAGTTTGCTGCCTGACATGGTCTGGGATGAGTTTGTGGACCACTTCAGGGGGTGCTCCAGCTAACTACAGTCATAGTTTTCATTAGAATCATTAACATATAGATACCACACAGACCAGTTTGGTAATTAGACACATACTTCTTGTTTAAAGTTGAAAAGGGGAGGCAGCGGACGACCATTAGGTAGTCGGGCATTGGGCTCACGAAGTTCATCAAAGAAAGGATGTGCACATGCTTCCAGCTGAAAAATAAAATCTACTAGTGAAAATTATCCTAATTATATTAATTTTTTAAAATAAAATATTAACAATAAGTATAATGAAACCTCATTTGTAGAAAACCTTATCAAATTAATGACCATACTAAAACATGACATACCAAGGCAAGCTGATATAATATCACAACACCAAGATAGGAAACGAGAACTTCTTATGTTAAAGTAGATAATTTTCGTATCAAGGCTTGTTTAATATACTACAGTGCTTCTGTTGTGTGAGCCTTGCTTTTTAAGGAAGTAGAGAAGGTATAAGGGTTTTCCATACTTACTGCACGGTAACGAAGACTTGGTGAATATTGGAGAAGCCTTGATGCAAGGTCAATTGCTTCAAGAGACATTCGCTTGTGAAAAACCTGATCCATGGATTGTTGAAACAACTGCGTCAATTTACACAAAAAAAGTGGCACCCAGAAAAAGCCATTGTTATAAGGCAAAAGGAGGATAAGGAGGGAATGCAATCACCTTATGCCAAGGATAAGCTTTTATATGCGGGAATTGAAAAACTGTATAATTAGGGTTCATGCAACGAATTTCTTCTCGAGTTGGAGTACCAAGAACCTGCAAGGAGAAAACCTAAATAATTCTCTCTCTGTGTAGCTGGATTCATGCAATCTCAAGTGATATCAACACAACATACAAGGCATCACCTTAATAATCTCTACAAGTTGATCCACCTGATTTTCTCCTCGGAACAGTGGCTAAAGAAACATTTGAAGCTATGAGAAGTCAATATAACATATCTCAAAAAGAAAGAGAAAAAACTCATTATGTATGAGCAAGTAGCAACATTAGGGCATAAGTTGCCAAGAGTGTTTAACCTGGCCTAGAAGAAGTTCCACAAGGACAGAACCTGCTGACCAGATATCAATAGAAGTTGTATATTCTGTCGCTCCAAATATTAGTTCTGGGGCCCTATAGTATCGCGAACTTATGTACGAAATGTTTGATTCACCCTTGACCTGACATAAAATTATTATAGTTACACTTTGTCTTTTATGATCAAATAACTGCAACCAAAATTAGCAAGTGATTCCAACCAATATCCTTTTTTCCATTTATTGTTTTTATAATAAATGACTAGATTAATAGCAACATTAACATTTTTAATGACTATTAACTGAAATGTCATCATCATATATACAGAATTAAAAATGCACTTTTAGACAAATCTTAAAGTGCTTTTCTACTACCATGATGAATGGGTAGGTTAGGTAGCATATGACTTTAGTATTCCACCATTAATATGGTAGCATACATGTATAACTATAAAGTAGTGATATGCACAAGAAGGATGCAAACCAACATACCAAAACTTTTGCGCTCCCAAAATCACAAAGCTTAACTTGGTGAGTGAGGGGATCAACCTACAGAATAAACATACAATAGGTTTAGAATAAAAGAATGGAGCTTATTGATGAAAAATAGTAAATCAATAACTTACCAAAATATTTTGAGGCTTCACATCCCTATGGCAAACTCCAGGTACAATATGGATATATGCTAGTGCCCTAAAGATCTAAACATCACATCCCAACACAATTATTACAAGATTTCAAACTAAAAAGTGCAGAACAAAATATCAAACCAAATTGCAAATAGAGAAGACCTCATACTTGATATGTATATAATTTCACATAGATTAGGGGCATTCTTTGGTTGATGCTATTGTAGTGCTTTAGAACTCGGTACATTGTCTCAGGGACATATTCCATGACCAAGTTAAAAAAAAAAGATCATCTTTGCTTGTTGTAGAGAAGAAGCAATGCTTCAGGGAAATTACATTTGGATGATCCATCACGCACATTAACTGCAATTCACGATTTTTGTACCGCTTGTCCTGCAGGACCTTCTTTATAGCAACTGCCTCCCCAGTCTCCAAGCACTTTGCCTTTTTTCAGGTCAAAAAGATACACAACCTGGGGGTGTGATGCAATATGAGATACTTGACAACAACGGAAGCTTAGTAGGAAAAGTTATCAGCTTAAAAGTTTATTAGTTCACTTATCCTTACCTGGAAAACAATTCCAAATGATCTAGTGCCAACAACACGTTCATCCATGTAACTGATGGTCTGCATGTGGTATTGGAGCATAAATTTATGAAGAATTTAAGAAACGGAAACCCATGGATGTTATCATCTATAGTTTATTGGAAAATCATTGCAATACATAGAAATTCTTCAAAAGTACATCGTTTAAGATCCGAAATGGGGAACAAAAAAAAATCAATAGGCAGAATGGAGGAGGATTTTTTTTTTAAAAAAATATTAGATTATGCATGCTGAGGAATTAACCCAACTTCTAGGTGACTAGAAGTATTATATATTTTGGATGGATCCTTAATAAAATGGGGATTTTTAACTTGATTACCCAACCCACGAATGTAGTCCCACGCTGTCCCAAAAAGGAAATAAATTGATATCTGAAATACAAAATGAATTTTAAAAAATAGGAATTTGAGAATGAAGAAGATTAGAACACACTCACACCTGTTTAGGTTCACCATTTTCCCCTCCGATTGTGGTTGATATTATGTGACCAGTGACTGCATCATTACCCTTCGAGACACTAGCTGACATGTCCTGCAATTTATAGCAATAAACAAATATTTAATATGGTAAACCCATTCTCCTAATATAAAAATAGAATATCAGACTCTTTGGTACAATATCTGTGATTACTTGTTGAGTTATTGCAATTAACTAACTGTCAAAATTGACTTAATAGAAATTATAATCAATAATTTGATGAAAAACATTTATTTAACATGCTAACATCATATGCTTATTAGGTATCGTATGCATGACTCAGCAAAGTCACTAACGGACATGCCTATACACCAGCCAATTTAGCATTTTAACATCTTATGCCTATCAGGTACCATATGCATGACTCAACAAAGTCACAAACGGACATGCATATATACACCAGCCAATTTAGCAGTCAATACTATGGACTCTTATTCTTGTGGTGCATATTAAGATGAGATGTGGCAAGTTTAAAAAAACAAATTGTAGAATGTTGCATTGATTAAAAGTGTTGTACGATAATAAAACAAACACCAATGGCGCGTAATCAGCACAAATGGACAATAGCTACCGATCAGAATGCGAAGTTGAAGAAGAAAGGTTAAGTATACAAAGCTCTAAGGTATATGCACAAATAAAGCTAAACCAGGTGACCATGGTTGCAAGAAAGCATCATGTATGTCAAACAAAAGCTTTAATATCAATTAAGAGACAATGCAGGGAGAGAAGTTAAGGACACTAGTTCCATGAAGCAAAATAAAACCGCAAAAACATCAATCCACGGACAAATCAAGGAAAACCCATAAGCAAGGAACCAAATCTATAAATAAAAATCATATCAAAATAATAGAGCAAATAATATACGACCAACTCTAAAACAAAATCTACAAAATTGTTGAAGTCAATATAATTTTAGAGTAGATTAGAGATTAAGTAAAAGCAACCTGGATCATTTGAAAAAAAAAGGCAAAATTTACAAAAGTCTCGGAGATAAATTGAGACATACTCCAACCCCTTAAAGTGGAAGTGGGAAAAACTTCTAGAAGTGAAAGAATTTGAGGGATGAAAAATTCAGGTATACACCACCTAAAGGCTAAGACAACTTGATGTTCAACTAAGTACCTAGTCAGATTTTGTCCCTCTACCGTGCATTTAAATGGGGGAAAATCTTAAATTAAGGAACAAGATTCCACATTTTCAGTCCATTTTATTCCCTTTCCCTTTTATGAACCATCGAACTGAAAGCCCCACAAGCTTCAAATTTTCAACACTAAGATCTCAACCATGAAAGCACAAATGAAAACAAGAAAACAAAAACAAAAATAAAAAAGAAAAACCAATTTCTCCATGCTTAAAAATTTAGAATTCCTTAAGAAGGAAAAAACTGCCATTTAAGGCCACCGTAGAACAACTTCGATCTTCGCCGGAGAAAATTTCCGACGAGCTAAGTCGAGCCTCTGAACGAAGGAAAACTTGCCGGAAATTGGCAGATCGTCGAAGGCTAGGCTCAAACAGAGGGTTGTTCGGTGGATCAACGATGATCCAAGCATGGTTTAAAATGGTGTGTTTCATACAATGAGAGAATGGTATAGAGCGAGAAATTACCTTATCGGTCTCCATGCTAGAGACGTCGGTAGTCACCACCTTCAGTGGGTCATTCTCGGATTGCGGTTGTGGCAACAACTGCAGCTGTTGCTGCTGAGGTGGCGGTAGCGGCAGAGGTGCTAGTTGCGGTGGTTGAAGGTGGTGCGGCCCCAACGGCATAGAGGTCATGTCAGAAGTTAAACACAAACACACTCTCTTCCTCTCTTACTCTCTCTCTTGTTTCTCTCTCTAACACATTCACACCCTCTTCTCTCTCTCTCCTTTGTGTTTTGAGGGAATAATGCTTGGGTCTAGCAGTGTTCAGGTTTTAGATAGATAAAGGAGTGACCGAGGGAGAAAGAGTGTGTGGTGTTTGCGCTCTCTATCACGCGCGCTTTACAGGGCATAAACTCACGCTTTGATGTAAGTCGTTTGATATTCAGTATCGAAGACCGCGGTGCGTGATATGGTGTAGTAGGGTGCGTGGGAAAAGTGTATTACATAGACTTACGTGGAGAATCGAAGGGGACAAGGATCACATGAACCTCCAAAATTTGCAATTACAAGATATATGTACGAGGGAACAATGACGTCTAAGAAGTGAGAACAACATAAAATACATACTCGGGTTTAATACTTTACTTATTTAATAAGTCAAAATTCATAATAGTGGGTGAGTTTAGATATTCAATATAACATATAATAATAGTTTTAAGGCTAAATATGATTTTAATATTTTTTCTATGATTTTATTTTTATTTTTTAAAATTATATATTTTTAGTCATTGTTATTTATTAGCTATTATATATTTCATTACCTCAAATTTATAGACATTTTGTGAAGGTTTTAGATAAAATTGTATAAAAATTTCCAAAATAATCACTAATTACTAGGAAAAAAAATATTGTCGCAGAATTTCTCTATTTTGCTGCAAAAAGAAATCATAGAAAAATTGGTATGAAAACCTGTAAAAAAACATTATTACATAATCACTTAACGAAACATAAATAATTATGAGCATTGAAAACATGTGATTCTAAAAAATAGAGGACCAAAATCAACGAAAAAATTAAAAGATGAACCATAACTTGATTTCACTATATTTTGAGAGATAAAAGTATATTTAATCCTAATTTTTAATTTATAATATATTTAAAATCAAAACTTTATATTAAAAAAAGATTATAAAGTATCCTATTCACATTTTCAATGAATAAATGGGTTTTGAAGTTAAATTTTTTTATTTCCAAAATAACTATTTTATTTTAAATTTTTAAGCTTGTGTCATTTTCTAATAATAAAAAATAATAGTATAAATTAGCCATCGTCAGCGATGAATGACATTTTGACCATTTTGGGAACACGATAATAAACATACAAAAGTAATTAATAAAACCAATCTAATGACGTTTGAATCTAGACAATAAAGCCAGGAAAATCGGCTAGTCAGTTTAAAAATCAACCGAAAATTCTGTCAGTGAATTGAGAAAAATAAATGAGAAATCTCTGAGAAATCTGTCAGTGGATTCATAAAATCCGTTGAGAAATTTCTTGAGAAATTGGTTGGTGGATTGAGAAAATCATTTGAGAAATCACCTCGAAAATCATTTTGGAATACAACCAAGAAATCAAGAAGGACGCTTGCATACAAAGACCAATTTAAGATAAACTTAACTTCATCGAACTGAGAGAATTACCTTAGTTATAGCTATTGATTTGAATCCAATGGTTGATATTGTAATCATACGCGGGTTATGTGGAGCTTTGAAGGGGACAAGGATCACATGAACCTCCAAAATATGCAATTACGGGATATATGTATTGGGGAATAATTGATGACATCTGAGAAGTGAGAACAACATAAAATACATACTCGGATTTAATACTATACATATTTAATAAGTCAAAATTTATAATGGTAGGTGAATTTAGATATTCAATATAACATATAATAATAGTTTATGGCTAAATATGATTTTAATGTTTTTTTGGCTTAAATATGTTTTTGCTCCCTATAAAATTAGTGAATTTTGTGTTTAGTCCCTATTAAATTTTTCACCTAAGTTTGGTCCCTCATTAATTTTCCGTTACCAATTTTAGTCCCTCAGGTTAAGTACCTCTATTAAGTGATGACATGACACTTTACCCATCCTACTAGGGATGTCAATGGGGCGGGTCCAATAGTACACAACCCGTATCTATACCCGCTTAAATTAACGGGTACCCATGCAGGTAGAGTGTATCTATGGGTATTCATTAATCTTTAAGAATTTAAATTTTATAAAAAGGAAGAAAGAAAAAGTTATATAATATGTTATAATATCATATTATATTTATATTATGTATAAATTATCATCATATAATATTATTGTGTTAACATATTAAAAATATCATTATAAAATAATATAAATAAACTATATCTCATTATAAAATAATAAAAAAAAGCTAATAATATAATATAATTAATAGAAAAATATTTTTTTAATGAGTATGCGGGTACCCGCGTGGTGGGCAGTATAATATCTGTCACCACCCATTTTATAAATATGCGGGTACCCATTACAAGTATCCGCGGGTACGGGTTTTTTACATCCCGCTCGGATAGCTCAGATTATACATGCTCAGATTACTCGGATTATTCAATAAACGTGAATAAAGGAGTAATCCGAGCAGGTACAATCCAAGCAGGCCTAGCAATCCGAGGAGGGATTAAGATGAGTAAAGTGTCACGTCATCATTTACCAGTAGGTACTTAACGGGAGAGACTAAAATTGGTTACGGAAAATTAATGAGGGACCAAACTTAGGTGATATATTTAATAGAGACTAAACACAAAATTCACTAATTTTATAGGGATAAAAACATATTTAAGCCTATTTTTTTTCTATGGTTTTATTCTCTATTTTTTAAAATTATATGTTTTTAGTCATTGTTATTTATTAACTATTATAAATTTCAATACCAAAATTTATAGACTTTCGGTGAATAGATAAAATTGTATAAAAATTTCCAAAATAATCACTAATTACTAGAAAAGAAATGTTGTCATAGAATTTCTCTATTTCGCTACAAAAAGAAATCATAGAAAAATTGATATGAAAATATGTAAAAATCATTATTACATCATTACTTAACGAAACGTAAATAATTATGAGCATTGAAAACAAGTGATTCTACAAAATAGAGGGCCAAAGCTAAAAAAGAAAATTAAAATATGAACCATAACTTGATTTCACTATATTTTGAAAAATAAAATTATATTTAATCCTAATTTGTAATGTTTAATATATTTAAAATCAAAACTGTATATTAAAAAAAGGTTATAAAGTATCTTATTCACATTTTCAATGAATAATTGGGTTTTGAAGTTAAATTTTTTATTTCAAAAATAACTATTTTATTTTAAATTTTTAAGCTTATGTCATTTTTTAACAATAAAAAATATAAAATAGGCTACATCAGCGATGAATGACATTTTGACCATTTTGAAAACACGATAATGAACACGCGAAAGTAATTAATAAAACCAATCTAATGACGTATGGATCTAGACAAATAAAGGCAAGAAATCGGCTAGGAAATCCTCTAGTCAGTTTAAAAATAAATGGAAAATCCGTCGGTGAATTGAGAAAAATAAATGAGAAATCTTCGAGAAATCTGTCACTAGATTCATAAAATCAGTTGAGAAATTTCTTGGGAAAACGGTTGGTGGATTGAGAAAATCTGTTTAGAATACAACCAAGAAATCACGAAGGACACTTCCACACAAAGACCAATTTAAGATAAACTTAACTTCATCAAACTGGGAGAATTACCTTAGAGTAAAAAAATAAGTAGTTATAACTATTTATTTGAAACCATTGGTTGATATTGTAATTATTCATGGCTTATGTGGAGAATCGAAGGGGACAAGGATCACATGAACCTCCAAAATTTGCAATTACGGGATATATGTATTGGGGAACAATGGCGTCTGAGAAGTGAGAACAACATAAAATGCATACTCGGGTTTAAGACTTTACTTATTTAATAAGTCAAAATTTATAATGGTGGGTGAGTTTAGATATTAATTATAATATATAATAATAGTTTTATGGCTAAATATGATTTTAATAATTTTTTTTGAGAGTTTATTCTTTATTTTTTAAAATGATACATTTTTAGTCATTGTTATTTATTAACTATTATATATTTCATTACCTCAAGTTTATAGACTTTATGTGAAGTTTTTAGATAAAATTGTATAAAAATTTCCAAAATAATCACTAATTACTAGAAAAGAAATGTTGTCATAGAATTTCTCTATTTCGCTACAAAAAGAAATCATAGAAAAATTGATTTGAAAATCTGTGAAAATCATTATTACATCATTACTTAACGAAACGTAAATAATTATGAGCATTGAAAACAAGTGATTCTACAAAATAGAGGGCCAAAGCTAAAGAAGAAAATTAAAATATGAATCATAACTTGATTTCACTATATTTTGAAAAATAAAATTATATTTAATCCTAATTTGTAATGTTTAATATATTTAAAATCAAAACTGTATATTAAAAAAAGGTTATAAAGTATCTTATTCACATTTTCAATGAATAATTGGGTTTTGAAGTTAAATTTTTTATTTCAAAAATAACTATTTTATTTTAAATTTTTAAGCTTATGTCATTTTTTAACAATAAAAAATATAAAATAGGCTACATCAGCGATGAATGACATTTTGACCATTTTGAAAACACGATAATGAACACGCGAAAGTAATTAATAAAACCAATCTAATGACGTATGGATCTAGACAAATAAAGGCAAGAAATCGGCTAGGAAATCCTCTAGTCAGTTTAAAAATAAATGGAAAATCCGTCGGTGAATTGAGAAAAATAAATGAGAAATCTTCGAGAAATCTGTCACTAGATTCATAAAATCAGTTGAGAAATTTCTTGGGAAAACGGTTGGTGGATTGAGAAAATCTGTTTAGAATACAACCAAGAAATCACGAAGGACACTTCCACACAAAGACCAATTTAAGATAAACTTAACTTCATCAAACTGGGAGAATTACCTTAGAGTAAAAAAATAAGTAGTTATAACTATTTATTTGAAACCATTGGTTGATATTGTAATTATTCATGGCTTATGTGGAGAATCGAAGGGGACAAGGTCACATGAACCTCCAAAATTTGCAATTACGGGATATATGTATTGGGGAACAATGGCGTCTGAGAAGTGAGAACAACATAAAATGCATACTCGGGTTTAAGACTTTACTTATTTAATAAGTCAAAATTCATAATGGTGGGTGAGCTTAGATATTCAATATAACATATAATAATAGTTTTATGGCTAAATATGATTTTAATAATTTTATCTGAGAGTTTATTCTTTATTTTTTAAAATGATACGTTTTTAGTCATTGTTATTTATTAACTATTATATATTTCATTACCTCAAGTTTATAGACTTTCTGTGAAGTTTTTAGATAAAATTGTATAAAAATTTCCAAAATAATCACTAATTACTAGAAAAGAAATGTTGTCATAGAATTTCTCTATTTCGCTACAAAAAGAAATCATAGAAAAATTGATATGAAAATCTGTGAAAATCATTATTACATCATTACTTAACGAAACGTAAATAATTATGAGCATTGAAAACAAGTGATTCTACAAAATAGAGGGCCAAAGCTAAAGAATAAAATTAAAATATGAACCATAACTTGATTTCACTATATTTTGAAAAATAAAATTATATTTAATCCTAATTTGTAATGTTTAATATATTTAAAATCAAAACTGTATATTAAAAAAAGGTTATAAAGTATCTTATTCACATTTTCAATGAATATTTGGGTTTTGAAGTTAAATTTTTTATTTCAAAAATAACTATTTTATTTTAAATTTTTAAGCTTATGTCATTTTTTAACAATAAAAAATATAAAATAGGCTACATCAGCGATGAATAACATTTTGACCATTTTGAAAACACGATAATTAACACGCGAAAGTAATTAATAAAACCAATCTAATGACGTATGGATCTAGACAAATAAAGGCAAGAAATCGGCTAGGAAATCCTCTAGTCAGTTTAAAAATAAATGGAAAATCCGTCGGTGACTTGAGAAAAATAAATGAGAAATCTTCGAGAAATCTGTCACTAGATTCATAAAATCAGTTGAGAAATTTCTTGGGAAAACGGTTGGTGGATTGAGAAAATCTGTTTAGAATACAACCAAGAAATCACAAAGGACACTTCCACACAAAGACCAATTTAAGATAAACTTAACTTCATCAAACTGGGAGAATTACCTTAGAGTAAAAAAATAAGTAGTTATAACTATTTATTTGAAACCATTGGTTGATATTGTAATTATTCATGGCTTATGTGGAGAATCGAAGGGGACAAGGTCACATGAACCTCCAAAATTTGCAATTACGGGATATATGTATTGGGGAACAATGGCGTCTGAGAAGTGAGAACAACATAAAATGCATACTCGGGTTTAAGACTTTACTTATTTAATAAGTCAAAATTCATAATGGTGGGTGAGCTTAGATATTCAATATAACATATAATAATAGTTTTATGGCTAAATATGATTTTAATAATTTTTTCTGAGAGTTTATTCTTTATTTTTTAAAATGATACGTTTTTAGTCATTGTTATTTATTAACTATTATATATTTCATTACCTCAAGTTTATAGACTTTCTGTGAAGTTTTTAGATAAAATTGTATAAAAATTTCCAAAATAATCACTAATTACTAGAAAAGAAATGTTGTCATAGAATTTCTCTATTTCGCTACAAAAAGAAATCATAGAAAAATTGATATGAAAATCTGTAAAAATCATTATTACATCATTACTTAACGAAACGTAAATAATTATGAGCATTGAAAACAAGTGATTCTACAAAATAGAGGGCCAAAGCTAAAGAAGAAAATTAAAATATAAACAATAACTTGATTTCACTATATTTTGAAAAATAAAATTATATTTAATCCTAATTTGTAATGTTTAATATATTTAAAATCAAAACTATATATTAAAAAAAGGTTATAAAGTATCTTATTCACATTTTCAATGAATAAATGGGTTTTGAAGTTAAATTTTTTATTTCAAAAATAACTATTTTATTTTAAATTTTTAAGCTTATGTCATTTTTTAACAATAAAAAATATAAAATAGGCTACATCAGCGTTGAATGACATTTTGACCATTTTGAAAACACGATAATGAACACGCAAAAGTAATTAATAAAACCAATCTAATGACGTATGGATCTAGACAAATAAAGACAAGAAATCGGCTAGGAAATCCTCTAGTCAGTTTAAAAATAAATGGAAAATCCGTCGGTGAATTAAGAAAAATAAATGAGAAATCTTCGAGAAATCTGTCACTAGAGTCATAAAATCAGTTGAGAAATTTCTTGGGAAAACGGTTGGTGGATTGAGAAAATCTGTTTAGAATACAACCAAGAAATCACGAAGGACACTTCCACACAAAGACCAATTTAAGATAAACTTAACTTCATCAAACTGGGAGAATTACCTTAGAGTAAAAAAATAAGTAGTTATAACTATTTATTTGAAACCATTGGTTGATATTGTAATTATTCATGGCTTATGTGGAGAATCGAAGGGGACAAGGATCACATGAACCTCCGAAATTTGCAATTACGGGATATATGTATTGGGGAACAATGGCGTCTGAGAAGTGAGAACAACATAAAATGCATACTCGGGTTTAAGACTTTACTTATTTAATAAGTCAAAATTCATAATGGTGGGTGAGTTTAGATATTCAATATAACATGTAATAATAGTTTTATGGCTAAATATGATTTTAATAATTTTTTCTGAAAGTTTATTCTTTATTTTTAAAATGATAAGTTTTTAGTCATTGTTATTTAGTAACTATTATATATTTCATTACCTCAAGTTTATAACTATCTGTGAAGTTTTTAGATAAAATTGTATAAAAATTTCCAAAAATTCACTAATTACTAGAAAAAAAATGTTGTCATAGAAATTCTCTATTTTGTTGCAAAAAGAAATTATAGAAAAATTGATATGAAAATCTGTAAAAAAACATTATTACATCATCACTTCACAAAACTTAAATAATTATGAGCATTGAAAACATGTGATTCTAAAAGTAGATGACCAAAACCAAAGAAAAAAATTAAAAGATGAACCATAACTTGACTTACTATATTTTGAGAGATAAAATTATATTTAATCCTAATTTTTAATGTATGATGGATTTAAAATCAAAACTTTATATTAAAAAAAGGTTATAAAGTATCTTATTCACATTTTCAATGAATAAATGGGTTTTGAAGTTCAATTTTTTATTTAAAAATAACTATTTTATTTTAAATTTTTACGCTTATGTCATTTTTTAACAATAAAAAATAACAATATAATGTAGCCTTCGTCAGCGATGAATGACATTTTGACCATTTTGGAAACATGACAATGAACCCACGGAAGTAATTAATAAAACCAATCTAATGACGTATGAATCTAGACAAATAAAGCCAGGAAATCGGCTAGGAAATCCGCTAGTTAGTTTAAAAACATAACAGAACCATGTGTTCTATTCTGCGTTTGGTGCTGGTTGAACAGAACAAAACACCATGTTTAATTACATATCTATCCTGTTTAATGTTTGGTTGAGTATAAAAAACTAAACAAAACAGAATAGAACATTTTTTCACATTTGCTATTTTATGACTATTATGATATTATATTAGGAGTCAGGCTTAAGAACTAGGAGTCAGACCAGGCTCAGGCCTGCCAGAGCCTGGCATGGCCTAGCCTGTTTCCACCCCTAACTGTTGTGAAGTAGCTTAATTTTCTATTAAAGGTTTTCTTTTCGTGATGTATTTCAGTCCGAGCTGGTACGCTAATTGAACTTTCTAAGTTATGATGCGTTATTCAACAATAATTCGATTCCATTCTCCTGAGGTCTTACTCGACTATCTGAAGTCTTACTTGGTTATTTTGTAATGTTGTCAACCATTGTCATTAAATTTTAGCCGTCAGATGGGCTTGATCTCTACCGTCCGTTCCTGCAATTGACGCACCTTTTGGGTTTCACGTCTCTTCATCTTGCGTCTCTTCTTTCCCCACCGTTTCATACATGGAGTATATTAACCAGCAAGCACTCAAGCTTTTATTACACAAATTCCAAACCTTTGTGCTTTCCTTGCGTTCTTACTTCTTCTCCTTTTCTTTTCCAGGAACATTCCTCTTCCATTCCTCCGTTGTTTCCTTTTTATCTTTGCTTTATTAGCCATGTCTACTTCTAGGGAAATTTCTGGGTTTACTAGTAGGCGTTCCAAGGGTATGGATGGGCCTGTCAATGAGGAATTTGTGCATGCTGTGAGTTCTTCTGACAGTACTGAGACCGATTCCCTTATTCAGAACTTAGAGGGTGGGGTTGACGTTGTTGGCTCTTCGCATTGTGTTCCTGTATTTGGGGGTAACGTATCGGGTGGTGAGGATGAGTGTTCTGGTGTGGTTTCTGGGCGGAGAAAAAGGGTAAAAAAGATTCAAAAATACCATGGAGAGGGTGAGTTGGAGGGTTATATTTTGAATGTTGATGAGGAGGGGAAAGAAGAGTCCGATTACGATTTTGAGAATTACTCATGGGTAGAAGAAGAAGTTCGGGATACTCCCTCTGTGTATACTGATGAAAAGTCTCTTCAAAAATTCCTTAACCAAATTGATTTCACCCGACCTAGTACCAAAGGGGCTATAAATTGTAGTTGGTGTGCTCCTCATGATAGGGCCTGTCATAGGCGTATAGATAACTCAATTCATGATATGGTCTACATTTGACAAATTGTTTAGTCAATTTAATGTTTGGGTACCTTTTACTGAGTTTGAATTCTCTCTTCTTCGGATCCTTAATGTTGCTCCTACCCAACTTCATCCCAATTCTTGGGGATTTATAAAGGGTTTTCAAATTCTATATGAATCCTTCGATATTACTCCGACCTGTCCCAAATTTTTCTACTTCTTCCAAGTGAAGTTCATTCGTACTTTGGGTCTTATTCCAATTAAAAGTCGTTCGGGTCGGAAAATAATGGCCGCTTATACCTCTTCTCTAAAACTCTTTAAAGATCATTTCTTTTGTCTGTTTAGTGACGAAGGCAACAAATTCTTTCTTGACTACAATAAGAACCTTATTTTTCCTATTTATTGGTCATCCTGTCATCGGGCTATTCTTTCCTTTGATTCGAACTTCCTAACTCCTGAGGAGCTCATTGAAGTAACTTTCTTAAAATTTGCCACCAGATTGAAATGTTCTTCTCTGATTAAGTTGGAGAACAGACCTAATGATTTAAAAATATATATTGGTATGACTTGCATACTATCCCTGTTTGGTTCTAAGGTATGGAATACTAACTTCTTATTTTTGTTTTATAGAACAAATGGCTACTGCTTTGGATAAGAAAGTTTTGGCTCGAAGACTTGCTGCTCAGAGGGCTGAGAAAGCCAAGGCTGAAGCCAAGCAGGACCCTCAAGCTTTGGATCCTTCAGCAAATCCTCTAGTGCCCACTTCTGAAAAGGCTCCTTCTTCATATTCTTTGAAGGATATATCCCGAAAATGACCTTGGGATGACGGTCCACGTTTGGATACTGAGAAAAATACTGGTCCTCTTTTGCCCACGGAGGGGGGGGGGGGTGTTCAGGTTTTTCAAGATTTCACTGGGTCCGGGCCCACCATTACCTCTTTGTGGGATAATAGATTTGATGTTCATAAAGTGGTTGATTCCCACCTTATCTTAAGAGGCGATGTGAAGAGGTTGGACCAATGGGCCCCTCTTTCTGCTCACCTGATGCTCCAACATTTAGGCATTAGGACAACTGCTCTTGGTCGGTATCTGGAGAGGCAAGCTTCTTCAACTTCAAATTGACATACCGAGCTCCTCAAATCTGTTGAAAACTTAGAGGAAAAAACTTGCTGGATTTGAGGAGTTGAAGACCAAAGTGGCTGGGTTAGAAGGTTGGGTTGTCCTATTGTCTCAAAAGAATGATTCTTTGAGAGAAGATAAGAAAAATCTGACTACCGAGGTGAACACGGAGAAGACTGGCAAAGAAAAGGTCGAGAAATTATTGACTGATGCTCTTGATGCTAAGAGGAAGGTTGAAGCTGATTGGGATAGGATTGAGGCTAGGGCTACCAATACTTATGATCAAGGCTTTTCCCAGGCGCTAGAGCAGATTAAGGCCTTATACCCCGACCTGGACACTTCAAGTTGCGATGTGTTGAAAGAAGTTGTGGATGGTTCCTTGGTGGAGATGGTGCTGGATGAGGGAAATGGAGAACTAAAGAAGATGCGGATTTGCAAGAAAAAAAGACTTCCCATGCTGAAGGTGGAGGAGTGGAGGGATCCGAGAAGATAGCTACCGAGCAACCAAAATCCTCCTGAATTTAATGACATCAGACTGCTTTTCTTTTTTTCTTTTTGATTATGTATAAACTTGGTCGTTATGTGTATAAACTTCTAACTGTTATTTCCAACTTAATTGGCACGTTTTAATTATTTTGCACCGTCCTTGACTTCGTCGTTTCCCAAGTATGGGAGTTAGCATTTTTATCTCCATTTTCCGTTCCGTAATAACTGCGCTCTATAACTCCTTTAAACTTCGCACACTATAAATAGAGCTTGAGATCACCTTACTTAGCGTAAAAGATGACATTTTCATGAGTCTTAACCATGACTGAGCTTGTTAGAGCATTGAAGAATTTTATGATGTCAATTAATCTGTCTGATTCGATTTCTGTTATAGATCGGATCGACAAATTAACTAATATTAGAACTTTCTTTTTGAAGAGATTGGATAGGACAGATTAACTGAAGAAAATGGGAACTATGTCAAATTCTCTTCCATGGAGTTTTACGTTTTCCCTTCTTATGCCAAAGGTGGGAGATCAAGTGCTTGGATGACCCTGACATTAGACTTGGGTTTTCTTGCATTTTTCTTCTTATCTTTTCGGTTCACCAAAGAAGCTTATGGGGTCAACTCGGGGATTACATCCAGAAAGGGTTGGTCGAGGTCTCTCCAGAAACTGATCTCTACGTTAGTCTTGTGACACCTGGCCCTTTAGGGAAGTGATACTAAGAGTTGACGTTTGTTAGGGGAGGTAGTCTTTTGGTGTAAACCGAAGAGTCATCTTTGGTAGCTTATGTTTCCTACTTTGCTTCTTTTGTAGTAGTAGATACTTTGTAATTTTTACCACTTCGGCAACCTCGTGTGTAGTTGGTGGTCTTCTGGTGTAAAAGAGAAAAAGTGTTGAATGAAATTACAAGTTTAACTTACTAGTTTTAATTTGTTGCCCCGATGTTATACTCGGTTTACTTAGGCGAAATTGAAGTTATTTCCCTAAGTTTTGGACTTGGTTTTTAGAGTTGAGTTCATTACCCTGAGGTCATCCTTGGTTTTTAGTGCATTTATAACTTTGGCGAAATTCCAACTGGTTACCCCAAGTTTTGGACTTGATTTTTAGAGTTTGACCTCGTTACACTGAGGTCATCCTCGGTTTTTGGAGCATTTATAACTTTGGAAAATTTCCAACTCGTTACCCCAAGCTTTGTAGTTGGTTTTTAGAGTTTCATTTCGTTACCCATAGGTCATCCTTGATTTTTAGAGCATTTATAACTTTTGGCGAATTTCCAATTCGTTGCCCCAATTTTTGGACTTGGTTTTTAGAGTTTCAGCTCGTTACCCCGAGGTCATCCTTAGTTTTTAGAGCATTTATAACTTTGGCGAATTTTCAACTCGTTACCCCAAGTTTTGGACTTGGTTTTTAGAGTTTCAGCTCGTTACCTCGATGTCATCCTTGGTTTTAGAGCATTTTTAACTTTGGTGAATTTCCAACTCGTTACCCCAAGCTTTGGACTTGGTTTTTAGAGTTTCAGCTCGTTACCCCCAGGTCATCATCGGTTTTTAGAGCATTTATAACTTTGGCAAATTTCCAACTCGTTACCCCAAGTTTTGGACTTGGTTTTTAGAGTTGATCTCGTTACCCCGAGGTCATCCTCGGTTTTTAGAGCATGTTTAACTTAGGAGAAATTCATGGCAAAGAGGACAAGTAGCACAAAACTTTTTTTATTGGTTTATAGTCTAAGCTAAGCCTCGTTAAAACCTTTCTCGGCTAAAACCCTTCTTAGGGACAAAAAACCAAAATAGGAAAAAGAGTACTTAACCTGACTTTTATCATACAATTTGATTAATCGAAATAAAATCTCAAATGTTTGGTGTTCCATGTTCTGGGGACTTGCTTCCTTGATAACTGTTCAAGTTCGTATGCTCTTAGTCCGACTTCCCTTCTAATTCTGAATGGTCCTTGCCAGTTCGGGCCCAGATTTCCATGCTTCATATCTCTTCTGCTTGTTCAATTTTTCAAAGAACCATATCTCCTATTCTGAACTTTCGAGGTTGGACCTTTGTGTTGTACCTTCGCGTCGAACGGTCCTTCATACTTGCTCTCTGAGATAAGCTACTTCCCATTCCTCGGCTAATAAATCTAGATCTGTTCTGAGATTTTCTTCATTATTTTCAGAGTTATAGCCTTCAACTCGTTGGCTCATTAAAGAGATTTCTATTGGGATCATGGCATCACTCCCGTATGTTAATCTGTATGGGGTTTCTCCTGTGGCAGATTGATGTGTAGTGTGATAGGCCCATAGTACTATTGGTAGTTCTTCGGACCATCTTCCTTTTGCTTCACCAAGTCTCTTTTTTAATCCATCTAAGATTATCTTATTTGCTGCTTCAACCTGTCCATTTGTCTGCGGGCGCTCAACTATGTCTTGGTGTGGATTATGTTATAATATTTGCATAGACGAGTGAAGAGTACCCCCTTCTGAAGAGTTGTCCGTTGACGATGACATAGAAACTTGCATGATATGCTATTTTGCGTGCTTCAATTGGATCGAATGGTAATCTGTTGTCCTGAAGATACTGGATTAAAGGAGTCATCCAAGAATTTGATGAATTGATATTCATCACTTCTACCTCTTCTATACTTGGTTTTTGGAGAGTTTCCTGTATTACTGTTTTGTTGCACCTTGGCTTCTTAGTGCTTGCGAGTTTTGATAGTAGATCGACCCTTAGGTTCTGCTCTCTAGTTATGTGTTTATTCTTGAATTCTACAAAATCAGATATTAAAATTTTAACTTTGTTTAAGTACCTGGATAGCCGGGGGTCTCTGGTTTGATATTCTCCACTGACCTGTCCTGTGACTAGCTGTGAATTGCTGAATATAGCTACAGAAGTAGCTCCAACTTCCTTTTCCAGGTGTAAACCTGCTATGAGTGCTTCGTATTCTGCTTGATTGTTACTTGCTTTGAACTCAAAGTGAAGGGATTGTTCCAAGACTAGATTGTTTGGCCCTTCTAATTAGACTCATGTTCTGCTTCCTTTGATGTTAGATGCTCCATCTACGTACAAGGTCCAGAGTTGTTCTTCCTTTTCTTCCTCTGGTGGCGTCAGTTCTACCAAGAAATTTGCTAAAATCTATGACTTGATTGGTCCTCTTGGTTGGTAGTCAATCCCGAATTTTGATAGTTCCACCGACCATTTGATCATCCTTCCTGCTAGCTCGGGCTTGTGCAGGATCTGCCTTATGGGTTGGTCAGTTTTTACTATTATCTTATGTGTTTGGAAATAAGGTCTTAACCTCCGTGCTACTATTATCAAAGCAAGGATTACCTTTTCTATCTTTTGATACCTCAATTCAGGGCCTTGTAATGCTCAGCTAACGAAATAGATAGGTCGTTGTCCTTCGAGGTTTTCCTGCACCATAACTGCGTTAATAGCTTGCACGCTGACTGCAAGATACATAAGAATTTCCTTCTTTAGATCTGGTTTTTTCAAAATTGGGGTTTTGGACAAATAGATTTTTATCTGCTGGAAAGCCTGTTCACATTCTTCAGTCCATTGAAATTTACTTCCTTGTTTGACAGACTGAAAGAAAGGTCTTAACCGTTCCCAGACTTGGACAAAAATCTGGATAAAGCAACTACTCTTCCTGCTAGTCTTTGTACTTCCTTCATGTTTGATGGGCTCTTCATTACCAAGATGGCTTGGCACTTCTCGGGATTTACTTCAATACCTCGGTCATTAAGCATGAAGCCGAGAAATTTTCCTGATTGATTGGCAAACGAACATTTTCCGGATTAACTCATGTTAAATTTTCTGAGTTGATTAAAGACTTCACCGAGGTCATCTGTATGCTTCTTGTCATTTGGAGTTTTGACCGCCATATCATCAATGTAGACATTTATGTTGCTTCCGATTTGATCTGCAAATACCTTTTCCATTAGTCTTTGATACGTTGCTCCGACGTTTTTGAGTCCAAATGGCATAACTTTATAACAATAGTTGGCCATGTCGATTATGAAGGCCGTTTTGTCCTTGTCTACTGGGTTCATTCGAATTTGATATGCATCCATAATGCTCAAGTATTTGTACCCTGATGCTCCATCAACCAGATGGTCGACGCTAGGCAGAGGGTAAGCATCCTTGGGAAAGGCTTTATTCAAGTCGGTGAAGTCGGTGCACATTCTCCACTTCCCGCTCGCGTTTTTTACCATGAAGACATTTGGGAGCCATGTTGTGTACTCGATCTCCCTGATGAACCCTGCTGCTAATAACTTTTTTTATTCTTCCAAGGCTGCATTTCTCCTTTCCTCGCCCAACCTGCTCTTTTTCTGTGAGACAGGTTGTATTTTGGGATCAATCATTAGCTTGTGACATACGAACTCTGGGTCAATCCCAGGCATATCTGTAGGGGTCCAAGCAAATAGATCAGAATTTTCTTTCATGATTTGGATAATCTGACGTTCCTCTTCTGGCTGGAGACTTATTCCTATCCGAGTTGTTTGTGTTGGGCTCAGGCCTATTTGAATGATCTTCAACTCTTCAGTAGGTTGTGGTCTTCTTTCTGAGAAATCTACTCTAGGATCCAGCTCGGTTGAATGAATTCTGAGTTGTTGAGTGTCAGACTTCCTGTTCTGAGATTTTCTTATTTAAAGACTTTTCACATAACAACGTTGAGCTTCATCTTGCTCAGCTGTCATTACTCCTATCTTTTGATCATCAACAGGGAACTTCATTGTTAAATGTGGGGTCGAGACGACTGCCCCTAATGCATTTAGGGTGGCCTCCCGATAATAATATTGTAAGAGGTAATAGCATTAATAAATAAATATTTAACGTTTATGGTTTTGTAAATCCCATCTGACCCAAAAGTCATTATGAGATTTACAAAACCTCTTACCTCAACCTGTTCTCCTGCAAATCCAACCAAGTTTCCATCAAAAGGATGGATAGTGTCTATTGGTAAAGAGAGGTCTTCACATGTTTTCCAAAATAGAACATTTGCTGAGCTTCCTTGATTGATCAGAACTCTTCTGATCGAGCATCCTTCGATGTTTATTCGTACCACCATAGGGTCGTCTTGATTTATGTCTTTTAACCCTGCAAAGTCTTTTTCAGAAAAAGAAATGACAGGGTGAGATCTACCTATGCGAGTATACTCTGCTTTATATACTAAACAGATTATTCTAAGGTGTCTTTTTCTGGACGAGGACGTAGATCCTCCTCCTGCGAATCCTCACGAAATGGTATGTATGGACCCAACCGTTCGTCTTGGAGTGCTAGGACAAGGATTTCGGTCGGAAGATTCTTCTCTACTTCTTCTACGATCATAATCTACCCGAGTTATTTCCTGCTTGCTTTTCTGTCTTCCGTCGTACACATATTTCCGAGGTCTCCTAACCTGATGAGCTGCTCGATCTGATTTTTCAATGTCCAACAATCATTAGTGCTATGTCCAAACGCACGAAGGAAGTCGGACCTTTTTATACAATCAACTCCCTCTAGGATACTTTTAGGGGGTGGAGGAAGTTCAATAATTCTTGAATTATATACTTCTCATAAGATTTGAATCCTCCTAGCATTTAATGGGGTGAATTGATAAAAAATAAGTGTTGATCGGGGTGGCTTATTCAGCCTCCCACTTTTCTTGCCCTTGTCATTTTGAAAGGTAAAGGTCTCCTTATGATTTTGCAGGTTATGAGACAGATTATTATCAGTTGGTTCCTTTCCCAAGAGTTTTGTTAACATTGCTCGCAAACGTCTTTTGGCTACTGTTGCCTCCTCTGCGTCTATCTGGCCTGAAGCTTTACATCGGAAATTAGCTAGTCGGTCGGTTTTGATTTAGCCAATTCGTCCACGAATTGAGTACCACTGTAGAGCAGGTCCTGTCAAAGTTCCTGGAAAAATCTGACATAAAATAGGGTCAGTAGCACCTGTAGTGAGCATTACAGTGTGAAATCTAGTAAGGTGTGAATTTGGATCAGTTGTTCCATCATACACATGTAAATCTGGGAATTTCAAATATCTAGGTAAAGGAACAAACATTATATAATCAGAAAAGGGATGAAAACGTGTATCTGTGTGATTATTCAAATCGATCTGGGATTCTGAGTGTTCTAAAGGAGTGTGGGTTTCCGAAGAGTGCGTGTCGTCCTCTTCTTCTTCCCGTGAGTTCCGTATTTCATTCAAGCGTTCTTGCATTGCTCTGTTCTCCTCTAGTACCCTTTGATTTTCCTGTCTGAGTTGTGCGAGTTGTTGAACAAGTTCTTGCAACGTTGGTCCTTTCATCATTGTTGCTCGACCTTGTTCTAACCATTTTCTGAGATACTTGTGGTTCTCTGGGAAAGTTTTACCAGAGCCCTATGGTGGACGCCAAATGTTCTTACAAAGCCTAATTTTTTACTCAGGACTAAGTGATACAGAATAAGAAGAAGGCTATATTATAGAGAAACTAGTGTGTATCCTAGACGCTACTTGTGCTTCCTTTTATAAGGGTCGAGGGGTATCTTCTATTTATGGCAGGATCTTCTGATTGGGATTTGTCCAGCGTTGACTTCGCCATCAGGCTTCTTGATATCAGCATTTTCCTTAAGTGTCTCCATTCCCTCCTTAAATCATGTCTTGTGTCCTGGAATAATCAACACGCTGATCGGTCTTTATCCCGAACTCTTGATGGTCGAGCTGTCTAAGGAAAGGACGGGCTCTGCCGGTACGTAACAAGATCATTGAGAATTTCAATGTCAAACCTATTTGAGAATCAAACAAACTTGTAGAAGAAGATTGGAATCTATAAGAATGACAAGTTCACATTTAAAAGCAAAAAGTAGAGTTTATGCATTTTTTTCCAGAAGCATCAATCTTCTCTAGAAGCAGAAAAATGACTCAGAAATCATTTCAGAAGATTGAAAATATTGTGTATTAACTTAACTAATGTTTCAGGAAAAAAATTCGCTTTAGAAGCAGAGGAACAACTAAGCAAATCAAAAGTTCATCAATGAAGAGAGAGAAAAGAAATATATGATAATGACACTTCACTAAAAGACAAGACTCACTTTTGACCAGCTTTGAAGCCTTTCTAACAACTTGTAGGACTTCAAGGCACTATAAAAAAGTGATGGAAAATGAAGGAAGACACAAGAAAGAAACCTAAAACAAAAGCTCACGAATTTATGCTTCTACAACATACTTATCCTTCTAAAGAAACTTTTCTTCTGCAGACTGCTTCTACAAATACTCATAATCATTTTTCTACATTAGGAGTGATTCATACAACTATGTACTACCTTAGATTATCCATTCTTGAGTGTTAAAAACCCTTCATATTTAATTCTAAAAAATGTATTTCCAAGCTAGAAATAAGTGTTAGTGTTGGAAAACATGTGGTGGTAACCTATGCATGTTGTGTAAAACCTAAAGAGGCTTGGGAGATTGATTGCATAAACCTGTGGAGACCGTGGGAAAATAATACCTTGTATCAAGCTTAATCATTAGTGAAAAATCCTACCCAAGTAGGTACTAGACGTAGCCCAAGAAGAAAGTGAGGGTGAACCAATATAAAACATTTGTACAATATCCTTTTCTTATCTCCTTATTTAAATTATGCATTTAGTTATTTAAATAATTGTGCTTGTTTGTGAAAATTCGGTTTTTTAATTAAAATTTTAAATCTGACTTTTGAAACAAACTAAATCATAATTCTTGATTAGCCTACATTTGATAATTTATTTATCGTAACAAAACTGCAGATTTATTATTAATAACCTTAATCTATTTTATCACTTCAAGTTATAAAGATTAAAGATTCTGTTCAGAATCATCAGTTCTCAGCTTTTGATATTCTCCAGTAACATAACTACTTCAAATTGAGATTAATCTAGTTTGTGCTTCTAATACAATTGTTTGATTTTAACTAACCTCTACATTATTTGTCAAATTATCTAGCTTTTATATCTTCTGATTAAGCCAAGTATTACTTGAGCAAAGATAATCAGTAAAGATACTTTTCAGCACAGAGATAAAATTGTCGAGGGTCACAATTCAATCCTCCTTCTTGTGACTCTTTGATCCACTGCAGTTGGTATCAAAGCCTAGCCTTTTGGGGTTGAGCACACTTGACCGTGTGAGAGGAAAAGATCCAGGCAGGAGTGATGGCTAACGATGGTCCTGGAATGTTTATACCAAAAGGTTTTTCAACAATTAGACCAACTTTTGAAGGAAAAGATTACTACTACTAGAAAGATAGAATGAAGCTATTTCTAGAATCCCAAGATGTTGATATGTGTGATATTGTTGAAAAAGGAAATTTTATTCCTTTAACTAGAACAGAAACTCCCATCAAGGAAGGATCTAAAGAAGGAACTCCTTCACGAAGGGTTGAAGAAGAAGCTACTCAACCGAAGCCAAAAGAATCTTGGACTCTAGAAGAAAGACATAAATCTCTTCTAAATTCCAAAGCAAAGTTCTATTTATTATGTGTACTTAGTAGAGGTGAATATGATTAGGTAGCAGGATGTGATACTACCAAAGAAACATGGGACACCTTAATAATAGCACATGAAGGGATTGATCAAGTAAAGGAATAAAAAATTAATATTTTGACTCACCGATAAGAACTCTTAAAGATGCTTGAACATCAATCAATAGAAGAAATATTCAATAGATTTACTGTAATCACCAATGACCTTAAATCATTGGGAAAATCCTACTCAAATCAGGAACTTGTAAGAAAAATACTTAGAAGTCTTCCAAAAATTTGGAGACCAAAAGTCACTACAATTCAGTATGTTAAAGATTTGCATGTCCTCAAACTAGACGAGTTGCTTGGCTCCTTGAAAGTACATGAGCAGGAACTGTTGAGACAATCTCACCCTAAAGAAGTTTTTAATATGACAAACTCAGTAAGTTTAAATATCCAGATGAGATGCATCTTGTGTCACTAACTGTGTGTTCAAGTGTGGCAGAGACTTTCTACATCTAAAGTTGTTACAGGAATACATAAAGATAGAAAGGACCTTTAATCCACATGAGAAAGCAAGGATACAAGCAAAGTAACACAAGATCAGAATTCACAAGAGCTTCACTGATTAAGACATAATCTGAATCAGAACAGATGTGGTGCAACCAAAGCTTATGGCTAAGACTATGAGAAACACTTCAAAAATCAATACAGCATGAGATGCAAGATTTGTATGTTCAGATGTCGTCTCATGATTAGATGAGGACCCAGCTAAGATGCAAGAAGACTTAGAACTAAAAAGAGACTCAAGCACAGCTTGAGATGCAAGCCATGAACAGATGCAAGTTCAGCTTGAGACGTCGTCTCAAGGTCAGACGTAGAAGGATGAGATCTTAGCACAGATGCAAGAAAAGTAAGTCAGACTCTGAACAGAAGCAAGAATTCAAGCTCAGCTGAGAAGACAACAAGTAGAGTCAGCATGAAGACAAACAAGGACACAAGGACACTGAAACAGTAGCTTAAAGACTGAAAAGCTGTTGTCTGCCTACTGTAAAGACTGTGCCTACTGCTGTACCCTCCAACGGACTGTAACGGCCATATAATGGCTAGTTTCTCAAGTCTTGATATAAAAGAGACATTATCAAGAGTTGAGTAGTTAGAGAGACTGCCTACACTTCCGTGAAATCATTAAGCATCTTATCACATCTCAACAGACATCTCAAGTGTATCTACCAGCTGTCTGAGCACAGACACATCTCATCTTGAGATCATACATCTGTCTCCTTCATCTCCTCTCTGTGAATATCATTCCAATACTGTAACCAGAGTTGAGACCTAGTCTAGCTCATTTACTTTTATATACATACTTTGTATGAGCTTAGGCTAGACTTATCACAAACATCTATCTGTAACCTGTCTCATCTAAGATAGGAGTGTGCCTAGTCTTAGAGTGAGGTGTGTACATCCTGAAGAGGCCGTAAGAATACTTGTGACTCAGCTAAGATAGGAGTGTGCCTAGGCTTAGTGTGAGTGAGACGTCCTGAAGAGGCTGTAAGAATACTTGTATTGACTGGTTTGTCAATAGTGGAAAATCTCACAGGTTGTGGGGACTGGACGTAGCCCAAGGAGTGGGTGAACCAGGATAAGATCTCTGTCTCTTGTCTCTTACCTTATTCTTATATCTTCTTATCTTGAATCAATTAATACAGCTTGATAACTAAAGATACAGTTGAATTGATAATCAAGATAAGACTTTAAATTAAGGTCTAGACAAAGATCTTTACCAAAATTGTTAAACTCTATCTTGTCTTAACAGAGACTCCAAGTTAACAAACTTGAGAGCACATCTCAACTATCAATTTTAGTGTGGAATTGCAGGAACAGATCCGGAAAGTCTCTATTCAACCCCCCTTTCTAGAGATGTTCAGCCAACTTCAGTTGGTATCAGAGCTCGACCTCTAGGGGTTGAGCACACCTCTGTGTGAAGAGGAAAAAGATCCATGGCTGGTCCAAGTACAAGTTTGTTCATTCCTGAAGGAGCTTCAACAAACAGACCTCCTGCCTTTGATGGAACTGATTATTATTACTGGAAATACAGGATGAGACTGTTCATTGAATCTCAGCATGCTGATCTTTGGGAGATCATTGAAATAGACCCTTATGTTCCATACACCACAGATGAGCTTGGACTTAGGGCAGCTAAACCCAGAGAACAGTGGACAGATGCTGAGAAGGCAAGATATGTACTCAACTCAAGAGCTAAATACCTTCTCACTTGTGCCTTAAGCAGAAGTGAATATGACAAGGTAGCTGGGTGTGTCTCAGCTAAATAAATATGGGATGCTCTTGAAGTTGAACATGAAGGGACAAATCAAGTTAAAGATGCCAAGATCAACATATTGGTCAGACAGTATGAGCTCTTCAAGATGAATGAAGATGAAGGCATTGAAGACATGGTGAGGAGATTCACTGTCATAACAAATGACCTGAAATCACTAGGAAGAACATACTCAAATCAGGATATGGTAAGAAAAAATCTGAGAAGTCTGCCCAAACCTTGGAGACCAAAGGTAACAGCCATCCAGGAAGCTAAAGATTTGAGTACCCTCAGACTAGAAGAACTTCTTGGATCTCTGAAGGTACATGAACAAGAGTTGATGGAAGAAGATCTCATCAGACGACCCAAGTCTATAACACTGAAAGCAGCTTCCAGTAACTCAAAAGGAAAAAAGATAAGCTCTTCTCAACAAACCTCACTCAACTCATCTCAAGATTCTGAAACAGAAGAAGATGAGGAAGAGGAAGATGATAGTGAAATGGATGATGAGCTAGCTTACATCTCAAGGAAGATCAGACACATGTGGAGAGCCAGGGGGACTGGAAGAAAGAATTTTCCCTCAAGGAGAGGAGAAATAAAATCTGACAAGAAAGGACAATTTATCTGCTTTGAATGCAAGAAGCCTGGGCATATTAGTTCTGAATGTCCTCAACTCAGAAAAGAAATAAAGAAAAGTCCTAGGAAGAAGGCAATGATGGCCACCTGGGATGACACAGATGAAGAGGAAAGTCAAGATGGACAGTCAACTAACCTATGTCTCATGGCAAAAGGAGACTCATCAGATGAAGAGGTAAATGAATCTGACTCTGAATATTTTGTTGATGAACTTAAGTCTGCTTTTGAGAATCTTCTGTATGATTCAAATCTTCTTGCCTCTAAGAGCTCATTACTTAAATCAGATTTGAATACAGCAGCTCTTGAGAAAATCAAATTTCTTGAAAAAGAAAATGAAGATTTAAATCATAAAAACAGTAGTCTCATGTTGTCTCACATGAAACTGTCTGAACAAGTAAAAGCTAAGACTCAAGCTCTCAATGGGCAAGATCAAAAAAGGCTACAAGAAGAAAATCAGCAGCTTAAACTGCAGAACAGAATTCTCATAAATGACCTAGAAAAATTTGTAAATGGAACAAAAAACCTTGAGAGACTCATTGGATCTCAAAAGGGCATTTTTGATAAAGCTGGGCTTGGTTATGAGAGATCATCAAATGAAGTTTGGTATAAAGATTTCTTCATTCATGCAAGAAAAAAGAAAAAAGAAAGATGTTCTTGTTGTAGTAAATATGGTCATAAAGCCACAGATTGTTACATGAGACAAGTAGCATATGAGAGAAAGGTAACTAACCATGCAGGACCCAAATACAAGTGGGTACCTAAAGCTAAATCTCTTGTTGTAACAGATGTGCCTGGCAGCAGCAAAGACCAAGAAAGAATGGGTGCTGGACAGTGGATGTTCAAGGCACATGATAGGAGACAAAAGCAAGTTCCTGTCACTTGAGGAAAAGACTGCTGGAGTTGTCTCTTTTGGAGACAACAGCAAAGCCCAGATCAAGGGCATAGGTAAAATTGGTGAGGCCAATTCAGCTCAGATTGAAAATGTATATTTTGTTGAAGGTTTGAAACATAATTTGCTGAGTATCAGTCAGTTATGTGACAATGGTTATCATGTTAATTTCCAGCCTACCTTTTGTGAGATCATAGACTCCAAAACTGGAAAATCATTTTCTCTGGAACAAGAAAGAAAAATCTTTACTCAGTCTCACTAGAGGGTCTGTCAGATCTCACCTGTCTCATGTCTCATGATCATGAGATATGGCTTTGGCACAAAATGGTTGGGCATATTAACATGAGAACTATGAGTCAGCTTGCTAGTCAGTCTCTTGTCAAAGGATTACCTGAGGTAAAATTTGACAAAGACTTGAAGTGTGATCGTTGTATCAAAAGCAAACACAACAAATCAAGCTTCAAACCCAAGAACTATGTCTCAACTACTAGGCCACTTGAGATCCTCCACATTGACCTATTTGGACCAACTAAGACAGTGAGTCTCAGTGGTAAAAAAATATGGTTTTGTCATTGTGGATGGTTTCTCACGATTCACCTGGGTTCTGTTTCTATCTCAGAAAGATGAATCATATGATTCCTTCAAAACCTTTTGTAAAAGGATTCAATCTGAGAAAGAATACAGAATTGGATCTGTTAGGAGTGACCATGGAGGAGAATTTGAGAATGTTAAGTTTAGAAAATTCTTTGATAAAAATGGCATAACTCATAACATCTCTTGTCCAAGGACTCCTCAACAAAATGGTGTAGTTGAGAGGAAAAATAGAAGTCTTCAAGAAATGGCTAGAACTTTGTTATGTGACTCTAGAATTGAAATGTACTTCTGGGCAGAAGCTGTCAATACTTCTTGCTATATTTTAAACAGAGTCACTATAAGAAAGATCTTAAATAAAACTCCATATGAGCTATGGAAAGGTAGGAAGCCTTCAATTTCATATTTTCATATATTTGGATGTGATTGCTATATTTTAAATACAAAAGATCAACTAGGAAAATTTGAAACCAAATCAGATAAAGGAATTTTCCTAGGATATTCACTAACCTCCAAAGCTTACAGAGTATATAATCTAAGAACCAAAACTACTGAAGAATCTATGCATGTAGTATTTAATGAAGTTCAGGGAAATACTCAGAAAGAAGTTGATGAGGAGATAGAAGAACTGATAAAAGATCTAAAGATCTCAACTCAGGAAGCTGAAGAGAGACTCTCACCTGAACAAAAGATGATGAGGTCACCTCTGTCTGAACACAGGAGAGAAGCTCAGTTTGAAGGAGTACCTCTCAGAAGTAGCCAATCTGAACCCTCTCATAATCCTCAAGAAGAAGATAAATCAGATAATCAAACCAGATCCCAAGAAACAAGATAAGAGAATGTTGAGATACAAAATGAACATGCATCTCAAACACCCAGAAGCTGGAGACTGGTAAGATCTCATCCAAGAGATCAGATACTTGGAGAAACTTCAGACAGAGTCAGAACCAGATCTTCCTTCAGAGACACTGAGAATCTAATGTCTCTTCTATCTGACATAGAGCCAAAAGACATACATGAAGCCTTAAATGATGAATCCTGGATTAAGGCCATGGAAGATGAATTAAATCAGTTTGAGAAAAGCAAGGTCTGGAATCTGGTTCCTCCACCATCTCATCAAACCATAATTGGAACCAGATGGGTCTTCAGAAATAAGCTAAATGATAAAGGTCAAGTAATGAGAAACAAAGCCAGATTGGTGGCTCAAGGGTTTAATCAACAAGAAGGAATAAATTATGTTCAGACCTTTGCACCAGTGGCAAGACTTGAAGCTATCAGGATCCTACTAGCCTTTGCAGCCTTCAAAAACTTCAAATTATATCAAATGGATGTAAAAAGTGCATTCCTAAATGGGGTCATAGAGGAAGAAGTCTATGTAAGGCAGCCCCCTGGGTTTGAAGACCCTGACCATCCAGAACATGTGCTTAAGCTATCCAAAGCTCTAAATGGTCTCAAGCAAGCTCTAAGAGCTTGGTATGACAGGTTAAGCTCATTTTTCATTAAAAATGATTTTATAAGGGGTAAGATTGATATTATTTTATTTAAGAAAGAAATTAGCAAAGATTTATTAATTGTTCAAATTTATGTTGATGACATTATCTTTGGATCAACTAATGAATCTTTATGTCAAGAGTTCTCAAGTCTCATGCAGGGAGAGTTTGAGATGAGTATGATGGGTGAGCTGAGATTTTTCTTGGGGCTCCAAATCAAACAGTTAACTGATGGGATATTCATTAGTCAAGAAAAATACACAAGAGATCTTCTCAACAAGTTCAAAATGAGTGAGGCAAGACCAATGAAAACTCCTATGCACCCCTCAACTCAGATTGATCAAGATGAAGATGGAAAAGCAGTATCAGACAAACTGTACAGAGGTATGATTGGTTCCCTTATGTATTTAACTGCTAGCAGACCAGATATTCAGTTTGCTGTAGGAATATGTGCAAGATACCAATCTAATCCTAAAGAATCTCATCTCACTGCTGTAAAAAGAATATTTAGATACTTGATTGGAACCACTAATCTTGGCCTATGGTATGAGAAGGGAAAGAGTTTTGATCTCATAGGTTATAGTGATGCTGACTTTGCTGGAGATAAGATAGACAAAAAGAGCACCAGTGGATCTTGTCAATTCCTAGGAAAGTGCCTTATCTCCTGGTCATGTAAAAAGCAAAACACTATTGCCTTATCTACAACAGAGGCTGAGTATGTCTCAGCAGCTGCATGATGCACTCAAGTTCTGTGGATCAAATCTCAATTGCAAGATTATGCAGTCAGGTACTCTACAATTCCTATTTATTGTGACAATACTAGTGCCATAAATCTTGCTAAGAACCCTGTACATCATTCTAGGTCCAAACACATTGATATTAAACATCATTTTATAAGAGATCATGTGCAAAAAGGAAACATTGAACTAATCTTTGTAGATACTATAAATCAGCTAGCTGACATCTTTACAAAGCCTTTAGTTGAAGAAAGATTCAATGAGAATCTAAAATTGCTAAATATGTGTTCTCTTGAATAAAAATAGTTAGTTGAGACCAGCTCTACTATGGGCTATATGATTAAAGTCTCACCAGAGATGAGACTCAAGTGTCGTCTGTAAAGAGACGTGGGTTCAGACGCATCTGTCACCAGACGTGTCTCATGATTCATCTCAACCAACGTCTCATGAAATTATTGAGACGTTTCCATGTACCAAAACTGAAGGATTGAGCCGTTGCTCAACGGTTAGTAACTGCCCACTACCTGGCAAACTAGCCGTTAGCCTATAAAAAGAAGAGCCAACCTCCCACAACTGCCATAATAACTCCCCACTAACGAGCAGTTATTACGTCTCTCTCGCTCTTTCCTCTCTTGTCTGAAGACTATTTAAGTTTCATCTCTCACTCCAAACTCACTTCCTGCTCTCTCCTCTTCTCTCAAATGAGAATCAAGTTCATAGCATTGAAACTTCCTTACTCTGATAAATCATCATCCTCCTCTTCTCCAGTCAAAATGTCTTCCTCTGAGCAATCAAAATCCTTGAGCATTCACTCCAGCCAAGAGACCCTGTCTCGTTCTCCATCTCCACAACCCAACACTGAAACGGAGCCATCATTCAAGCACCTGTGACTGGAAACAGGTTGTACCATTAGGAGCATTGGTGGGATAACATTGGAATTCCTTCAGCCAATGTTGGTACCTCCCTCTTCAAAGGTGGACTCATCACAGATGCTGCCTCATCTCTTAACCCATTTGGAAAATTTCTGTTTCACTTGGTGGCCAAGTGCATCATGCCAAGAGCTGGCACCTTCAACAAAGTTTATCACCAAGACCTGATGGTGATGTACCATCTCAAGCATGGGATTCCTCTCAACCTTCCATTCCTCATCCTAAGGCACATGGAGCATGCCTTCCACAACTCCAAGATCAATGCCTCTCTTCCATTTGGGATGCTCACCACCATCATCATGAAGCATTTCAAAGTTGACTTCAGCAGCTGTGAGAAGTCTGAAGAGAGACCTGGATATATTGGCAACAAGAATCTCAAGTCTCTTGGTCTAGATGGTAAATTTATTCCTTCCCCCACTTTTTCCCTTAACTGACTCCACTCCTGTTGTACCTACCACAACACAGGCTTCTCCTTCTTCCAAGATGTCTGAAGCCAAAAAGAAAAAGAAGAAGAAGGCCTCAAAGGAAGCTATTGAGGGATCTCAAGAAGGATCTGAGATCCCTGTCAAAGAAAAGAAAAGAAAAGTTCAACCATCCATCTCTACAGAGACTGAGAAGAAGAAAAAGAAGAAAAAGAAGTCCAAGTCTGAGTCGTCTACTCAAGCTGGACAGACTCCTGCTGAAGATGAGCCACAGCCTGAAAAAGTGGCAGAAGAAGAAGCAATAAGAAATGAAGAAGAAGAAGAAGCACAGCTTGAAGGGGATATGGCCATGACTGAAAAAGAAGCACCTGTTACTGAAGAAGAAGAGCTTCTGAATGCAGAAGAGACCTTGGTCCACTCACCCCAACATCAGTCACCTCCACACTCTCCTCCACCAGAAATGATCACAGAAGAAGTCTCTCCTGTGAGCAAAATAGTTGCTGAGACCTTGGTCAGCTTGGAGAAGGATACCACTGCCTCAAGCCATGAGACAGCTCCAGAGCAGCAACAACTTGAGCATGAGACAGTGGAAGTCACAACCACTCAACCAGCCTCTCCAGTAAGAAGTGAACAAACTCACTCCTTCCCTACCTCATTTCCCACTCCTGGGAAATTCTTTGTTGAGACCATATTCAACAGTTCACCTCTGCCCAAATATGATCAGTCTGCCCCATCTGCTGCAAGGCCTAAGCCAACTGATCCACCTTCATCTGAACCATCCATCCCCACACATCTCTCCAACTCAATTAATACTTTTCTGAACCAGCTGCATGAGGAACAACAACAGTATCAGCAAAATCTGAGTGTTAGACAACCAGAAGAAGATTCTGAAGAAGCTGAGACACCACAGAAAGAGGCAGGATGCCTTGTTTGATGCCTTTGATACAATACTCCAAGTTATGCATGCATCAAATGATTTCCACAAGAAGATGAATCTGCACCTATCCAATCTGCCTCATCTGCCTGATATACCTCAGACTGTGCTGCGCCCATCAAGACCTGATTCAGACTTATCCTCTTCCCTAAAGTTGTTTGGCTCCTTGAAAGTACATGAGCAGGAACTGTTGAGACAAGCTCACCCTAAAGAAGTTTTTAATATGACAAACTGAGTAAGTTTAAATATCCAAATAAGATGCATCTTGTGTCACTAACTGTGTGTTCAAGTGTGGCAGAGACTTTCTACATCTAAAGTTGTTATAGGAATACATAAAGATAGAAAGGACCTTTAATCCACTTGAGAAAGCAAGGATACAAGCAAAGTAACACAAGATCAGAATTCACAAGAGCTTCACTGATTAAGACATAATCTGAATCAGAACAGATGTGGTGCAACCAAAGCTTATCGCTAAGACTATGAGAAACACTTCAAAAATCAACACAGCATGAGATGTAAGATTTGTATGTTCAGATGTCGTCTCATGATCAGATGAGGACCCAGCTAAGATGCAAGAAGACTTAGAACTAAAAAGAGACTCAAGCACAGCTTGAGATGCAAGCCATGAACAGATGCAAGTTCAGCTTGAGACGTCGTCTCAAGGTCAAACGTAGAAGGATGAGATCTTAGCACAGATGCAAGAAAAGTAAGTCAGACTCTGAACAGAAGCAAGAATTCAAGCTCAGCTGAGAAGACAGCAAGTAGAGTAAGCATGAAGACAAACAAGGACACAAGGACACTGACACAGTACCTTAAAGACTGAAAAGCTGCTGTCTGCCTACTGTAAAAGATTGTGCCTACTGTTGTACCCTCCAACGGACTGTAACGGCTATATAACGGCTAGTTTCTCAAGTCTTGATATAAAAGAGACATTATCAAGAGCTGAGTAGTCAGAGAGACTGCCTACACTTCCGTGAAATCATTAAGCATCTTATCACATCTCAACAGACATCTCAAGTGTATCTACCAGCTGTCTGAGCACAGACACATCTCATCTTGAGATCATACATCTGTCTCTTTCATCTCCTCTCTGTGAATATCATTCCAATACTGTAACCAGAGTTTAGACCTAGTCTAGCTCATTTAATTTTATATTCATACTTTGTATGAGCTTAGGCTAGACTTATCACAAACATCTATCTGTAACCTGTCTCATCTAAGATAGGAGTGTGCCTAGTCTTACAGTGAGGTGTGTACGTCCTGAAGAGGCTGTAAGAATACTTGTGACTCAGCTAAGATAGGAGTGTGCCTAGGCTTAGTGTGAGTGAGACGTCCTGAAGAGGCTGTAAGAATACTTGTATTGACTGGTTTGTCAATAGTGGAAAATCTCACAGGTTGTGGGGACTGGATGTAGCCCAAGGAGTGGGTGAACCAGGATAAGATCTCTATCTCTTGTCTCTTACCTTATTCTTATATCTGCTTATCTTGAATCAATTAATACAGCTTGATAACTAAAGATACAGTTGAATTGATAATCAAGATAAGACTTTAAATTAAGGTCTAGACAAAGATCTTTACCAAAATTGTTAAACTCCATCTTGTCTTAACAGAGACTCCAAGTTAACAAACTTGAGAGCACATCTTAACTATCAATTTTAGTGTGGAATTGCAGGAACAGATTCGGAAAGTCTCTATTCAACCCCCCCTTCTAGAGACGTTCAGCCAACTTCAGGAACTACTTGATGAAATCTCGCCAAAAAAAGGAAAACCAATAGCTCTTGAAGCTGATGCTCAGAATCAAAGAAAAAGTCCAGTAAATCAATCTACTCTAAACTCTGCTGCAGAATCAAAAAATGAAGAAGATACAAAAGATGAGTTAGCTTCTGCAGATGAAGATGAACTTGCATTTATTAAAAGAGAATTCAAAGAATCGTAAGGAAAAGGAATAAAGGAAGAATACCCTCTATACCAAAGAAGGATTTTCAAAAAAAAAAATGAACAAGGCTCAAATAATATGCTATGAATGCAACAAACATGGACACATAAAAGCAGAATGTCCAACACTCAAGAAAGATAAAAAAAGGTTCCAAAAGAAGAAAAAGGCTATGATAGCAACGTGAGATGATTTTGAAAGTTCTTATGAAGAAGATGGAGAAGGAAAGGAAACTGCAAACCTATGTCTCATGACAGATAGTCCAGAAGAAGATGAGGTAAATGAATCTGAACCCTTTGTTTCTTATAAAGAATTACAAAATGCCTTTGACAATCTTTTGTCTAAGTCTCATATTCTTGCCCATAAATGTGCCTTGGTAAAATCTCAATTTTTTGAGGCACAAAAAGAAAATGTTTCCTTAAAGGCAGAAATTGGGAAGTTATTCAAGATAAATTATTTTCTTTAGCAATCTCACTTCAAGTTTTCTGAACAATTAAAAATTTAAAGACTGAAATCTTCTAAAGAAATTCCAAACCACACCTTACTTGAAAAAGAAAGCACATTTCTAAAAAATAAAGTACAAGAACTAACTCTTGATCTTGCAAAATTTGTAAATGGCACACAAAATCTTGAGAAGTTAATTGGTTCTCAAATAGGTGTGTATGAAAAGGCTGGTTTTGGATATCAAGAAGATCCAAAACAAAAATTATATAAGAATTTCTTCACAGCCAAAAGGTACCAATAAGGGTGTTCCTGTTGTAACAAAAAGGGGGCATAATGCTTCAAAATGTTAATACAGAATAAAGCCTCCTAGAAGGAACCAAACTAACCCCAAAGGACCCAACAAAATATGGGTACCTAAAGTTTTACTTGCTTCTGATACAAGAATATTTCATGGCTGCCAAAAAGAAAAAGCTCTTGTTCTTTGATAGTGGATGCTCAAGATTATGACTAGAGACAAAAACAAATTCATATCAATTGAAAGAAAATATGGAGGGATTGTTACCTTTGGTGACAATGGAAAGGGAAAAATGTATTGGTAAAGTAGGTAAGATAAATTCTGCACTAATAGATAATGTACATTATGTAAAAGATTTAAAGCACAAACTTTTTAGCATCAATCAATTATGTGACAGTGGCCGTGAAATTGTGTTTTAACCAACAGTTTATGTGATAAGGAATGAATCCACTAAAAACATATTATTCTCTGGTACAAGATATAAAAATCTTTATAGTTGAAGATCTTTCTAACCATTCTTGGTTTGCCTCTTTTGAGAAAGACAAATGGATTTACATAAAAAGATTGGACATTTAAATATGAAATTAATTTCAAAGCTTTCAAAATGGGATTTAGTAAATAGTTTACCAAAAATCGGTTTTTAAGAGGATAAAATTTGTGAAGCATGTATTCAAGGAAAACAAACAAAATCCATTTTTTAATAAGATGGTAAGGTATCAATACTTTAAATATTTTGAGTGTGCGTGTCTATATATACACACACAAACATAAAGGAGGTTAGTGGTAGTGTAGCGGTAAACACGTCCTATTATTTAGCAAATTGTAGGTCCTATGAAAGACTCTCAACGAAGTGAACTTTTAACATTTTCATGCGAAGTGTTAAAACCACTATGAAGTGGTTGATCCGATTCGGTTCATAACCAATTTCTCCTGTTTATAATCGGTTTGATAGTTTCATTTTTTAATTCATTAACATGTTTGATCCAATAAACTAATCGGATCGGTTAATGCTCCAGTTTTCGGTTGAACAAGGTTTCATAACATTGAAAAATCTTTTTATATTGGCTTAGGACAAGAGGTGTTTCTTATTAAGAAAAAAACTCAAACCGACCCATAGTTTGAGTTTAACTAATTGTGAAAAATTTTCTTATTAAGAAATACAAAATTTAGAAACACAATGAGATCTATTTGGGAAAAAAAACATTTTAGATTGAAATATATTTTTACTCTTATTTGTGATACTTATTTTCTAAATTGATTCATATACGGAGTTTTAAATTTAATATAACATAAATAGATAGCGAGAATGACAATAAAAACAACACAAAAAAAATTAATTAAAACGTTTTGTTGATAGGGTGAAAAAATTAAAAAAATGAGTATAGGAACAAAAGATTGAATATAATAACCTTAAAAAAATTGAAACTCTTTTAAAGTGAGAAAACTACTTGAGAAAATAAGTAATTATAATCATTAAATAAAAATTAACAAATAAAGTTATAATCATATATATTATATATTAATACATATATGTAATAAATTATGAAGTTATTTGATCTTCCTGTAACTTCGAGCTTGGTCGCGAATCAAGGTCCTATGGCGGAACGGCGGCGGCGGCAAGTGGTTGGTGGTGGTGCACCTGCAAAGACTCCGATGCTTCAGTCAGAAAGGATTCCAGCAGAGTAACAGTATGTATGAGAGAAAGCGTACCTGAGAGATGCACCACCGAGGTCTATTTATAATGTAATTTTGGCGGGAAAGTCCGTTAACGGTTGTAACGGATTCCTGGTATTTTGGGGGGACGCGCTCATCTTGGATTGAGGCCACGCGCCGTAATACGTTGTATTCTCGAGATGTGTTGTGTCGGCATGTGAATGTCGGTTATAGTTGAACTTTGTGAGGAATGTCAAATGAGTAAACTATCTCTGTTGTTCTCGGATATCATGTGCGTTCATGTGGATTGTCTCCGTTGACCCCGGACCATGTCGGTATACATTCAATATCGGTTCAACAATCTTGGTCGTGGTATATTAGTCCAGAATAGTTGCCCCCAAGTTGGATAGTTTATGAGAAAGTATCCGACTTTGTGTAGGTAATCGGTTCGAGATAAAAATTCTCCATCTAGATCCGTGATGTAAGATTGTCCGACGTCGTCCGAGACTGTTTCCGGGGTGGTGACTTTTCATATCCCAACATAACTTATGTGACTGTTGATTGACAACCGTTTTTGACACGTGTCAACATCGTGTTGTTTTGGGCCTATGGGCCTCGTTTGCTGGTGTGATCTCGACCGTCCATTTCAAATACTTAAAAAGGGGGAGTTATGAACGGTTTCACTTTTGGCCATTTTCTCTTCTTGCGAACTAGAGATTTCCGGAGCTTCTTGCTTTCTTCCCCGTTTGGTTTTTTGCTATTTTCTTCTGCAACTTCAGTTGCTATAACATCCCAGAAATTGGAACTTAGGAAACAGAAGGAAAGCCTTAGGTGGTGAACCCGGCCCAGAGAGGGAAGTTAGAAGTAGGGTGAGAATTCAGCGGTTAAGTGTGATTTCTGACAAGAAATTAGGGAATTGATTTAACAAGAATTAAAGTGGGGAAGGGTTTGGATGAGAAGAATTAAGTTAGAATAAGGTTTTCATGGAGAGGAATTAGATTTGAGAAGGAGGAAAATGAATTGGAACCAAGAGGGGCACAAACCGAGGTTATTGCTTAATTTTGGGAGTTAGGCCTAATGACCTTAGTGCACTAATTCACAAATATCTAGAGCCAAGGGCGTTCAATTAAGGTGATTCCACTTTCATTAGAAAGCTAATTTCCGGGGCTTCAGTTTGATAGGATATATGATAGGGTTCCGAGCTCATTTGCACTTCCAAACAGACTCATCCTCGCTCAAGCAAAAATCTCGCTTGAGCGAGAATTGTCCAGAGAAGAGTTACTCTCTGGGGTATTTTCGCTCAAGCGAGAATCTAGCTTGAGTGAGAATACACGAAATCAGTTTTTAAAAATAGAGAGTCCCACTCTCTTCTCTCATTTTTCCTTGTCTCCTAGGGTTTCTAGAGAGAGATTTTTAGAGAGAGAGGGAGCTTGTGGGCTTGAAGGAGGAAGAAAAGGAAGATCAAGAAGCATCTTTAAGGTTCCCAATTACTTGAGGAGCTTGGGATTTCCCCTCTCCACCTCTCATCCGCCCCTATTTCTTCCCCTAAGATGAGTGTGGTTCACTCACTTGCTTATTTGTCATGTAAATTCCCTTGTATGACCCCTATTCTACCTTCCCTTGCTTGCATTCATGGTTATTGATAATTAGAGGAAGCTAGGGTTGTTGATTTGAAGGTATTCTCTTGTAATGCAAACCCTAGGTTAGAGGATTTGGGGGTTTTCATGAAATTGAAGGTTTGGGGGTGTGATTATGCTTATAATTGCTCATGTTTATGTATTTCATCATGTTTGTGCATAATCTGAATGTTTGTACATGATTTTACCCCCATCATGTTCATGGAAAATGTTTGGGTCTTTGACCTCATGAAAATGGTAAAGGAAAGGGTAAAGGAAATGTTAAAAGAAATGTTAAAGGAAATGTTAAAAGGGCCTTCGGACAATGAGGTGCAAGAGAGGTAACCGCTTTACTCCTCGGCCAAGGGGTAATTGAGGTTCCTCAATTAAAATGAACCCTGCTTGTTTAAGCTTAAAACTTAATGAGGTTGGCCTTGGACGACGGTCCTTGGTCACATGGCCGAGAGCTCAAGAAGGTTAAAGTGAAAAGAAACCGTGGGTGTCCGGGTTATGACACTTGAGGACTAACTCTGCATTGATTGACTATGTGACTGACTCATGATTTCAGATTCTCCCTTAAGTCCATTTGCATAATTCTGTAAAGTATGTTGTATGTTTCATGGTCTAGTTACCTGTGTTGTGATTTATACATGATGTTTATATGATTGTATGTTCTCCCCCACACTGTACACACACTTACCGCACTCACTGGGACGTAGTCTCATCCCACGCTATGGGAAATATCTTTCAGTGTGCAGGTCATTGTTCTGGTACTTAGCAAAGGAGCTGAGGATTGACTTGAGGTAGATTATGAAGGCGATCATTGGAGTTCTTTTAGTGTAGTTATTGGTTTAATGATGTAAATTAATATAATTCTTCAGTAAAGGATTAAATGTAATTACAGTTAATTGGTAATTGGTGTAGAAACTTGTAGTCGGCCACGGAGGCCCATTTTCCCTGAAAATAGATTAGAAATCATATTATGATGAACTGTATTGATGGTTTTTCTAGTTTTCAGGTGAAGCCGAAAATTGGGAAACGCCCAATTTTCAGGGGAAACTCTGCCGGATTTTCGGTAGGAGTTTTGGGGAACCATGACACTCTGTGTCTAGGTTCATTTCCCTTAGATTTGAATATAATGTTTCATGTTGTATTGTAGATTGAATTGTAGTGAAGGCTTAAGTAAGCGTTGGATTACCTAAGCGATTGTATGATTTGTTCACCGATATCGAAAATGGTGCGAAATAATTTCAGGAATTCGGGAATAATGTTTCCAACGGACATTATTCTTGGATTCAGAAATTTGGACGTTACACTTGTTGCTCTCTGCCATTGGGATATTGACCCCAATACGTCGTTCCCCTCTTCCACTTTTGTTGTTATCAACTAGTGTTGTGCGGGCTTGTTCTCTGCTCTGTGTGATATTGTGCATGAACTTTGGAGTGGCGGATTGCTTTGAAGAGTTCAAAGAGCTTTCCGCGAGACTTTTTGGAGGTACGGTTTTGCCCCCCATTCCATCTATTCTTCTGTATTTTCAATTTTTCTGGGGTCATGATTATGAGGGCAAAGGCCAGGGCTTTGGCTACTAAAAATAGATGAAATTGTTTCGTCGTAACTGAGGACAATGAGGATCCGAGTATCCCTCACCTCATTTTGAGACGCCGACGCTCCTCCGGGGTGGCTAGTACTGGGAACGCATAACGTGAGTCAGTGTTGGAAACTGCTCGCATTCTTCAAAGGTGGAGCTTTCCCGAGGTGGTGTTCGCGGAGTTTTCCGGGGTGTTCCAAGAACAGTCTTGTGTAGACTCATCATCCTCAGGTATTAATTTGTCCTATGGACTTTTGGGCAGGTCCGAGATGGGAAAGCGGAAAATCCATAACTCACCGGCCACAAACTACCCCGTCCCACCGGGGTTGGCATCCATGACCTGGGTTGACACGGAGGCTCTTGGCACGTCAAGCATGTATAGTTCCGAAGCAGCTTTGGAACTAGGATTCTGTCACGTGGAACGGGTGCAACCGGGCAATAAAAAGGAATGGGAATTATTGTCCCCTGGCGAGGATGGGAGAATTTGCTCCCAAGGAGATTTCCGGGAAGAGATGTTCATCCCGATGTATAAGACGGTATTTGAGGACCTCAGATTTTGGCTTCCTTTCTCATGGTTCGAGGTGGAGGTTTTCCAACATTTAGAAGTTGCCCCATCCCAGCTTCACCCAAATGGTTGGGCCTTTATGAGGAGTTTCATTCTTCTATGTCATGGTTTGGAACTAGAACTTCATACATATGTATTCTTCCATTTCTTCCGGCCTCTGGTTATGAAAGACGGGAAAGATAGGTATTCCTGGCTTGCACTACGTGCAAGTGCCGAGGGAAAGATCTTCGAGATCTTTCAAGAATCATACAATAATTTCAAGGAAAAAGTTGTCTTTGTGAGGCCGTACGGAGAGGGTCGGGATAATGTCCTCGGGAAGGATGGCAAGGGGATTATTCACCCGTATTGGAATCAAAACCACTTCTCAAGGTCTTCAAAGGATTACACGGTGGATTACGATGAACTATCTAAGGCGGAGCAGGACGTAGTCGACGCCATTCAAGCATTTGTTAAGGACTATGGGGTATTAGATTGTCAGTCCGTGATATCCGAGGGCGGCAATGTTACCCGTGCCTCTCTGGGTAATGCCAAATTTTCTTAATGTTTTAGTCGTATTTGTTAATATTTGTGCTAACCATCCCAGTATCTTTTTGCAGTGAACATGGCATCAAAGCAGCAAGCTAAACTGGCGGAGAGGTTGGCGAGGTTGGCCAAAAAGAACGTTGCTGCTTCAAAAAAGAAGGAAAGCCAGGACGCCACCGAGCAAGATCTTCAAGTGACGGAAAAACCAAAGGCTAAGCGCCAAAGGATGAATGCTACCCCCACATCTGAGATTCTGGCTACTCAGGCCCCGACCAAGGAGCCTGTTGAAATAATATCAAAAGGTTCTTCTTCCTCTTCTATGCTTCCTCCTAAAGATGTCAAGGGGAAGAAAACAGAGGTGGTATTCGGCGTCGCTCTCCCTGCTTCCGAGATGACCTCGGATGAGGTCCGTCGTCATCTAGCGACGCAGGGTCAAGCGTTGTTTAAAGACAAGTCCGCGGAAGAGATGGTGGCAATGCTTAATGTTGCCTCAGATTGGGGAATGAGGTTCGCCATGATGGCGCAATATTTCATCGGAGCAACCCGGGACCCGCAGCCTTTCCCCCCATGAAGAAGGAGCTGGAGAAAGTGACAGCAAAGCTGGAGTCTGATGAACTAATAATGCAAAAGGCCTTGGCTAACGTGAAATTGCTAACAAAAGAGAGGGACGAGTTGGTGCAAAGTGTCTCCGACCTAACCAAGCAAGTGGAAACCCTCTCCCTTGAGAAGAAAAAGGCCGAGGATAATTTCAAGACGGTCGCTGAAGAAGCAAAGGCGGCGCTTGAGGCGGCTAAACTTTCCAAAACTGAGGTGAGCACCTTGCAGGAGCGGGTGAAGGAACTCGAACTGGAGGCCGAAAGAGAGAAGCATGAGAATGAGACCATGGAGAAGATGTGGATAGATGCCTCCGCGATGTACTTTTATGTTGCAATTAAACAAATGAAATATATGAATCCCGGTGTTGAGATGAACACTAAGGGCATGTCTGCTCTATGCACTGTTGAAAACGGAAAGTGGTTCCGTTGTGATCCCACCGGGAATGTGGAATGTGAACCCGGGGATGAAGTGCCTTCAACCCCTATCCTGCATGGTGACGACGGTGAAGGAGAGGAAGAGGATCCCAACCCTTAGGATGTAGCCAATGAGGAGAAGGAAACAACAGAGACTGCTGCCACTACTGAAGATGTTCCGCCTCCAGGTGGCGATGAATAAAGGGTCGGGATGCTGGTTTAAATTGTAGTCCTTTTCCTGTTTTGGCATTTACTTCCGGTTTAAACTTAATGTTTCTTCGTTTTGTGGTATTGCCTTGAGCACATTCATGTTTTATGCAATTGTTTTGTTTTTCGTTATTGACAAGCTTAGTCGTTGTGTGTCATTCCTTGCCGGGGTTTTACACGTTTTCAGTGTCGAAGTAGATTCGAGGTGACTTAGGGATAGAATCCGCGATACTCAAGGGATTGCGCCCGAGATGGTCGAAGGACTAGGCCCGAGATGCTCAAGGGACGAGCCCGAGATGGTCGAGGGACTGCGCCCAAAATGTTCAAGGGACAAGCCCGAGATGGTCGAGGGATTGCGCTCGAAATGCTCAAGGGACAAGCCCGAGATGATCGAGGGACTGTGCCCGAAATGCTCAAGGGACAAGCCCGAGATAAACGATATCATAAACAAAGCGATTCAAAAGCAGATTATGTCGGCCATATTTCATTAATCGAGATCATTAATCGAGATGAACTTTCCCAGAACACATTACATCCTCGAAAGAAATGAAAACTTACAAAGTACATAGCAAATTACTAAGAAATTAGCTAAAATACCTGCAGAGTTTATCCACGTTCCAAGTTCGAGGTATGACTTCTCCGGGGAGTGTCTCAAGTCGGTAAGCTCTTGTACCCGTCCTGTCTATTACCCGATAGGGTCCTTCCCAATTCTCGACTAGCTTTCCCTGCGCCGCATTCTTATTTCCGACATCAGCCCTTCTCAACACAAGGTCTCCGACGTCGAAAATTCGTGGGACCACTGCCTTATTGTGGCATCGTGCAAATTGTAGTTTGATGGCGGTTTCACGAATCGAGGCTCTCTCACAAATTTCTTCAATCAAGTCCAACTCTTCCTATATCCTGCCGTCATTGAATCCCGGGTCATAAGCATGCAGCCTGAAGCTTTATTCCTCGACTTCGACCAGGATAACTGCATCAATGCCATACGCTAAACGAAAAGGTGTTTCCCATGTGGTTGAATGCGACATAGTGTGATAAGCCCAAAGGACGTTTGGAAGTTGCTCCGCCCAAAGGCCCTTTGCCGTGTCTAGTCGTTTCTTCAGGTCCTTGAGTATCACTTTGTTAGCAGCCTCCGCTTGGACATTTGTTTGAGGATGCTCAACTGATGAGAACCTGTGATGGATGTGGAAATCTGACATCAATTCTCAGAACCCCTTGTCCGTGAATTGAGTCTCGTTATCTGTCACAACGGTGTGTGGAATTCTGAATCTACATATGACAAAGTAGTCAATGAATTTAGAGAGGTTCTTCGTCGTGATCTTTACCAGAGGTTGCGCTTCGATCCACTTGGTAAAGTAATCCACAACAACCGCAATGTACTTGAGCTGGCCGGGTGCTATAGGGAATGGGCCGAGAATATCAACCCCCCACCACGAAAAAGGCCACGGTGCTGAGATTGACCATAAGGATTCGGTCGGGGCTCAATGTATGTCGGCATGTCTCTGGCATGATGGGCACTTCTTCACATAGCTCACACAGTCAGCTTCCATCGTCGGCCAATAATACCCCGCTCTAAGTATCTTCCGAGCTAATGAATACCCTCCAGGATGGTGGCCGCAAATGTTGAGTCTCAATATAAATTAAGTATTCAATTTAATCCAAGACTCTTTACCCTTGGTTTTAATGTTTAATAAATTTGATTATATAAACAAATTCTACTGAGAAAGGTAGTTTGTCTTTGTTATTGCAGCAACTCTGAAATGAGTAAATCTTCAAGTTAAAGCAACTATCTGAAGAAATGATCAACCTGTTGAAAGTATGTGCGTACTGAATTTGTGCCTGCTAAACACATACTCTCTAAACTATCACTCGATGACGTGGCAGTTCGAGCTCACTGAAATGAAGAACTCTCTGAAGTACTTGAATCTACTGAAGACTTTCTCAACCCTCTGATGACGTGTACCATTCCTTATGCTGAGAAGTTTTACTAATTCGTGCAACAAAATATCTGTCAAAGTCCGAAGGCTTTCTGCGCAAAGACTTAAAGGTCTCTAAATGTCTTCTGATATCATCTACAAAAGGAAGCTTTTTACAAAGTTCTTTCCGCATCTTATGGAACATCGTGGACGAAAAAGGAACTTCTGAACCTGCTGTGTGTCAGAGCAGTGCTATCTCTGCACACCTACTCTACTCAAGCCAAAGACTTTCACAAGCTTATCTCTCAACGACTACTTTTCTGGATGCTATATATGGCTCAATAAAAGGCCTTGAAGGAGAAAGAGAGAGCACGAGCCAAATAGAAAAACCTCACAGAAAGGTAAAACGCTCAAGAAAAGAAGATCAAGAAAGCATAAATTGTTAGAGAAGCTCTCTAGAAAGAAAAGAAGAAAAGTCTTAGCAAAAAGAGTGAATCAGCCATATTAAGAGAAAACCCTTTCAAACCAAACACTCTATTGTATCTCAATTTCCTTGTACTTAGATTTATTCCTTGTATCTTGAGTTATTCTCAATTATCCATTTGTACAAGAGAACCTGTGTTTAAGTTTCTCAGAAACTTAAACTTATCAAATTTGTAAACACTGTAAAGTGTCTGAGAGCCTGGAGAGGCTTGGAGGAATAAAGAATACTCAATTGAGCCTGGAGAGGCTAGGTGTGCAAAGAATACTTGGTTGAGCCTGGAGAGGCTAGGTGTGCAAAGAATACTTGGTTTAGCCCGGAGAGGTTGTGTTTAAAGAATACTTGTAATCTTGCGAGATTAGTGAAAAATCCAGTGGTGTGTTTGCCCTGAGACCGGATGTAGCTCACTGGATTAGTGGGTGAACCAGGATAAATTTCTGTGGCTAAGTTCTCTCTACCCTTAACTCTTTATATTCTGTTTAAACTAACCAAGGAGGGTTTTAGAAAAGTTGTTTTACTAATCCACTCATAAAACAATCTTTTCTTCATAAGAAAAACGTTTTCAAAAGCTTTTAGTCAACCTTCTGAGTTGCATCAGCAAGTTGCTGAAAATCCCAGTTTCGGAAGGTTACTCAAACATTTCTAAATCAGTTTGCTTGTTTAAAAGGTTTTCATAAAAATTTGTTAAATATTATAAAACACTATTCAACCCCCTTCTAGTGTTTCCTGTGGTTCTAATGGCAAACACCTTCATGGACTTCTGCCATGACTTAATCAATGAGATCACCCGAGATGCTTTTCATCAAAGGTTGGGCCAACCATCTTCTGTAAAGAATTTCGTCGACCATACAGTACTGATTCGCTTGTCTCTGGATCCGACGTGCATTTTCGGGGTCCTGAGGCAATGAGCCGTCCTCCAGGTACTTCAGTATCTCGGTGTACCAACAATCTTCGGAATCCAGGGACATGACCACGGTAGGAGTCGGGATCACTTCCTGAATTACAGATTTATTATTCCCATAGGATCTCGTGCTTGGGAGTTTAGAAAGGACATCGGCTCTGGCATTTCTCTCCCTCGGAATGTGATGAATTTCTACCTGGGAGAAACTACTACCAAAATCTTTGACCTTTTCAAGGTATTTCAAAAGCAAAGAGTCCCTGACCTGGTAGTCACCTTTTACTTGGGAAACAACCAACTGAGAATCGTTGTTGACCCTCACCCGGGATGCTTCGATGTCAGACGCCATCCGCAATCCTACAATCACAGCCTCATACTCGGCTTGATTGATGGATGTCAGAAAAGAAAAGCTCAACGAATGTTCCAGGATGACCCCCTGTGGACTTTCCAACAGTATGCCGGCACGACTTCCCTTCGGATTTGAAGATCCGTCAACGTGCAATTCCCACCATTCGTTAGAAATTGTGAATGCTGGCATAAGTTCTGCGATGAAATCTGAAAGAGCTTGAGCCTTAATTGCTTGACGTAGTTCATAGGTGATTCCGAACTTTGACAGTTCAACCACCCATGAGACCATTATTCCGGCTAGATCTGGCCGATGTAGGACTTGTCGGATGGGTTGATTAGTGCGGACAATGATTTGGTGAGCCTGGAAATATTGACGGAGGCGACGAGCAGCAGTCACCAAGGATAATGCAATTTTTTCCACTTTGGGGTACCTGAGTTCTGGGCCTTGTAGGGCTTTGCTGACAAAAAATACTGGGAGCTGGATGCCATCAACTTCCCGTATCAACACTACGACAATAGCTTCGTCTGCGACTGATACGTACAAGAACAATGTTTCCCCCAATAATGGTCGTGTCAAGACGGGAGGAGATGCCAGGATAGATTTGATCTGCTAAAAAGCCTCTTCACATTCATGGTCCTAAGCAAATGACTTCCCTTTCTTGAGAAGGCGGAAGAAAGGCAGTGCCCGAGATGCCGACCTTGCGATGAATCTGGTCAGGGCGGCAAGCCTTCCTGTCAACTGCTAGACTTCCTTCACCGAGGCAGCTCGACATTTATCCAGGGTAGCCTCTACATCCCGTTCCGTGAGCATGAAGCCGAGGAATTTTCCGGCTCGGACGCCGAACGTGCACTTCTTCTAATTTATTTAGACACGTGTTATACAGCCTAAGCTGATCAAAAATCACACTGAGGTCCCAAACATGGTCTGTGTCCGTGGTACTATTTGCAATCATGTCATCGACGTAGACCTTGATGGTCTTTCCAATCTGATCACGGAACACTTTATTCATTATCCTTTGATAAGTTGCCCTGGCGTTCTTAAGCCCGAACGACATTATCCGGTAGCAATAGTTGGCCCCGTCCGTCATGAACGCAGTTTTTTCTTGATCCGGTGGATACATCAGAATTTGATTATAGCCGGAGTATGCATCCATAAAAGATAAAAGGCGAAAGCCGGAAGATTGATCGACCAAATGGTCGATGTTAGGCAGAGGGTAAGAATCCTTAGGGCAAACTTTATTCAAATTTGTATAGTCTACACACATTCGCCATTTGCCATTCGACTTTTTAACTAAGACTACATTCGACAACCAAGTTGTGTACTTTACTTCCCTAATGAATCTAGCGTCAACGAGCTCAGAAACTTGTTGTTTGGCGGCTTCATCTTTATCTGCCGACATCCTCCGGCGCTTCTGTTCAACAGGTTTGACTCTGGGGTCCACTGACAGACGATGGCAGATAACATCGGGATCTAATCCTGGCATGTCGGCCGCTGTCCAGGCGAAAAGATCATAATTATAGCGAATGAGTGTACAAAGTGCTTCATCGTCTTCCGGGGATAGCCCACTCCCGACTTGAACGACCTGGTCTGGGGTGGAGCCAATCTGAAGCGGTCGGAAAGTGCCTTCTAGAATGGGCTAATCTCGGTGAAATCTTCACGGACATCTAAATCAGCTAACATCACCCCGACTGAGGAGGGTTGGTTATCCACTTTTTCACTCTAAGATATGGGCTTCTCCGGCTTGGTGATTTTCAACGATTCCTTATAAAAGATCGAGCCATAACCTGATCACCCCGGATGCTGATGATTTCTCCTTCGTCACTCCAGAACTTCATCATGAGGTGGTTAGTGGAGATGATCGCGCCAATGGCGTTCAGAGTGAGCCTGCCAAGAATGGCGTTGTACGTGGTGGGGCAATCCACCACCAGAAAGCACACCTTGGTGGTCTTGGAGAGTGGGGGCTGGCCAAAGGTAACTAAGAGTTCCACGTAACCCTCTGGTTGAATCTTATCTCCGATGAAGCCAATCAGATCCCCGCCTTTGTAAGGCAGCAAGTCAGACTCCGGAATATGCAGCAGCCGGAAGGTCTTAAGAAACATGACTTCTTCGGAGCTTCCTTGGTTTATGAACACTTTGCGGACCTCATGATTAGCCATAAATGTCGTGATGAGGAGAGGGTCATCATGGCCCGGAATGACTAGACCATAATCATCCTCTGAGAAACTAAGTGGAGGGAGCTTTCGTCTCTGGGCGACATGCTCGTTCTGCGATGAGGACGACGTCGACATAACCTCCTTAAGGTGCCTCTTTTTCGCATTTCCAGATTCTCCTCCCCCCGGCAAATCCTCCTGCAGTGACATATATTACGGGATGCTTGGGTGATGTCAACTCTTCTCTAGGTGGTGACCTCTGTCGTGATAAGGAGGGTTGTTCACGACAATCCCTCCTGGAGGTGGAAGGCGGAGTGCGATCCACTATGGGTCTCCTCGAACTCGATCTCCCCCTCCGAGGTGATCTCGTCCTCGACCTGCTTCGATCATGTCGGCTGGATTCACACCGACAATCGTCGTGCCGATAGTCGTCTTTTCGGCTTTCAGCCTCTGGGCGCTGAGATGAACCTCCAGCGTTTTTCTTAAATCTATCCAACTTGCCACGCCAGATTAACTCATCAATCGCGTCCTTCAAATTGAGGCATTGATCAGTGTCATGCCCCTGGGACTTGTGGAACCTGCAGTACTTGGATTTATCCGTCATAGGTCTTGGTTTCTGAGCTCTCGGCCAGCGCATCCCGGCTTCGTACATTTCCACGTTCAGTATCTCATTCAGAATTTTTCCTCGGGATGTGTTCAACGGGGTGTAAGAGTTGTACCGCCTGAGAACTTCTTTTTCTCCTTTATTTTTTTCTTTATCATTTTTCTGTCCCTGTGTCTTTGAAGCTTGGCCGGGGTTAATGTCCTTTACCTTGAGGGCAAGCTCCTCGTCCTCAAGGCTTATATACTCTTCCGCCCTGCTCAAAAGATCATTCATGCTTGACGGTTTCCTTTTGGATAAATCAAATCCAAAAAAGGGAATGTGGAATGAGGCCATCTTTGGCCAGCATCAACTGTACTCCGGATTGCAGTCCTTGGACCAACAACGCCTCTCTGGTAAAACGACTGATATAATCTCAGAATGATTTTAAGGGGCCTTGCCGGATCTGCTTCAGAGATGCCTCAGTTTTTGGCTGGACCTTGCTCGTAGTAAAACTGTTGATGAATTTCGCCCTCAAGTCGGCTCATGTATTGATAGATCTCAGAGAGAGAGTTTGGAACCACCTGAGGGCGGTTTTCTTCAATGATAGCGGGAACACTCTGCACATGATTGGGCCTAAAGCGTTCCTGATTGACATCGCGGATTCATAGATGTCCAAATGCTCCAATGGATCACCCATTCCGCCATACAGCTCCGGGACTGGGACCTTCTCGAAGCGCTTATCCACGGGAAACAACATTATTCGCTTAGACAAAGGCAGAACAACTTGAATTACCTCATCATCAGGTGCATGACGAGACTCATCTAGTGTCGGGGTTGTCCGGTTTCGTGGACGAGAGTTAGAGTGCACAGATTGCATAGATGGCTGTGGAGAGTGTGGTGAAGGACGAGAAGACGACGGACGTTGATCACACTGCGGTGAAACACGGTGCTCTGGCTGTGGTGAAACTCTGGTTGGACGGTGAAGAGAATGTCAATGTTCAGAACCAGCTTCCTCGTGTACGAGACGACGCTGAAGACGTTCCATTTGTTGTTCAGTTTCCACTTTTTCCAGGCGTTGAGCGTACTGTTCCAACATCACTCCTTGGCGGCGAATGAACTCCATTTATTCTCCACGAGATGGCTGGTCTGGGGGAGACGATGGTGAGCCATGGCTTCCTGGAGGTGGAGGAGGAGGATGAGCACGAGAACGTGCCGTAGCAGGGTATGGTGGAGGACTGCCTACAGTGGCAGAGACGACTCTAGTGGTCTCAGAGAAAAGAGCTGGCGTAGTTCCGGTGGCCATCAGAGGAGTAGTTCCTTCACCTCCGGCGGCTGAAGAGCTGCTTCTTGTTCCTACCATTTTCGATCTTCAAAGAAAACTCAAGAACTTCATAAAAGAATGGAAAGATCCAAGAATGAAAGTCTTGTTGAAGTTTTCGTTCCCCACAGACGGCGCCAATGATCTTCCTGTAACTTCGAGCTTGGTCGCGAATAGAGGTCCTACGACGAAACAGCGTGGTAGCAAGCGGTTGGTGGTGGTGCACCTGCAGAGACTCCGATGCTTAAGTCAGAAAGGATTCCAGCAGAGTAACAATATGTATAAGAGAAAGCGTACCTGAGAGATGCACCACCGAGGTCTATTTATAATGTAATTTTGGCGGGAAAGTCCATTAACCGTTGTAACGAATTCCCGGTATTTCGGGGGCACGCGCTCATCTTGGATTGAGGTCACGCGCCGTAATACATTGTATTCCCGAGATGTGTTGTGCCGGAATGTGAATGTCGGTTATAGTTGAACTTTATGAGGAATGTCAAATGAGTAAACTATCTCTGTTGTTCTCGGATATCATGTGTGTTCATGTGGATTGTCTCCGTTGACCCCGGACCATGTCAGTATACATTCAATATCGGTTCAACAATCCTAGCCGTGGTATATTGGTCCAGAACATTATTTAAATCTTAATAGATATTTTTTTCGTGCAACAAAGTGATCTCCCATTTCCAGCTAATCTCTTTTGATGTGTAAATATCATCAAAGTGCGTTTTATTTCTTGAAGAGAAAACTTTTTTTGTCCAGTTTGGATACATTTTTACGGAAGAACTTCTAGATGATAAAAATAGAAGAAATCAAAGAGGTCAAATGAATTTAACTTCTCCATAAGTTGAAATTAGTTACTTATGGAAAAGTTAAATGGGAGAACTTTTGGAGTAGGTGAGCTATAAAGACTAATTTCAACTTATGGTGAAGTTAAATGCATTTGACCTTTTTGATTCATTTTATTTTTTTCACCTAAAAGTACTTCAAAAAGATGTTTCATCCAAATTGTCTCATATAAATGATCAAGGATTAAGTTTAATAATTTCATAATTAGGATTGAACCTGATTTTCACGTATTATACCTTAGGGCCTGTTTGGTTTGCATTTTCATTTCCTGTTCTCATTTCCTGTTTTCATTCTGTTTCCTATTTTTTGAAATTTTACAAAGGAAAAACTAGAAATGCTGGAAACGACGATTTTTTATTTCCAGCATTTTCAATTTTTCATTTGTAAAATTCCAGAAAACAGAAAACAGGAAATGAAAATAAGAAATGCCCTAATTATTTCATAAAAGAAAATATCACATAAGCATTGAACATGCTCCTTTGGATTCTAGTTTCTACATTGCATAATAATTTTTTAAAAATTAAAATAAAATCACTCCAATAAAATGTGTATCATTCATACATAACTCATTTTGGGTAATTAATTTTAAAATCAAATTTATCTGACCAATAGACAAAATATCCTTTAATCAATCTAAATTCTCAAAATCAAAGTTACATGGGATGGGAGGCACCGAAACATGGCGAATTCTATCGTGTAGTTATGCGATGGGTGTCTCACGGTGTTCCCCTCATTTCTGTATAGTTTTCACTACTTTTTTTAAAATAACAAGTTTTCATATTTGCAATAATAGTCCTTTGATTTTGGTTAAATTAGATAAGGCCTCCGAATTAAATTTATGGCACCAAATAACAGATTGGTGTTGTGGGCAGTGGGAGGGGGACTGGTGTCCGATGACGATCACTCTTGTATAAGGCTGTTGGAGAAACATGCCCATCCCGCAATATCCCTATCCACCATTGGAGAAGCATACACACCAAGCTTTAAACTAAGGGTACCTGCTTGCTCATTCAAATCATCATCCTCCAGCACAATAACTCTCCTTTTCTTCTCCCTTTCCCTGTTGCCCTTTGAATTCCCGAGATTTACTTCCTCGGAGCAGGAAGAAGAGCTGTTGGAGGCCGGAATCCCAGACTCAAGAGGGAAAAATTGTTGTCCCACTCCCACACCATCTGCTGGCACTAGATTCACTCGACTAGCTATGAACAGATCCCCATCCCATCTCCAATCATTCAAATCTCATTATGAGGACCTCTTCCCCATAACCCTCAAATCTGAGGAAGAACCCACGCCATAAAAATGATAAGCTTCTCCACCAAATCTAGCTTCCATGACCACAACCAAGAATTCCTAAACTCAATCCAATTACTCCTTAACACAAATAATTACATCTAAATTAAGTCACAGTACTAAATTAACAGCACAGAATCACAACAATGAGCCTCAGTTCATCCCAAAGAGTCCAGAAAGAGCACACCTACCCAACCGTGATTCCAATTAAGGGCAATCCAGATAGCCAAGTACTAGCAACTAACCACCAACACTTCCAATTTCCCAAGTCAACAACAGTAACAGAAACCTAGCTGAGCTCAAGTACCTTGAAACAAGCTACGAATAAAATTTGGTGCCCTAAATTTAATTCGGAGGCATTATCTAATTTAACCAAAATCAGAGGACTATTATTGCAAATATGAAAACTTATTATTTTAAAAAAGTAGCGAAAACTATACGAAAATGAGGGGACATACGGTGAGACACCTATCACGTAACTATACGGTAGAATTCAAGTAGTGGAAATGTTTTATTGGAAATCGTAGCTTTTAATATTACCAATGCATTGAATATTGTGGTAGTTACAATTTCCAATAAAACCTTTCTACTTTCATTTTCTTCTGCAAGGTTGCGAAGAACCGTTCGTATTTTGATGTTCCGGTGGAATGCTACCTTTAACTGATCTCTGGGCGCCGTCACGTTTGTGACTCTCGTGTTTTTGACGAACATTCAATGGAGCCCATTTGCCCTATTGGCTCGCGTTGTGCCACTGAAATCTCTTCTCTTCTCACTCCTCCCTCTCCTCTGCAAGTTCAGGCAAGCTCTCTATTCTTCTACCTCTCTCAATTCTCAACCTTCCCATTTTGCCCACCTCTTGATTTTTCTGTTTTGCTATTCAGGAATATTATCACAACCTTTTGTCTGCAAGGCAGTGCAGTGGCATCACAGTCAAACATGATGGGAACTTTGGAAAGGGTACTTCTTTTAATTTTTTCCTGATTCTAATACTTGCAGGAGCATGTTTTTCTCTTATTCTTGTATATAAGCTGTTAAATTTTTAATGTGTATTATTGTATATATTTCCTCTTCTTCTGGAGAAATGCAGGTGTATATGCTACCATGGACTTTAAAGAGGGGGGACTTGTTCTGAAGGATCACATGCTTGTGGGGGCTCAACACTCTTTCAACAAGGTTTATTTTTCTCTTGCACAATCTTTTTTGTGTAGCCATTTCAAAGCTTTTTGCTTCTTTCTCTTATTTTCTACCTTACTTTGCAGATTGATTGTTTTGTCTGTAGCTTCTGCTTTCGTTTTATTGGTTCCATAGAACTTCAAATTGGAAGGAGGCTTTACTTGCAAGAATTAAGGGCCAATGAGGGTCATGGTTGTGATGTGGGAAACTTTTCAGGCTCTTCTAAAGGCTGCCATGAAATGGATTCATCTGATGAAGAGGAGAGCACTGAGCAATTTGGTTCTGGTAGTTCCAAAACTAAAGTTCCTCTCCCTGAAGGTGTTGTGGAATCATTGATGAATGGCCAGTTGATATTGCCCTACTCTGAGAAGTTCTCTTTGCCGCCAGCTGTTCCATGCCCTGGTGGATGCGGAGAAGCTTACTATTGCAGGTAAGGCTAGGGTTGCTTGAAGAAATAAATCAAATAATATAGGGCATATACTGTATAGTGCTTTATTTTGCAAATGTTTCCTTCCAAGGAGTAGGAATAAATGATTACTGTGAAAAATCTTGTGAAAATTTTGGCCAGAAATGAATGCTGCATGGGGATCCAAACTCCAATGTGGATTGATTCGCATTTAATTAACAAAAAAAAGTAAAACTGATTATAGGGTCTTGGTAGTTTGACACCTTATCTACTTTACAGTGACCAGTAAACCGCATCTGTATATTCTAAAAGAATATAAAAAGAAAGGTGCATAGAGCATTGATTTCAGTATCTCTGTATCACACATGAGATTTTAAAAAAGAAAAAGAACCTAGAGTCCTGTAAAGGTTTGCACATTGTTTTATGTATCCAATTTTACAGAGAGACCAAGATAGTATATTCCTGTTGTTAGCCTACTTTTAAGAGAATTGCCAGATCAAAGCTGATCTGAACTGCAGTTTCCTGTGGTTACTAGGATATTTATTCTTCCACATCATTCTTTTGGGTTTAAAGCATGAAAGAAGTTCTTCTGATGATATTTCCATACTTGTAGCACGTCATGCGCAGAGGCTGATTGGGAATCCTCCCATTCTTTACTCTGTACTGGCGAGGGTTCTGATACTGCACCTAGGGGGGCACTCCTCAAATTCATCAAACATGCTAATGGTAAGACCTTATGGGCATCAATGATCAGCAATCTTTAACAATCTAAATTTGTTCTGAACCCTTTTTTTTTGTGTCTTGCCTATTTATTTAATTGTTTTTTTTCCTTTTCTCCCAGAAACAAATGATATATTCCTCCTTGCTGCAAAGGTAAGCTTTAATTTTTCTCTGAATTTCTTGTTTCTTGAATGCTGCCTGAGTGCACACACATACTTTCTATACATGTATATCTGATAACCTCACTGGTATTCGTGTCATTAGAGTTCAATAAGCATCACTGTGAAGTAAATGCTGGCACATTAAGTAGAAAAAAAATCTTGCAAAATTTTGCTTCTATAAGACATTGGTGCTCCCTCAATACCATATGGTCCTTATATCTTCAACTATTTTATAACTTTTTTCCTATCTGAGCTACCCTTTTATTTGACATTAGACATAGAAATGTGTGTATTTAAATTTTCTCAACTTATCAAACTAGATGTTTTCATTAGTCTTGCATAAATTATCTTTACTAGACTTATCTGACCAGAAACCTGATTGGATTTTATGACTAGGCAATTTCTTCTACCATATTAAGGTACCGCAGGATAAAAGCAAACTGTCTTGAAGAGCAAGTAAAATACGAAACATCCTGTGATCCAAACCAATGTAATCTCTCTCTTCTTTTGGAAGCTTGGAGGCCTATATCAATGGGACACAAGAAAAGGTAGTTACTAGGTACTAACTAATTTACCTGTTTATATGAAGTCTGAATACAGAGTGCTTATACTTTCGTAGTGCATGATGGAATTTTTAGGCAAATTGCACTGACATCTTTGTTGGTAATTTCAATTCTGACAAATATCAAATATGCATGTTTATCCGTGCCTTCCACCAATATACTGGACCATGGTTTCATGTAATTAGGTTTAAAATATTTCTGGTATATGTGTCACACTACTCATGCTTATGTTGTTGGGTTGTTGAAATTGTATACTCTTTATTGGGCTTGAGAAAATCCAAGATATAATTTCTTTATCAATTTTTTCTATGGTTGTCAAATTATCCATTTTATCAAACTGTTTAGAGAGTGAAATATGTCCTTTGTTAGACTTCTCACTAAGCAATGCAGATTTGAATTTTCTTTATTGTTAGAATATTAAACTTTTCTTTAAAATTTTTGTTTCTTGCAAGTATAACTTTAATTTCATCAAACTACTTTGTAAAACTCATCTAACAATAATATACCAACTTGATTGTTCAAAAGAATAAATATAGTTTTACATTAAAAATTGCCATTCAATTATAGTACATTGGGAAAGAGAATTTAATGATCCTTTTTTTTTTTAATTTTACTTTTGATGTTGAACATTCTTGTATGATTTTATTTGAACTATTTCAGAGTAGTAACTTCAGAGTGTTTGCAGGTGGTGGGACTGCATTGCATTGCCAGATGATATTGATTCTTCTGATGAAGCTTCATTCAGGATGCAAATAAAAGAGCTGGCATTCGAGGTGAGATTCTTCAGATGTTTATTCACCGATTTAATGTGTTATAACCATACCTAATTTTCTGGTTATTGATTTGATGTTTCAGTCTCTCCAACTTCTTAAGACAGCTATATTTGACAAGGAATGTGAGCCATGTATCCTTACAGATGCTAATTTGATAATGTATTCGTATGTGCATGCCCAGTGACATTGTGTGTTCATTTTCTTGGAATTTTAGCTCCAAGTCCTTGACGCCTTCCAGTATTCTCCCTTGAAATTTATGGACACATCATTGGCATGTTTGAGCTGAATAATCTGTAAGAGCTAACTGTATGGGGCTTTGTTTTTTATCTATTCTTTCTAGCCATACATATTGTGTTTACTTCCATTAACAGAATGCTTGATATTGTAATTTAGGTATAGCAATTGAAGTAAACTGAACATGTGAGTTATAATTTAAATTTTGGATTATACTGATATGTATATTTATCCTGTGTTTATTTGTCAGCGATTTGGTTGTAGCTTCTCCTGTGGAGGATTACTTTTTATACATTGATGATATGACAGATCCTGATAAGGTTAGAATTTGGTTCACCTTGCTTTACTACTTTATCTAAAAAGATTAAGTTCTTTTTACTTTTTATGGTATCACTTATCATTAATGGCAGGAAGAAGCTGAGAAAATTACACAACCAATTCTGGACGCTCTTGGTGAAGACTATTCTATTTGTTGTCAAGGTATATCAGCTGACAAGTTCTTGTTTTCTCTTATGATATTCATACTTCAACATTTGGTTCTCTCTTTCATCTTTCCTTTTTATTGAATTGTGTTATCATTAATGAAGTTTAGCTCTGTCTGTACTTAACATAAAGTGATTCATTTCAACCATTATTTTCAAACGTTGAGTGATAAATCTATTTAGTTATTGAATTGTATTTTAGGAACTGCATTTTTTCCTCTGCAAAGCTGCATGAACCATTCCTGTTGTCCTAACGCCAAAGCTTTCAAAAGAGATGAGGTATGTGGAGGCAAAACTATCTTAGTTTTATCTTTAATTCTGGTTTGGTTTGAGCTGATCATATTTGACTTCTTTTGATGCCAAAAAATATATGATTGGATAATTTTCTTTATCCTTTTACATTTTTATTCATGTCTTTGTTTTAACTTGAAAAGAAAATGGGAATTCTTTTTATCCATACTGCTGCCATCTGTATTTTCAAGATCCCCTAGCCCTCTGATGAGTTGAAGTGTTCCTCCTGTGCTTGCTTTGTTGGTTAAGCATGTGGCTTTTTTCTTCTGTCATAAATAACATAGAAACAATAATCTTATAATAGCAATTAATTACAAAAGTTCAGAATGTAATGTTGGCTGACTATTTTGTGTTATCATTATTGAATTCACATTTATTTCTCTATATTGGATTCAACATGTTTTATTGTACTTCTCAATTCAGCAACCTGTCTAGATTCTGTTTGTGTTACTGCTGTTTGGTTCTAACCTTGAAAACATATATGGCTTTTGTCTGCCAAAAAAAATTGGCAACTAATTATGTTTGGCTTTCCTCCTTACTCCTTATTACCTCTGCCTTAGATTTATCTTTAAAATCTAACATCCTTTGCATGCAGGATAGAGATGGCCAAGCAACAATAATTGCGCTGAGGTCCATTTGTAAAGGAGAAGAGGTTGGTTTATGCCAATATCTAATAAGCCAATAATATTTTTAACTAAATCGTTTTACTGAGAATTGGTATGACAGTATGACTGATAATGTTTATGACACCAATGTTGAGTAAGAGACATCTAATGGAATTTTACCGTATTAAATTTCTAATGTTTTTTGGATATATCACCATGTTACTAATTAACATTTGGAAGGACTTTCAGATAACCATCTCATATGTTGATGAGGACCTTCCATTTGAAGAGAGACAGGCATCCCTTGCAGATTATGGTTTTAGATGCAGGTGTCCAAAGTGCATTGAAGAAGAGCCATAATGCTACTACAACTTCATGTAAACAGTCACGCAGAACCAACCAAACTATTTTAGAAGACAACGAGGCTTTTCTTAACTGTGACTAAGTTAAAATGCAAGGAAAAGAGGAGGTATGCAACGAAACTACACCCCCCAATTGCCTGAATGCAACATGTGTTACACCAGTTGTTTCACTTTATATTCTGTAGAAGCAAAATTGGAATGTATTAGCACAGAGATACTTGAGTTGTTTCAAAACTTTATAATAGATCACGTCATCTGGGGCACAAGGTTCATCCATGAATTTTACCATGTGGCTTCTCCAGCTTTTGTTTTACTTACATGGAACAACCGAACAAGGGAATAAAACATTGGTTTATAATTTTACGTAGTCAATGCGTGTTTAGTTTCGTGCCTTTTTTAGGACGAACATACATTACGTTGAAACTGGTCAAACTCAAGTTTGGATTCCCCAACGCAACTATTTATAACTTTGGAGACGCGAATTTACCTACTTTCAATGATAAACCAAGCATGTTTAACTTCAAGATAGATGTGTGTTTGAGAGCATTTCACCATGAATCCAAACACAATTTATACAGCTGAGAAAATCTGTTTCAACTATCTATATTTGTATTGCTAAAACTTGCCATTAATATTTGGTGGTCTATAATTTTTAAAAAATAAAGACGGCTGATTGTTAACAAAAGTAATTTTAAACAGGGTGGCGGTTAACATACACTCCAAAATTTAGTTGTACCATACAACCAAGTATATCTTGGGAATTGGCAGTTTCTCGGGGTAATTTTTAAAAATAATGATTTTTTAATTTTTGTAAGAAGGTCCCTATGCATTAATAATAGTTTTCAAGATAAGTCATTTTATTTACACCTCACATGAGTTGTTTTCAACAGTTGTCTTTGATTTTTAATTTTTTTTTATAACTAGACTAAAAGATTCCATTGGAGTATCATATAATAATTAGATATTAATTTAATAATCAGTTTATACGTGATACTGAAATCAAAATCTCAATAAATTAAAAGCAATATGCTATTACGTTTTACCAAAACTTTATTTTTTTTTAAGAAATATGTTCTCCAAGTCTTTTTGGCTTAACAATACAAAAATTATAAATTCTATTTCATAATAAAGCAAACTCAAATTAATGATTTTATCTATAATTTATGTATTAAATTATAGAATGTACCTTTTAGGGTTGTAATTTAATATTTTCATTTGTTCACCTAAAATGTTATATTTAAATTTACTTTTGTTTTCAAATTTTAAATATTTTTTTATTTAATTATACATAATGTTTAGTAATTTTAAATATTTTTTCCAATCTACTTTTTATGTTTTACTTAAAATTATTATATGTATATATATATATATAATAATTTATATTTTATCTATTTTTTTCTATATTACTTTAAACACTTTATTGAAAACTTTACCTACATGTGAAAGTAACGTAGAAAATAAATACATAAAGTGTTTAAAGTTTTCAATAGTAACATAGAAAAGTTTACTTAAAAAATTATAATTTAGCGAACACAGTCTTTAACTTTAAAACTCAAATGTATTTTTAGTTTTATTTTATTTTGCATAAGCCACATTATTTTAATTTTTTTAATTTTGATGAAACATTTAAAAGTGCTTATAGGAATAATGGTACAAAATACAATTCATTGAATTTGCCACTTAAATTAAGTACCTAATACATAACGTCTAACACCTTAAAACAAATGAAACTAGAAAATTAAGTAGGAAAAAAAACGTTATTCCATTCATAAGAAATATTTGAAAAGCAGGGACTACTAAGCAAATTCAAAAAAAATGAATTTCAATTCATAAGGTTGAATTAAAAAAAAAATATCTACAGTTATAAAAGAGGTGTGTACCATACACACAATTTGATATGAGTGTATATTAAATACAATCTTTAAACAATGATTGTGGGAATATTATCTGAAATAATAATGACTGAAAAATAGACAATAAAAGAATTTGAAAACCAAATCTATTAAGCTTGGTACCTAAGTATGATGATACCATACTATTACTATAGTCAATTAGCGACGCTCATACTCGTAATATCGTCAGTGTTATGGGGTTTTCATTTGTCTCTTATCATTTGCTCTCTCTCTTCAACTTTAAAACTTCGCTTCGAAGGTGAGCTTCTCCACTTGTTCTCTTTAAGATCAGAACTTCAGAAGTATAATAATGGGAAGCTTAAATTTAAAATTTAGGGCTATGAGTTGAAAATTCAAGCAGGAAATGTGGATTTGAATTTGAATTCAAACTTTTTTATATATATATATATATATATGAGAGTCAGGATCCGTTGATACCAGGTGTCAAACTTTAAGAGGTACACCCACTTAATAACTTTTTGTAAAATATGAATTTAATCAATCCAAGTATATATATATATATATATATATATATATATTGGATTAGTTGAAGATGGTTGAACAAAAGCAGTTTAACAGCAGGTTGCACTTACTATATACGAGAGGATTCTGTGAGAAGGTCAAAATCCAAATCCGAATTGGTTTTTATTTTTCAATAATCAAATTGAGCATATAATACATATCATAAGAAAGGATTATTCAAAGAACTTCACTATTATGCGCGACCAATACAAAAAAAAAAAAAAAGAGTTCAAGTGGCAATGCAACAGAATGTTGAAGGCATTTCCAAGTTTAAATGGTATTATAGAGAAACCATCAGTCAGGATGATCACATAAATATTTGTAGGAACGGATAGCAGTTATTTATGGGTATCAATTGATATTTTGTGGGTAAGCTATAAGATTTCCTGTTTATAATTATTTGTTGTTAATTTTATCCTACGCCTTAAGATGTTATGAAACTTGTTGATTTCATATTCCATTCATACAATTTTGTTAACTTGCAATTTCTTTCTGCGTAGTTCATAAGCTTGCATTTTGTATGTTTTTTCTTTTTGGTTTGTGTAGAAAGAATATCTTATAGTAAAACTCTAAGTCTACGTAGAGACCAGACAAACATGTCAGCAACTAGATTATATATATATATATTTTTTTTATTTACATGGAAAGTAATGAGGTTTAAACCTAAGATCTCATGCTAAACTACCCAAACCCTCAACCATTAGATCGATCTAGTGGGTAGATTATATAATATTGCTTGTGAAATAAAGATATTCCATGGTTAATTTGTATATATTGCTTTAGATGACAACTTGAAATATAGCATAGTTAGACTTTCCAAGAGGAAGGCTTGTGAGAAAGATGAAAAAAAAAAATACAACTTCCACATCAGTCGAACTTGAAAATTGTCCTAAGAATCCAAAATTGAAGAAAATGAGAAGCAATTCCCAAGGTTTTTAAAGTTGCATATAATGAATTTGAAAATTCTTTAGAACACGATCTAGTAAAATGCCCTCAAATTTGGCAATACCTACCAAATCAAATGGATGGAGTACATATGGTTTATCTAAAATAGGGTCCATATCAAATGCATTTAGAATATTATTCTTTGGGCAAAATTTATGGCACACAAGTTGGATAAACTTGTACCGGTACATAAGTAAGGATGACCATTGATTTTTGTTTATGACAGATCGACGGATGGTGGTGTTCGAATGGCAACCGCTGACAACATTTGTTGTAACTTATTCAATATTGCTTTTTTACCCCGTTTCAATGAACTTTTAAAATTCGAAAATGCCATATAACTTAATCAAAATCTTAATTTTTGTCATCTTCTTCGTAGGTATTTGCAGTTGCAGTTTCCATTGGCCAGAGGGAGGTATCCAACATCCAATTCCCGTTTACGTTATAACAAGGACAAGTGTTCCCTGGCATTGCTGTTCATGATTAAAATTACAAAGATAATATGTGCATAACAAAATTAGAGCAAAAAAATGGATATAACATTCAATCTTGATGTACACAACGACACAAACAGCCTCCACGATGTATGAAGAAAAATCAGACTTACATTACACGAGACAATGAACAAATCCCGGATAACATCCCAACTAATTTGCTGCATTTGTTGTTGTTGGACGCCCAAAAAAGATGACCAACGTTACTGCAAGCCCTTCAGCAAATGGTGTTAGCAAGGAGTTTCGACCACTGCAAGTTGTGACGGTCAAGCTCTTTCTACAATGGTCACGACGGAAAGAAAAGGGTGGGGGAAGTTTTCAAGGGAGAGCTTGTCAAGACTTGTTGAATCAAGATGGTCATATCAGGAATGTTCTCATGTGCAAAAGCTCAGATCAAGTTAAATATGAATAATTGATTGTATCTCAAGACTTCAATTGACACGGTTCGTTATTTAACACTTCAAGCTTATCTTTTATGAGTCATGGTGAATCTCATAAATTTTAGCATTTCCAACCTAGCACCTCTCTTTTCTTTCTTTTGTTTTTTTTTTTTTTTACTTTTTACACGTCTTAAATGGCCTTGGTAAGTACACATTAAATTGATTCTTTTCTACTTTTTATACAAGAGTGGTTTTTTTTATATTATGCATGTAAAGACATTGTGACATTGACTCAGAAGAATAAATCATGTGTTGTGCTTTCTCAACATAATCTTGATGTTTCCAACATTTGTGAGCACGGGTATGATGATTATCCTTATGCATCTTATGTTCATTGTTTTGCTCATCAGTTACAACTTGTCTTGGTTATTGCATCAAGAGAAGTTATCCAATTCATCAATTCTCTTCCAAAGTGACTTTTATTATCAACGTTGATTGTTCCTCTAGTAAGCACCATGATAAGTTACAAACTACCAAGTTAGATGAAATTGCACATTTGTTAGAGATTGATGAGCTTAAAACTGGTAGAGGGTTAAATCAAATTGGTATTTTGAAACGTGTTGGGGATACTCATTGGAGCTTACATTTCTTTGTAGCTTGATAAATATGTATAATGCAACTTGTTCTGCTCTAGAAAAAATTATTTTTGATGGATTAACTTATTCTCAATGTGGTGATACTGACAATGCTTACGAAAGCTTGGCCTCATTTGAGCTTATATTGATCTTGCATTTGATGAAAGAGATTATGAGGATAAAAAATGTTCTTTTTCAAGTTTTACAACAACAATCTCAAGTAATGTTGTGCATTTACTCCATTCCACAAAAGCATGAGTAAACGCACCAATAAAGCATTATTTAAGAGTGAAAATATTTTTTCTTACAATTGATAAGCATTCAAAAGAGTTGAATTGTAGGTTTAATGACCAAGTAATGGAGATGTTAACTCTAAGCTTTGCTGTAAATCCCCATTATGCTTATAAAGTTTTTAACATTGATAACATTTGCACTCTTATAGACAATTATTATCCCATGAATTTCAATACATAGAAGTAGATTAATTTGCAATTTCAACCTCAACATTTCATTGTTGAAGCTCATCAAGAATTAAATTTGAAGAATTTGTCAACTAACCAAGAATTGTATACATGTTTGGCAGTAAAAAAAAAAAGCAGAAGTCTACTACTTGATTGATAGACTACTTTGCCTTATCATGGATCTTCTAGTTCCTCCAACTGCAATTAAAAGATCTTTTTCAAAAATGAAAACAATCAAAACCATGTTGAGAAGTAAGATGGAAAGTAACTTTCTAGAAGATAGTATGATAGTCTACATTGAAAGAGCTATTTGTAGAAACAAGAACGGGGGTCGAATTGTGTTTATGAAAACTTTTCGTTTAAGATGGAATTTTTACGCAAATTTGTTTTCATAGAAGACTTCAGACGAGTTGAAAAAGAGTTGTATGAAGATATACTCTCTTATATGAAACTTCAGTAAGAATTTTTCTTATATGAAATTTGTTTTCAAAGATAACGTTAAGTCTCACGATTACTATAAAACCCGTTAAGGTTAGTTAATAAACAAAATCATAGAGAAATGGTTCAGAGAACTTAACACGTTTATTTACCTGGTTCACTCATTACCATTGTGAGCTACGTCTAATCCCAGTACCAACACGCAACTGGATTTGTCCAATAATTTTGAAAGATTACAAGTATTCTTTTGTTACAATCCTCTTCAGGCTGAACAACCAAGCACAAGTATTGTTTTCAACCTAGCCTCTTCAGGCTTAACAACTTCTTAGAAGTGTTTAAAAAGATTTGAACTTGACATTCATATAAGTTCTTGTTCCAAGTGTGTTTAAAGAATAACTGTAATGTAATACATAATATGAAAATTTGTTGTACAAAGAATATCAAAGCTATACACGAAATTTTGCAGCATATGGGTACGTGAAAAATTATGCATTCTCTCTTTGATCTTAAATGAGCTCCAAGTATTTATAGGCTTCAGGGGTCTTCTCTCTCCAAAAATATCAGTTTAGAGATAGAATTTTATGCGTTGAAGTCGTTGAGAGACAAGATGACAACTAGGTACGAGGAAGACAATGTTATTCTGAACCTTTCACAGGGTTGCAAAGCGGGTTTCCACTTTAGTGCTTTACTTTTGGAAGCACCCTAGAAAGTTGTCTTTTGTCTTCCCATCTTCAGCAAAGAAACTTTGCTTGATGTAGGTCAACTTTGACTTTGGCAGAGTCTAAATTGTTATCTCCTCAGACAGGCTTTGCTTCAGAAGGTTGAGCTCTTCAGAGAGTTGATATATTTCAAATGGTTGATATTCTTTAGACACTTCATGTCGTCTGAACAATTCTGATAATATTATCTGAAATATTCAAAGTGCAAAATTTGTTATTTTTATAGTACATGCACTCAGTTTGTCATCATCAAAATTGATTATGGAGGGTCTTAAGATTATTCAGTCTTGATACTCAACGTTATCCCCCCTTTTTGATGATGACAAACCCATTAAACATAAATTTGACTAAAGTAAGGTTTAAGATAAGTGTGAGCTTAAAAGCTTCTGTGAGATCCACCTGACTTAGTCAGAATTTGCATTTTTCTCCCCCTGAACTACACAATCTTAATAGAATTTGTTAGTAAACTTTACTCCCCCTTATGTCATCCATCAAAATGGTGTATCAGAGAAAACATGTATATAAGAGCAGTTAAGGATTGAGGGGATCATAGCAAAAACACGTGATAAATCTAATATATGTATCAGAGCACATATACATAAACAAAGATTCGAAATATAATAAAATGCAGTGTGCAAAGATAACACAGGACATGTCTAAAATTACTCATTTTATTAGATGACTTAGTGTTTTAAGGCAACACATCATAGATTGTTACTCAGGCTTCTTAAGCAAAGCTTGCTTAATTACATCAATCAAGGAGTCCTTAGTCTTGGAAATCTCTGTGAGAACATCAGTCTTAAAATCTTCATTGCCTTGCCTCATCTTCTCAGTATAAGCTATCTGTTGGTCTTGCCTTTGAACAAGTTGTGTTTGAACATCTTCATAATGCTCGTTTCTTTCCTACAAAATAGCTAGTATTTTGAATATATAGATCTTCAGCTGGGTCAAGAGAGTGGAAGACTATGTTGATAATGTCAAAAAAGTTGGCTTCGATACTTTTTGATTCTATTCTCCCAAATAAATAGTACAAAGACATTTACAATAATTTATGACAGTATAAATCTAATTCCTAATTTGTACACTCTAAATTAGGAAGTCTAATTATATACAATAAATATATTGATTCCTATTCCTAAAATATACAACATATAATAGGAAACAGTAACAACAATTGATTCCCTCATTAACATCCCCCCTTAAATTGATGCGGCTGGTCAAGAAGCATCAATTTGCTAACTAGAAACTGATGTCGTGGACGAGGAACCGCCTTAGTAAAGATGTCTGCAAGCTGAAGTTGCGATGTGACATGAGGAAGGGAGATAACATGATTGTCCAAAGCCTCCCGAATAGAATGACTATCCACTTTAATATGCTTAGTGCGCTCATGAAAGACCGAATTGGCAGCAATTTGAATGGCACTAGAGTTGTCAGCATGGAGAGGTGTTGCGGCTTCCTGATGGAATCCAAGCTCAGCTAGAAGACCACGAAGCCAAATAATCTCAGAACAAGCTGTAGACATAGCCCGATACTCAGATTCGGTGGAGGACTTAGAGACACAGAACTGCTTTTTACATTTCCAAGAAATCAATGCAGGCCCAAGGAACATACAATAACCTGTGACAGATCTCTGGGTATCAGGACAACCAGTCCAATCGGCATCACTATAGCCCACCAAGCTAGGTGGTGATCCGGTAGGAAAGAAAAGGCTGCGAGTAGAGGTTCCTTTCAAATAACGAATAATCCGATGAACAACAGCCAAATGATGATGACGTGGAGTGTGCATAAATTGACTCACCTTTTGAACTGCGAACGCGGTGTCAGGGCGGGTGATAGTCAGATAGTTAAGAATACCTACCAACTGTCGATACAGTAAAGCATCTGATAGAAAATCACCCTCATCACGGTGATAATTGACATTAATCTATCCACCGGCGTAGCAGAGTGCAGACCCGCTAAAGAAATCAAGTCTTCAACATACTTATGTTGATGGAGAAAGACACCTTTGGGGTCCGTAGAAACCTCGATACCATAGAAATAATGAAGAGGACCTGGGTCATTCATATGAAAAGAGGCCTTCAGCTGCTCTTTAAGATGCTGGATAGATGTATGATCAGAACCCGTAATTACCATATCATCAACATAAATTAGAAGAATAACAATACCATCTGTCGTACGATGAATGAATAAAGAAGAATCATATTGACTTTGAACAAAGGATAATCCAAGAAGAGTTGACCGAAACTTCTCAAACCATGCCCGAAGAGCCTGTCGCAAGCCGTATAAAGAGTGTTTGAGCTTGTACACGCTAGTAGAAGGGGAAAACAAGCCCTGAGGTGGAGTCATGTAAATATCTTCTATCAGGTCACCATGAAGGAAGGCATTCTTCACATCCATTTGATGAAGGGGCCATCCTTGAGAGGCAACAATAGAAAGAATTGTTCTGATGGAAGTCATTTTGGCTACTGGTGCAAAAGTCTCTTCATAATCCACCCTATACTATTGTTTGTTACCCAAAGTGTCCAACCGGGCCTTATAACGATTAAGAGAGCCATCAGAATTCAACTTCACAGAATACACCCATTTGCACCCAATGGGCTTAACACCGGGTGGGCAAGGAATAATGTCCCATGTGAAATTCTCCTGCAAGGCTTGGAGTTCCTCTTGCATTGTTGTTACCCAACGGGTGTCCTTAACTGCCTGTGAATAACATGTAGGAATAGATATGCCAGATAAAGTAGCAGTAAGAGAAATAGGCCCAAATCCATACCTATCTGGTGGATGAATAATCCGCCGTGATCGGCGTTGTGCTGACGGGGCAGGTTCAGGTGGCGAATTAGCATCACGAAGGGGTGGTGTAGGCCGGTGCCGGACATAAACATGACCTGGTTTGAAACGGTCTCTAGGATGAGAACCATTAGAAAAATTGGGAAAAGTAACAAGGCCATTAGAAGTAGATGGACACTGAAAAAAATATTGATGATCAAAGAAAACCACATTCCGAGAAATGTGAAAGCGAGAAGCAGTGGCATCATACCACAAAATTCCTTTGTATGCTGGACTATATCCAAAAAAAGCACATTGGACAGATTAGGCCCCAAGTTTATGATGATCAAGAGGTGGTAAGTTGACAAAACAGACACAACCAAAAGGATGAAGATCATGATAATCAGGATGAGCATTAAATAGACGAAAGAAAGGAGAATCAAGCCCAAGAACCTGAGATGGAAGACGGTTGATCAAAACAACAACAGTTGATAAGGCTTCAACCCAGAATTTAGGAGGAACAGGGCCTTCAAGAAGTAAGGACCGAGTGACATCAAGCAAATGGCGATTCTTCCATTCTGCAACGCCATTTTGCTGAGGCGTATAGGGGCAGGATGTAACGTCCTAATTTCTAAATTCAAAAATAATGCCTGTTGGGAGCACTATTTCCAAATTCGTGAAATCATTTCGTTCATTTCGCGTATCGGCATATAACATAATTCGCTTAAGTAATCCAACACTTACTAAAGCTTCAAACATTTCATACATAAAACAAAGTGATAACCATAACCTAGGTTTGCCACATAGGCTCCAGTCAATTCAAGTTATAAATATAACATATCAAGTATCTAAGTGTATAGGACATAACAAAGCACTAAACTATCCATGTCATATCGCTCCTACTGATCATCTCCATCCTGAGGAGTATCCTGCACAACTGAAATATTGTTTCCACGGAATGGGGTGAGACCGACGTCCCAGTGGGCATGAACAAAGACACTCCAGGGGAACATACAGGAAAATATCATGATTCTCAAACAACCATTATAATCAAATAACAACTTCACATCAATCAAACACAACACAAAATAATAATAAAGCTGATAAATGCATGTATGTGAAGTGTTGTAACCCGACACCCGGGGTCTTTTCACTGTAACATGACTGTGATTGAGCGCTCGACCATGAATCCAAGGACTGTCGTCCAGGGAAACCTGAGATTAAGTTTTTTCTGAACATGATGTACACATAACTTGTTTTATTATCATGATTGAGGGTCCCCCATCTTCCCCTTGGCCGAGAGGTCGATGAGTTCGCCTTGTCTTGCTTAAACATGATTGCCCTAAGGCCTGAGATAGTCTGAAGACCCCTGAATTAGCCCAGAGGCTCTGAAATGGCTGTAAACCCTGTGATTATTAACTCATAACGCATAATTGTGACGGCCAAAGGCCCATGATCATATATAAACATGCGTAAAGATCTTTATACATGCTCCCCTAAATCTTCTATCCTATGGTTCACATAAATCATATACCAAACAACCATCACATTTACACTAACTAAATACACATCATGATTCAATGAAAGAAAGAGAAAGGAGAATAGGGGATCATGCTCTAAAATTCAAACAGCAAAGAGACAGACAATCACACCCACCTGGGGTTCGAGAAAACGAAGAATGAACGGAAGAGAGGAAGCGTTGGAGGTGAGTAGATTGGTGGGGGACTTGATCTTGGAGAGTAGAAATTGTTCTTGATCTTCACTGGGGCATTCTCTTACTAAACCCTCTCTTTCTCTCTGGAAGAAAGAAAAAGGGAAGAGAAACTAAGTGGGAAACTGCCTACAGTCGTGTTTTAAAAATGTTGTAACCGTCTTCTCGCTCAAGCGAGATTCTCGCTTGAGCGAGATGGTCATTCTAGCTCAAGCGAGTCCATTTAGCTTGAGCGAGAATGCCCACGAAAAATACCCTATCTCTGGAATATTTTCGCTTAAGCGAGAACTGCTAGCTTGAGCGAAAATCATCCAGAGAGCAACACATTTTGTTTCCTGTATCTCACTTGAGCGAGACTTGCAGAACCAAAATCCTATAGTTTTTGCTGCATAATTCGCTTGAGTGAAAACCCTGATACATGAAACCCTGATTTTGCCTCTTAGGCTTCTCTTTACCAATTCCTTACTTCATCCTATTCATGTTATGAATTTCCTATAAGTTAAAGTCTCTAATAGTGGGATGTTACAATTCTACCCCCCTTAAAACAACTTTGTCCCCAAAATTGACTAAAGATAGTTGACTAAAGAATAAAAATGGGGAACTGAAGTTCCTTACCTCAAATGAATAACTCTGGAAACTGAGAACGAAGATCCTCCTCTTTTTACCAAGTTGCTTCCTCGGGCGACTGACCCTCCCAACACACCTTCGCTAACGGAATGGTCTTATTCCTCAAGGTTTTGACGCTTCGGTCAATAATCTGTGCAGGCCTCGTGGGAATGGTCAAATCCTCCCTCAATTGTACTGATTCTGAGCTTATTATGTGGGAAGGGTCATGAAGGTATTTTCTAAGCTGTGAGACGTGGAACACATCATGGATGTTGGCCAAATGGGGTGGAAGGGCTATTCTGTATGTAAAGGGACCAATCCTTTGCAAGATTTGAAAAGGACCCACAAAACGGGGATTCAACTTCTTGGCCTTAATGGCTCTTCCAATGCCAGTGATGGGAGTAACTTTCAAAAACAAATGGTCACCTTCCTCAAACTCTAGGTCCCTCCTTCTCCTATTAGCATAACTTTTCTGCCGACTTTGGGCAGTTACCAGTTTCTCCCTAATCCGCTTAATCTTTTTTGTGGTTTCCTGCACCAACTCCGGTCCTAACAAGCTTTTCTCTCCAACCTCATACCAACACAAAGGTGAGTTACACTTCCTACCATACAAAGCCTCATATGGTACCATACCTATACTGCTATGAAAACTGTTGTTGTAGGCAAATTCTGTGAGTGGTAAATACTTATCCCAACTACCCTTCTCTTCCAAAACACAGGATCTAAGCATGTCCTCTAAAGTCTGGATGGTTCTCTCAGACTGCCCATCGGTTTGAGGGTGGTAAGCGGTGCTAAACTTCAGTTTAGTACCGAAAGCCTGATGTAAAGCATTCCAAAACCTAGAGGTAAATCTGGGGTCTCTATCTGACACTATGCTGGAATGGAGCTTCATAATCTCCTTGATGTATAAGTCTGCTAGTTTGGTCAAAGGGTAAGTTGCTTTGATTGGTAAGAAATGGGCTGACTTGGTCAGCCGGTCCACTATTACGCATATGGCATCAAAGCCTGTTGGGACCCTAGGTAGTCCCATCACAAAATCCATGGATATGGCCTCTCATTTCCACTCAGAAATTTCTAAGGGTTGGAGTGTACCTGAGGGCTTCTGGTGTTCTATCTTAACCTGTTGACATACAAGGCACCTAGAAATGAACTCAACTATCTCTCTTTTCATTCCGTCCCACCAAAACATGCTCCTCAAGTCTTGGTACATCTTGGTAATACCAGGATGCACCGTGAACTTGCTCTTATGAGCCTCCTCTAGAATTTCCTCTCTAAGGCTACCCCCTTAGGGATGCAGACTCTCCCTTGGAAGAGAATCATCCCATCCCCTGACTCAGAGAACCCTGGTTGCCCCCTCCGGGACTGGAGCTCTAAGTCTGAGACTTGAGCCTCTCTAATCCTAGCCCTCAAGTCATTGACCACTTCTAACCTGTAAAGCCTCATACTATCTCCCTCATAATTCCCCTCAAGTTTCAAATCCCTAAACTTCTCTAACAATTCTAACTCATGCACCATCATGGATGACGCATGCAGGGATTTTCTACTTAAGGCGTTGGCTACTACGTTGGCCTTGCCTGGGTGATACTTAAGCTCAAAATCATAGTCCTTTAAAAATTCCATCCACCGTCTCTGCCTCATGTTAAGTTCTTTCTGATCAAAGAGATACTTAAGGCTCTTATGGTCACTAAAGACCTCAAACTGTACTCCATATAGGTAATGCCTCCACACCTTAAGAGCGAACACTACTGGAGTTAACTGTAAGTCATGGGTTGGATAGTTTTCCTCATGGGATCTAAGTTGTCTAGAGGCATAAGCCACTACCCTCTTATCCTGCATCAAAACACAGTCTAAACCCTTCCCTGAAGCGTCACTGTACACTTCAAAGGATTTGGTTAAATCCGGCAAAACTAATACTCGGGTGGTGGTTAACTTCTCTTTGAGTTCCTTGAAACTCTTCTCACACTTCTCATCCCAAACAAAAGCATGACCCTTACGGGTCAGCCGGGTGAGAGGTAAGGCCAATTGAGAAAAACCCTAATGAATCTGCGATAATACCCAGCTAATCCTAAGAAACTCCTAACCTCACTGAATGACGTGGGTCTCTCCCAATCAATCACCGCCTCTATCTTACTAGGATCCACTGACACACCCTCACTGGATATAACATGTCCTAGGAAATGAACCTTATCCAACCAAAACTCACATTTCTCAGGGTTAGCAAATAGTTGCTTCTCCCTCAACACTTCCAAAACTACTCAAGGGTGTTGCTCATGTTCCTCTAAGGTTTGGGAATAGATAAGAATGTCGTCGATAAAGATGACTACAAACTTATCCAAATAGGGCCTGAAGATTCGATTCATGTAGTCCATGAATACAGCTGGAGCGTTGGTTAAGCCAAATGACATCACCAAATACTCATAATGCTCATATCTAGTCCTAAAAGCAATTTTGGGGATGACCTCACTCCTAATCTTTATCTGATGGTAACCTGACCTTAAGTCTATCTTAGAAAACACTGTTGTCCCTCTAAGCTGGTCTAACAGGTCATCTATCCTAGGCAAGGGATATTTGTTCTTGATTGTTACCTTGTTCAACTGCCTATAATCAACACACAACCTCATGCTACCATTCTTCTTCTTGACGAGGAGCACTGGAGCTCCCCAAGGGTACAAGCTAGGCCTAATGAATTGCTTCTCTATTAATTCTTCTAGCTACTTCTTAAGTTCACTCATCTCCAAGGGTGACATTCTATAGGGAGCCTTAGAAATAGGCCATGTGCCCGGCACAAGGTCTATTGAAAACTCAGTCTCTCGGTCCGGAGGTAAGGTGGTCACTTCACTAGGGAAAACGTCCTGGAACTCCCTAACAATGGTTATGCTATCTAGGTCGAGTTTCGACTCTACAGCTGAGGAAAGCAGTAATATAAAACAACAACTATCATCAGTCAGGCATTCAGAAATTTGAGTGGAACAAGAAAATAAGCAAGATGGCCTCTCCCTCGGAGGAAGGGGGAGAGTGGGAAAAACAATTTCTTTATTAAAACAATCTAGCATGACCTGATTACGAGATAACCAGTTCATGCCCAAAATGATATTGAGTTTCTCTAATGGCAAACAAATCAAATCAACATTGAAAACTCTACCTTGGATTTCTAAGGGACAAGCAAGACATACTAAGGAAGTGGAAATGGCCTCCTTAGTCGGGGTATGAATATTCAAATGAAACGGTAAAGGAGTAGCATGTAATTTCATCCTTTCCACATAATTACAAGAGATGAAGGAATGGATTGCCCCAGAATCATACAGTACAATCAAAAGAGTATCATTTAGAGCACATGTACCTTGCATCAGATCATCAGCCTGAGCTGCCACCTCACCATTGAGGGTAAAGACTCTTCCGGTAGCTTGGGGTTTAGGGTGATCCCTGTTCCTCTTTGGACAATCTAACAACACATCGCCTGGCTCACGGCAGTAGAAGCAAACTCGCGGCCCTGCCAAACACTCGCCCCGATGGTGTTTGCCACACTTGGGACAAACTGGATTAGCTGGAGGGGAGGGAAGGGCGACCTGCTTGCCCTTTCCGCCCTGAAACTGAGGTCAAAAGTTCTTGCTAGCGGGTGCATCCTCTCTTTTTCTCTTACCCTCAACCCAAGTACTAGCTGCCGGCCTGGGTGCCTCATCCACCAAACTTTGCTCGATGACCAAACATTTGGTCACCAAGGTTGAGAACTATCTAAGCTGGAAGGCTGAAACAATTTTTCTGATTTCGGGCTTAAGACCCGCCTCCAAGTGAGAACACTTCCAACCCTCATTGGGATTGGATTGTAGTAGTGAATGGTACTTAGACCCTCAAACTTGGCCACAAATTGGCCCACAGTCATGTCACCTTGCTTCAGTTGAAGGAACTCAAGCTCTTTCTGTTTCCTGGCTGGTTCTGGAAAGTATTTCTCCAGGAATGCATGCTAGAACGCATCCCAAGAGAGCAAGGCTCCAGGACCAGGAGGGCTCAAACTGGTCTTCAAACTCTTCCACCAATTGTTCGCTTCCCCTTGTAACATATAAGTAGTAAATCTGACCTTGAGATCATCCATGCATGCCATCACTTCAAAGATTTTGTTCATGGCACTAAGCCATGAGTCTACTGCTGTTGGGTCATACACCCCACTGAAAGCTGGGGGATGGTGTTTCCTGAACTTAGTTAACCCCTGAAGGAAAGGGTTTGGCATACCCATCGGTGGAGGAGTACCGGTGGTCTGCCTTTGCAAGGCCTGAAGAATTGCAGCATTAGAAGATGTTTTCTCCCCCATGATTTGAGTGAGCATCCGGAGGGCTGCCGTCACAGAATCCTGAGATTGACCCTGTGAGGGAGGAGGTGAGTTGGCACGAGTACGCCTTCTCCTACCGCTAGCCATGGTCCTATACACATTATTAAGAAATGTCCAGGTGATCAGTCTATCAATTCCCTAATAATGTATACCAGACTATAACTAACTTAAGGAGTAACACATAACCACAGTCCAATTGGATTGAACTGCTCTGATACCAAAATGTAACGTCCTAATTTCTAAATTAAAAAATAATGCCTGTTGGGAGCACTATTTCCAAATTCGTGAAATCATTTCGTTCATTTCGCGTATCGGCATATAACATAATTCGCTTAAGTAATCCAACACTTATAAAGCTTCAAACATTTCATACATAAAACAAAGTGATAGCCATAACCTAGGTTCGCCACACAGGCTCCAGTCAATACAAGTTATAAATATAACATATCAAGTATCTAAGTGCATAGGACATAACAAAGCACTAAACTATCCATGCCATACCGCTCTTACTGATCATCTGCATCCTAGGAAGTATCCTGCACAACTGAATATTGTTTCCACGGAATGGGGTGAGACCAACGTCCCAGTGGGCATGAACAAAGACACTCCTGAGGAACATACAGGCAATTATCATGCTTCTCAAACAACCATTATAATCAAATAACAACTTCACATCAATCAAACACAACACAAAATAATAATAAAGCTGATAAATGCATGTCTGTGAAGTGTTGTAACCCGACACCTGGGGTCTTTTCACTGTAACATGACTGTGATTGAGCGCTCGGCCATGAATCCAAGGACCGTTGTCCAGGGAAACCTGAGATTAAGTTTTGTCTGAACATGATGTACACATAACTTGTTTTATTATCATGATTGAGGGTCCTCCATCTTCTCCTTGGCCGAGAGGTCGATGAGTTCGCCTCGTCTTGCTTAAACATGATTGTTCGAAGGCCTGAGATAGTCCGAAGACCCCTGAATTAGCCCGGAGTCTCTGAAATGGCTGTAAGCCCTGTGATTATTAACTCATAACACATAACTGTGACAGCCAAAGGCCCATGATCATATATAAACATGCGTAAAGATCTCTATACATGCTCCCCTAAATCTTCTATCCTATGGTTCAAATAAATCATATACCAAACAACCATCACATTTACACTAACTAAATACACATCATGATTCAATGAAAGAAAGGGAAAGGAGAATAGGGGATCATGCTCTGAAATTCAAACAGCAAAGAGACAGATAATCACACCCACCTGGGGTTCGAGAAAACGAAGAACGAACGGAAGAGAGGAAGCGTTGGAGGTGAGTAGATTGGTGGAGGACTTGATCTTGGAGAGTAGAAATCGTTCTTGATCTTCATTGGGGCATTCTCCCAAGCGAGTTCATTTAGCTTGAGCGAGAATGCCCACGAAAAATACCCTCTCTCTAGAATATTTTCGCTTAAGCGAGAATTGCTAGCTTGAGCGAAAATAATCCAGAGAGCAACACATTTTGTGTCCTGTATCTCGCTTGAGCGAGACTTGCAGAACCAAAATCCTATAGTTTTTGCTGCATAATTCGCTTGAGCGAAAACCCTGATACATGAAACCCTGATTTTGCCTCTTAGGCTTCTCTTTATCAATTCCTTACTTCATCCTATTCATGTTATGAATTTCCTATAAGTTAAAGTCTCTAATAGTGGGATGTTACACAGGAGCGTTGAGAGATAATCCCATTTTGTTGGAGGTACTCCTGAAATTGATGAGAAAGATACTCCCCGCCATAATCAGTGCGCAAGATCTTAATCTTGGTGTGAAATTGGGTCTCAACATAAGCCGAAAAATTCTTAAACATGGTGAAAACCTCGGCTTTGGATCTAAGAAAGTAAATCCAAGTATATCAACTGTAGTCATCCATAAACATCACAAAATATTTGTACTGAGCATGAGATAAAACAGGAGACACACCCCAAACATCATTATGAATAATATCAAAGCATTTATCAGCACAATGAGCATAAGAAGGAAAAGGTAGAGTTTTGCTTTTGGCGAGTTTGCACACAAAACAAGGAAGAGATGAAGAAGAAATAATATTTTTATTTTCCAGTAAACCAGTTTTTATTAAATGAGACAAAACAACAGAGTTTGGGTGTCTTAATTTTTTATGTCAAGTCTCAAATGTGTTTGGGACATTATTACAAGCAAAGAAGGAAAAACCAGGTGAAGTAAACTGAAGTGGAAACAATCTGCCCACCTTAGGCCCCTTCGCGATCACTTTCCTCGACACCTGATCCTACACAAAACAACCAGCCCGAGAAAAATGAACATCACAATTATTATCCACCAATTGACCAACTGAAATTAAATTGGAAGCTAGACCAGGAGACACAAATACATTCCGAAAGAAAGAATTAAGGTCTCCAACAGCAGATATAGAAAGCGTATTACCATCAGCAATCTGAATGTTTTGGGTGCCATTGTAAGAGTGAACATTGTACAAATGTTTAGGAGAGCCAGTCATATGATTGGAGGCCCCATAATCAACAAACCAAGGGGAGGAAGCGGCATTAGACTTACCTGTGATGCCCAAGGCTGAAAAAGCGGATAGTACCACTTGTTGCACCATATCCGTAGTCAAAACACCTTTTTCGAAGGTCGCGGGAGAAGAAGAGTGGCATGCTGAACCAGCAGTGGCAATAAAGGCTTTCAATGGACGTTGTGCTGGTCTTGTGGGGCACTCAGTGATGATGTGACCACGTTGCTTGCAGTAGTTGCAGAAACACTAGACCCGCCTCATATCACGACCCTTACCTCTACCTTGAGCAGAATAGGCAATTGTAACATCGGAAACATCAGACATGGAGCCTTGGGTGAGTAAGCGTTGTTCCTCCCTAAGTAATTCACCAACGCAGACTTCTAGAGAAGGAACCGAATTGCGGTTCAACAGGGTAGCACGAGCAACTTCAAATTCTAGTCGAAGTTTCATGAGAAATTGGTCACGTTTACTGGCCTCGTAAACAACTTGAATGGCAGCCAACGACTCCTTAGGGACCTTAGCATGTAAGATGGTTGAATGCTCAGCCCACAAATTGAGGAAACCAGAGTAATAGTCCTGAATGGGGAGATTACCCTGTTTATAACTCGCAATGTCAAGCTCTAGCTGGAAGCGTTTTGCGACATTATCTTGATTGTAAATTTTCTTCAAGTAATCCCACATGGCTTTGGCAGTCGAAAACGAGCGCAGATTATTAACCATTTGAGGCTCAATGGACCCAAGTATCCAAGAAATAATTTGTGCGTCCTTGGTCTCCCAAGTTGTCAATGCATCTTTGGCTGTGGGGGCAGCAGAGGACCCGTCGATGTGACCCCACATCCCTTTCCCTTTCACGAACATCTTGAACTGAAACTCCCAGGTAGCATAATTCTTGCCGGTAAAACGGACACAGAAGTTCTCTGTAGCCATGAAGCCAAGAATAAGAACAAAAAAACGAACTCGAAACGAATAACCGAGAAGCAACCGAGAGAACGAGAACCACGAAACCACAAGACAGAGGATTGCGCACAGACCAGTAGTCGAATGCACAAACCACGAGCAAGAGCGACTAATGATGTCGTTGAACGTACGAACCAGGAGCACGAACCAGAAGCAAGGGTAGAGTCGCTAATTGCACGAACAAGAGGCAAGAGCGACTGCAATATTATAGCTGAAGCAATCACAGTCAAGAGAACCTGACTCGTGATACCATGTCAAAAAAGTTGGCTTCGATACTTTTTGATTCTATTCTCCCAAATAAATAGTACAAAGACATTTACAGTAATTTATGACAGAATAAATCTAATTCCTAATTTGTACACTCTAAATTAGGAAGTCTAATTATATACAATAAATATATTGATTCCTATTCCTGAAATATACAACATATAATAGGAAACGGTAACAGCAATTGATTCCCTCATTAACAGATAAAAGGATATGAAAACCTGAAGGGTGACATCCTTTGGAAACCCATAGCAACCTGGTCTTCTGATGGTGTAGAAATACTAATTATCTGACTTCTTTAAAACTTTCTATTCTTCATGCAGATGATTACCCATGACCTTGATCCATTGCTTGGCATAGAGACCCTTATGAATTTCAAATTCATGTGGAGGGTACTTCTTTGGATTTGGATTAGTAGCAGTTGCAGCAACCTCTCTGATTTTCTAGTAAGAAGACCACACCCAATGTTTCTCATTGTGATCTAGTCCCTCTCTCCTCATTATCTACTCCCACTGCTTTGGTGTCAAGGGCTATAGAGGACCCTTCAGAGACTGTGTAGACTTTGTCTCCCTTCAACTTATCAATTTCTGGAAAAGGCATTCTTGGCACAATCCTATTTGGATCCACCCATGCCCAAGTGGTAGGCAGCATGGTGACATTCATATGAAGCTTGAAGTATCTGGTTCCGTAAGTCATTATCCATGAAATAGTCCATCTATTCAGCTTCCTTCTCCAACTTTCTCATCAGATGCTTATTTCTATCATCAATCAAAAAGGCATTTCCCTTGAAGGGGTTGATTAGCTGATAGTAGTGATTTGGTTGGGGAGACCCATAACTGATCTTCTGAAATTGATCAGGCAGATACCTTTCAGACTCACTCTAGCCCTTGCACCATTCCTTCTTGGCTTCCTTTGCTCTATCAACATGCAATCCTTGGACACATCAATCAGCTTAGGGTAACCTTTTAAGAAGGCAAGTTCATCTCCCAAACATGAGAATTTAGGAACTCTTGGCCTATCTTCCAAAGAGATTAGTTAAGGTTTATGAGAGACTTCAATAGCAAGAGCCCTTCAAAATTGTGTTGTATGAGTAACAGCCAGATCAAAAGTCTTACCTTGTACTGAGATCCTCTCAACAACAGGCTTCTCTATCTTCTTGGCCATCCACACACTCTTATAGACAGGAGTGTTGGATTCTTCATCAGAAGAGCTTGAGATCTCCTTGTTCTTTACTCTTGGAGTCTCTAAAATAGCAGCAGGGGGTACATCAGTAGCCTTAACTATCTTAGGCACTTCAGTGAGTCCCTTCTCTAAAGATGAGGGGGTCACATTGCCTAATATCAACTTTAGTTTTTCTTTTGGTTTTCTTCCATATCCTCCTGATCTTTTCTTTCTAAATGCCTCTTTCTTTCCTCCTGGTTCTTCTTTTTAATCTCCAATGCAGTATGAAAAAATTCAACCCTTGTTCCATACTATATATACAGGTGGCTTTGATTAGGTTAGTATACTATTTTAAATCTAGTAGTAAACAAGTGTACGACTTTTCTTCATCTACTTTTGTTTGCTTCATGTCAGGTTTGACATTTAAACACATTCTTTTATGAGATGATTTTGGATAGAAAGTAATTTTTCTTTGACTCCATTAACATGCATTTTGATCTTTGACAGGAAATCCCCCACAGATATAGCTATGGGTTTAACCCTTGGATCGGGAGTGATGATTAGATAAAGTTCTCCAAAGAATGACAATTTAACGTGTTTTTTAAGAGTAATTTGATTATTTCTTTTTACTAACCAATTTTTTTAATCTATATATAAAATCTTAGTTTCATTCCACAAATTTTTTATTCAACCTCCGCCTTAGGCTACTAATTAGGTTAACCCTGACCTTATCCAAAATCTCTAGTGGGCTACACGTTCCACTTCTCTACACCTTAAACAAAATTATATTGTCTCGCATCATGTGGATCAAAAGTATATTTATACTTAACTCTAAGTTTAAAATAAATAACTTAGGGGTCGTTTTCGTTTGGGGTGATTGTGAGTTTTTAGTTTTTGGTTTTCAAATGATTTCAACTAAGTTTTTATAACTCAAAACTGAAAACTAAAGACCACTTTTTGTGGTTTTCAAAACGTCCGTTTTGAAAACCACAAAAAATGGTTTTAGTTTTAGGTCTTGAGTTGTAAAAACTTAGTTGAAATTTGTTGAAAATCAAAAATTGAAAACTCCAAACCACCCCAAATGGCACCTAAAGATACATCTACATTTAAAAATTGCATTAAGGATACAGTGAGAAAGTAAAACCACAATGTAACCAACAGGCTACACATCACATATATTAACTCTGCTATGGGTAACAGAAGAAATTCTCTCTCAATTCTGCTTTATTATTACAAGCTACACATACTCTGCTGTGGGTAATGCTTTTTATTACAACAGAAAACATGATCCACCATCAAACCAGGAAATAAGAAAACAATTGAACCCACTTGTTACAGCTTACAACACACACAAAACACCTATGCCATTGTGTCATTTCTATGGAGACACTACATGGCATAACATAAATAACAAGACCCAAAAATAGATCATACAAGTTGTACCTAAATGGTTCATTTCATTATCAACAAGGCAACATTCTTAGCTATTTACAAATGCACAATGCTTCCTGATCTCTCCTTCTGTCCCTGTCTTGACTTTAATTCTTCCCATTTTCTCCATGGAGTTGGCAAATTCAGCAAAGAAATTTTCAATTGACCCTTGAAGAAGTTGATTGACCAGAGACTTTGTAACAGAGTTAGTCAACAATGCAGCATCAGACTCAAACAGACCCCTTCTCTTAACCACCTGATGATAGTAGCCAAGATCAAATGTCTTGCGACTTCCAGGGTCCATCTCAACTATTGTTGTATTGTCATTGATGTTCTTGCACTTGAAAGTCTTTAAATTTGTTGCATATTCACTGTCAAGTGCTGGGTCTTGATCACCCTTACCAGTAAAATTGAACAACCGGTTTGAGAATGATGAGCAAAGGGACACACCAATTGTGTGAGCACCTGAAACAATTTGAACTCTTGGTGATTACAATTACAACCACAGATAGAATTTAGCTTCCACAACAGCATTGCATAATGCTGAGAAAATTGTTTAATATAAATACCAGAGAGAAGGACCAAGTCTTTTAAATCAAGACCCTGATTGCCAAAGAGTGTTTGGAGGGTAGTGAAGTTGGAAAATGGAGCAGGAATGTTGTTTCTGGCTTCTACCAAGTTAGAGATGACCCCATCCCTTCTACCTGTTGGAACTTTCCAATAGGGGCCACCCTGAAATCCCATGTTAGCAATGATATTAATAACCAAAAAATGAGTCATTTCTGTTCTCAAAAAGAAAATGTGAAGATAAAGATGAAGCACAAGTTGTACTTATGCTGTTTTTTTATAGAATTGAGTACTTACTGTGGCTACAATAGAGTCTCTGGCAGCTAAAGCTATTATGTCAGCACAAGAGACAACACCAGGACATTCAGCTTCAACAAGGCTCTTTATTCTGTCAATGAAATCAAAGCCTCTAACAGTGAGATTTGGAGGAGCATTCTTTTCAGCTTGGTTTGTTGTTGAGTTCAAAAGCACTGATGCATCACATCCCTGAAAAGTGAAATGCTTGATGTTAGCTTCTCATTTTTTAACATAATAAATACTCATTAATCAAAAATGAAAGAAAAGCATAAGGCTTGAACTCCATACCCTTACAAAACAGTCATGAAAATGCATTCTTATTAAGGCAGCTGCTAGTGATGGAGCATTGTGGATATGCTCATGAACAAAGTTCAAAATAATCTGCTCAGCTTTTGGGCAGCTCTTAACATAAAATCCTATCTCCAGTTGAGCATGAGTTGATGCAATCAATGCTGAAAGAAAAAGAATAAGAACCTTGAAGTAATTCTGACTTCCCATTTTTGTGTAGCTGACAGCAATATTAGTAGCTTAAGCAACTATATATAGATAAAAAACAATAAACAGTCAGATACAAAGAGGAAATTTCATTTCTCTTCTTGTGTCCACAACAGTGGTCACTGATTTATAGTCCATAGGTTGAGGACTTGAAATACAAGAAACAATGCAAAATCATAAAGATGGTCCATGCAGCTAACTAACATGTGGGATAAGGTGACACTACATTCTGCTTTAGCATCCATTTGTTAGTAATAATTGTATGTACTCTCATATTAAAAAAATGGTTAGTTGGAAATGTCCATATAGGACAAATGCAGTGAGTTACATATAATTGGATTTCTGAATGCTTCAATAACGTCAGTTGATTTATTTAGTAATTCACATCATACTGAATATTGTTTCTTTCTTTTAAGCATTGGATGCTATACCAAATATTCATCTTTGGACCATATATTTATAGCTTTAATTTAATCTAACTTGTGTATACTAGTTACATTTTAAACTGTTTCTTGTGGTGGCTGACATCTAACAAGGATACGATGGCTAACTCTTGATTCCAATTTATATGGTAGTCTAAAGGAGGAAATTTTAAGAATAAACAATTGACTTTACCTGCTCCTACTCTATGAGCCTATAACTTTAATCTCGTCATACATTGAGCCAGCCATTTTTCAAATTAAATTAACGGTGACCACCTGCTGCCACCTGTGGACATATTGTTAAGAAATGGAAAGCATGATGTATGAATTATAGAGTGGGTAAAAAGTTGCTAAAATTTCGTTAATACGATCTAAATCATTATCATCATTAGGATTATAAACATACATTAAATACTTAGTGATGATAAAGGTAGAGGCCAAATTTGGATTAGCTTTCCTTATAGAAGTTTTTTCAATGGAGATAAGCACTTCAATTTGAACTTAAAAAACAGTTCTTATAAGTTTAGAGATGTTATGGAGAAGTTAGATAACAGAACATTAAAAAATTAAGATACACTAATGAATCGGTTTTCATTATATTTCTTCTTTTGGTGTAGAAATAAAAGAAAATTAGTAGAAACACTAGTTTAATTTACATTTCCCCGCTAATGTTGATAACTTGAGATTGCTGTTATCTCACGATAAGTGTAAGGAAAGCTAACTATGAGAATAATTGTAATAACTTGACCAAAGAACATAAAATATTTTCTATAATGAGCCTTAAAAAGTACTAAAAAATACCGTGGATATGTATAGTTAGAAGATGTGGGAGACAATTATGGCTACTATTATGGAGGAAATAATGTTTGCCATGGCTTACAAAACTTGCTTATGTATGTTACATAGTGATAAGGTCAAATTTCAAATGGATATAGATAAGGAAGAGCTGAACCTAATTATGAGTAGGAATTTGTCAAACTTTTGTGTACATATAAGTCTTTCAAATTGAAGTGAATTTTATAGATATCGGTGCACGTAACTAAAAGTTTAATGGGGCCAATTTCAAGTCATTTCTGTCCCTAACATATTGCATACAGCAAGCATGTAAATTTTAAGTAAAGCAGATTCCAAAACCATGTGCATATTGATAGCAAGCTTCTTTGTAATATTGTTCAACAACATTAGTTGAAAAAGCAAAGGCTAGAAACCCCCTAAATCATGCAAGGTTTTGGATCAATCATGCTTTGGGCTTTCCATACAAACCAATGATTGATTTTCATCAATAGACTAAATATGACCCGGTTTCCAACTAGGAGCTTGATGACATAAAATCAGGTAGGGGAAAAATTGAAGAAAAAGGAAGATTCATTCATCAAGCCAGGTTTTTCAAATAAGTCGGTTGTCGATATTAGCTTGCAATTTACTTTTCAATTAGCTTTATAATATGAAGAGATTCTTAATAAAAAAATATTTGAATTTCACCATATGTTTCTCAACAACGTTATGTTACCAGAAAAATAGGAGAGAAAAATAATTATTATTAAACCTATTATTATTATTATTATTATTATTATTATTATTATTATTATTATTTGTACTATCCAATATTTTCCTCATAACGAGTGTGTCGGTAGTCCTCTTAGAAAAGAAAAATGTTAACAACACACTCTTTGACACATTTTTACCAACACACTTTATGTGATTGATTGAAAATCACATGTATGATATATCACACTGCATTAAGAGTGGGACCCACATAATTTAATGGGATTCATGTGAATTTTAATCAATCATAACAGGTGTATTGGAAAGAGTGTGTTGGTAACACTCCAAGGAAAACTTAACAATTTTTTTCCCAGCAAAACTCAACAATTTGATAAAAAGGAATAATTAATCATTTTGATAACTATACATTAATAATTAATAATATCCAATTATATTATACTATTTTGCCATAATGTCATATCATAATACTATTTTTTAAAATTATACTATAATATAATAAGATGATGAAATATGATTTAATTTAAAGGTAAAAGTTCACTCATTATCAGTTATTAAATTCACAAGTCACAAGTAATCAGATAAAAATGAAAAGCATTGCTTCCTTGCTCTTGAAAGAGCCAAAGGTTTTACAATGCTTGTTTGATTGGGGACCCATATGTTCAGTGATTGCCTGATTGGACTCATTGTAACATTATCATGATTCTTTGTCTCAGGGTAGGGTCATAATTTCCAGCTCGTCACTTTGAAAAGTTCAAATACAGAGCATATAGCTCCAAAAACAGTTTGTTAGTAATATTGTTAATTTCTTAACAATATAGCAATAGCATATTCACGAAAGTAGCCCCAAGATTCCCCTTGTAGTAAATGTAAAGGCACATTCTTTTTGGCTTTTAAAAAAATGCTAAAGAATAGAATTAATCAGAATTTAGCAGACAATTTTCTTTTAAGGCAATGATTTAGATATCTGTGGCAAATGAATTGCTGATAAATTCACGAGGACACAACATATTCAATTCAATCAATCATATAATGCAATTGCTTTCTTAATTCACTTGTCTTGAAAGTGAGAACCACTACAAAATTCTAATCATGAGTTTGTGACCCTGAAATTGACACGAGTTCCAGGTCAGTCAACAAGATCTGTAATAGACTAGAGAAGGGTGAGTTTTTTTTTTTTTAATAAATAACATAGAATAGGTGAGTTTCATATATAGAAATTGATTGAAGAAAAAAAAAAAAAGGTTGTATCTTATAGACGTCTGTCCTGATTTTGTTGACACAAAAATATGTCAATACCTTGATATTCTTCTTTAGCCCCTTCTACCAAAAAAAAAAATACCTTGATATTCTTTGTTATAGTTAATGTTTTAGTTGTACTTTTTATTTTATTATAATTCAATTAATTAAAAAAATTAATTACGTGTTAGATTAATTTTCTATTTACCACCTTTTTTCAGCTGTAATGAATTAGAACTTATCCTTTGTCCCACGGCAACTAAAGTAGTACAGTACTTAGTCATCAAACTTTTTTCAGCTTCTATTCCATCTGTAATGTAATGTAAGTCTGGTAGTTATAATTATGTGCTTCTTGCATAATGTTCTCAAACTGATTCGGGTTGTAAAGTTGGTCAAGCCTCATCACTTTTGCCATCAAAAGTGTAATGAACTTTGATGAAATGTTCTACAGTAAAGACAGAAGCAAAACAACTTAGAATAACATTACACTCCTAAGAATTTTGGGCACCACTCCAGTTACCATTTAACAGAAATTCCCAACAATTGTAACTGCATCTGTCTAAGGCAAGGATGTCTTTGGATTTCGCCATTTCTTCTCTGTAAAGCCTCAGTAGTAGTGCTTTGGATATTAAGAAGACCTTCCAAGTTTTGATTAAGTATAATGTCTACATCATAAGTTAATTATGTGTTCTCGTCCTTCTAAAGTCAGTTGAAACTTTTGTCGAGTTCAATAGTCAAGGATATAAAGTGTTAAATAGTTGTTAAATAAATCTAACTTAAGAGTTCAATTATTATAAGTGTAGACTGATATCAAGAAATTCGGTTACATGACAAATTTTCCTATGTTATCAAGAATTTGTTGAGCTGGAAAATGGTCAACAGCCACATGCACATGCTGCTTTGCTTCTTACTTTTCCTTGTAGTACATTAACTTCTTTTTTTTTTTTTTTGGTCGAATAGTACATTAACTTCTTTGACTTTATGAGTAATGTGCATGTTTGGGCCCTTGAAGATGAACATGCTACATTAATATACAGGGTAAAAACACAGAAACAAATAAGTTGCATAGAAAACAACAACTCAATAAGTCGCAGATTTTGGACCCCAAATTTATTCGATTTAGAGTCTGGACAGATGGATGGAGATTAAAGTACAGAGTGGCAGCAACTCATGTACAATAATGCATTATCTTAGAACCCTTCTTGTTATAAGGTGTCTCTTCTTCTCTTTGTTGGACGTCTACTGATCCTTTCTCATGATTTTTTTTGTGGTACCAAAGTGTCAGACATGACTAATTTTTAGAGGTTTGGATTCTGTCATGCTTTTAAAATATGCCAGAATTTACAAATTAAATATATAGCAAAAATAACCTTATCAGTGAAAATGCCACATAAGACTAATATTTTAATAAAAAAAATTATTTGCTTTGCTTTTACTTTTAATTCAATTATGATTGGTGAATTATCTTTATACATAAAGATCGATGCTTGTGTTGTAGGATTTGCATCAATCACGTTGCGACACTTGTATGTAACAAGCTTGTTTGTAGTTTGTACTACTTTTCTATTATAACTACCAAGTTTTACTCACTCTCTCATACCTAGCAGCAACATAACTGGCCCCTCTCTTATGTATCACGATTCGGACAAATCTTTTATTTATTCTGAGTTTCTCTACAATTTTCACTTGCGAGCATGTAACAGCCACATTATTTCCATGTTTATAAGCCTTTCAAGCTTTATGCTCTTTTTTCTTTTCTTTTGTTCTCATTTTGCTCTTCACACAAACAAAGACAAAATGTGGCCCAAGTTATTAATCAGGAAACACCGGAACAGAAACAGGGTCTAGCCAACTCATGCCAAGATAATGAATGGCATGAAGGTCAATTATGACTTTAATTGGACCATAAAGCCATAGGTCCCAGAACAGAAGGATGTCTAGTATTTAAGGCGTGTTGCTTGGCTGAGAAGTTCTAAATTATAAGGTATGCCATAAAAACATCATCTAAACTATTGCAAAATGATTAATATAATGTATTGTGTAAGGAACTCAATGTATACGCTACAACCATATATTTATCCAAAACTGGTAAAAAGATTCTAAATTACAAATCTGTGATAAACACACTTCAAACTTTCCTTGCTTAATTCTGGTGTTGCTATTGTAGATTCGTAGTTACTAGTCAATTTCAGAAAATGCAGTTTTAAAATATCCCTAAGAATGCACCTAGATTGTCACACACACATATAAACATGAAAAGAGATGTTCTGCATGATAGCCCCACATTAGTTAACATGTAAAACAATTAAAGAATAAATCTAAGGCATGTGTTAAATACTCATATCTTTAACATGAGCATAACGATTTATATCCATTTGCATTCATAATCTCATGAGGCTAACTAATAATTTAGAGTCCTTCATAGTTTGTTACTGACACATTGGACGTACTGCTTGTGGAAATTAAAACTACTCAAACTTTCTGTTACTGACACATTTCTCTTTTTTGCTGTCCAAGAATATTGGGCTCCAACTTAGTTTCACTATGAGAGTTGTTATTGTCACAAGAACAAACCAATTTTTCATTGAAGTAGGTAGCCAAGAAACAGTTGTTGAAATCAAAAGAAAAATAGAACAAATCCAAGGTGTTCCAGTGGCTTCACAAATCCTCACAGTTTCTGGGTGGGAACTAGTGGATGGATTGGACATGGAAGATTATCCAATAGTCACTGAAGGCACAAAAATTGACCTCACCATCAAAACAGTGGAGCCACATCCCAATAATCATCCTAACAAAATGCAAATCATAGTAAAATTTTCAGCTAGACGGATTAACATAGAGGTGGACCGAACAGATACTGTTCGCAGCTTGAAGGAAAAAATTCACATAATTGATAGCACACCCATCAAAAGAATGACCCTTTTCTTTTCAGGAATTGAATTGGATGAAGACTTCAGAAACCTGTATGAGTATGGTATTCGTGAATTTTCTGAGATTGTTGTGTTCCTCAAGACCATGAATCGGTCAAGAGATGAACCTCCCACAAGGAAGTTAAGCTTGGTGGTACAAACTTCCTCTAGTTTGCTTAATGCAGCAACCATTCCATTAGAGATGAGAGATGCAAACACTGTTAATGACTTGAAGCACTTGCTGCTAAGCAGAAAAATTCTGCCAGTTGATGACTATTTGTTTATACACAGACAGAGGATCATGCGTGATAGTTGCAGTCTCCGTTGGCATGGAGTTGAAAATGGGGACTGTCTATATGTGTTTAAAGGGACGGTTAGCCGCAATGGGTATGCCTGAGTTTGAAATTATCAAAATTATGGATTGTTTGTCACATGTTTTGTGTATCATTGTTTGTCAGATTTAGAACCAAAAGATGAACAACATTCTACATGAAATCTTCTTGTTCTACATATATGTATCTGTTTAAAAGAATCTGCTATCTATACTGTTGATATCAGCACCTATGTTTAAGAATTTAGGACAGTATTTTCTTTAAGAAAAAGGAAAACAAAAACAAAAATGAAAAATTAAATGATTTAATTAATGTAGCAGCATACTTTATTAACAGCAATCAATGACTTAATTTGCATCAATAATCTCCAAAGAGAAAACACAAAAGAACTAAATCAGGTGAAAGTCCTTATTCATTAGATGTTCAATCAAATTTTCAAGTTTAGAATTCAAACATTCCTATTGAAATTAATGAAATAGATGATCAGTTATCACTGACACAAACAACCTCATAATAGCAGTGAGCTTGAACAGCAATTTTTTTAAGTTAGGTGAATCACTTAATTCTGTGGGAATCTCTTGAGGATTTCAATTCAATTGAATGCAAATGACGCAATAAACCACGCATCTATGCTAATGCAAGTGATTCAGCAAATATACAAAATAAAATTCTCACTACAACTATCTTCTCCATAATCAAAATAAATACAGCCGTTCTGTGTTTCCATAATTTTGCTTCTTCAATCCATGAATTACAAATTTACTACATATTTACATTGGCAAGGCAATATTTGATATACTAAGAGTTTAAAGAATATAGAAGTCACCAATCTTACCTAACTCGCTACCATTTATAACAGCTTGTAGGTTTCTCTTCTACACACAGATTATGTTTAAAGAACAACATAAGAAAGAATCAAAATGAAGGTAAAATCTAGCTTTTTTTCTCTTTTCTTTGTATTAACAATTTTAATTAAAAAGAATAAATATGAAGATAAAACGGTAAAATTTAACACTCACTCAGAATACTTTGTTGAGATGATACTTTAATAACAAATTAAGGATATGCATTATTAATATTTAAAAAAAAAAATCAGTATATTCAGTAGTAAGGGAGATGGAATTCTACAAATTTTCTTTTCTCTTCTTTCTTTTATATTCTTAATTCATTAAAGTTGTTACAAGTTAATTGTCAGAATCGTAACGCAACTGGTTAAAAAGAACTGAAAATCTGAGTGCAGTAATCAAGAACTTTTTTCATGACCAAGCAAGTAAGAAAAACCTTGCTTGTTGACTTGTAAAAGAACCAAATCCCCCGTCGTCTTTATTTTCCCTTTCACCAAATCTGTTATTACATTAGACAATGCAAACAACGGTGATTACATTATCCTTGGGTAATAATAAAAGCAAACTTCCAATTGCCAAATCATTATCTTTCTTGTCTCAAAGATTTTGCTCAGAATTCAAGCAGCTTATTTATAGAAAAAACTTTACATAATGAACCATCATCCGCAGGTAAAAGCCAGAAGCATACCTGCAAACTAGAGATTTGGCTCTTCTATGGTGAGTCTGAGAGATGCACTTCAGAGAGAAAAGCACAGAGTTATAACTGTTGATTGGAAAATTTAGAGAGTAGATTTTAAGTTTTTAACAACTTCACTGCTTGTTAGACATGTGTATGTATTTTATCACAATCTTTTTCATTAATTTTCCAATCAATGTTTATAACCCCACATTTTCCCCTCTAAAGTGCACCTCATACATTAGGGGACCCAAATTCACAAGCTAAATGGTTGATACTTGATAGAAAATAAACTTGTGTCAAGAAAGCAATCCTTCCATTTATGTGATATCTCAAGAAAAATGAAATTTCAGTGATAAACTACATTTTTCTGGCAATGATGAACTTGTTACAAACATTTACAACAATGCAGTATCTCCCATGTTAATATTTCCAGCAATTATTGGACTTATGATTCCTCAAGGGACAAAAGAAATCAAAAGGGAAAAATAACTGGGATCTTTCACTGGAGAAGTAGAACATCAAATTACCTTTTTCCAATCTGAAGGGCAGGTCCATTAATTCCAGCCACATATATATGTAGAGATTTTGCTTTGCTCTGCAGAAATATTTTGGGAGATATGAGTTATGGGAACAAAATTTCTTGCTGTACACAACACAAGAACAGGCATATGGATCTTAAATTCTTAATCATATATACCAGACAACCTTAAATTATGCAGCAAGTTGCAGATGAAAGTAATGACATGGTCAGATTTCTTCTCCAAAGTATCCCTGATTTAGTGCCTGATTACAATTCAACTCGCTGTTGCTTTCAAAAGTTTGATTCTCTAATGCCCTAGCAAAATCTTATTATTGACAGGACCTGACAATCCTTGCACTTTCATCATCGTGTTATACTTTACAGGCACAATGGCACCGGCTTTTGTGCACAAATCCAATACAGCTGGAACACGCCCATAGAAGTCTCTTCCTTCATTCATAAGTACAGGAGGATCTTGAGGCCTTCGTCTCCATACAATTTTTGGAGGCACTAAATTATCCACATTAGCTTTCATCCAAAAGTGAGCTCCTTTCCAACTCTCATACTTAAACACTCCACAGAGCCTAGCTTTATGACCAGACGGCCCAACATGAACCTCAGAACAATATTTACAAACTTTTGCTGGATAAACCAACAGCAACTTCTCCACCCCTGACCTGAGAATTTCCCAAGCTTTGAAAGTTTCATTCGCTATAAAGGCAAGATCATTTGGTGACAAAGACTCAGTTCCATGGACACTACCATTGGCAGCCTCCAAGTTCCAACTACTTGAATTAAGGTTTTCATCATGGGGATCAGCCCCTGCTTGCCAGCATAGCTCAACAACCGCAGGTATGCGATCAAAGTCAAACCTTTGGTTATGCCTAATAACACTTTGGAACATGTTTGTCAGGTGAAATGTTTCAACAGGAACGAGTATATCATTCAAACCACCTTTGACCCATTCATGAACCCGGCTCTTGGCACGACGCTTGTAACCCCAGCAAGTCTGAATCAAATGCCCCTGTTCACCAATATGTATCTCTGGACAGAATCTGTAAATGCATAATATAAGTTCATAAGACTACAGTGGTTTCAACAACTTGAGCTAACAACACTGTTGAAGACAACAAGTCAAAGTAAAATAAAATTTGCTTGATGACCATACTGGTTCGAACTTTGTTCCTTAAAATAACAATTGACAGTGATTAAATGGTAATACTAATAACTCTTAAGATCAAAATCTTGAAAAATACTAAGAAAATAACATAATCATTTTAAGTAGAAATGACTAGATGATTTACGATAACATTCATCATCTGTAAGTACCATTAAAGAGGCTAATGTTGTCAATTTTCAGTTCATTCACCAAGAAAACCTCAGCCTTTTTCTTCCTCCATCATTTTATTGTATAAATGGACATTTGAGCCAAAAAAGTCCAGTGTATTAATGAATGACTAGAAGTATCAACAAGATTATTACTTTATGTAATGCCAATGCTGAAGAAGCTGCCTAATGTAAAATTCAAAAGCACCCACATTTAATTTAGAGCAACAATCCCAAATACTAATACTAAAATAAAGAAGTTTAAATATACTTTTAACTCACAGAAATTAACATTCATTTTCAATTTGGTCTTTATTGGAAAACAGTTTTCAATTTAATCCCTGTATGTAAAATTATTTTCAATATAATAATACAAGATAGATATGGAATCAGTCTGAAGTATAAAGACCAAATTAAATATAACTATCACCAATGAAAACAAAAATATAATGTTTTGTTTTCCATGTACATGACACTCAAATACATATTAGACCCTAACAGAGAGGTGAAAAAATTACAAATGATTATAGACACAGGATTAAATTCAAAACACTTTAATATAACGAGAACAACCAAAGCCTTTATCCATAATGTCCGGCCATGGGCCATTTCCTCTCCTAATCTCTCCTAATGATTCCTTAATCTCCGTGTATCTCTAACTATCATATTACCCTCTATCAAATTCAAAATATTTTAATATGAGGACTAAATTAAAAAAGAATGTCACTTATAGAAAAAAAAAATCATTTTAACAAAGAAAAAAACAAAAAACTCACTTGCAAGCCATGAGCGGAAAATGGTTGAGGAGGGTGGAAACGCCATGGATGAGAGCATTCCTAGCAAGGAGGACCTCATTGGCAACGGGAATCATGGCGCGAACGGGGTAAGCGTGGGAACGTTGCTCGATTCGTTTGAGAATCATGGGGCGGAGCTTCTTCAGGTCCACTTTGGTGGCGTACAATCTGCGAGGGTACCCAAAGAACCCACTCAATTTTGCGCACAAAAGAATATCATGCCAGAGCATCTTTCTCAAAGCCATTGAACCTGCAACGAAACAAGAAAATGAAAATTAAGATGGTCAAAGAGGAAATTCATCGAACAGTTAGACATCATCGCGAAAATCCAGTGGGGGTTGGCAGGCACTAACCTCGTACAACAGAGATGAGATACGAAAGCCTTGAGTGTATTTCCTATCGAGGATCGATTCTATCTTTGTGTTTTGTTGCGGAGATTAATACCTAAAACTTACAATTATAATTACTTTAGATTCTGTAAATAAAATATTTAAAAAATATAAGGTATAAAACTAGAAATAGGGGTGTAAAGCGGGTCCGACCCAACCGCGAACCCGATTAATCCGACCCAACCCGAAGATATTTAGCTGTTCGGCTCGGGTTTCATTTCGGTTCGGACATTTTTTTTCGAATCCGGTCTGGTTCGGTTCGGATCTCGGGTTTGCCTATCTTGAACCCGCCCGAACCAAACCAAACCAAGAAAAGAAGCTTTAATCTTATTTCATTTTCCTTCCCACAGAAAACAAAAATAGGTGCAGCAGCAAGCAGCGGTGGTTCCCCAAATCTTATTTCATCTACTCCTCTCATTTTATGTTTCCCTAATTCTTTTCTTTTTTTTTCATTTTATATTTTTAATTTCATTTGATCTTCCACATTTTTTTAAAAAAATGGGAAGATGTTCATGACGCGATGACCCAACCCGAACATATTCGGGTTGGTTCGGGTCGGGTTACTCACTCAAAAAATACAAAATCCGAACCAATCCAACTTACCATTATTCTATCGGTTCGGATTTGATGTCTCCTCAAATTCGACCCAACCCAACCTGATTACACCCCTAACTAGAAATATACTTTTGGAAGAGTAAATTCGCTAGGAAGAGGTGTTCGAGTTTAATCCGTAGTCACCAGTATCCGATTGTGTTAGAGCTACCAGTATGCGATTGTGTCACTATGAGGGTTTGCCGCCCACAGTGGTTTGAGGAAATAAGTAAAGTAAAGTAATTTCATTTAAAATTAACCTTATTGATTTTTTTTTATTTTATCATTTAACATGCTTTAGATAAATATATGGTGCCCTAATTAAAAATTGGGGCTCCCATCCCAATGCATAGGAATAGCAATGGATATTATCTGTGCATAGTACTGTAGTGTTCATGTCCATGTTCGTGCTTTTAAAAAAAATTAAAAAAAAATGTGTACATGCAACTCGGGCACGTTTAGTTTACATTTTCATTTCCTGTTTTTAGTTTTTGTTTATTGTTTTATAAAATTTTACAAAGGAAAAACTAGAAATACTAGAAAACAAAATTTGTTCTTTCCAGCATTTCCAGTTTTTCCTTTGCAAAATTTCAGAAAATAGGAAATAGAATGAAAACAAAAATTGAAAACAGGAAATGAAAATGTAAACCAAGCAGGCCTCAAATGTCCATCCTCATATCCACGCTCGTTACCCGTAATTTAGTTAAGTGAAAAAAATTTAATTCATTAAAAAATATTAATTAAAGAAAATTATAACTCAATTAAAAAATTACTCTAAAGGTCCAAACATAATTATTAAATATCAATAACATAACAATTTAATTAAATCAAAACACAATACATTAATATTCTAAAACTCAAGACATGATCTAATGTTCAAAAATTTTATTAAATATCACAATATACTTTCACATCACACTGTTTTATAAAATTGGATATCATGTATTAGCATTCTCCGTGATATGCAAAAAAATGATTATTAACACTAATTAGTCATATATTATAAAGTATAAAAATACAATAGGTAGTTTTAAAAAGATTTTTTTGATTTGTAATATACTCCCTTCGTCTCTTATTATAAGTCTCTTTCAATTATTTCACACGGTTTAAGAAAAGTTAATTAATGTATTGGTCTTTAAAAAAAAATTATATCATTCCAAATATACACATATTTAAAAGTCACTATATTTTAGAAATATTAATTGTCACATGGTGGAAGACTCTAAAAGTCACCTTCTAATGGTGTAGTTGAGTATGTAGGTAAAACTTCATTAATTATTCACACTCATCAATATATGGGAAATTAAAAGGAGTTGAATGTTAATGAAGGGAAAATATGGAAAAAATAATTAATTTATCTAAAATTTAGCAAAGGGTCTTATAAATAGGGACGAAGGGAGTAATATATATCAATTTTAAAAATATGTATAAATATGTTAGATATTTTAATAAAATTAATATGTATAATTATATATGGTATTATTTATTAAATAATTTAATATATGTGTGTGCGTGAGTGCAAGTATGGGGCGAGCTGGGCATCATAGTGTCTGTACCAACGCCTGTCCCCATAAAAAATTGTGTGCTATTGCTCGTACCTATGCCCATTGATAGCAGACATGGTATGGATCTAGAATTGAGCAATTAGAGCAGTTAGAGACCAATAAGAATTTGAAAATGTAATTTTAAAAACAGTGAATTAAGTGTAACAAATGAGTGAATTGAAAGGAAAATTTGAAGGGAAAAGAGATGGAAATGGCGCCACTGTTGAAGGCAATCCCTTTAGCAGATAAGCCTTGAGTGCAGATTCACCACCAGCCCGTGGAGCAGGATAAGAATCGTTATGGTTTGAGCAAGAACTATCAAGTCTCTCAACCTCACAAGGGAGAAAACAGAGCATATCTTTCTATTCCAAAATGTTGATTAAAAAACGTATACAAGGAGACCCCTTCTATTTATAGCCTAAAGAGGTGGTCATGAATGGAAAAGGATAAGGAAAGTTAATTCTATCCTAAGTGGGTGTTGAACCATCAACCTCAAGCTATCCTAAGTCTTTAACTAGGTGCCTCACTAAAGGAAAAGTAAGGAGGAAAAATACAACTCAAATAAAATACAAACTATCAAACAATAGATTGAGGCCATGAACATGTGGCCTATTTAGGAAAATTAAAAATAACCCAAGTAAGGAAATTATCAAATAATTCTTTGGAGTGCATGACCCATAAGAGAAATGTTCCAATGATGACTTTAAGGAGAAAGTCAACTTAGTCATAGGTTATAGGACATGGTCCTAAACCTCACACCCTTAATTCCCTTAACTTGCATCCATGATCTCTGTGGGTTGTCCATGACTTCTAGGCAGATGTCGTCATCCCCTCCCTTGAAAAGGATTAGACCTCAAATCGGAAAGATAAAGGCCTAACATAAACCAATAAGGAAGAAGATGAATAAATGAGGAGTAGAAAAATGGGATGGATGACAATTGCATAAGAAATAAGAAGTGCTTCCCTTAAAGTCAAGGAGTTCAAGATGTCCTTCCTTGGTAAGCTTTCATCGGTCCCTTGAAGGATGATCCCTCAAGTCCTTGCACTCCTGAGAGGCTAAGGTTCTAGACCCCGGGTCAAAGACTATCCTCTTGAAGCATTCCCAAGCAAGCAAAAGAATAAGTTGGTCACAAAGAAGATTTAAGAATAAATTGTCACAAAAGTACCAAGAAGGTTTCAAAATTTCATAGTCATCAAAATATTTCATATTGTGTTTCCAAATAAATGCACAATTGAAACTATGGGGTCTGTATGTTTTAACCTTTCTCATTAAATGCCAATCATTTCCATAGAGGATATTATATGTATTTTGTTCATGAATATTATAAGCATATTGCATATGATCATGTCATGAAGTATTCATGCAAGTTATTTCAAGAGGCATATCCATACTAATGCACTTACTCAAGTATATAGATGATGGCACCTTATCTAGATCAAAATAATCATGATATTGTATGCAAGGTGAGACATTTAAGGAATCATATTGAGTAAGCGTATCATGAGACGTATCATCATGTCTTTTAAATGTCATGTTACATGCGATAGCCTTATCCAAATATCTATCCTTTTCCAGAACTAGTTCAAGAGCATAATACACATCATTATGAGATAAAGAGATGAGTATAAAATGTGTATGCAATTCATATATACAAACCAATTATTGTTGCATATGTAATCCATCATGTATTGCAAGTTGTTTAAAGGGATTGATTAGACATGCATCTTCAAAAGGTTTCAATGAACTCTTAAACTGAATTGGGTTTTCTAAACGTGCAATAGGTTTCTTTGCATTATCAACATTATTTATTTCTTTCAAACATACAATGTTTTGAGGCATATAATTGTGTATAGAAAGAGGTTTTTCATGCATAATGAAAGTTAGTTTAGGAAACTCCCTTTCAACAGCTTGAGTTATCCTTTTTGCAAAACTAAGAATATTTGCCATCAACCTATTCAAGTTTCCACTAGGAGGGTTAGGAATCAAATGATCACAAGATAAATTAAGTTGCTTTCCCAACTCTTTCTCTTTTTGCACTCTTAGTTTATTTTCCTCACTTTCACTTTTAAGTTTTTCTTCCTTTTCTCTCTTAAGTTCTAATTTTCTTTTCTCTTCTATCTCAATTAAGATTCTTGAAAATTCATCTTTAATTTTATTAGAAAAATTTTCCAACCTTCTTTCCAATCTATTTTTAAAAGAATCTTCCTTATAACATTTTTTGTCGTATTTTTCCTATTTTCTCTTCTCCTTTCCTCTTTTTCATAAGTGTCATCATAATAATCTTTTTTTTTCTAAATTCACTCTTTTAATAATTTCTACTAACTTATCTCTTCTTCATACTTTCTAATCTTCCTTTCTTCATCATATCTTCTAAACTTTCTTTCTTCCTCCCTCCTACTACCGTGATTAGGGTTACTATAACTCATCTCTTCTTCTTACTATCCTCAAAATGATATTCATTTATTTTTCTTTCTCTCTTATATCTTTCATCAATTTTATCATGAGAAGAGTGTCTTCTCACTTCCTTTTCTTTTCTAAGTTCTTTCCTATCTTTATCTAGCACATTTCTCCACAATCTACATGAAATCCTAAAATGATTTTATTTGAAAGTTTCTAAGGACCTCTCCACTCACTAAGTGTTTACACTCAAGGAATGCTTACACTCGTGTTTTATCACTCTTTTTAAGGCTTTTTCTAAGATGTGTTCACTATTGCCTCTTCTACTTGGTTAGGATTGATTAGTTCTTATGAAAACCAAAGTTATTTCCCTGCCCAAGTATGAAAGAGCTGGAACGAACGTCACCTAAGGTTATCTATGATTGCCTAAAAGCAAAAACTATAAAGACAAAATTAAAGTGGAAATTGACAAACAAGAAAAGCTAGCTAGAAGAAAGCTTGTACACAAGAATGGAATTTCAAACAAGACAAAACACACAAGAAAATTGCAAAGAGGATTATTTTTTGTCTTGGTTTTTTATTCAAAGAGGTAAGTTGCCAAATTTTTCTGAAAACAACTATTACAACTCAAATTGAACTTATACAAGCAATTTGAACAATTACAGTAGAAAGGGAACTGTATTGTTGAGCACTTTCTTAATTTTTTTAAATTGGAGGATTCATTTTTTCCTCAAATATATTTTTGGGTTATATATGTTTTAGGTCCCTCAAAATATGATGACATTTGGTTTTGGTCCCTCCTTTACTTTTTCATTGGTTTTGGTCCTCCATTTTTTAAAATCACATGTTTTTAATCATCCTTATTAACTGTACTTTGTTAAGTCACTTTCACAGTTCCACTACGACTTTTTCTGAGTAAAAATTTACAGGAAATTCTTGGGATTTTTTCTCTAGAAAATTCATGTGTAGTAAATTTCCAAAAAAAAAACTACAAATTTTTTTACATAAAAATGCTGCTGTAAAATTTATTTGCTTTGTTGTGAAAAATCTATAGTAAATTCCTGCAAATTAAAGAATCTAAACAAAATTTCGTTTAAAATTTTAAATTTGCAGGAAAATTCGAAGGAAAATCCATAGACAAATCTACAAGATATATTATTACGTCATCGTTTAGCGGAATATAACTAACGGCAATGACTAAAATCATGTGATTTTGAAAAATGGAGGATCAAAATCAATGAAAAAATAAATGAGGGGTCAAAACCAAATTTCGCTATATTTTGTATTTCTTTTTCTTTTCCTTTGCACCTTTTTGGTATTTTTGGCTTAATATTTTTTTTATTGTTTTCTTTTCTTTCTTTCTTTTTTTTTGTACTTTTTATTTTGCCTTTTGCCCCAATAGAAGATTACAAAAATTGCAAAAATTACAAGAAATTAATCCCTATTCTAAAGAAAAATTGCATGTATCTGATCTAAAAATAGAACTAAAAAAGATACCAAAACTGATAAAAATTGACTGTTTTCTAAAAACTATTTTAAAAAATGAAATGACAAGTTAAATAAAAAATTGGACCAAAAATTTCTTAGCAATTTCCTTTAATTACACAAAATTTACAAACAACAAATAAACATGCTAGATAAATTTTTAATGGATTAAATCGAGAAAACTAAAAAATTCATCACTATTTTTTTTATAGATATCTAAGTGAGAGTGAGTTTTTTTTTTTTTGTTTTTTACACTCACTCAAGTGAACGGTTATTTTAAAAATTTGTCTTCAACTAACAATGAAATGTCCAACTACCTAAGAGAGATACACTTCAATGGTCAACCTCAACTACCAGTCTTCTCTTTACTCTGCTTTCACCCCCACCCCCCATTCTTCGCAACTCCAAGCAACCATTGTCCTTCAATTACATTACTACTTCCTCCTATTAATACCGCACAATACCTCCCTCATCTTCAAACACATGCACTTCATTCACCGCGTCTTCTTTAATAATATACAACAACACTCCTCCTTGCAATGGCTGACACGCGACTCTCTTCTGACGGAATTTGCTCAAATTCTAGAGGTATAGATCCTTTTAGAGTCAATTCCTTCTTTAATTCATGTAGATTTGTGTTTGATTCATTCTTGCTGTAACCTGAATCATATCACATGCCTGCAAACTTGAGAGCATTTTGCAGCTCTGTTCTAATTTTGTTCTGAATCATATTGTTTTGTCCCTTTTTCTCTTGTTAGGATCACTTTGATATCATGGTCATTGGTTTCTAACTTTTCTTCCTTTTATACGGTCTTTAATTTGGTTGCCCCCGTGTTTGATTAAGAACATTTCGCTTCGACGATTTCTTAATCACATTCCACGGTAAGTGGTCAAGTTATTATTGTAATGTGTAGAGTTTTGAAAACTATAATAGAAATATACATATCATTAAAAATACCTTTTTAAGTGCCAAAAGATGACATGATCACATGATGGAATGTGTCTAATTAGTATAAATTTCTCAGCTAGTCAAATATGAAAGAAGTGTGTATTTTTTGTTCCTTTTGTTTTGTGAAGAGCAATCCAGACAAGTTTCCAAGGTTGAATTTTCTGAAGATGAGGAAACTCTTATTATCAGGATGTATAAACTGGTAGGGAATAGGTGAGTATGATTTCAATTTTAATTAATACTTTATGAGCTCTTAATTTTTTAAAACCAATTGAAAAATATCTGTGGCTTGTAAAATTATATACTTTTTCTCAGGTGGCCTTTAATTGCTGGAAGAATTCCTGGAAGAACAGCTGAGGAAATAGAGAAGTATTGGACTTCAAGATACTCGAGTAGAAGAAGTTAGTGGCAGCCAGAGAAATACTGGTGTTTCACTCTTGGAGCAAGATAGTTTTGATTTGGGTGCTTAATTATTTAAGTTGTGAGTCTTGTGACAGTGACTTTTTATGGGACACAAGGATAAAGTTGGCTTTGTAATAGGCATTTTGTGTTAGAATTTGGCCATATAAATGGGAGTAGCAACTATGAAAAAAACCAGTGCGTGTAATTCTCCTATCTTTAAATATTGCTTGGTGTGATGTCTCCATCTATAGAAATGTTACCTTGTGGCTGTCTTGTCTAATTAATGATCATTTTGGATTCTTATCTATGTTTGTGTCTACAATTTGCTTGGGCCTTATGCTGTAGCATCTCGGGTTGTAAGAGTCCAGCCATAGAGAATGATAGTTGTGTCATTCTCATTGTGGGTTTGGTTTAATATTAGAAATTTATCAAACTCAAATTTAAATTTTTTAACATAATTATTTAAAAACGTGAGTTTATAGGATTTAAGGCTAAGTATATGTTTGAATTGGCGTTTTCCATGGTTTAACACACGTCTTGGGTTATAAACGTGAGTTTGTAAAATATGTATCTTGTTTGGCTCTCCACATGAAACACGTATATGAGTTTTGAAATTTGAGTTTGCAAAATACAAGTTTTTCAGTTTTTGTAGCTTTTGCGTATGAAACTTGAGTTTCCTCAATATTCACTTTCTTAAACTCACGTTTGCAGCAAAATATCCAAACATGAAATCACGTTTACTGATACTTAAGTTTATCATAAATCATGTTCACTAAATCCACGTTCATTCAAACTCAAGTTTACAAACGTTAATCCAAACGCACACTAAATCAAACACGTTCTTACTATAGATCTAAATACATAATAATAAGTCCAAAAGAGACCGTATTATACAAATGGGTTGGATATATATTACTTCCTTTCCTATTTAATTATTTATTTGGACAAAAAATACATATAGTCCTTCTGTCCCTATTTATAAGACACCTTCTAGAAGAATTAAGTGTCCATTAATCTAAAACTCTTTGTAGATTTTTAGATGAATTAATCATTTTTTTTATATTTACCTTTCATTAATGTTTAACTCTTTTTAATTCCCCATACATTGATTAGCGTGAATAGTTAATGGAATTTTATCCACGTATTCAACTACACCATTATAATTTGACTTTTGGAATCTTCCATCGTGTCACAATTAGTGTCCCTAAAAATTAATGAGATCCGATAATACTAAAAAAGATAAAAGATAAAATAAAAAATTTAAAATTTATTTTCATAAAAATAAGAATAATGTAATTATTATGTGTATTTTTTTATTTAAATAAAAAATTAAATAGAACATAGGAATAGTAAAATTTTAAATGTGAAGACATTAATTACAATCACAAACAAAAGAGCACGGCTGGAAGACAATCATGCGGTGTCTGATAAATATACCAGTATGTATCAGTATGCCATGCTTATGCTTATCTATCAGCCTATGTGCCAGCGACAAGTCTACGTACTAGTATACATCAGTACAATGTTCCGTACGTTACCCGTTGGACAAAACCAGGACACAGGCAAATGGGTGGAAATAGGCCGAGCCGAGCTAAGCTTTTCAAGGTCTGAGTCTGGTCTACACCTTAAATCCATGGCCTGAGTCTAGCTTGTTACCTCACATAGGCTTTATTTTATGACATGAGTCTGACCTATTTAAAGCCTGACATGGCCTGAAAGCCTGTTTAAAAGTCTGTTTTATAGTAAGGTACTTGAATATATCATAAACATATATATGAATAGACTTATAGGTTCAAGTTTTTAACATATTTAAATATTTATACAAGTTAATAAGTATATAATTATAAGGAAAAGTAATAAATCTTTATAATAATAATAGCAATATAAAAAATATTAGTATTTTTTTATATTTAGTTAAATAGGTCGGTCTGATAGGTTTAAAAGACTTTTTCGATGGCCTGAAGTCTGGTATGTTTTGCTATATAGGCTTTTGAAAAAGTTTGGCCTGATCTATTTACAAAATTGACCTGACTTGGGCCTGATATAGGTTGGGCAATAGGCCCCTAACGAGCGGTATGGCCAGTTCCCACCACTACACGCAAACACGACACAAGACTAAATGAACCAGTACGGATTAGCAGCCGAACACGACGCAGATAGGAGCGAAAGTGAATTTGTAAATGCAGAAAGCGTGAACTAGATGCAGGTGCTGCTGTGCTCATGTGAAATTTTTACAACGGATGGGTTGTGAAATTTGTATTATTATTATTATTTGTGGAAGAGTTATTGTCGGTGTTAATAATATAAAGAATTAGTAAACCCTCAATTTGGTGCATGAAAGATTTGAGGTCGGTCACATTAATTCTTAAAAGATGGAAATTATATTTTCATTCTCGAAAGTTGAAAAAGACATTCAACTTAATCCTTTTTAGGGATTAAATTGACATTTGAAAAAAAAATTTAAAGGACTAAAGTGAACGACTTTTTATCTTTCGGGGACTAAATTGAATAACTTTTCATCTTTTACACTATGTTTGGTTGTATTAGGAAAATAGTGAAGAGAGAAATGGGGGAAAGAGAAATAGAAAAGAGAGAAATAGGGAAGAGATAGAGATGATTTATAGGTTGTTTGGTGTGAGAGAAATAGAAGAGAGATAAAAGAGAAATGTAAAGTTAAGTTGTTTGGTTGGATTGAGGAGACAAGAGAGAAATAGTACTGTTAAAAGTTGGTTAATTTTTTGGCGCCTCCAACAGCATGTAGTCAATTATTCCTACAAGTGAAATCAATTATTTTTCAGAAATTACATGCAGGAAATTGATTACCCAAACGATTTTTGTGAACTAAGAGACATTTGGAAGAAAATCTCGTGGAAAAAAATCGATTTTTGAGTGCAGAAAATCGATTGTATTGAAGTCAGAAAAGGCACAGCACAAATCAACAACCACATTACTCAATACTCCTTAAACATACAAAAAAGACACCTGCATGAACTAATCCCAACACATAGATTCAATGAAGTAATCCCCTTCAAACTATCCCGATGGTTAAGGAAGTGTTTGTGTGCTCTTGTTTTCTATGCAGAATACACAAATAAACGCATGCACAACAAGTTACAAAACTCAATCGGAGTCACAAAACTCGCCGGAAGAAGCAGATCGGACACTTTCTCCCCTGTCGCGAACAGATCTCCCTTCACGGTGCTTCATGGATGCCAGAAAACGCACTCCATCGCAGTGAGACAGCTTCGCCTTCTGCCGTCTACATCTTCTCCACCTTCGTTAAGCCATGGCCACCGGAACGGCTGTCTGGTTCGCCTCGTCGTATACGCCTCCTTCCACCGGAATCGCACCTCCTTCTCTAACAGGGACCAGAGCACAATGGAAAACGTAGGGAGAAACGGTTCTTCCTGGTCTAATTACAGCTCCCCTATTTCTTTGCAATCTCTCGCCTAATTTGCGAAGAATTACATAAAGCGTTGGGCCCACTACTTCCTATCACTTCTCTCCTATCTCTATGCTTAACCTAAACAGGGTGAGTTTTAAACCTCTCCCCTATTTCTCTGCTGGTGAAGTATTTCTCCTCTACTTCACTGGAACCAAACAGAGCGTTAGGGATGGAAAATGTAATTTCATTCTTTCAAGGACTAATATGACCGACACCAAATCTTTTGAGGGACCAAAATGAAGGTTTACTCTAAAAAGAATTATGACATTAGCAACAATAAAAACTAAAAAATTTAAACTAATTTTGGTTTTTAAAAATTGCAAAATTGAAAACTCACCCCCACACCAGCTTTGATGTCAGCTTTTTGAAATAGCAAAATAATAATTTTAAAATTTAAAATATTCTCACATCCTCTAAGATTTTATATAATAATCATGAATCTAAATCTAATTAAGATTGACCATAAATCCTCCTAGAATTTATGTAAAATACTTGATATTATATATTTATAAGTAGTTAGACATGGTTATGAAGTCAACTCACATTAATCTCAATAATTTGCTAAAAAAAAAATGTTAGTCTCAATGCAATTTTATTATTCTAATCCATAATAATAGTTAAATAGAGACATTTTAATAATAGTATTTTAAATAAGCCAACCATATCTTTTTGGCAATTAATAAGTTGTTTAAATATTTTAGGCTTAAATATGTTTTTAGTTCATAAAAAATTAGTGAATTTTATGTTTAGTCTCTATAAATTTTTTTACTAAATTTAGTCTCTCATTAATTTTTAGTTTTCAAGTTTAATCCTTGTCGTTAATTGACGTTGTTACGTGATGGCCTAGCACTGTTACAGTATGTTAATGTGTGTTTATTTATGCTGACGTGGCTGCCATGTTGGATTTTGTTGAAATTATTTTGTCCCGAAAATTTTTGTTTATTAGTTCTAATATTAATTATTTTAATATTTAAAACAAAAAAAACTACAAATCCCTCTTAATTTTTAGCACCGTTTATATTATGGAGGAAGAATATTTTAGTGAGGAATTGTAGAGCTGTGATGATGTATACAGTATTAAAAAATAAGAGGGATTTGTTGTATTTTTGTTTTAAATATTAAAATAATTAATATTGGAATTAATAATTAAAAAATTTGGGGGAAAATAATTTCAACAAAATCCAACGTGGTAACCACGTCACCATAAATAAGCACACATCAGCATACTGTAACAGTGCTAGGCCATCACGTAACAACGACAATTAACGACAATGATTAAACTTGGAAAGCAAAACTTAATGAAAGACTAAATTTAGGTGAAAAATTTTATAGGGACTAAACACAAAATTCGCTAATTTTCAAGGGAATAAAAACATATTTAAGTAAACATTTTATCATATTAATTAATTGAAAAATAAGATATAATAATAATTTTTTGGATGAAATAGGTTTTTAGTCCCTTAAAATATAGTGAAATTTAGTTTTGGTCATTCATTTATTTTTTTCATTAGTTATGGTCCTTCATTTTTTAAAATCGCATACTTTTAGTCCTCTTTGTTAAATATATTGCGTTAAGTCACTTTCACAGTTCCATTACGACTTTTTCAGAGTAAAAATTCGCAAGAAATTTCTTGCATTTTTTTCTCAAGAAAAGACACCTGAAGTAAATTTTAAAAAAATCACAATTTTTTATATAAAAATGCCGTTATAAAATTTCTTTGCTTTGTTATAGAAAAATCTATAGTAAATTTCCTTTAAATTTAAGAATTTGAACAAAGGTTCTTTTGAATTTAGAAATCAACATGAAAATTCAAAGAAAAATTCATAAAAATATCTACAAGAAATCTTGGTACGTCATCACTTAACGAAATATAACTAATGGTGATGACTAAAATAATGTGATTTTAGAAAATAGAGGACTAAAACTAATTAAAAAATAAAAGAGGGATCAAAATCAAATTTCACTATATTTTGAGAAATTAAAAACATATTTAACTCTAAATTTTTTATATTAATAAATAACATGATATAATGTATGATAAGATCCGTATACATCTAGCTTTGGAACATATACCGACATTTAGAAAGTGAAAAAAAAAAAAAATCTTTAGACAAGAAAAAGGGTGAATCGTGAGATCATAAAAGAGAGGCCTAGAAATGAATAGGTAGAAGAAAGACAAAAAATGACTAATGAATAAGGAGAAATTGACTGTATAAGTTTTCACTCCAGTCTTGCTAAGAAATTTTTTAGGCGGACCTCATAACCAAAAATTTCTCCTTTTCTTATTTTTCAAGCTCTCTCTCTCTCTCTCCTCGTTTTCACTTTTCATCTTTTCCACTTATCCAAATCAGGTGAAAAATAACCCTAAAACATTCTAACTTTTTAAAAAAAAAAAATTAAAGCCTTATTTGATTTTTATTTTAAAAATTAGTTATTGAAAACATAAAAACTAAAAATCTATTTGAGTGATTATTTTCTTACTAACTATTTTGAACATCATCAGTTTTGAAAACCAGAAAATGAAAATTATAACGTCCTAATTTCGTAAACCTAGAAATGATGTCTATTGGAAACATATTCCCGAATTTACAGAATTATTTTTCACGACATTATTGATATCGTCAAACAATTCACAATCAATGCCCTTAAGTATACCAACGAAATACATAAGCTTCAATTAATCTCTACAACATAAATACAGTTTCCTGCCTCAAAGGCACCAAGTTACATCACCAATTATATTAAATCCATAATGTAATTGTTACATCACAAAAGAATGTTGTGATGAGCAAAAGAATAGGCCAAGGGGCCTTCACTAGCCACTCCCAATCCTCTCGGTCAAGCATCTAGTTAAAAGCCCTGCACATTTAAAATAAGCCATACGCATGTAGTGAAACTAACATCCCAGTGAATGTGATCATACAAGCAGTGTAGGTGTATAGGAAAATGAAATGTACAGCAGAAACATGTACATCATTACATAATCATCAATATATGAAATGCAAAAATCAACCTCTGGTGTTTTACCCAGCACCTCTGGGCCTTTTCACTTAACTTTTGGTCAGACCTGAGCTCAAAATTCGTACAACGAACGTCTTCCTTGCGGTCAATCTAGACCTACAATTTAAACTTATGTCTTAGATGTCAATCAACATTCCTTTTTACTCTTACATAAATTCCTCTTGGTCAATAGACCTATAATTTCCTCTTATACAAGTGTATGCATTGAACTCATAATGTAAAAGTATTTGAAATCAACATTTGTTTCCTCCATAATTCATAATAAAGTTGTTCATAAGGATAAACATAATTTCATGCACAGTATAGTTTCCCCAAAACCCTAAAACCCTAGAACACAACCAAGTAAATCATTAACATCAAACATCATCAACCATGGTATACAATACACAAACATAAGGGAAAAAGGAAATACAGAAAGGGGATCATGAAAGGTTTACACACAAATGAGAGTGAGTGGGTGAATCACACTCAACTCTAGAGTATTCAGGAATGAGCTTGAGGGGATGGGATGACCTTCTTCCTCAAGCGAAATATTTTCACTCGAGTGAGAACCAGGAAGTGGGCATTTTTCCTTATTTTTGCTTGGGCGAAAGTTCCTTCGCTCAAGCGAAAATGACGACATCCAGGACCCTTTATTTTTGCTAATAATTTTGCTCAAGCGAGGAGATTCTCGCTTGAGCGAAAATCTCATAGAACGGATGGTAACAATTTGGTCGAACAACCTAGGCGGACAGCCGAGCCGGATAGCTTAGTAGAATCATTCAACCGGCCAAACCTTTTCATCCATGAGACCCTTTGGTCAGCCGGATAGCCGAGGCGGACGGTCGAGGGTGGACGGACGAGGCAGGCAACCAGATAGAATCTTTCAGTCGATCAATCCTTTTCTATCCGGTCAGCCCTTTGTTCAGGAGCATAGCCGACTAAAAATCTTTTTAACTGGCCAAACAAGGTCGCCGAGTAGATCAATGTATGCAGCCATTCCTCAACTGAGCTGGTTAGCTAGTCGTATCACATCCGGTATGTCATTGACCAGTCGGCCAACCGGATAGGAGTAACCTTAAGCGGCTTTAACTCTCACATTCTAGCTTGATTTCTTCTAAGTTTATTTATGACTTAAAGTTTGAGGCATAATACTTAATCTTACCCTTATAACTCCCTCTAAACTCCAAACTTTTACCCAATCTCTAACCTCCTATCTTACCAGAGTTCTTAATTTATGATTTTTATTATACTTTCTTAAGCCCTAATTTTTGGGATGTTACAATTCTACTCACTTTAAATAAATTTTGTTTTCAAAATTTGTCTTTTCATCCTCTTAGAATCAAGTTTATAACCCTCACCTAGATTGCCTATATCCTTGGGGTTGGTTATTACCTCACTGCTATTCTTACATCCTTATTGATCATCCAAATTCGATTATTCACAACAAAAAACAAATCATGTTCTCAACCAAAATTTATTAAGTTACCTACTACGTTCGTCATAGCTTAGAAGGTCAAGTTTTCCCCTCCTAACTCTAAGCTATGTGTCTCCCCATGTGAGTTCCAAGTATTTTCTTAGATCAAACCGTGTAACTACAAAAGGTAGCCTCTTTAGGTGCAAGGAGGAGAAGCCTAAATGATTGTAAATCTATTATCACTTGACTCATGGTCACCTCCTAATTACAAACTTTCGATTTCGCAAAATATCATTATCGAAATCCATCTAGGTCTGACAATGAAATCAACATCTTTAAACCATATGTTTATACCCGGTCGAGTTTCTATCACGTTCAAAATCAGATCTTTACCTTTAAATCATTTAAGTCTACTCATAATCAAACCACTAATTAATTATAATACACAAGAGCAAGACTAACAACTTCCCTCACCCAGGATCATTCAACCCTCATGCAAAACAATATCTGACTCCCTAGGATCTACTAATTTATCATCACTCTAAAGGGATCACTATATCTAATAACTACCTCTGAGGTCAACTCATACATATAACTTCTCTACGTACCTTATTAAGTTTTCCCCATGTATTTATAGCATGTTAACAAGTGTTTGTGGTTTCCGATGCACATTCTGATTTCACTTAACTGGGAAAGGCTCCCTATTGGTAAGTCACCCTCTAGAAGTATCTAACCATGTTACACAATCAACACTTCTTAAGAGGCCTCATAGGGGGTGAAACTAATTCCCATTAAAACAACACGATCATAACCCCTAATTGATTCCAACGGACTTAATACATTAAAGCCTAACTAAACTCCTAAATTAACAAAGAACTCAAGTAACATCTGGAACCCAAATATACATGTAGAATGATAACATATTGAAATATTATGATTTGAAATTATAATATGAAGTGGGAATAACTTAATTTTCCTATGAGTTTAGAAGCCAGATTGTTACTAGTGTATAGCATAACTGATTCAATGCAGCAAGCAGAAATGAACTTTTAGATGCAAAATAAAACCAATTATGCAGCAGCAAGACCAATAAAATGGAATTCTAATCAAATTGTAGTATAGTAAAACAGAATTTGTACATTGTATTGAGTCTCAAAAATATCATTAAGTATTTAATAATGATTTAGTCTTACTTTCCTAAGTTTTAATGAATAACAAATTATGTTAAAATATCAATTGCAAAAATTGCCTATGCTTTTAACGTGTTTTTCGTGTTTCAGCATGTTTACCATCTAAAGTGATCTACTGTTGAAGAAGTAGAATCATCTGAAGTGGTTCATTCATCTGAAGCATGGAACCATCTGAAGCCAAGTAAACCATCTGAAGACGTGTGACGTGGCAGAGTGTCTGAAGTCAGAAGCCATCTGAAGAGTGAAGCCCTCTGAAGATCTCTGATAAAGACTCAAGTCGGTTTCAACGCCTTTTGAAACAAGTCATTGGTCTAACCTTATTAAGGCAAGCTGCTCAAAGACTTTCCTGGACATTTGAATTTCATGCACCAGAAAGGAAATGTCTGCAACGCAGTCTTTGCAGTGCTCAGAACTGAGACAGTATTGTACATCTACCTTGTACTGTGTTATAAGCTATTAGAAACTGTTTCACAACGGGATTAATAACATTAAATGCTATCTCTCAACAGTGATTTCAATGGACTTCATCTCAAACAACTATAAATAGCTTCATGCAGAACCATGCAAAGTAGAGAACAATCTGAAAAAGAAAGAGCCCTTACGCTGCAAGCTTTACGCTGTAAAACACTCTGATAAATTTCATTCTTGCACAAAAACTTTCATATCCTGAGTTTTACTCAATTTCTTTGTACATCATTCAGTTTAAGCTCTGAACTAGTTGTAGTTCTTTAGCTTGAACAAATCCTTTTTAAACACTTGGGTGTTGAGCCTGGAGAGGCTTGTTTGTTAAACAATACTTGGGTAGAGCCTGAAGAGGCTTGTGAGGAAACAATACCTATTGTTGTAGAGCCTGAAGAGGCTTGACAAAAAATAATACTTGTATTCTTCTGAAGATTAGTGGAAATCCAAGTATTGTGTTTTGCTTTGGGACTGGACGTAGCTCACTGTGGTTGTGAGTGAACCAGGATAAATCCTCTGGTTAAGTTTTCTCTTCTCTTAACTCTTTAAATTCAGTTTAAAGCTAACAAGAAGGGAATTGAATTGATTCATATAAGCTTAAACGTAAACTCAGTTTTTCAAAAAACAAGTTTTATCAGTCTGAACAACCTTCAGACGAAACGTTAAACTTCAGATTATAGTTTATCATTTGAAAGCTTTTATAAAAGCACTTTGTTGAGAAAAAGTTTCCAAAAACGTTCAAATTTTATTGAAACAATATTCAACCCCCTTCTAGTGTTTCCCTGTTTGTTTCTAAACATTGTGTATCGTTTGCAAAAGGAACAAAATCACCAAGCTGAAATTTTTTATTCAAATATTATGCAAGAAGAAAAACCAAAGAAGAAAATCTTATTTTTGTAGTAAAATTGATCCATTAGACTAAATTTCTACTCTTGCTCTAGGATCTCAAGGATGGTCTATAAATCTAGAATGTTTGCATGGCAGTATACCAATGTGATATGAATCTGGAAGAGAACAACCACAGACAGTCCATTCGACCACTTCCAGTCGACCAATGGGGTAACACTATGGTTCTAGCCTGGTAGTCCACTGATAAATGGACCGGCTGTATAGCACAAAGGCTCCAACCGACCAACATCAATCGGCCAACTTCTTCCCAGACGACCATGTTGAGATCAGCCGACCAATCCTGCTCCTAGCCAGTTCGGACTATAATTCCAGCAGGCCAAATGTGAGGCAACTCAAGAACTAGTTGTTAGCTCCTAGCTTAAAAATCTGAGCCTATACCTTGGGCCATTAGGTGCTTAAGGTTTCATGGTCATTCAACACCTCAACTTCTCCCAAAGCTACTTCCAAGCCCTCTCACACACCAAAGCAGTGCCAATTCTGATAATCAATTTCCGTAGGTTCTAACTTATCAATTTTTCCACACATACTATTCTTCTTAAGTTTCCAAGTTTAAGGGGTCGTGGTTGGCGCTTAATTTGATTTCATTAGGATCATGAGGAGAAGCAAATTTCTAATTGTTCTTAGATAGGGAACATATAAGTCCAATCATTTGAGGAATTGCTCAGCTAAAAGTCAGAATTGCAATACTACAAGGAACATAGATTCAAAATTAATTAAGATAACCACTTAATCTATCATTCTTCAAGGAATGAATCATCCTTCTCATAACTAAAGAATGTTTTATCAAGTAAGAAATTGTAGGGTCCTTGGATTAAATTGAATTCTTCTGAACATTATTCCCAAATCATAACCAACCTCTTTTTAAGAATCAAGTATGAAATATGGACCTTATCACCATGTAACTTAAGATCCCAAGTTAAGTAAATGTTAGACAAGTGGCCTCAAGAAACTTAAGAGGGGGGTGAATTAAGTTAATCAAAATTTCCTTATTTTAATCCCCTTACTTTTTTTTCTATCTTTCACTATGCTTATAATAATTCTTTTATGATGAAATATGCATGCAAAATACTAATTTCTCAATATATATTAGCTTAGCAATGACAATAAATAAGTAAAAGATTAGGGAAGAAGAATTGTAAACTCAATTTATACTGGTTCGACCAACCCTTTGCCTACGTCCAGTCCTCAAGTCACCCACTTGAGATTTCCACTATTTTTTGTAAAATCCTTTACAAAAGATGAACACTCAAACACCTTGGAATCTCTTTCCCTTGTGTTGAGTTTCACTTGCAACAAACGAGAGGCACCCCCTCTTAATTACACCAGAATGAGAAGAAAACTTTTGAACATGATGAACTTTCTTGAAGAGTAGATAATACAAGTTGAAGATCCTATAAGAATTCTCAATGAATTTGTGTTTGGCCAAAATAGTTTTTAAAGAGATTTTTCACTTTTGTTTTTGCTCATTTATATTCTGCTACCTTTTTGAAATGGAGACATATATTTATACTGGAAAAAGTGAAGCTTTGTGTCTCTTGATGAGGAATTGCAACTTTTCATATTTTTCTGAAAAAACCTCGCTGGTAATCAATTACAATGGTCTTATAATCGATTACACCTTTCAAATTTTAAATAAAATTTCAACCGTTGGAACCTTAATTTGAATTTTGAGTTTTCAACCTACAGGTAATCGATTACAAACATCTGGTAATCGATTACCAGGACCAAAATATTTATTTTTGTACTTGAATAATGCTGGTAATCGATTACAATTCATCTGGTAATCGATTACCGGTTCAAAACATTTATTTTGAACTTATTTTGGTTTATAAAGACATTTTTGCTTAAACTTTATTTTTAAGGCCAAATCACTTTGCAAAAACTAGAATTCTTTTAACAATGAAACTAACTAGATCGAGACTTATCTAATAAAATTTGTAGCCTTCATCTTTGTATCTTGATCTTGTAACAAACTTGTTTCATCAACTATCTTTGCCACTTTTGTCAGTCTTGTTATTTTGTTTTCTTTCCATGGGCATCATCAAAACCTGCATATAATGCATCCACAATCTCCCCCTTTTTGATGATGACAACCATCTTTAAGGGAAGAAAGAAAAAGAAAATAATTTCAAATATCTCGTTCACTCCCCCTTACTTAGTCTCCCCCTTAATATCTTTCTGTTTAGAAACAATACTCTAATTATTAATCATTTTTCATATCATATCAAGAACAATATTTTCCTTTCCTTACTTTCTCTCCCCCTTTGGCATCATCAAGAACAATCAGAGGACAAATAGAACCACACTATAACCACAATATAGATATAACCAATGTAGCAGGTCAAACTAGTATAGGACCCAATCAAACATAGTATCAAACTAGTAGTAATCAAACAGAGTATCAACCTAATAGTAAGCTAAATAAAGTGTCAAACTAAAGACGACATGAGACAGTACAATGAAATAGAAACATAATCTAAGAAGGGTTAGAAGGACGAGGAAGGTGTCCTGAAGCATCCTCAAGGCGAGTGAGGCGAGTATCCAAAGCATCAAAGCGCTCGCCAACATAAACTCAGAAATTTCGAATTTCATCAAGTATATCAGTGAGAAGAGCAGAGGATGGATCTTGAGGTGGTGGAGAAGGAGTGCGTTCATCAGTGTTCATAGCTTGATAATCATGCTTCCGAACCCATTCACCATTATGATTCTTCTGATATCCAAAGGATGCAACAACAGGAGCCCCAATTGCAAAGGAAAGCTTGACAGGAATCTAATTTTCATTGTCAAGAGGAACATAAAAGTGTTCCATAATCAGGGTAATCAAATGAGCATAGGGAAGTGGGGCGTTGGCACGCAAGGCCTTGGTCATCCGATGATGGACCAAATGAGACCAATCAATTTCCCGTCCAGTTAGCAGTGCCCACATTAGAATTATGTCTTCCTCAGATGCTTGAGCTAGATTTGTGGAACGAGGAAGCAAGATGCGAACAATAATATAATGCATGATGCGACTATCAAACTTGAACGATCCATCAAGTAAACGCCCAGATAAATCAACATTATCATTGCATACCATCCTACGGGCATTTAACGAAGAGTAGTCTAATTCCCATTCATCAACCACAGTTCCTTCAAAAGGTGCTCCATGACTACTTAGTTTGGTCGAATTGTAAAATAGAGATTGATCAATGACAATAGGGATTTTCTTTACTTCACTATTGATAACACCATCCCTAATTTCCATATTGCTGTAAAACACCCTAACTAACTCAGGATATATGGGAGCGCTCATAGTCATAAATTCTAACAATCCAAAGTTGCGAAAAGTTTCATAACAGTCAAAGGACTCATCGTCAAAGAACTCCGCACTTAGATATTTTGGATCAATAATGTCACGATTTGAGAAATGAGTAGAATATCTCTCCCGTTGAGTTCGGTTCGAAAATAGAGCGAGAGAGAAAGAGGATGTCTAAGACGGATTGGGTGGTTCCGGAGGATCAACGGAGGTTCCGCGACGAGATTGACGAAATGAAGAACGCTTTTGCTTCTTTGATGATTTTGCCATCTGAGACAATTTCTGAAGAAATTAATCGATGGGTTTTGTAGAGAATGAAGAGAGGAGTAATTTGCAAGTTGTGGGACGTGAGTTGGTTAAGAAATGAGGGAGATATGGGGATTTGAATGTTTAGAGAGTTTAGGGCGCGAGAGAAGATAGGAGGTTCTGTTTCATGGAGAGAGAGTTATGTTCGTGATTGGTATTTATAGACAGGGGGTCTTGTAATCAATTACGTACATATGTAATCGATTACATCGTTTCCAGTTATAAGAAAGCACTCTTTGGTAATTGATTACGCCCACTCCGTAATCGATTGCTGAGTTTCCAGTTTTCAAATAAATCTCTCTGGTAATCGATTATTCCCCATGTGTAATCAATTACTCCTTTTCCAGATTTCAAATTTTGTAACCAAACTTCCTGGTAATCGATTATACAGCCTACTGTAATCGATTACATGAATTCCTGAACTTATTTTCATGAAAGAATCTTGCTGGTAATCGATTACGAATACTTATGTAACTCTCTTCTAATTATGAATAAACTATCTTTAGATAAAGGTTTTGTAAAGATATCAGCTAATTGTTGCTTAGTTTCTACAAATTCTAGAACACAATCTCCCTTTTGTACATGATCTCTTAGGAAATGATGCCTAATCTCAATATGTTTGGTTCTAGAGTGTAAAACAGGATTTTTAGATAGATTAATTGCACTTGTATTGTCACAACAAATAGGAATATGATCTAAAGTTAAACCATAGTCTGAGAGTTGTTGCTTCATCCAAAGAATTTGAGCACAACAACTTCCATCTGCAATATATTCTGCTTCCGTAGTGGATAGAGCAACACTATTTTGCTTTTTACTATGCCATGATACTAAGGCAGACCCAATGAAGTGACAAGTTCCACTAGTACTTTTTCTATCAGTCTTACATCCAGCAAAGTCTGAATCAGAGTATCCTACTAGATTAAAAGGCATGTTTTTAGGATACCACGAACTTAAGTTAATAGTTCCCAATAAGTATCTCATTATTCTTTTTACAACACTTAGATGAGATTCTTTTGGATTTGACTGATATCTAGCACATAAACATACACTAAACATAATATCTGGTCTACTTGCTGATAAATAGAGAAGGGATCCGATCATACCTCTATATCGTTTTATATATGTGGATTTCCCTGCTTCATCTTTATCCAAATAGCAAGCGGTGCTCATAGGTGTGACCATTTGTTTAGCATTTTTTATTCTAAATCTTTTAAGTAACTCCTTACAATATTTGCTTTTATTGATGAAGATTCCATTTTTGGTTTGTTTAATTTGTAGTCCAAGGAAAAAATTCAACTCTCCCATCATAGACATTTCAAATTCACTTTGCATATCATTAGAAAATTCTTTGCACAAAAAATCATTAGTAGCCCCAAAAATAATATCATCAACATAGATTTGAACTAAAAGAATATCATTCAGTTTTCTTTTAATGAATAATGTAGTGTCAACTTTTCCTCTTGTAAACCCCTTTTCTAAAAGAAATTTGCTCAATCTTTCATACCAAACCCTAGGAGCTTGTTTTAAACCATAGAGAGCCTCTTTCAATTTAAAAACATGATTGGGTAATTCTAAATTTTCAAATCCAGGAGGTTGTTCAACATACACTTCTTCTTTAATAAAACATTTAGAAATGCACTTTTGACATCCATTTGATATAGTTTGAAATCCATTATAGAAGCAAATGCAAGTAACATTCTAATAGTTTCTAATCTTGCTACAGGTGCATAAGTTTCCTCATAATCTATTCCTTCTTCTTGATTATATCCTTTAGCCACTAATCTAGCCTTGTTTCTAATAACTATACCATGTTCATCCAACTTATTTCTAAATACCCATTTTGTTCCAATAATTGGATGATTACTTGGTCTATCAACTAGTTCCCATACTTGATTTCTTTCAAATTGATTTAACTCTTATTGCATAGCAATAATCCAATGTTCATCATTTAAGGCTTCATCAATGTTTTTAACTTCAATTTCAGAAACAAAAGCCATATTATTGCATATATCTTTAAGAGAGTGTCTAGTTGTTACCCCTTTTGAAATATCTCCAATAATGTTGTCAAGAGGATAATCTCTTAAAGTTCTCCACTCTCTTGGAAGATCATTGTAGGTTTGTTTTTCTTCAATTGTAGAATCTTTTATGCTTTCCTCTTCCCTATTCTCCCGGACTTCTTCATGTATATGAGTATCTTCTAAAGTTTCTATAATATCATCAATTGTATCATTTCTTGGATAAATTGTGTTAGTTTCATCAAAAACTATATGTATTGATTCTTCTATTGTCATGGTTCTTTTGTTGTATACTCTATAAGTCTTACTATTCAAAGAATATCCAAGAAATATACCTTCATCTGATTTAGCATCAAACTTACCTAAGTTGTCTTTTCCATTATTTAGTACAAAACATTTGCATCCAAAAATACGAAGATGTGAAATATTTGGTTTTCTTTCATTGAATAGTTCATAAGGTGTTTTCTTTAAAATGGGTCTAATTAGTACCCTATTCATAGTGTAACATGCAGTACTAACTGTTTCAGCCCAAAAATATTTTGGAATATTTGAGTCATTAAGCATGGTTCTTGCTAATTCTTCTAATGGTCTATTTTTCCTTTCAACTACTCCATTTTGTTGAGGAGTTCTAGGTGCAGAGAAATTATGTTCAATTCCATTTTCATCACAAAATAAATCAAAATTTGTATTTTCAAATTCTCCTCCATGGTCACTTCTAATGGATGCTATTTATATATTTTTCTTATTTTGGATAACTTTAGCAAATTTCTTAAATGCATTGAATGCATCACTTTTATGTGCAAGAAACAATGTCCATGTAAATCTAGAAAAATCATCCACTACAACAAGAGCATAATAACTTGCCCCAAAACTCAGTTCTAGAGGGACAAAAAAGATCCATGTGCAAAAGTTGTAAAGGCCTAGAAGTTGTTACTATGTTCTTTGATTTAAAAGAAATTCTTACTTGTTTACCTTTTTGGCATGCATCACAAAATTTATCTTTTTCAAATTTTATTTTTGGTAAGCCAATTACTAAATCTTTTGAAATTAATTTATTTAAATGATCCATATTTATATGAGCAATTCTTTTATGCCATAACCAAGACTCATCCTTTTTACTTAGAAGACATTGGGCATGATTTGAAGTTTTATCTAACTTTATCTTATACACATTATTTATTCTATACCCTATATACTTAAATATTTCTATCATGTTTGGATTCAATAAAGCAATTTTGAGAATCAAAAGATACTAAAAAGCCTTTATCACATAATTGACTAACACTAAGTAAATTATGTTTAAGACCATCAACAAGTAATACATTTTCTATAGAGGTTGAGAGATTTGTACCTATTTTTTCCGATTCCCAGAATTTTACCTTTGTTGTTGTCTCCATAAGTGACACGTCCACTGTTTTTGGGAGTAATATCAATAAGCTTTGAAGTATCTCCCGTCATATGCTTGGAGCATCCACTATCAATGTACCAAGTTTGCCTTACGGAGTCCTTCAAATCACAGAATTATTTTAATTTAGGTACCCAAGCTTTCTTTAGGTCCTTATTGTTAGTTTTGACTAAGGATCCTTTTGGGATCCACATCATGTTATTGAGATTATTGATATTTTTCCTAAAATAACATGTTGATGCACTATGACCTTTCTTTCCACAGTAAAAGCATGTTAAAAATGGAGAACTAGTAGTTTGAGCAGTTACAAAGAAATTTTTATATATCTTTTGATGCTTTTGAGGATTATATCCTAATCCAGCTTTATCAAATACACATCTTTGATTTCCTAATATTATATCTAAGTTATTTTTGCCAAGAGTGAATTTTGCAAGGGTATTATTCAACTTATTAATTTCTTTTTTGAATTTGTGGCATGATACACATGAATGAGTTTCTTTATTGATTTCTAAACTATTTGTAGAACATTGATTTTCATTTTTAGAGTTTATTATTTTAAATTCAGATTTAAGATTGTCTAATTCTTCATTTAATTTTGAAATTTCATTTTTTAATTTTGAAGTTATTTTCTTATGAGATGATACTGATTTTGCAAGTTTGAAGGATTCTTTATGTAAGTCATTAAATGCATCTTGAAGTTCATCAAAAGAAATAGAAATGTCATTGTTAGAAGATGTTACCTCTTCTTCGTTTTCATAATCTTTGGCCATGAGTCCCAAGTTCACAATCTCATTTTCTGAGTCACTTGATTCCATATCATTTTCTTCCCAAGTGATATATGCTTTCTTTCCTTTCTTTTCTTTGAAGGTTTTCTTGTTGGAATATTCCATTTTCTTCTTATAGATTGGACATTCTAGTCTCAAATGTCCTGGTTGATTGCATTCAAAGCATTTTGGAGTTGAGGAGGAATTTTCTCCTTTCTTCTTTATGTTGAAAGTAGATCTCTTTCGATTTCCTCTATTTCTTAGGAATTTGTTGAATCTTTTTACAAAAAGAAGGTCTTCATCATCATCTAGATCATCTTTCTCAATGAAATCTTCTTTGTCATTTTGTTCATAAATATTTGAAGATGCTTTGAGTGCAATGCTTTTCTTCTTTCTGTCATTTTCTTCATTTTGATTAAGTCTAATTAGTTCCAATTCATGCTCTTGAAGTTTCCCAAACAATGAAGAAAGAGACATGGTTGTGAGATCCTTTGATTCTGCAATTGCAGTCACCTTTGGTTGCCATTTCCTACTCAAACATCTTAAAATTTTGTTAATTAGATCTTCATTTGGAAAAGCTTTTCCTAGAGATGCAAGATGATTAACTATATGTGTAAATCTCTTTTGCATGTCTTGTATACTTTCATTTTGGTTCATCCTAAACAGTTCATACTCATGAGTAAGAGTGTTTATTCTAGATGTTTTAACGTCACTAGTACCTTCACGTGTTACTTCTAATGTATCCAACATTTCTTTTGCACTTTTGCAATTTGAGACTCTAAAGTACTCATCTATGCCTAATGCAGATGTAATTATGTTTTTGACTTTCAAGTTGTATTGGACTTTTATTTTGTCATCTTCACTCCATTGATCTCTAGGTGTTATTTTGATTTAATTTTCTACTTGTATTGAAGGAATGAAAGGGCCATTTTCTACGGCTTCCCATATGCTTAAATCTATGGATTCTATGAAAATTTGTATACGGGATTTCCAATAATGAAAGCCTTCTCCATTGAATACAGGAGGTCTATTAACAGAGTTTCCTTCGCCAAAAAGAGAGTTGGATGGGGCCATTTTTAATCTTGAAGCTTTTAAACCTTATACAAGATTCAAGCTCTGATACCACTTGTTAGACAAGTGGCCTCAAGTAACTTAAGAGGGGGGTGAATTAAGTTAATCAAAATTTCCTTATTTTAATCCCCTTACTTTTTCTATCTTTCACCATGCTTATAATAATTCTTTTATGATGAAATATGTATGCAAAATACTAATTTCTCAATATATATTAACTTAGCAATGACAGTAAATAAGTAAAAGATTAGGGAAGAAGAATTGCAAATTCAATTTATACTGGTTCGACTAACCTTTTGCCTACGTCCAGTCCTCAAGTCACCCACTTGAGATTTCCACTATTTTTTGTAAAATCCTTTATAAAAGATGAACACTCAAACACCTTGGAATCCCTTTCCGTTGTGTTGAGTTTCACTTGTAACAAACGAGAGGCACCCTCTCTTAATTACACCAGAATGAGAAGAAAACTTTTGAACAGGAAGAACTCTCTTGAAGAGTAGATAATACAAGTTGAAGATCCTATAAGAATTCTCAATGAATTTGAAAGTGTTTGGCCAAAATAGTTTTTAAAGAGATTTTTCACTTTTGTTTTTGCTCATTTATATTCTGCTACCTTTTTGAAATGGAGACATATATTTATACTGGAAAAAGTGAAGCTTTGTGTCTCTTGATGAGGAATTGCAACTTTTCATATTCTTCTGAAAAACTTCGCTGATAATCGATTACAATGATCTTGTAATCGATTACACCTTTCAAAATTCAAATAAAATTTGAACCGTTGGAACCTTAATTTGAATTTTGAGTTTTCAACCTACAGGTAATCGATTATAAGGATCTGGTAATCGATTACCAGAACCAAAATATTTATTTTTGAACTTGAATACTGTTGGTAATCAATTACAATTCATCTGGTAATCGATTACCGGTTCAAAACATTTATTTTGAACTTATTTTGGTTCATAAAGACATTTTTGCTTAAACTTTATTTTTAAGGCCAAATCACTTTGCAAAAACTAGAATTCTTTTAACAATGAACTAACTAGATTGAGACTCATTTAATAAAATTTGTAGCCTTCATCTTTGTATCTTGATCTTGTAACAAACTTGTTTCATGAACTATCTTTGCCACTTTTGTTAGTCTTATTATTTTGTTTTCTTTCCGTGGACATCGTCAAAACCTGCATATAATGCATCCACCGTAAAGACATATCCAACTAGGTCTCATCCTACAAATAAATAATCATTAGCCTATACATAAATTCAAACCCAAATTTAGATGCCATAAAAACATTATTATGCAATTGGTCAAATTATGATAAAACCTCAAGAGTTTATATCCTAGGGTCCATGTTACGAGTAGGCAATATTTTTCTTAAATTCAAGCATAAAAAAAAATCACTTTCCTATAACTTCAAATACTATTCTTACTTGGGGCATCCCTTCTTTGTTAACACCAAACCTTGTAATCGAATGTAAACCAATTATCATTTCAGCAGTCCTAACAACTTATTGTACACTAATTAATTTGAAAGGGTCAAGTATGCTATCTTGATCATGAAATCCAAATCCTTTGCCAATTGGAATCACAGCCCCCCCCCCACTCCAATCTTTGCAAGTTAGGAAATTCTTAATCCTATAAAATTATGATAAATTTCAAATCATTTAAATAATGACCAAGAGATAAAAAGTCATCCCCATACTAGTAGGGATGACAATGGGTAGGGTTTGGGTAGGATACTATAGTACCCATCCCCATACCCGCGTTTTTAAAAATATACCCGTACCCGCACCCATACCCGCGCGGGTAGAGATTCTAATACCCGTACCCTTACCCGCTGAATACTCAAGTACCCGTACTGATTATCCGCACTTTTGTTAACTATAAAAATATTAAATTAATTAGAAAATGAAAATTAATTAAAAAATAAATAAAAAAATAATTAATAGATCATCCATGTTTAACCTATAAAGCAATTGTGGTATATGGAAGTAGATGAGAAACTAAAACAGTGAGAGAGGAAATGGAAATTAGTTCAAATTTTGTTATTTTAGTATTTAGGACAAAATTATAACATTTAAATTAATTAAATTAATAATATATATTTGTATATGATAATTATTTCGGAAACTACTAATGATGTCAATATTTTACTTTCATAACTTCATTTTTTATTTTATTTGAGAAATCGAAATCCAATACAATCCAAATCGATTAAAATTGGATTGGAATAAATTGGATTTGAAAAAAAATCAAAATCGAATAATTAAATGATAAAACTAAAATTATTGGATTGGATGATTTTTCATGTAAAACCAATCCATGAACACCCTAGGTGGTAAGCATGATGGACCACACTGCAGTGGTATATATATATCATCATTGTAAGTTATAACCAATAGGAATACACATAATTAAAAAAGTGAATTTAAAAAGGAAAAATTAAAAAGAATTACACACTACACAATTAGTTCATTCACCATTTAGCAATTTCCAATCAGTTTTACCCTTTCTCTGCGCCGCTGCCGCTGTGCCTCACGCCGTTCTGTCCGCCTTCGCTCACGCTCCAGCTCTCCGTTCGTCTTCGCTCACGCTCAGCGAGTCGCTCCTCTTCCGGTGAGTTATAGCTTACAGAGGTTTACAGTTTTACAAACTTAGCGTTATTTACAGGATTATAGGTTTATAGATTTACAGGTTTATAGATTTATAAACTTATTTAGGTTAATTGGTTTTTATTTTTTCTTTATCTATTCTGGTCTGGGAGTGAATAACGTTATTTTTTCTTTATCTATTCCTCTTTCGGTGAGTTATCTATTCTTGAAATGTTGAACTTTGAATCCATGACAACTCTATCAGTGGTCGAAGCCAGTAGAATTGAATTAACAGTGAGAGGCTTGAAAAACAAAACCCTGTAACAATGCTATAGAGAAAGGTGAATGGGAAAAGAAAAACAGAATGGCTTTCCGAAACCGATCACTTATTGGTGATGGCTGTTATTGTTTTTGAATAGAAATTGTTCTGTGATAGTTTGATAGTTTATCTTGTAAATACAAAAGCAATCTTTTTCCTTTCGGTATCCTTTGTTCTGTGATTTTAATATTTGTAACTTCTATTATTTCCAGCCTTTTACAGCATAAGATCTTAAAGCCACGCTGATATGTAATTTTTTATGTCAGTTTCTACATGTCCTGTATTTGCTGAGCTGGCTGTTATGGCAGTTTTAGTTTTAAAGTGCGGCCATAGAATGTTTGCCTTTGCTACTTCCCATTGTCTCTTTTCATTTGATGCACCTCCTTATCTGTGACTGTTTGAAAGTTTGTGGATATTATTTTGAGAAGTAATGATAAAATCTGTAATTTCACTATCAATTACCAATGTGCACCACTGGATATTTATATTTGCATTTTGGCCTTTTAAATATTTGAGTGTGTTGGTCTCAATGTAGTCAGGATCGAGATCCTACGCAGGATCGGGAGGGGGGTAGTAAGATCGTATAAACGTAGGATCGAAACAAGGATCGTAAGATCCTACCAAAATGAAAAATTATACTAAAACATATATATATGCACAAAAAAGATTGAAAAAAACATATAAATGACAACATTTAAACACACTTAAAACTGAAATTTCATAATCATAACATACAAAACATGTCTTAATTAGCCAAATACATAACAAAGGTTTGACAAAGTTCAAAGATAACATAACCAAACATTCAAAACACAAAAGAAAACACTCCAAGCCTAGAATACAGTAGCTACTCAAAACAGAGGAGCAGGACAGCAGCTCAATACACTGATACAGATGAGCAGAACAGGAACAGCAGCAAGCCAGCAACCCAGAACAGAAAGCAAATAGCAGCAACCCAGAACAGAAGAGAAGAAGCAGAACGAACCACTACCAGAACGCGCGCAGCTGGAAGCTTAGCTGGAAGAACTCGCGCAGCGCGAAGAACGTCCACGGCCGGAAGACGAACGCATAGTGAGGAGAGGATCCGTCGAAGGTGGACGCGCAGTGAGGATGAGAGGAAGAGAGAAAGAAGTCGAAGTCTCTGATGTTTAGGGTTCCCACAGAAACGGCTCAAAGAGATTAAGAAACATGTTTGAATCCATTTTTTTGAACTGGGTCGCAAAACCCGACCCGGATGAAACCAGCAAGTGGGATCGGAAAAATCACACGATCCCACGAGCTAGATCGGTGGTCTCATTCCGATCCTACCAAGTTCCGATCCTACATGCGATCTGACTCGGAAATCTGCAGTAAGATCCTAAGATCGTACGATCTTACGATCTAGATCGCGATCATGACAACACTGGTTGGTCTTTCATTTATAGATAAATTAAAGTGGTCTTCCGATGTTAATTCATGCCATTTTGATCCTAAAAAAGCAAACAAATTGGTCATTAACCGAAATCCTAAAAACACTCCCTTAATATGCTACTCCAATATGTTTATCCCTGCAAGTTTATGTATACCAAAATTGTTTGAAATCTTATTCTAATATTTTTAAGTGATTAAAGTATTAAACTCCTATGTTAGTCCTTGAAAGTTACGCATGTCCTTTAGTCTTTTATAACTTTTGATTATCAAATTAGTTACGCATGTCCTTACTTTAATCTGTCACATCCATTTACTTGACTGTACAGCAAAAATCTCTCCTTCCTCAAATTAATAACGTCTTAATCTGATGAGGGACCATGTTCTGGTCCTGGAATGAATTTGACAAAAAAGCACTGGACACAATTAAAGAAACACTCTCATTTGCTTAGATTTTTGCCTCTTTGGATGTGTTTCTTTGATTAAGATGTGAAATGTATTGCTGTTGAATCCAATTGGTAATTTAAGGCCAGAGGCCTATTTGAGCCTACTTAAAGGCTTTAATATGAAAAAGGCCTACTTAGAACTGTTGGCCTATTTAAACTCAGGCCTATAGGCCTATTTAAGCCTTTTTAATCTTTAGGCTTTTAAATAGGCTAGTAGGCCAGGCCTAAAAAAAAGCCTATCACAGTTAATAGGCTAGGCTTAGGCCATGGATATTTTAAATAGGTCAGGCCTATTTAACCGAAGCCTGGCCTGGCCTATTTCCACCTCTAACTTCCACCCCTAATTTCCATGATTACTATATGCGCTTCACAAAACACAAATCACAACCACATGGCATAGTGTAAATCCAAGTAGATGAAACGAACACTTAGCAGCTGATTCGCCATCAAAGATACTCGCCTCCTTTCATCCCCTCTCTTCTAACCAAACATACATATATGTGAATTAACTTAGAACTCTTAAATCCACAAAAGAAAAGAAAGAAAGTAGTACGAGATCACGAGTTCAGTGGAGAACCCAAAGAATGGATTTTTAGTGTGGTTGGTGAGCACAGGTAAAGATTTTGGATCATCTTAATAAACTGATTTTATGAAAATTTAGTTTGGAATGAAGTTATATATATTTGAAAACTTTTATCTTAAAAAATAAGTTTTTAGTAAAATATAGAATAAAATTCTCAATCCGATGCAAAATCTATATTTTCATAAAAACAAAAGCTTACATATATGTGAATTAACTACCTAAGAACTCTTAAATCCAAAAAAAGAAAAAAAAAAAAGCTTCAATAGCTCACAGGTTCAGTGGAGAAGCCAAAAGCATGTATTTTTAGTGTGCTTGCATGATGGTTTGCAAATCCGATTTTGGATGATATTGATTTTGCAAAATTGATTTTGTTAGAAGTCAGTTTGGACTTTAGTGATTTATGTTTGGAAACTTTTATCCCAAAAGTAAATTTGTAATAAAATTTAGTGTGGAATTCTCGATCCAATGTAAAAGATACATTTTTTACTTTTAGTCAAATGTGTGTTTAGGAGCGAACTTGATTTTAGATGAAAACAACCAAATATGATATTTCTTTTTCTTTTGCAAAATAATGCTTTTACTATAGTTTTGTGATGGAAGTAAATTCAAATGTCTGGTATTAGTTGGTTAATGCTTCACACGTGATTGTTTCAAGTTGTTTGCTTGGTTAAAGGTTTATTTCCTTTCCCATAAAAGAACTAGTCTGCTTGACATAGCTATTCTGGTATTATGGTTTGATACTCATACCGCTGTCATAAAATAGTGCTATTCATGATGTTCATCTAGTTTCGTATGCCAGAGGTCCTATAAATGTCGTGGTAGCAAATCCAAAAGGTACAAACTCTGAACTGTGAAAAGTTCAGACGAATCCAATATAGGAAGAAGTCAAAATGATCCAAGATGCAAAGAAATATGAAACCTCCTAGGGATTAAAGTAACTGAAATTCCCTTGATCCTGTTGATTTGAATGATAAAAGTTTTTTAAGTTGCTATATAAAACAGCATAATATACTGTTTTTTTTTTGCTTCCATGTCTCTTTTAGTTTTGATACTAAGAATTTTCCATGTGTGTCTGTGGAGTAATTTATCAAGGAAAGACATGAAATTCTGAAAGTTGAATATATTTTCTCCTAGATAATGTGCCTAACTGGAAAAACTATATAGTTCATGCTATTCATATAAGAGATTATCTTAGAAGGATGGAATTTAATGAGCAAAAATTTTGAGTGTAATGTGTTGCTAGTAGTTGGAGGCAATATTCGAAAGGTAACAATGGGCAGTTGAAATTGGGACCTGTAGTGAGACCCACTATGAGCATTGGTTGCTAGCAAACTTTCTTGTACATGCTTTTAGCTATTCTTTAGCAATGCAAATATCAAAAGGACACTCCATGACTCCATTGGCCATAAAGCCCTATGGATGCCGAAGTCCAATTCCCTAACCCTCCTTGGCAAGGAGCATGCAATATCTAAATGACCTTTCAATTCTCACAACACTGAGAATAACATCAAGTTCAATTGAGAGTTAACTTCCTAATAAGTCTTAAATTCAAAAAAATAAAGGAAAGTTTCAATAGCTGACAAGTTCAGTGGAGAACCCAAAAGCATGGATTTTTAGTGTGTTTGAATGGGCATTTGCAAAGTTATTTTGGATAATCTTGATTTTGCAAAAATGATTTTTGTTTAAAATCAGTTTGGACTAGAGTGATTTATGTTTGGAAATTTTTATCTCAGATATGAAATTCTCAATCCAATGTAAAAGTTACATTTTTTACTTTTAGTCAAAGCTGTGTTTAGGAACAAGCTTGATTTTAAATGAAAACAACCAAACATGTTTTTTTGGCAAAATCACGTTTCTCTGTAGCAAACGGAAGTTCGAGTTCTATGCAATTATAAATCCAAATGATTTTAGATATCTGAGTTTGTTCTTGCTATGCTGGATTGCTGGTATTTGATCTTCTTCAGAGGCTGAATATTAAGTTTTTATTGCCCACATGTTTATTATTATGAGAATTACTCGATCTCTGTGCTTTTACAATAGGTTTCTAATGGAAATAAATTCAAATGTTGGATATTGGTTGGTTAATGTCTGACATATGATTGTTTGAAGTTGTTTGCTTGGTGAAAGTAATCTTCCTGTCCCTTAACACAAAAGAAATAGTCTGCTTGGCATGGATTTTCTGGTATTAATATTTTGATACTTATACAGCTGTCATGAAATAGTCTGCTGTCATGATGTTCATCTAGTTTCAATTACTCTTCTAGTTTCATATGCTGGAGGTCTAATAAATGCCATGGTAGCAAACCTAAAAGATATGAACTGTGTATGGTAAAAAAAAAAATAAAATGAATCAAATCAAGGAAGAAGTCATAATGGCCCAAGATGCCAAGAAATATGAAAACTTTTAGGGATAAAAATAACTGGAGTTCTTTTGATCTTGTTGATTTGAATGATTAAAGCTATTCAAATTGCTATATACAACAGCATAATATACTGCATTATTTGCTTCCATGTCTCTGCTTTAGTTTGGACAATAAGAAACTTTTCCATGTCTAACTGCAGAGTAATATATCAAGGAATGATATGAAATTCTGAAAGTTTTATTTATTTGATCCTAGATGATATGCCTAATTAAAAATAAAAAGTTCCCGCCATTCATTTAAGGTGTGTTTGTGAGTGGGAAATGGGAGGGGAAGGGAGGGAAGGGGGTCGGGGCTTACAGGAAACCTTCCCTCTTTTGTGTTGAGTATGGTTCTCTTCTCATATGGCTTACAAAGTCCTCCACCCTTCCCTCCAAACTCCCATATATATCCTTTAGAAATTATCTTAGAAGGGTGGAATTTAATGAGAAAAAATTGCAAGCGAAATATGTTGCTATTATAGCGGAGGCAATATTCAAAGGATAACAATAGACAGTTGACATTGGGACCTGTGGTGAGTGTTGGGTTCTAGCAGCTTGGAGTTGACAAACTTTCGTGTATGTGCTTTTAGATATTGTCTTTAGCAAGAAAATGTCAAACTTCAGGACAGTCCATGACTCCATTGCCCATCAAGCCCTATGGATGCTGAAGTTCAATTCTTTAACCCTTCTGGACAAGGAACATACAATATCTAAATGACCTTTCAATTTCACTGTGTGGATAAGTGAGATCATTGTGATTGGTTAAACTCCCTGCCTCCTATTATTTCTTCATGCTAGGCATGCCTTAAGAACTTTCATGTTATCTTCCTCTGTCTTGCATGAGGTCTAGATGCTCAGATATGGAAGATTTTTGTGGTAGCTGAGCAATGATAATGGTAAATAGTATGTGTTCTGCTAACAAAAGATCTCATGCTATTGCTAGCTATGGAGACAATAGGTGTTAAGGCTGTGAAAATTTTCAAGTCATTGCAATGAATTATGCTGGACAAATGAGATATATTGTATATAGTGCATACAGTGGTGGAACTTTACTAGATATTTTGTGGGAATGACAAGATCTGGTTGGGCAAGTACAGAAAAGTTACTAACAGCTAGAAGGCAATGTCATTTTGAGATACTGACATATCCTTTCCTTCTTGTTTTGATTCTAAAACGAATGTATGTCTAATATAAAATAAGCAAAGGTGTATTTACCATTGATTAAATTTAGAGTGCACTGTGATATTTATCCACCAAAATTTAGGGGTCCTACTTGTTCACATCAGAGATAAATTTACTTCAAAGGAGCTTTTTCCTGTCCCTAAGCTACGACGATTTCAAAGAAGAAAATATTTTCTTCATCATTCAATAACAGAAAGGTGTCCATGAGAAGTCGTTATGTGATGGCTTGGGTATGATTTATCTTTCTATGTTTCTGTGGCTTTCTATATGATTTATCTACATGGTTCTTCGTAGTATATATATGTCTAGCTAGCTAGTATCAATATTATCTCTTTGTACCTAGTTCTGACTTGAATTTTAAAGCTTATCATTGTAATTGCTTATAGATATAGCTAGTATTAATATTCGTTGTTGTTTGCTCCGATGGGAGTAGATGGGGTACCCTCTTCCTTGGCTTGTCCATGGATTTAGACAATGTCATTAATTTGCATTTAATTCAAGGACAGAAGCATGCTATTTTTTTCAACAGCATGTTCAAGAATATACATTAACCATTATATTATAAATCTTATGGGGGATTTTTAAGGTGATTAAAGTTAAAATCGTGTTTGATCTTTTCTTTTAACTTTTTGGTCATGTCCTTTGATATAGGGTGGTGCAAAGAAGGTAATTATTTCTGCACCGGTTTTTATGACTTTAATTTCTTTTAAAACTAGGTTTTCTTATTACACAGATTTCAAACTGGTTTTTTTTTTCTTCATAAAACTAGTTTAAAATGGTTTTTTCCCCAATAAAACTGGTTTAAAACCACTTTTCAAAACCGGTTTTTATCCACAAACCGGTTTAAAACTTGTTCAAAACTAGTTCAGTTAAAACCCAAACTGGTTTGGGAAGCCAAAATGGTTTAATATTAAAAATTTGACCCATAAAACTGGTTTATATTTGGAAATGGTTTGGGTTTTAATAAAATTGCCCCATGCACAGTCCTAGCTTTTTTTTGCATCCATTGATGGTCCCGACAAACACCCTTAATTTAAGTTATTTTAAAAAAGAATAAATTTGATATTTTTGTCAGAAATATTAAATGGAAGTACATTAGCAATCCCCGACAGACTATTAAACCCTGTAACGTAATCATCACTATCATTCCACATTCATCAGAGTATCACTTCACTTACGCAATGGTTCGAAAGCGCTATCAGACACCGGAACCCAAAACAGGTACCTTTCTAGCTACCCAGAAAAAAACATAATTACAAGTTTTGGTTTAAACTAGTTTGCCTTTTAATTATGGAACCTAACCTTGCACACAAGGTGTTCGATAAAATGCTTCATACAATGATCTATCTTTCATTGAGGTTTTTACACCCATTTTTCTTCCAATGCAGGTCTACAACATGCCCAAGATTTCCTGAAGAAAATAGGGTTGGGGCCAAAGAACTACTACTTTTGGAAACAAATTGGAAAGGCATTACTTTGCACCTACGCAGGTAGTGTTTGACACTTCTCTTTAGTTCTACCTAACAAGATGCACCATCTTCTAATATGTACCAAACATGGAACCAATGCAGTTATTGGTGCAGTGTGGGTATACAACGAGACATCACCACTGGGTTGGTGGACGTTGAAGCCACGACCAAAGGAAGAGAGAGAGCTAGCTCATTTGTATGAGCGAAGACAGTTCCCATACCCTGGGGATGAAGAAGCAATGGAGGAGTTTATTGCAAAGGGAGGAATGATTGGAACAACTATTGGGCCTAGAGGGATGGTGGAGAATGATATGGATGAAAGCGATTACAAGAAGGAGCTAAAGGACAAGAAGTTTGAGCAAGAAGCTCAAAAGCTGTGGATAAGGATGAGGAATGAGGTCATTGCTGAGCTTCAGGAGAAGGGGTTTGATGTTGAGTGAGTGCCCATGTTGGGGAAAAAAAAACTATGTTCGTGATGGTAAATATGACTTTAAAGTTGCAATTTTCTGCGCGTGAATTTTATGATTTCAATCGATAAATCATGATAGACGCAAAACACTAATCAGGATGTTGTTCTTTGTTGATGGCTATTAGTTTGTGTGACTGGCATATCGATTGGTGCATTAGGCAGGCTCATGTTTCTATGTAAAAAATTAAGCGAAAAGTAAATATGTTGTTAAAGCATCCAAATTATACCAATCAGTGGTTCATCGCATAGTAGATTGTATCGAGCTCCGAGCTTCATGAGCCAAGTCTGAGCTCTGAGCTTGATGAATCGAGTCTGAGCTGTCCGAGCTATCACAAAGCCAACGTTTATAATGGTTGTTAGTCCGAGCTTGATATGAGTTCGAGTTGTCCACTTGATGAGCCGTGCTCCGAGCTCCAAGCTTGATGAACCGAGTTTGAGCTGTCCGTTCTATCACAGAGCCAACGTTTACAATGGCTGCTATATTTCCATCATTTCCAATATTGAGATTGAGCAACACATAGAGCGAAGTGATATGAGAATCAAGGTCTTCCAAATCGAGCATTACAACGAGAGGAGGAATGATTCCAAGCATTGCGAGTATTCCTCTCAATTCCAAATTTGTGAACTCAGTTAAAGGGATATAGCTCTTGCAGCAACTACTTAAGACTTAAACCAAGATGTTATTTGAAGGAAACCAAAGTTCTTGGCGTAAGCTCTTAGTTTAAACTAAAGTATATACTGACTTTTTTATATTCAAAGTATATAGTGATTTTAACCAACTAAAATTTGTGGTAAATATATTACTTATGTTTTCTTTTTTGGTAGAGAAATACATGCACGGTAGAACAATCAAGCATGATATCTTCTTTGCTTTTGACCGGAATCCCTATAGACATAATTGTGGGTTTAACCTTAGGAGATAGGGTGGTGATTAGGTAAAATTTTCCCAAAAGTAGCTTTAGTATTCAAACCCCTAACTTGTAGATATAGTCCTTCGGGAGGTAACAACTCACTTCCACTATGATAAATTATATTAAAATTTAGTGTTTAATTTTATAATTTAATGGTATATATTAAGATGTTTTTCATTAATTTTTCCCAAATTACCAAGGATAATAATCCAAAATGTGTTATATACAGTACACCATATGTAATGTTCAATTCATAGAGTACGTAAAAAAAGTATTCTTCCTCACATCTCATTGGTATGCTATTGAGTGATGCTTTGCAACAAAAGAATTTTCATTTTGTGCCTGAAAGTTATATAAAGTTTATCTCTTTTATATATATATATATATATTAATTTTGATCAGTTTACTTGTTTAAAAATGTATATTATAAAAAAAATAGAATCTATCATGCATTTATATATGAATCGATACAAATATTTCTCATGTTTCTAGGTAGAAACAAAACTAAAACCAGAGAAGTGGGGTTAAAAGAAAATTGTTCTACATTGATAAGCCAAGTGCTAAAAGCAAAAGCAGGAAATTTAGAAAAAAATCATGCACAACCTTAGCAATTTATCCATGCATCAATGCTATAAGGACTGATCAGAAAAGAGTTAAGTATAAGAGTAGAGAATAACATAAAAGGTCATTGAACTAATGGATGTAGAATTTGTTAATGCAAGTTATAAAAAATAACAGAGGAAAAAACTAAGAGAAAGAACAGAAGAGGAAGGAAAATAGATGAAGGGAATATTAGTCATATTCCATATCAACAGATTTGAATTTATACAAGTGCTAAGTCCTTAACTGATAGGACTAACAACCTGCAACTAACATAACTGTCACACATAACAGAATTTTTAAAATCTGAACTATTCTCAACACACCCCTTTAATTCAGATTACTCAAAGACATGACTTTGAGTTTCTCTCTAAGACTCCTAAATCTTTCAGCCTTCAGTGGTTTTGTCATCAGATCTGCAATCTGATTTTCTGCATTGCAGTATTCCAGCTCTAAGTTTCCCTTGTTCACATTATCTCTCAAGAAATGGAATCTGGTTTCAATGTGTTTACTTCTACCATGAGCAACCGGGTACTTAGCTAGGTTGATGGCAGATTTATTGTCAATCTTCAGCTTCACTGGTTTTGTCATTTCCAGCATCATTTCTTCCAGTAAGGAGCTAAGCCATAGTGCTTGACAGGCTCCAACAGATGCAACTATGTATTCAGCCTCGCATGATGATAAGGCAACAACATCCTGCTTCTTAGAACACCATGAAATTGGTGTTTCACAGCACAGGAATACATATCCAGAAGTGCTTTTCCTTTCCTCCTTATCTCCATGATGGGTTTCTGGCAAGCGAACCAAAAATCCAGTAGTATAATAGTAAGAAAAGTATCGTATCCACAGGGAACGGTCAATTCACGTAAACTCGTGATCTATTTATCAAGGGAAACAACGGGTTTTGAGAATATTGTTGTGCGAAAATGTAAATAACAGATAATCAATTGAAATAGAAAGGAAGAGTTAGAGACACTTTACTTGGATTAGGATTGGACTTCATATCATCACACCCTTCGTGCATGTAAAAACTATATATTATTTTAGGCTTACTCTATAATACTGTAGACAAACTATATTGCTAAGACCCCGAGTTACCAGCGGCCTCACACACTCAAAGGTAATCCATGCGGGCTCTCCCAAGCGACAGACTTACCCTCGGCTTGTTTTGTTCCCTTTATTTCGTTTGTAAAAGAATTAATTGATAAACGAGGCCTACTCCTCTGGATGCACCTTCGCTAGAGTAATGTCACTACCCATCACTCATTAGAATACATCCACGTTTCGCTTCCTGGATTGACAATCAACTAACCTTTGCTATCGGTAATTTAATAACCATGCCTATCTTGTAGACGCCCTTCATTAGAGTACTCACACTACCCATCAATCACTAGCAACGCCCATGTTTCGGTTCACTGGCTACCGAGTCCTCTTATTCACTCAGAGAATGAGTTTCTTCAGAATCCGCTCCCCCATCCTCAATTCTAGTCGAAACTAGCCTATAACTCCGGCGCAAGCGCGGAAGTTAGGAATTAAGCACATAATAAGATTACCAATATTATAGACAGAGAGCTCATGAAATAATAAAATAGAATTTACATACACTCGGGGATAGAATCAATTACATTCAATCCTAATGGAGAGTTAACTACACGAGGTAGCCATACAAACCATCGAAGATGCTGTCACCATCTTCAATCCTTGTGAAGCGCTCCTCCTCTCCTACTCTAAAATTAGCTCTGGTGCATTATCACTGAAATAAGAATGAATTACAATAATCGTGCACACCTTGATCTGGTGCAGTGAGGTCCTATTTATAGGCTAAGGGAAGACAAAGGAAATTGGGGAGAAATCTATCTAAAAATAGCAACAGGGCAAGAATCAGCGTGACTTGCACTTCAAGCTGCGGTACAACGCAGGTTCCAGAGAGCTGCGCTTCACCTTGCGCTACAGCGCAGGTTGAAGCGCAGAATGCATCCTGCAGCTTCAATCTTTCTCTTTTAAACTTGATCTCTTCCCGAGACTGGTTTTGGTTGATTTGTCTTTCCTTGTTTCCCTTTTCTTGATGAAATCTTTGCATTTATTGAGCATCTTGGATTTAATTGGGAAGGTTGTCTGCATAATCCTTGTTTAACTGGCAGTGATCTGCTCATTGATTGCTTCAAATCTTTATTAAGTGTCTTCAATCAAACTCAAATCTTGCAGATATCTCCCTCATTTAATGCTATCTTTCCTTCAAATCAAATATTTGCAATATCATGCAAAAATCAGCAATATTTCTATTAAAATAGCATCAAATTCAAATCCAAGATTAATAAATACAATTTATCTAATATTTAATAAAAAGGGATTAACCTGAGGCAAAAATACCATTTTATCCTTGATAAGTGAACTAAAAAGTGCTCTAATTTATCATATAATTTTCACTTATCACTCCACACCAATCAGAGTCTGTGTAACCAAGTACTGCAGGATCTTTGCAATGAAGACTGTTTGGAAACAGCAAGCCATAGTCAGTTGTGCCTTTGACATATCTCAGAATCCTCTTAACAGCTGCATAGTGAGATACTCTAGGTTTATTCATGAATCTGCTTATCAAACCAACACCAAAAGTCAAGTCTGGTCTGGTGTTACAAAGAAACCTTAGTGATCCCACTATTTGTCTATATCTTGTCTCATCAACTAGCTCTTCATGTTCATTCACAATCAGTTTTGTACCAGATTCAACAGGGGTTGCTGCAGAATTGCATTCCAGCATGTTGAACTTCTTTAATATCTCAGTGGCATACTTCCTCTGATGTATCAGAATTCCCTTTGCACTTGAGGTAAATTCCATTCCAAGAAAATAGGTCAGCTTCCCTAAATCAGTCATCTCAAATTCAGCCATCATGCACATTTTGAACTCCTTAATTTTTGTCTCACTGCTGCCTGTAATCAGTAGATCATCAACATATAGGAATACTACAAGTAATTCAGTCTTGGAGGATGCCCTTATATACACTCCATGTTCATTGGTACACTTAGTGAAATTCTGTTGCAGCAAGCATGCATCAATTCTTCTATTCCAAGCTCGTGGAGCTTATCTTAGCCCATATAAGGCTTTCTTCAGTCTGTAAGCTTTCTCCTCATGCCCTTTAACCTCAAATCCAGGTGGTTGATATACATACACCTCTTCATCTAAGGGTCCATTCGGGAATGCTGATTTCACATCCAGGTGATGCATAGACCATTCTTTGTAGGTTGCAATTGCAGTAACAAGTCTTACTGTTTCAATTCTTGCAACTGGTGCAAACACCTCCTGAAAGTCAACTCCAGCCCTCTGTAGGAAGCCTTTTGCCACCAGTCTGGCTTTATACTTGGCCACAGTCCCATCAGGCTTTCTCTTAATTTTGTAGATCCATTTCACAGCTATTGGCTTCTTTTGTTGAGTGGATGAAACCAATTCCCATGTTTTATTTTTCTCAATTGATTGCAGCTCCTCCTTCATTGCTGTTAGCCACCTATCATCATTGATTGCATCCTCAAATGTCACAGGTTCTGAATCTGTAAACAAAGCTAGATGAACTAAATCTCCATCAGCAGTTATGACAGAGTCAGGCAAAACTTCATAGTCATTCAATCTGTGAGTTAATTGTCTGCTCCTTTGAGGTCTTTGTGTCTGAGCTACTTCAGCAGAGTTTGAATTATCAACCTGATCACCATTCAGTCTCACCATCACAATGGTGGTGGTATTACTGCTGCTCTCCTCCCAAGTCCACCATCTCGATTCATCAACCACCACATCCCTGCTTACTGCAATCTTCCTCTTCCTGGGATCATACATTTTATATGCTTCTGTTGGGTGGTATCCAATGAAGATCATTTGTTCACTCCTGTCATCCAACTTTCTTATGGTCTGTTATGGAACCTTCTTAAAGCATAGGGAACCAAAGATTTTTAGGTGAGAAACATCAGGTTTAATACCTGACCAAGCTTCCTGAGGAGTACAGTTCTGTAGTTGGCTGGTTGGGCATCTATTCAGGATGTAGGTAGCTGTTGACACTGCTTCTGCCCAGAGGAATTTGGGCAATTTTCTTCCTTTTATCATGCTTCTAACCATATTCAGAATGGTTCTATTCCTTCTTTCAGCTATTCCATTATGCTGAGGTGTGTAGGGAGCAGTTACCTCATGAATAAATCCTTCATCTTCACAGAACCTTTTGAAGTCTAGTGAGGTGTATTCACCACCTCCATAAGTCCTCAGAACTTTAATTCTTCTTTCACTTTGCTTCTCACTCATTGCTTTAAATTTCTTAAAAACAGCCAGCACCTCATGTTTACCTTTCAAGGGGTAAGTCCACATCATTCTAGTAAATTCATCAATGAAAGATACAAAGTAATTGTTACTTCCAAGAGACTGAATTTCAAAGGGTCCACATACGTCTGAATAGACAACATCCAGTCTATCCTTTGATCTGTGAGAGGTTCTGGACTTGAAGGCATTTCTTGGTTTCTTACCAACATAACCGTCATCACAAAACTATTGTGGTTGCTTCAACTGTTGGAGACCCTTCACCATTTTCTTGTTCTGCAACAAATCAAGGCTCCTGAAATTCAAGTGTCCAAATCTGTAGTGCCATAACCAACTTTCATCAGATTGAGTAGCAGCAAAGCATTGTTGTTCAAGCACATGAATACCAATCTTGAAAGTTCTATTCTTAGCCAAAGGAGCTTTCAAGATCAGTTTTTTATGGCTATAAAAAATTTTCATATGATTTTGTTCCAACTGCATTGAGTAGCCTCTTTCAACCAATTTCCCCAAGCTCGGCAAATTTGTTTTCATCTCAGGCACATACAACACATCTGAGATACAGGCTTTCAAGCCATCTTTCCTTCTCACCATTACCTTACCAACTCCCTCAACATTAACAACTGAATTGTCAGCAAATCTCACCTTGCTCTTCACCTTTTCATTGAGATCAAAGAACCATTCCTCCCTTCCAGACATGTGGTTTGAGCAACCAGTGTCTAAATACCATTGATCAAAAGAGTCACAATCTGACTTGGTTGTCACCATAAGCAAGACATGATCAGTTTCATAATCCTCATCTTGTGCAAGCTGAGCTTCATCTTCCTTATCTTGCTGACTTTTATACCTGCATTCACTTGCAAAATGTCACCACTTCTGACAGTTGAAGAATTGGATATTGTTTTTGTTTTGCCTCTTCTTGCCATTCTTGCTTTGATTTCCACCTTTCTTGCTGCTCCCCTCATCTTGTTTTTTGTCAGAGGTGAATCTTTGATTGCTACCTCCTTGCTTCACTTTATTATTCCATTTGCTCTTATTGTAGTTGTTCTTTGAGCCTTCTCCATCATTTCTTCGAGCAAAATGAGCCTGCAGTGCCTGTTCAGATCCCTTTTCTCCACCATTTCTCTCATTGAGTCTTTGTTCATGAGCCTCAAGGGAGCCCTGCAATTCTTCTATTTTTAATTCACCCAAGTCTTTTGACTCTTCTATCACTACGACTATATGATCAAAGCGAGGAGTCAAGGTTCTCAAAATTTTCTCTACTACCATCTGGTCAGTCAGTTTCTCACCATATGTTTTCATCATGTTGATAAGTGTTTGTAGCTTGGTAAGAAATTCAGCAATGGTTTCAGTTTCAGCCATCTGCAAAAGTTCGTACTGTCTGCGTAGAGATTGCAGCTTCACTTTCTTCACCTTGTCTAGACCAGAATAAGCCTTGTGTAAGATATCCCAAGCCTCCTTTGTTGAACTAGCCGAGGCAATCTTTTCGAAATTTGCAGAATCCAGACACTGATGGATCAAAAAGAGTGCCTCGCAGTCCTTCTTCTTCACATCCTTGTAGGCAGTTTTCTGTGCTTCTGTAGCATTATTACCAGGTTCTTGAATTCCATATTTGACTATCTCCAAGACATCCTGATATCCAAATATAACACGCATCTGAATACACCACTTTTCAAAGTTCTTGCCATCAAGAGCAGGTAGATTGGCAGGGAAAGAACCATTCGATCCTGTCATCTCCACAATTCAGATGCTTCAGTGGCACACCACCACAACTGTTGTAACTCCTACACAGGTCCTGAATCAAGAAGCTCTATGATACCACTGTTAATGCAAGTTATAAAAAATAACAGAGGAAAAAACTGAGAGAAAGAACAGAAGAGGAAGGAAAATAGATGGAGGGAATATTAGTCATATTCCATATCAACAGATTTGAATTTATACAAGTGCTAAGTCCTTAACTGATAGGACTAACAACCTGCAACTAACATAATTGTCACACATAACAAAATTTTTAAAATCTGAATTATTCTCAACAGAATTAAGGGCATTTCGGTTGCACAGATCATGGTGGGCAAGGTTGGTGGTTTGGTGATTGAACGTTGGGTGAAAAGGGGGGTGATGAGTAGTTTAATGGTTGATGTGTAGTGATTTGAAGCAGTAATGCTACAATTGTACTTTTGGCTTCAATTTTCCAGTTTTTCAAATGTCAAATTTTCCTAAATGAAATTCAAAAGTTAGCGTCTTGATGGGTTAATGGGGAGAATACACAGGGTTTTAAAGATTTTGTAAGAGTAAAAGAAACGACATGAGGAGTTTGAGGGTTTCATTTGATGCAGATTTTATCTATGGATGGTGGGTGGGTCTCTTGCCTCGAAGTTAGACACATTAGATTATTGATGATGTGGAAAAAATAGATTTTAGTGGCTAAACATTGGATGAGATGGATTGCATGAGTTCGCACTCAATTTTTATATATTATAATAGATAATAGATGCTTACTCAAACTTCTTAGTAACACTTATGTGTTTCTTAATAAAAGAGGTTTCTGGCCTAATTTTGGTTAGAAGTTCTGAATACCATGAACTTATTAGTTTTATTTTGAGGGAAGAAAGAATATAAAGATGTGAGTTGTTACTTTTATAGACTCTTTCTATAATTTTAAACATTTCATGTAAGTATTTTTATTTTCATCGTTGATTTTTTAATCATAATTTAATGATTCAAGAAATAGGTTTCTTTGGTTCAAGAAGTATTTTATTTCCATGTTAAAAGACACACTATTGTAACAAATTTAAAAAAAAAATGCTTAGATTGGTTTATAATACACTAAACATGACTTATAATCAAATATCTTTTACTAAAATGTTTTGCATTTACATTTTTTATTTAGTATGTATTGATAGTGTGAAATTATTTTATACCGATATTTATTGATATTTTATCATATCATATCATTATTTATACATATTTCAATTAATGAGATAATAAAATAATAGATAATTTAAATAGTAATTAATACCATTCCATTTAAATTCATAAAAAATAATTCAAATATTCTTTTAAAAATCATTATATAAAATATTTATGAATGATATTATATTCTCAATTAATATTTTCTTAATAATCCTCATAATATTTTATTAAATAAAAATGTAAACATATTTAATGTAGAAGTAATATAAAAAGAGTTTAATATATATACACTGTCAGTGTAAAAAAAATTTACACAGACATCCAATGATGTGTTGCCACGTCATTTAATGAATGTGACACCTCATGTGTCATTAAATTCATTAAATGATGTGGCAGCACATCATTAGATGTCCGTGTAAAATTTCTTTACACTGACAGTGTATATTAATTAAATCCAATATTAACATTTTCTTTATTTTTTTTAGTTACAACTGTTAGAAATCGGTTTTCAGAAATAATTCTGTTAGGATTTCTTTTCTGTTAGTATTACTATAGTTGGGTTTTAGGTGTAATTCAACCATGGTTAGTTTTACCTATAGTTAGTTTTAGTCCTATAAATAATTGTATCATCTCCTCATTTTGTATCTTTTATCAATCAATATATGAGTTTTATCAATACTCTTGCTGGGAACTTTTGGGATGATCCATGGGGGAACCCATGGTACTCCTCTACTGCTTTCTACTATCCCACTATGGCTCCTCCTCCTCCATCTTATTTAACTAAGAAGGTATCAGAGCAGGAGCCACAGTGGGATAGTAGAAAGCAGTAGAGGAGTACCATGGGTTCCCCCATGGATCATCCCAAAAGTTCCCAGCAAGTATTGATAAAACTCATATATTGATTGATAAAAGATACAAAATGAGGAGATGATACAATTATTTATAGGACTAAAACTAACTATAGGTAAAACTAACCATGGTTGAATTACACCTAAAACTCAACTATATTAATACTAACAGAAAAGAAATCCTAACAGAATTATTTCTGAAAATCGATTTCTACCACCCCCTCTCAAGTTGATAATTGGTATTTGTAACATCCCAGAAATTCAAACTTGTTTTGATAATTAAATGCATAAAACAAGAATTTTTGTAAAAGAGGAAATAATTAGATGGGAGGGATTCGAAACAGGATTAAAGAGAAGAGAAAAATATAAAATAGAATTATGGTATTTTAGCTCAAGCGAAAATGGTCGCTCGAGCGAATATATCAGTAAAATCTTGCAAAACTCTTTTCTGGTTTATTCGCTTGAGCGAGGAGGGTTTTGCTCAAGCGAGGAACAGGGAAGGTTTGGGGTTTTCTCTGGAAGAAATTCGTTCAAGCGAGGGATGTTTAGCTCAAGCGAAAATCTGGCAGAATGTCACCCTTGTAAATTAGCTCAACACGAGATCAGTTTTTAAAAAACGGAGATCTAGGGCTTCCAACCCTCATTTCTCTCATTCTAGAGAGAGGAACTAGAGAGAAGGGGTAGATTGGAGGAGGAATCATGGATTGGAGCCACCCACACCGTTCAAGGAGCTTGGATCTTCCTCCTCATCCTTCCATTCCTCCCCATTTTCCTCCATTTAAGGTGAGTAAAACTCACACTTCCACTTCATCAAGTGTTTGCTTCTCTTATGACCCCTATTCTCCTTCATCCCTTCCCTTTTGGCTTGTGGAAGTTAATTCATGGGTGGATTAGATGATGTGCATGATATGTGTTGGGTATGAGATTGTATGTAAAACCCTAGTTTAGGGGATTTTGGGATTTTGTGGGAACAATGGCTATTAGGTGATTTTATTGATGATTCTTTAAATTGTTGAGTGTACATGAGATATGGTTGATTGAGAATATTATCTGTTTTGGTTGTTCCTGCATTTTCCAAATTTCAGTTCACATTATACCAATGTATTTTTCAACTAGAAAATGAATTTGGCCTATGGCCACTGTTGTGGATTGGGTTTTGAAAAATCAGCATGAGAAAAGAACTAATGAGAAAGTAGAAAAAAAAGGCATCTTGGTCCCCCAGTGCGCTGGATAGTGAAGTTGGCACAAGCAACCGTGTGTCAGAAGGCGACCTGCAGAAGGGCAGTACAACAGGGCGACAGTGTAGCAGAGTGTTAGGAAAGCAAAGTCTTATACAAAAATGAAGACACCACTTTGGTCTATAAGAAAGTCAACTAACAGTAGCTTGAAAGGGGAAATAAAGACAGCTGCACCAATAGGAAGGTGTGGGGAACAGCAGACAGAGGGCGTACTTTCAACAGTTGTATTTTTTTTACTCATAAGTATCCAATGTAAAATCAAGCTTGGCCCCCAAGTCTGATTTGCCTATATCTGTAACCCCATTTTATGAAATATGAATGAAATCTTTTCCACCATGTAACCATGTTTCACCAAGACTTTGAACCCATTTAATCTCAATCTCCTATTTTTCATTTTTTATCCGAAACATTTGACGACTCCCTGGGAAACATGGTTGTAAAGGTAGAGGGATAAAAAAAAAACGTGTTTAGATATGACAAAGATCCACTCAGGTGGCAAAAAAAATTTTGGTCAGAAATAAGCACGCCCTCATGCTGGGAATGTCCAGTTCACCATATCTAAAAAAGGGTGGGCGCAATCCAAAAGGCAGAATGAGGGAAGCTCCTCACAAGGAGGGAAGGTGTTAAAACGCAAGAGCCCTACAAAGCGAGTGATAACAGAGGAGAAAACGAGATGAGACAGAAAATACGCTGTAGATCCAAAGAAGGAACTAAGACTCAATGCAATGATAAGTTAGAAAGCAGAACGGCGCACACGTGGGATTTAGGCGTTCATCAAAGAGAGCGACCGTTCCAGGTTAGCATTTTGTTTTCTGCGACCTTAGAGTTTCCACATCTAAAAAATGTTTATTTAAAGACTAGGCGAGAATGAACGTCCTAGAGACTTGCCTGACACTTCTACGCATAATTCACTAATCCCAATCTAATTAATTTTGTTACTTTATGGTGTGCGTGCCACTAGCGGCAACAAAGAATTATTTCATTATGAAGATTGAAATGAAATTTAACTAATATATATATTAACTTAAGAATTGAATATTTCTCATCTATATCGGAATTGATTTAATCTGTACATGCAAATGCATATCATAATTTATGAATTACATTATATTAACATTTTTTAAGGTTTGCCTAAAATGACATTTAATTTTTTTTTATTCGTCTCAAGTTGGCATTAACTTTTATTATATTTTACGGAAGGTTTCTTTAAAAAAAAAAAAAAGTATAAAAAGGCTATTAAAGGAGTATGTGAATGAGTCGTTTTTGGAAATCAACCTTGTTTCTTTTCTGTTTCTTTAATAAATTTCCTATTTAATGGTGAGTGTGAATTATACAAACTATGGGTATAAGTACATGTTGTACAAGTAATAATTAAAACTAATTAAAATTTGAGTTTAAATATATTGATGATATATTTGATTAAACAACGTATTAAAACATTTAAGTATTATAATATTGTTAAAAGAATATTAAAGTATCTCTTTAATTTTAAGTCTTTAAATACACTTTGATACAATCTTTCAAGAGTCTAGAACTCTTTTATTTGAAATACAATAAAGGAAGGAGTAAAATATATATATAATCAATTTAAATACAAACATAAATTAAAAAAAATATATTAAATGTTGACATAATTATGGTATGGGACATATTTGAGATGAACCATGACTTACTCAAGTAAGGTGTTATTAGTTGTGCTCATGATGGTATATAATAACATGTTTGGATTGATGTTTGAAACATCCATGATCACATTTAAACGGTAAATGCAATTTGAAATAATTATACCAATATATTTGGGTACTTTTGAATCAAAACTTATTTTGTCTCTAAAGTATATGTTTGAGCTAATATGATAAATTGTAAGTTTTGCGTTAAGTTGGAAAATTTTGTACTAAATTTTATTATAAACTTATTTAAAAAAAACGCTTTGCATCCGTAAGTGTTTATATTTGACAACGTGCATATCACGCTGTAAGCACGAAAACATGGGAGATTAAAAAAAAAAAAAAACTTATGAATAAGTTTAGCGCAAAGAACTCCCTCAAAGATCCTAATACAAAAGATTTACTCAGAATATTTCTGGTTTAAGCGAATAACTTAGGAGAGGATTGTGGGCGTACTCTCCTCAAGAACGCTTAGAACCTAGCACGCCTAGCAACATTACTGGTTTAAGCGAATAACTTAGGAGGGGTTGCAGGCGTACCCTCCTCAAGAACGCTTAGAACATAGCACGCCGAAGAATATATAAATATAACAAGCTTTATATAGATAACAAAAAATTACAATGTTACTTTCTTCACAGTTGGTAGAAAACGCCTTGAGAGCTACAAACGCAAAAAATGTATCAAAATATATAATGAAAAGGGGTTCGATATTTCCCAAAATACACAGAAAATCATACAAAGACAACACTTGAAACACGAAAAATTTGCATGTTCAAAAGCTCATGTTGAGAAAGTCGTGTGAATCAAGAGGAAGTATCATGTTTAGCCCTGATTGGGCGCTTTCATTTTACTAATTACTGATTGTGATGATTTTGACTCATGAAAAGATAATTCTCTCGATCAATTTTAGCATTTTCACAGCTTCGACTACCTTGTTCCAGCAGAAAGAAATTGTAATGTCGCCCTACTCAAGGATATGTAGACGCCCCAGGCTAAAAGATTAATCACAACAGGAAAGCGTATCAAAAACATGCCCAACGGGCAAAGATAAAAAATGGGCGAAGGAAGACATACCCTTGACAATCGGCCCCTAATACCATAAATGTATATATTTATATTCATTTGACATGCAGGAACCAAAATATCAAAATGTCTTTAGAAACACGCCCAACAATGGCATTCAACAATTTTAAAGCAAAGGAGTACAAAAGGAAAGAAAGCGCATATGTCCTAGAGGGCGTCTTCTGAAGGCACCTTTGAAGCCTCAATTATTATTATTTCACTAATGTTTTAGCCATTCTCATTGGGAAGGCATCTGTTTTCATCTCGAATGAATCTTGATCTATTATTGTCTTGAAAGCATCCATGGCGTCTTGACACTTCACGCATTCAGCAAGTGTATTGTTCTCCTACTTCATCATTGATATGTTGATCTTAACAATTTTTCAAGCAAATGGCTTATTTATCAAAATAAAAGAAATAATGATACAAAGGTTTCAAGCAGAGAGCTAGGGGAAAGTTATGGGCATTACCTTCCCTTAGTACGCTTGGAATCTATAATGTCCAAAAGAAAAAGGTTTCAAGTAGAGAGCTAGGGGATGGTTATGGGCATTACCTTCCCTTAGTACGCTTGGAATCTATAATGTCCAAAAAGTAAAAGGTTTCAAGCAGAGAGCTAGGGGAAAGTTATGGGCATTACCTTCCCTTAGTACGCTTGGAATCTATAATGCCCAAAAGAAAAAGGTTTCAAGCAGAGAGCTAGGGAAAGTTATAGGCATTACCTTCCCTTATTATGCTTGGAATCTATAATGCCCAAAAAGTAAAAGGTTCGAGCAGAAAGCTAGGGGAGAGTTAGGGGCACTACCCTCCCTTAGTACGCTTGGAATCTATAGTGCCCAAAAAGGTAAAAGGCTCAAGCAAAGAGCTAGGGAAGGTTCATAAGTACTGCCTTCCCTAAGTACGCTCATGAATCTATGGTGATGAAATATAAAGGCATTCAAGTAGAAAGTTAAAGAAAAGTATCGGGTGCTTCCCCTCCAAGCGCGCACGAAAGCTCATGACGCTTAGAACAAACAAACAGTTAACAAAGCGACAATAAGGTACCAAGTTATATGATAACTATATATATATATGTGTGTGTGTTCTTTTTTAGGGGGAGAAATTGTAAGCACCATCAAATATCCACACTACAGACCCTACCATACTCAAAACAGACAAACAAGCACGAGCGTTCAACCATAAGTACTAGGATATTCAAATTACAGGCAAATATTAAACCATAAATTCAAAATGGTTCGAATCACGGAACAAGAGTATACAGAAATCAAATGTGGAAGTCAACATTAAGACCAATATGAGTGTCATTGATTTCTGTACACTTGGCGTTCAAACGAACAAGCTCCGCTTCTCCTTGGGCCAATTCAGAGTTCAAAGCCTCAATTTGAGTCCGCAATTGCGAATTACGTTGCTCTTGAAGGCGGACAACATCCATCGCTTGCTGCAAATCCTCAAATGCCATAGCAGGAATGGAATGATCCAATTGAGCGAACAACTCATCGAGTCACGCCCCATTAAAGCCAAAGCAGCGTAGAGTTTTCAAGTCCTCAACAACCTTATCCTTTTTAACACTTAACAAATCCATATACGAATGGGCGCGCATGAACCGAAGAAAATCAGCAAAAAACGAATATGCAAGCTTCATAAATGCTATAGGGAAAACAGACTCAAATAGCATAAAACCATCGTGAGTGGCTGAAAATTCACTTAGAAGCAGAGCGTCCCCCTCAGGAAGAAGTGTCGATAGCAAAGGATGAACACCAGCAGAAAGCATACGAGCTGCAGACCAAATAAGAAAAAATGAGCATTAAGGAAAAGGTAACAAAAAAAGAAAAGAGGGGAGAAGAAGAAAATATATATGTTCTCTGGAACAATTACCGGAGGAAGAAAGTGGGACAACCAATCTTCAGTTCAAAATGCACATTACAGTATTACATACTGTATGTGCAAGGGGGCAAATGTTGTGAATTGGGTTTTGAAAAATCAGCATGAGAAAAGAACTAATGAGAAATTAGAAAAAAAAGGCATCTTGGTCCGCTAGTGCGCTGGATAGTGAAGTTGGCACAAGCAACCGTGTGTCAGAAGGAGACCTGTAGAAGGGCAGTACAGCAGGGTGACAGTGCAGCAGTGCAGCAGAGTGTTAGGAAAGCAAAGTCTTATACAAAAATGAAGGCACCACTTTGGTCTATAAGAAAGTCAGCTAACAGTAGCATGAAAGGGGAAATAACGACAGCTGCACCAACAGGAAGGCGTGGGGAACAGCAGACAGGGGGCGTACTTTCAACAGTTGTATTTTTTGACTCATAAGTATCCAATGTAAAATCAAGCTTGGGCCCCAAGTCTGATTTGCCTATATATAAAGGCACCAGGGGGCAGCCAAGGTAGGAGGGATCCAGGGACAGAAGTCCCCATATCTGTAACCCCATTTTATGAAATATGAATGAAATCTTTTCCACCATGTGACCATGCTTCACCAAGACTTTGAACCCATTTAATCTCAATCTCCTATTTCCTATTTTTGATCTGAAACAGGCACCAAACCCTAATTAAGCAAGCTTGACTTCGGTCCAGAATAAGACTAAAATGAATTTGGCTTCGGCCCAGAGGTTTAGCTTCGGCTCAGAGATATGGCTTCGGCCTAGAGATTTGGCTTCGGCCCAGAGTTTTGGCTTCAGCCCAGAGATTCATGCATTAAAACTTGACTTCGGTCCAGAGTAATGGCGGGATACATTCCCAAGGAAGACGTTCCTTGTAGTCTGAGCTCAGGTCTAGCCTAGAGTTAGTGATAAGACCCCGTACTGCCGGGAAATACAGCTCATGCATGTTATCAGAGATATTAGAGTTAATATGCATTTCAGAGTTTCTAAGTATTTCATAGTTATTGAGTATTGTAGAGCTAATATGTATTTCAGTGCTCATGGTTAATGTTTTATGTGGATTGTATGTGCATTGCATCTGCCTGTATTCCCCACACTGCTTGTTTCATGCTTTGCTCACTGAGACCGTAGTCTCACCCCACGTTTCGGGGATACATTTTAGTTATGCAGGTTGTTCCAGCTTTATGTTCAGATGGAAGTGGAGTTCTTGGAGTGGACCCACACACTCCTAGTGGTCAAAGAGGAATTTCTAGTGGAGCATGACTTATAATTAATAGTTTAATGATATTTTTAATGTAGATACTTTAGATCGGCCACGGAGGCTTACTTGTAGTTAATATTGTATTGACGTTATAAACTGTACTGGTGGTTTTGCTGATTTTCAGGAAACAGAGAGAAACAGATTAACGTCCAGCTTTAGGGGAAACTCTGTCGAATTTCCGGTATGGGTTTTGTGGACCATGACACTCCACGTGTAGGTTCATTCCCTAAGTTTTGGCTAAAGTTTTGTAATGAGAATAATGATGCATGAATTGTGTGAAGGCTTAAGCAAACGTTGGATTGCCTAAGCAATTGTGTGAATGGTGTGACGATATCGAAAATGGCACAAAATAATTTCAGAAATTCGGAATAATGTTTCCAACGAACATTATTCTTGAATTAAGAAATTAGGACGTTACAGTATCAACCAATATCAACTTGAAACCAAAAGAGGAACACAACAAATGAAAAGGGATCTTCATAAAACTTGAAACCAAATGCATCCACACCAATAGTGATAGTATTCTGAAGGGAAAGAGGACAACCCATGGCTATAACCCAATCCCCAGGACGAAGCATACTTGAAGAGCCAAGTTTTGCTTCTGGTAGTGGGGTTTCAGAATTGATCTTCACAATAGCAATATCTGAATGCAAGTTAGCATTTACCAGTTTCCCTTCAAATGTCCGTCTATCTTGCAAAGTGACTTCAATCTTCCCTTTGGATGAACTTCTTGTGCCTTGAAAATCAACCACAACATGAGCACATGTCAAGATTGTACCGTCCTTATTGATGATCGTTCCCGAGCCTATACTCCTTCCAGTAATAACACCATAGAAATCTTGTGGAACTGCAATATTAACAACAGTAGGGCCAACTTTAGCAACGACATTTGCAATAATATCTTTGCCAAAACAACCACACGACTTTAGTGATGATGTGCAATTAATATGTTGCAAATGGACCAATGCATCTGACATATCTGCATTAGAACCAAATAATTGGAATCCTGGACCAGCCTGAGTTCCAGGAGGCAACAACCATAGGGAAGACATCCCAAAATCATCTTCGTTAAATAGATCAACAATTTTCAAAAGGATCCCTATGAACCATATTTCAACAACAAGAAAGAAAGTGGATGTTAGACCAAGTTTTGTTTTCATTAGGAATATTATTCCCATAGTCTCAGGTCCTGCATCAAATGGAAAGCTAGAAACAATTTGAAACGGTGTAAAAGTTTTAAGCATTTCAGCAAATAAGGTCTGCACATCCTTATCAGGCATAACATCAAACATTTGCTGGACATTCTTTTCAAAATATATATCAAACAGATGCTTCATGGCGAGAGCTATCATGCTGAATCTATTGTTACGGAAATTGAACATGAGAGAATGGAGATGTTGACCGGAGCGATGATTAGAATGGAATGGGAAGGAGAATGAGGTCATCCCCTGTACCTTATAAGAGAATAGAGATAGTGAAGAGGCGAAACCTTGATGGCCGTGAACCACAACCATGTCGTTATTGAAGAGGTCAGGTCGTGCTATCTCCATGCCTCTGATGAAGACCTTCGCAACGGCATCGACGCTTGTGCTTGAATGGACGAGATCGAAAGTAACGGTGATACAACGTCCTTACTCAATTTGCTTTTCTTCAAAAGCTAAAACGATGTCTTCGCTTTCGATCTGAAGGAGAACACACTCCTTCTTGGCAAAGAAGTGGTGGCTGTGAGGTCGTTCTTCCAGTACGACGATGATTTCGAAAGAATCTGATATCTCCTTCAAATGCTGCAAAGTAGATGGAGCAGGCGAAGAAGGTCCGAAGCTACCAAAGTTGAAAGGTTCTGGTGATGAATTCCATTCCAATCTTGCTATGGAGTTTTCGCCAGAATCATGCATCAAAAATAGTTTGGAGAGTTTCTTCGATTCAGTTTTCTTTTCCAGTGGTGCCAGAGGTGAATCGAGTGGTGAATGCAGTTGTGATTCTTGCAGAGGAGATGAAGGAGTGGCTTCCAGTGCGGGAAAGATGTTCTAACCGATGATCTTCTTCTTTTTCTGGTCTGTAGAGGTAGCAAAAATTTCTGAAGAAAACGAGGAAGTAATCAAAGGCAGAAAGGATGGGGATTCCTCTGCAATAACAGAGTGCACAGCTAACATTGAAGACTTCTTCAGATAGCAGCGTCAAGCCTTCTTTTTGAAGCGAGGTGAGCTCCATGGATGGAGCTCTGATACCATCTTAGTAAAATAAGATGGAGAAGCAGGAGCCACAGTGGGATAGTAGAAAGTAGTAGGGGAGTACCATGAGTTCCCCATGGATCATCCCAAAAGTTCCCGACAAGAGTATTGATAAAATTCACATATTGATTGATAAAAAGAGACAAAATGAGGAGATGATACAATTATTTATAGGACTAAAACTAACTATAGGTAAAACTAACCATGATTGAATTACACCTAAAACCCAACTATAGTAATACTAACAGAAAAGAAATGCTAACAGAATTATTTCTGAAAACCGATTTCTAACAACATTTTCTTTATTTAAATATTATTTTTTATGAACCACATGTATTATTAGGATAATCCCGTTTAGAATTTAATCACAGTTAAGAGTTAAAGGTTGTTCACCCCTATATAGAAGTAGGCCACATCTAGCGTGAGTTTCCCAAATAGTGTACCACTAGTGGTACACTCGATATTAACCGTTGGATTGTTAAAAATTTGTGTGGACGACCCAGATTGTTTACCGGTAACCTGCTCTTTTTTTTAGCAGTAAGTTATGTTATTTGCTGAGTAGTCCTTTTCATTTAAGTTGTGTTATTTAACATTTAGTCCTTTTTTGAATAGAGAACCTATTCATTCGTAAATTATATTTAAGGATAATTAAATTGTAAATGACATGGCCACTGTTAACGTCTGTTTAATGTTTGATTAAAGATAATTAACCTGTCCATACTTAACATCTATTAAAGCTGAGAAAAAAAAAACGCACATTAGCATGTTTAAAGCATGATAAAAGGAGGTAACTAGCACTCCAACACACCCAAAAAAATCTCCCAACAGGAAATATTAAGGCAATTAAATTCCAGCAACAATTCATGGCAAAACCTGAACCTTTTGGATATGAACTTGGCTAAATCTATGAGCTTCGACTGCATTGCAAAAGGATGTCTTAATATACATAGGTTGTAACATAAAGTTCTGCTTATAGTATTTATAAGACTAAATAACAGTAAGGGAAATGTTCATAGGCCCACCATGTTCATAACTAGCAACTGAAATGTAAATAACCAACTACCAACACTAATACAAACTACAATTTTGAACTTGCTAAAAGAGGACATGAAGGTCCTCATTACAAAACATTTTCCACAAAAGTCATGCAAATTTGGTCCTATTCCCTGTGACGTTGTACTTGGAAACATAGGTATTGTGCACCATCCACTTTCCATAAACAAATTTCATCACCTGCCTTAAGTCCCTTTTCCCTGCAGTACCGGTACCAACCTTGCCCAAGACGACAATGTTTTGCTATCTTGGTGTTCCACAGCAGCTTCCATGGCTGAATCCCTTGATTAGGCACGTAAACAAGCAATACTTGTTGGTCCTCATCTAGCAATTCTGTTACTATTCTAACAGGGAGGACCTACATAATTGTTTTGGAATTATGAACTTAATTGGGGCTTTGTAATGAAAGAAATAATTATAGGCACCAAATGTAATGCAAAGGAAAAAGTAGTGATTGAAATTATTTACCAAGCCTTGTTTGCCTCCTTCTTGTGCTTTAGTGAGTTTAGTTGTCCATAGGACATTAGCAGCAACACCCCTTGGAAATTGTTGGAGGTCATCTGGGAGGTCATCTGGGATGTCAATAACTTATATGTCATCTTCGATATCTATCACTTCTTGTGGTTCCTCTTTGATTTCTCGGTGCACTTGTCTACGTTGAGGGTACTGAATTTCACCCAATCCATGTGGGCGCCAAATTCTAAGTTGAAACTCGTCATTGAGTGTGTAAGTGTAATGTATCTGAACTTTTTGTTGTAGGTTGTAGAACTGCATCATCTGTAGCAACCCATCCTCAAACCATTGCCTGTCATCATGTATGTTGACTTCTATGTGGTGAATATTTCCTGCAGGGTCTTTGAACTTAATGACTTCATCCAATCTCGGTAGGAGGCAGTCATTTAAATGTTTGGCAACCCTTATCCTAGTCTGCATGGCCATATTAGATGAGGTAATCAATTTGCAGGGACAGAAATTAAATTTTTGAAATTATGATACAAGAAGAAATTATTACCTGATTAGGCTTCCACTTTGCCTTGTAAGTACACCCTGTAACAAATTTGTGAGTCCTGAAATAAATGGACATTAAATGTGTGTGTCATATTGTGGTGACAAACCATATGCATTGTAAGTGGTGGAGATTTAATAAAACTAAGTTGAATATTGACAAAACTTAATAGGAATGGAGTCCTATTGTGAACTAAAAGTATTGCGGATAGTGCTCCTAGGAGGGAAGGTGTATATCATTAAAAAAAGCATGAATGATGACAAATTAAAATAGGTGGAATTGGTCCCTATGACGGACAGAGGAAGTTAGTAGTTGATTCCCAATTTGGAACCAATGAATGATGTGTGTGGCCTATTATAATTTGAGAGTATAATATAGTTTAGTTATGAATAACAAGTTTGATAAAATCAACTTGAGTGTAATAGTGTGACAAGTTTGTAGTTTGTGTAGAAATAAAATAAAACATGGTAGTCTTTGTGTTATAGAAGGGCACTGAATGGTAGGAAATATTATTAATATTTTACCAATCATGCAAGTGTTAGTGGTAGTGAAAGGTAGACAATATAGCCTTAGTATTATGCAATTGTGGAAAATGAAATATTTTTGGCATGCATGTGGATAATATTATATTAATGGGTAAGGTTCACGAGAATGTTAAATAGGATGGTTGAAGGTTGTTCGTTTTGGGGTTAATATTTGTTTAGTTGGAAGTGAATCTGTTATGCAATTTAGGGGTATAACGCTCACAGGGCATAATTTTAAAAGAGTTTTTTTTACCATGTTCGTGAAAGTGGTCCTGGAGAGATACTTAAATCTTCCAAAGTGGTCCCATAGAAGTAGTCAAAGAAAAAGGGGTTTGCCTAATTAGGTAATTTTGATGGTGTAGCGTTGTACGACAAAAACATTCTTTTAACAGACATCAAACAGGCGTGGGGTCCATTTGCTAAGAATTGGTCTGGTAATGAGTAATCTTTCTTAAAAACCCTATTATACTTGAGCGATGGTTTTGAACAAAACCCTAAATAATGTTTTTGTTCTCAGGGAATAAATCAATGTGTAGAAGCATTCTATACCATATTTCTGTAAATGATGAATGCATGTTGCATCAGATGCAGAGAAACATATCCATAGGAATGAGGGAATGACTAGGGTTTAATGAGAGGAGAGTTAAGTAAATATTGTAGTTGTGTCGAAAAGTATACCTCTGGGCAGGGCGTGGCGGTGGATCGCGACGGAAGTTGCTCGCCGAAGGTCCCATTCGTCGGTGGTTGCTTGTGCTCATTGTTTATGGAGGAAGGAGGACGAACGAGGATGAAGGTGTTTTGAGTGGGAGTGAGAGGCTTTGTCTTTTGGTTTTCTCTGAGTGGGTAGGGGTTATTTTAAATTGTCTTTATATTAGTGCAGTGGTTTTTTGTGGTGAACAATTAAAAGGTTAGCAAGAGAAAATACTTGGGTCCAAATGATGAAGGTAAACGATAAAATTATTGCAAACTTTTGTTCTGTAATATTAGAAATGCTATATGGTTTAATAAATAAATGAATATATTTGAGTATTTATTATTTAGTATGAATTTTAAATGAGTTAAATACTGTAATTTTTATTATTTTTAGTAAAATTTGGTAGGATAAGTAATATGAGAAAAATTGAAATATATATTTATATATAATTAATGGATGTTAAATGAGCTAAAAAACTTTTTCTATAAAATATTATTTATAAAATAAGGATGGAAATTTAGATATATTTGAAGAAGAATTTTTCTAATGGAATTTATAACCACCATCATTATAATGGAAATACGTTAAGGCCTAAAATAAAAGAAACATCATTGCTTTGTGTCTATATGATGTTTAAAAACCCCGAATGCGGGTTTATGAAGAGTTAAGTTGTTGGTTCCTTTTTTTTTAAAAAAAAAAAAACCCTATACTAATATATTTCTATGTGTCAAACGCGGGCTGAGATTGTGGAAAAAGCTCCCGGGTTCGATCCCCACTAAACACACTCTTCGGGAGGGGTGAAGAGCCTTAACTGTGACTAAGCCCCGAATAGGATTGCCCTTAGTAATAGGGGATACCTATGGTTTATACCAAAAAAAATATTTCTATGTGTTTACTTGATGTTTCAAAACCCGCATTCGACTATAAATGGGTGAATAAATCGAATGCGGATTTATGGTACAAGAAAATCCCCATGCGGGTTTTTGAAGGCATATTGCTTTTCCGTCCATTTTTTTTATGGTTTTGAATGTCAAAAAGACTATTGTCTTTCCATTACAGTACTATTATGAAAAGTCTGATTTTGGTTAGCAAATGTTTGATTAAATTTTTATTTGTGTATAATAAATTTTAAATTACAAATAAGTTAACATACATGGGTAGGTGCAAAAATTTCAAAGGAGCGAGTACCTAAAATTGTATCATTGAAAGGGAATTTTGTGATGCAGGACAAACTAGTTAGCCTAATATGTTGGTGATTTTTTAAAATTAACGTTAGTATGGTGAATTTATTGTGAATTATGTTTTGATAATTATATGTTAAAATTGTATTTATGTTATAGGCCTGGTTTTGACATGGTGGAAATTTTACTTCTTTCTTGGAATGTGAAATTGGTTATGACCGTAAATGTAGTAATTCGCAGATTATGATTTAAATAGTTGAATCCAGATAACAACCGTTGGACGTAAAATTTAGAAATTTGTCAATAAGTGTGTAAATCCATATTTTGGAGATCAAATACAGGAATGTATGCTAAGTAATAAATTTCAATCACACTTGGCCTGTAGAAAGACTACCGAGGACTTTTTGATAGTATTGCCATTCTTGACTTGTTTCGGTAATTGGAGGTTGGCCAAATGCATTTTCCTGAATGTAGTTACGCATATTTTCAGCATTTGCCAAACCCTCTAGAAATGTTCTAAGGTCCCCTCCGTCACCTGTCATAAGTGAGAGTTATCGTATTGATGAATAATTTTAATTGGTATATGAAAAAAATGAATTTGAAGTAATGAACAAATTACCTAAAGAGTAGTCATTTTCATCGCTAGAAGTGAATGAATGAGGGAAGACTGAGGTGAAGGGCTATAATAATCAATGAAGTAACGTTAGCAACAAAATTAATTTATTGCTTTTTTATTGAATCAAATGTTTAAACTATAAGAGACTAGACTACGAAAGTACTTACAGGATTACACAATCCCTTATAAGGGGAATCATCCAATAGTAATGTATTGGATTCATTGTAGGTTCCTTTCTCCCAAGGAAAATCAGAATTAGTGTCTTCCCAAATTTTCTTCAATTGCTTAAAGACAATTTTCTTATGTTTATTTTCATGGAGGGAATAGTGGTTTGTATTGGTACAATGAGATCCGTCCTACAAGCATGAATGAGAAATGATATGTGATTGGTAAAAGAAGAAAAGTTTAAAATTAAGAAAATAAATAAAACAAATTGTTTGTCAAGGGGTTCAGGGTAAGACAATTAGAGATATGGTTTAGTAGCCATATTTAAAATTAAAAAATGCTTACCCAGCAGAAAACCAACTTGTTTTTTAGGTCTCCCATGATAGCATCTATGATTGGATCAAGATTCCACCTATGAAAATGAAATATATGAAAAAGTTGGTATTAAATCCATCCTACAATTGTAATAATCAATATCATAATTTCTAAAGTAGACATTATTAATAGAAGAGCATGAAAAAATTAAGAAGAGAGATAAAAGCTGAGGAGTACATCATCCTTGAAGACCATATGCCAACTTCAAATTTGTCAAAGCAAAATTCCAAAAATTCAGTAAGGAATGGTCGCATGAAAACTGTAATAATTTACGAATTGAAAGTAGTTAGTGATAGAAAGATGAAGTTGTGCTTAATTCAAATAAAAAAGACTATCCTTACTTGCATCCTTACAAGTAGTTTTTTCATCATAACTTGTACCTCAACTCCATGCTGAAAAGGATTTGGTGAATCTTGTTCATCTGCTTCGTTAAATAATGTGTCTTTAAATTTGCTTAGCAAAGTAATAAAATATAAAATAATTACTAGTTATTTAGCAATACCTTTATCGTGCAGAGAAATTAGTCGGCTCCACCTTTGTTCCCATAAGTTTTTATGTAACTATAAACTCCCTTTCTTTTTTTTTCGACCAACATTCATAGTTGGTAATTCCTCTACCCACTGTTGTAGCATCTTATTCCTGGGGTTGAATAAAGGGAATTGTCTAGGTGCTAGATGTGGTTGGTGCTTCACCGTGAAACTATCTGCAATGGCTGTGGTCACCGAATACCCCAATTCCTCTTGGTCATAGTAGTTATTGTGAGATGTAGGTGGAAGATCCTCGTGAGTCCATATAATCTAAGTGAAATGAAAACGAGAATTATAATGGTCGGTGTATTAATGAACATGCTATGACATAAAATAACTTAAGAAACTTACATCATTTCCAGCTAAGGTCATTAGGACAGCTTCAAACTCACTCGTTTGAGTTTGATTGTAATTGTTGACCATTTCATCCCTCCCAATAATGTTAGAGAACTCTATCATCATTGGAAAGGATAAATTATAGAGTGATTGGGTGCCTCTATCCTTATAAACATAAGGAATTAACCTCGGAATTCGTACCAAGGCGAAAACCTGGAGTAAAAAAATTAGTTTAAGTGAGTGAGACTTAATTTATGTAGGCTTGAAATAGAAAGCATGTTAATTAAAAAAGATTAGAATTTACCATCAATGACACCACAGAGCCGTAGAGTTGTGTTCCATAACCTTTTTTTTATTTCAATCAAACTGGAGTGTAGATTTGCCCATGCTGCTACTCCCCAAGCATAATCTTTTATGCACTCAACTTTTCGAAGAAGACAAATGTATTTGATTTTAATTGTTGATTTTGTTTCCTGCATAATCATACAGCCTATGCCTAGGAGGGTAACTATTCTACATATTTGATTGAGTCTGACCTCATCCATATCATTTACATCTTCGTATGACATATTGATTGCATCAACTAGCGTTTGCAATGAAATAACAGGTTTATCACATTCTAGTCCCGTGAGACTACCAAACTCACCCACCTTTAATTTCACATCTTCAATGGAAACCGGATCACCATCAATTGGTAAGCCAGTTATGCAAAAAATGTCTTGTAGACTAAAACATAACTCTAGTTCTTGTTGTTCACCAAACAAAAACAGCCTGGATTGTGGTTGGTAAATTCTAGTTAGGGCTACTAGTAATGGCTTACAAGTGTTAACCTTGTGAGCCAAGTCAAACATGTAATCAAAACCTGATCCTTGTAGTTTTTCCCTAACCTTACAGTGTAATTTAACCCCACAATATTTTTGTACCTCTCTGGGCTGCACTGCATCCACTAATAAGAACAAAAACAATAGGGGGCTAAGAAAATTATGTTCGAATATTGTAGAGTATTAATTATTGAAACAACTCCCTATATCATGACATATTAAAAAAAATACCTGAAAGTTTTTTATGTTTCTTGTTTGATGTAGTGGCTTCCATATTTATATTCTAAAAAAAATATTTCAAAAAAGTCTTCCAATAAGTACAACCTGAATGAAAATTAAATTGAGAATATCAGACTTTTTTTAGCATAAAAGGACAAGTAGACAAGAAACAACTTTTACCAGGTACATTACACAACCCAAAAAATATTATTTCCTAAATTTAGAAGTAAAAGCACACCCACTGTAACCCTTTGTTTGGTTTATGGTAAGAAATAGGTAAGAGAGAAATAGAGAAGAGAGAGATAGGGAAGAGAGAGATATTGGAGAGAAAGAGTAGAAATAGAGGTTGTTTGGTATTAGAGAAATAGGAGAGTGATAGAAGAGAAATTAATTATGATAGTTGTTTGGTTGTGGAGAAATGAGAGGGAGAGATGTGTAAAAAGATAAAAATACTAAACTACCCTTCAAATATAAAAACATTAACAATTCAATGGTGAGGGTATATTGGTCTTTCAATGAGTGTTGGGCTTCTCTCCCCATTTCTCCCCTCAATTGAGAAGAATTAATTCCACCGTGGGGTAGCAGTTTATGGGTAGTTTATGTTGATAACTGAAAGATTAAATTAAACGGATATAAGTTAACTTCTTGCCTTCAATTAGGATTTTAAAAAGGTTGTTACTGTTCATATTATTGTTAACAAATAGAGTTGATTGATTTAAAAAAATTTAAACCGTAGAATAACCGCATGCGTATTTTGAAGAGAAATGCAGTACCTGGTTTTGTTGTCCTCGAGCACTACAAATGAGTATAAGGGTGAAGATTCACAAAAGTTGGTGGATGACCTTTTAAAATTTTTTAACCATATAGTTTTGTTTTACAATCGTAAATCGTAAAATAAAGTAGGAAAAAAAACTAGGAAATTATAAATATTATGTTCCAATAAATACTTTGTAGAAAAGAAGGTAAAAGTAGTTAAAATTTTTATTAAATTCTGTAAGACGCTGGGTGGAAGTTGATATAGGCAAGAGGATTGTTGGAAGATAATGATTGGTGATTTTTTGAGTTATTATGTATTTATGGTGAATTAAATACAAAAAAAGGCTTTAAAAAAGGGGAAAATAGTAAAGAGGCTCCAAAAATTCAAGAAAAAAGGGGTTGTTCCCCATTTGATGCTGGGAAGTTGGTGGGGAGTTTTGGTGGTGATCCGAAAAAGTTTGGGTAATGGGTTGCATGTTGGGGTGGTGGGAGAGTTAGGTGCCTTAAACCCTAGGGCACCCTTTGGAGGGAGGACTCATGCACCCAACCTTGAATTTGGAATCTTACCACGAGATTTTGCATGCATGTAGGATGTTGCATGGGGACCCCACCGGTGAATTTTGGTGACTTTTTGAGTTATTATGTATTTATGGTGAATTAAATACAAAAAAAGGGGAAAATAGTAAAGAGGCTCCAAAAATTCAAGAAAAAAGGGGTTGTGCCCCATTTGATGCTGGGAAGTTGGTGGTGAGTTTTGATGGTGATCCGGAAAAGTTTGGGGAATGGGTTGCATGTTGGGTTGGTGGGAGAGTTAGGTGCCTTAAATCTTAGGGCACCCTTTGGAGGGAGGACTCATGCACCCAACCTTGACTTTGGAATCTTGCCACGAGATTTTGCATGCATGTAGGATGCTACATGGGGACCCCACCGGTGAATTTTGGTGATTTTTTGAGTTATTATGTATTTATGGTGAATTAAATACAAAAAAGGCTTTAAAAAAAGGGGGAAATAGTAAAGAGGCTCCAAAAATTCAAGAAAAAAGGGGTTGTGCCCCATTTGATGCTGGGAAGTTGGTGGTGAGTTTTGGTGGTGATCCGAAAAAGTTTGGGGAATGGGTTGGATGTTGGGTTGGTGGGAGAGTTAGGTGCCTTAAACCCTATGACACCCTTTGGAGGGAGGACTCATGCACCCAACCTTGACTTTGGAATCTTGCCATGAGATTTTGCATTCATGTAGGATGCTGCATGGGGACCCCACCAAAGAACTTTGGTGATTTTTTGAGTTATTATGTATTTATGGTGAATTAAATAAAAAAAGACTTTAGAAAAAGGGGAAAATAGTAAAGAGGCTCCAAAAATTCAAAAAAAAGGGGTTGTGCCCCATTTGATGATGGGAAGTTGTGGTGAGTTTTGGTGGTGATCCGGAAAAGTTCAGGTAATGGGTTACATGTTGGGGTGGTGGGAGAGTCAGGTGCCTTAAACCCTAGGGTACCCTTTGGAGGGAGGACTCATGCACCCAACCTTGACTTTGGAATCTTGCCACGAGATTTTGCATGCATGTAGGATGCTGTATGGGGACCCCACCAGTGAATTTTGGTGATTTTTGAGTTATTATGTATTTAAGGTGAATTAAATAAAAAAAGGCTTTAAAAAATGGGGGGAAATAGTAAAGAGGCTCCAAAAATTCAAGAAAAAAGGGGTTGTGCCCCATTTGATGCTGGAAGTTGGTGGTGAGTTTTGGTGGTGATCCGGAAAAGTTTGGGGAATGGGTTGCATGTTGGGTTGGTGGGAGAGTTAGGTGCCTTAAACCCTAGAGCACCCTTTGGTGGGAGGACTCATGCACCCAACCTTGACTTCGGAATCTTACCACGAGATTTTGCATTCATGTAGGATGTTGCATGGGGACCCCACCGGTGAATTTTGGTGATTTTTTGAGTTATTATGAATTTACGGTGAATTAAATACAACAAAAAAGGATTTAAAAAAAGGGGGAAATAGTATAAAGTTAAAAAAAATCCAGAAAAATGGGGCTTTGCCCCCTTTTGACACTGGGAAGTTGTTTATGAGTTTTGGTGGTGATTTGAATTATTAAGAATATTTGGTGAATTAAATACTAAAAATAGATTTTATGGATCTAAAATCCGCATGCGGGTTTTGTAGCCCTAAAACCGCATTTGGAGTTTTGACAACCCGCATGCGGAGTTTTGTGGCCTATATATTCGCATGCGGATTTTAAAACATGCATTTATACACACAAAGTGATGACGTTTCCTTCATTTTTGACAATAAAGTATTTCCATTATAATAAAAGTGGTATTGAACTCATTTGGTAAAATACCTCTTCTAATATTTTCTAAATTTCAATAATAATAAATTATTATTTCAAAACAGTTTCATTAATTTAATTTTGGTGAATTAAACAGCAAAAAAAAATTAGGAAAAGGGGAAAATAGTAAAAATGTAAGAAAATAGTACAGAAAAAATTATTTATAGTCAGCCACGTTCATTATTAATAACTTTTCACAATTCTTCCTTGAGTCTACTATTCTCCATGATGAGATCAAAATTTTCACAATCTAAACGTCTGTTTTCATCCTCTAACATCTCAATATAGGAATAGTTAAAATCCTTTATTCTCCTCCCACTTGATGCTGACCATCGTTGTAAGAGTTGGAGTGCAACACTCTCTCGAGCTTCAAATTCAGTTTCAGCATATTCACCAACACAGGTTGGAGGTTTGCCAATTAAATTTGTCTGTAACGAACCATAACATTTAAACATTATTCTTTCTTCAATTACCTTCTTATCCAGTAAAGTATACTGTGGTGGGGGAATCCTAAATTTTTTGGTTGTGTCAAGTAGCAACTCTTGCATGCAAACATGTATTAGAAATCCACAAGCCTTCTCATCTCCTGCGAAGTATAAAATATTTATTCAGCCATTATGAGTATTACATATGAAATAAGTAAAAAAATATTTCATATCCGTAGATATTAGAATTTTTTTAAAAAAATACCTGTGTGATAAGATGTGCTACTACCACCAGTTCTATGGTATTCAAAACATGCTTTCAATGCTAAGTCACGACTCTTGTAAACAGAGTGTCGTGCCCCCCTGTAACATGAAATTTGCACTTTGCAGTCTAACCAAGAATGATATATTCCCGACCTTTTCCCCTCAAACACCACAACACAATCCAATTTCTTTCGGACATTGTTGTATACCCCTTACAATTTCACAGCTGAATTTATAAACATCCTCTAAAACAAAAGTTGAAGTGTTAATAAATTACAAGATACATTTTTAGCTGGACGTTTTTAAGTCACCTATGTAATGTTAATTAAAACCTATTGGCTATTGCAGGTGGGTTGTTGTGGAATTTCATTTTGCAATATTTATAGTAAATATATTTAATGATGCGTTTATATGCTCCCAAATTTTCAAAGAACCATTTGCTTTGGCTTACTCTGCACGGCAACCCGTAAAGTATCCCCCTGATGAGCCAAAACCATTACAAAATGAACTTTGTAGTAAAAAACAACTTTTTGACAGAGAGGCACAGTGGCTCATCGTTAGCAGGAAACAGAAAACCAGAGCAGGGGCTACTAATGACACACTTCCACAGGTTTTATACCTTAAAGGCATATCTTCCAAAAGGCACAATAGGAAAGGTGATGACAAAGTATTATTATAAATAGTCATATACAAGCCCAATCGCTAAGTCGGGCAGAAAATATGCTTAAAATCTTTAATTTTTTGAAAAGGAAGCAGAAAAAAATTTACTGCAGTTGCAGTAGTGGCTTAATTTTTGTACTTTTGAAAAATAATTTATATTTAGAACAACAATACAAAAGCTTGCCCTGTCCCGTTCGTCTTTTATGATCCCAAAGAGTTGCATCAAAATGGTATGTTCTCCCTGCCAATGAAGTATAACATATTTCATTATTTGCTTCATTACTTTAATTGAACAGAGTGGAAATCTTTTCATGGATAGAATTCTTTCAAAATAAAATTGAAAACTTTGAAAGGTCAACATAGAAGTTAATTAAGTCCAGAATGAAGTACGGTAATTAAATAAAAATCAAATTGAATGTGTCCAAAAAAATTAAAATATCACTGGGAATGCCCTTTTTGGACAAGATGTGATTGTATTTACCTATACAATTTCACAACGGGAGAAACATGTCTAGCAAAAAGTGGTAAAATTGTGAGACTAATGTTATTCACAAAATAGGAATGGGAAATGCATTAAACCTTGCTGCAGGAAGCAAAATAAAAAGTTTCTGAACTAAATATAGTATTCCTTTTTTTTTCCTTTCAAGCACGACTATTGCTCACAAAACGCCCTTTATTTACTATTCTTTAAATACAGAAGACTATTGACCTAGAGGGATGCTCCTCATTTGAAAAAGCATTTCATTTCTCCCTAAAAAATGGCTGAGAACAATTCCTTTTAAGAAATTTTTGGGTAACTTAATGCATTTTAGGAACTACCTAACACAAATGAACGCATTCATGAGGCCACTGATTCAAGGTTAGTTGAGAGCAGTAAGGAAGTCGTTGCAAAGCATTTACTGTCATTATTCAACCAAGTCACAGCTGATATGAAGGTGTTGTTAATGCATACAGTTTTTGTTGTTTATGTTTAATGTAAACACGTTTCTTGTTCATGTGAGGTTATTAATGATGGTCATATATTTTTTTATATGGTAGACCATGTTGAAAAGGCAGGAGCAAATGGAACAGATTTTACAAATATTACTCAAGAAGGGGGTTTAAAATAATGAAAAGCCAAATGAGGAGAAAGGGCTTCAAATCAATGACTCAACTCACATCTCAGGAGAAAACCATGCTGGAAATAATAGGACAGCAAATGGACCCATGCATACTGATTGGGACAATATAAAATTAGAGCCATTTCAACAAGATGTTGATGATGTTTACTTTGTGGATGAGTCCGAAGATGATGGTTACTTCCATGATATGGGAAGTAAAAAAAAGAATATGAAAATGCAAATGCAATCAACTCAAACCCCTCTGCAACGTACGACTGGGAATAGCTTCCTGAAAACTGAAAATGACATGTTCTATAACAGGGACAGTGGCATTGACTTGAAGGTCATTGCAAGTAATTTTAGGAGGGGCCACAACTTAAGTGCTCCAAATCACACTCAAGAAAGCCAAGTGGAAGACAAATCTACGTTGATTATGCCAAGGAAGCTTTCTTTTAGTCCACCTGGCGCCTTTAAGAAACAAAAAGTTAGCAACTTGGAACCAGGAAAAAAGTGCACTCCTAGAAGGACACCAGCCAACAAAAATGTCATCACAGTTGCACAACAAAATAAAAACGTGGCTAAGGTACATAATTATTTTCTTTAGGGGCAACATAAGTGGTTTATAAGTGCTTATATTCATTTTATTTTTGTAGACATACATAAAGACAAAATTCAAGCCTTTTGTAGACATGAAACTCACTCCGGCTGAAGTCCATTTGTCCCTGTACATTTTCCAGGTTAAGGGAGATCCTAGGTATATTTTGTTCCATTAACCTATTATAAAATATTAACTTAAATCAAACAAAAATTTTTACTTACTAGCTTTTCATATCATAAACAGTGAATGTCTAGTAAGAATTGGAACATCATTTGCCACAAGGGGTACATTGGAGTCTTTATGTCTGACGAATCGGTGAATCGTGAGGTATTAGCGTTCTTAATTATTCAATTTAATCTTAACACCATTTAAATGACCATTTTGACCTTACACAAATATACCTTTTTAAATTAGATCATACGTTTGCTGGCTAGGAAGATCAGTTATGATCAACGTCACTTGCCTTCACCTGAAACAACTTGGTGCCTTCCCCCATCTTTTGTGGTACACAAACTCGGCATAATTAACATTTTCCTATTTAATGCAAGTAATGCACCTTAGAACACGTTTAATACATATATTTACTCTTTACTTGGACAGTGGGATATTTATAGAGGGTCTGATGTTGACAAATTATTGGATGTGTATACTGAGGAATGGATGCCACCGTCAAGAAATTTGAAATATGTGAGTACAATGTACAAGTAAATTTTGTGATTACAAGACTTAATAGAATTAAAACCTTGACATTCAAATTGTGACTATACATAAATGCAGATATATGTCCCTTTTGAAGAAATGAATGATCAGTGGTTCTTAATGGTTTTGTGCCTACATGAGGAACTCCTTTACCACTTTGATTCTTGTGGATTACCCCAAACCATGTCAGATAAACACCAGAGTATTAAAAAAGTGGTCAGTATTAAACCACAACATAATTATGGCAGCATATACTTTTACATTTATTATATTGCATATCATTTTAAGAAATAACTTTAATAATGATTAATTTTGTGTGTAGTGTAAGGTCATTAGTGAGATGGTCATTGCACTCCATATCCTGCTAGTTATTACTCACCCTATTATGAGATGGAGATTTGGGATATAAGTCAACCACAACAACTACCTACTTCCACTAACGGGTATGATCTATTCCTTGATTTATTAATGAACACGCTAATTCATATAATTATTTGTTATGTGACCTTAGTGAAATTGTTTTCAACAGTGATAACTCGGCCATTTGGGTACTTGATTGGATGACAATGGGGGACGGATTTACTGCAAATATTTCACCAAACTTGAATAAAAATTTAGTCAGAATGAGGATTGCATTGGACCTGGTTCAGGGAGCTCATAATCAGACTCTTAATGAAGTACTTGGAAAAGCTGAAGCTTTTTGGCAGCATATCAAAAACTCCAACCAACAGTGACTTTTTGCGCATGAATTCTGAACTTTTGGGGTCCATCATTTGTGACTTTTAATGAACCTTTTATTTTGTGGAGACTAATGGGTTTTGACACGTTAATCATGTGTTTAAATTGACTTTACAAATAGACTTTAGATGAATGAAAGCAGCACTGGGTGTAACGTTTTTTTGGAGAGAAATTAACTAAAGGCATTGGCTGTAACTATTATGTTATTAGTATTGACAGAATCTGAATTTATTTCACAAATATTACTACTGCTTGAAAGAAATTTTCGCATTACTTCACTACCATACAAGTACTCCGTAAACAACAACACAATAGCCAAATAGGATACATTATAATATACCAAAAGGAAACCTACATCATTTAACTTTAAAAATTAAAACTAACAATCTTACTTCGATTAAATTCCTAAAATTAAATGTCATAGTAGTCCAACAACACACAAATAAGCTACACAAGAGCACTTTAATCAACTTCAAGTCACTACTTAATTTAATGACGTCGATTTCAATTCCGCAATTTCGTCATCTTTACAAGATATTATGCCTTGCAAATCCCCTGATTCATGCTTCTCTTTATCCAAATCAGAAATTAACTTTTTGTTTTTTTTCAAAACACTATTAATAATTTTCACTGACCTTTCACATAGGGGGGAATCAAACCAATCAAAGAAATTACAATATGTGCCTGGTCCCTTGTAATTGTCGTATCCTAGGAATCTTCTTCCTGGGTTCTTTTCTGTCCAAGAGGTTTGCAGGACAGCCTTCACACCACACTCACACATCCTAGTAACAAAACCAGAGTTGGTGGACATGTAGCTGTTGCAAGAACTTGATCCCTCCATACTCTGTTAGTAAGAGCAACCAACTAAACAATTTCTAAGAATGTCTACATGAGACACACTTTATGCCCACATTTACCCTCTTATATAGACATAGGCAATAAATGCTACCCACCTCACACACTTATTTTAAAACAGTTTTCCTTAATGCTTCTTACCTACCAAGTACAACTACTAGTTCGATCAAATTGCACCTTTACCCCTAAATTGTTACCAGCCACTTCTAACAGCAATAACACTATTTCACAATTAAATAAAAACCATTAAAAAACCACCTACAAGCCATGTCATATCAGCAGCCAAGTCATCACAACAAACCAAATAAACAAACAAAACTTAATATGTCAGCAACATGACCATTGAACATATTTTCAAAAGAAACCAAATGCAACATCCACAAACATACACATGTCAACCACAAACACATCTTACAATATAGTATTTCACCTATTTCGGATTTGTTAATCAAAATGACTGGACAATACCTCTACTGCAATTACATTAAAACAACATCACTTAATCAACTTTAACAGTCCGACTTGAATCATAATATTCCACTTTCACATCCACTGCATAAAAAAGAATAAATAATGTATTAGCAAGTTATAAACTAACTAAATATGTGATTAAACATAAAAACCACTTCCAAAATAAAACTTAGGACAACAAACTCACCATTTCAGGGTCAAACTGCTCATATTCTTTGTTCCCATCAAATTTATCACCATCAAATTATGAAGATCCATCAACATTGAACTGATTACGCACAGAAGATTGTTGGCCAACAGATGGACAAGTGACTTTGTTGTGTCCTGAAAGTTTACAGATAGAACAATTTTGTTTTTTCCTAACTCTAATGCCTGAAGAGGTTGATGCACCACCACTGCCTTTTGTTGCTGCACGTACAGGGTCCCTCAGAATGCCATTCCTACCATTTCCAGTTGATGCTTCCACATCCTGAACATTTCCACCGCCAGCCCTGCATTGCCTCCAATCCTCAAGTAGTCTCTCTCGCTCGGCATTGTATTTTGGTATGGTAACAGCCTTGTACTCACTAATATGATTGTAGAAACCATTCAGTGCTGCCCTACGAGCACTGAAACCAACATCCAAACTATGATTAGTCTCAAACTCTGTACCACCCAAACCATCCTTCACAACCTTGCTCCACCTTTTAAGGACAAAACTTTTTGGCAGCTCATCAATCCCTAAATGATTTAACACAGTAACTATGTGCTCACAAGGTAGCCCTCTAGACTCCATTCTAAGGCAGGCACATTTTAATTCATTGGTGGAGTCATACAATGAAACACGACATTCCCAATTCATTCCCGTTTGGTTGATCACTCGGAAAATAACTCGTCGAACTGCCTTTTCTATATTTGTAACTATCAACTTGGAAGCCCTAAACAGCACTCGCCTAAATAGGAAGAAAACCCTCCTTGTATACACTTTAGCAGCTGATCTTTCAAGTGCTTCAAACTGAGTTTGTATCACTGGCTCCCTATGAATTGAAGTATAGTCATCCTCCTTCTCTTTGAAACGCATATGATTGAGGCAACGCTGAAAATGTTGCAAGAAGTCACTCAAATTATGTCGTGAATTTACAAACTTTCCCAGCTTAGAATGCAATCCCTCACACCTAGAGGTGGTTCTAAAGCCAGCAAAAAATTTACCCCGCAAATAAGTTGTTGCCAACATACTCCTCTTCTCATATAAAGCAGCCACCCATGGGTTCTCTTCAAGCCCAAATTTTGCAACCAATTCTAACCATTTATTTCTAAATGTCCCCACATCATAATAGCTAAGCATACAATCCTTAAATCCTTTTGTGAAATTTGCATTTTTTATATTAGAAGTGGCATTCCTCATGAGGTGCCATGCACACAACCTGTGATAAGCATTTGGAAATACCCTTTCAATAGCATTTTTCATAGCTACATCACCATCAGTGATTACAGCACTAGGCAACTTACCCTTTATACATTTTGAAAACTGCTCCAAAAGCCAAACATATGTCTCCTCGGTCTCATTGGCAATAATAGCAGCTGCAAATATAGTGGAACGATTATGACTATTAACACCAGAGAATACAACTAGCGGCATTAAATACTTATTCTTGCCATATGTTGCATCAAATGCTAGCACTTCCCCAAAAATGTTGTAATCCACTTGGCTATATCCATCACTCCAAAAAAGATGTTGCAACCTACCATGTTCATCAACAGTGTGCTCATAATACATCATACGATCATTCAGACCAAGCAAACTAAGGTATTCAATGGCTCCTTTAGCATCAGAGCATAAATTTCGCCTCTGCTCACCTATCTTGTTATACATGTGTTTCTTTCTAAAACCTATCTTCTCATAACCACCCGACTGACTAGCAAATGTGTTGAATATATTAGGTAGCCTAATCCCAACCTTCATCATGTTATTCATTTGTACAATGTCACTGTCAGACATTCTTCTATAACCTGGTAACATACTACAATGCACTTCACCTAACCGACCATGGTTGTGTTTATCTTCAAAGCAAACACAATACCACCTACCAGATAACTTATTCACGTGAATATGAAATCTCTCCTTACATTCACACCTGGTTTCTGCCTTCTACTCACGGACCTTCTCTTCCTTTTTTTGACCACTATCTTCACGCTTTCCAGCTCTACAACACATAAGCTCTTTTTGATACGCCTCCAATGTTTTTTTTGCTCTTTAAAGTTCTCCCCCTTTTTATTCCAAAACCATTAGTAAACCCATATTCACGATAGAACTTGTATGCTACCTCAATACTACCAAATTCATAACTCTCAATCTCATGTGGACTGAACAAAGCCAAATCTCCCATGTTAATAACATCATCATTTGTTTCAATTACAATTTTATCATCACCACAATTATCACCCTGACCGTTATCATTACTATCTTCCCAATCTTCTCCCACCAAGAAAGCACCCCCATTCTCATCACCACAAAAGAAAGCACCTCCCAAACAATGATTATTCTCCGACGAAGGACTTCCACCACTATCTTCATCACCATAAACATCACTATTATTTCCCCAATTCTCATCTACTACACATACACCTCCGTCATCATCCTCCAAATAATAAGGACAACTACTATTCTCAATTGATTTTGTTTCATTAACTACCACATTATTATCAGAACCCAAATTCAAATCACCCATTCCCTAGTTCAATAATAAAATAAAAAAAGGAAAACACACATAACAATCCATTAATTTGTGAAGAATAAAATAAAAAATGCATATTAGAGAAACTTTCCACAAAATCATCCTTACCAATCCCCCTGTGTCTGCATTGCTCATACTTCCAGACATGTGTTCCAATCAACTACTACATAATGAAAAATAAAAAAACAAGCATCAGAAAAAAAACGCATGTCACACTCACAAAAAATCAAATATAGTTCTAAGCAATTATTAAACATTCTACCTTAAGTAAAACATTCATGAGTAGTTACCTGTGTATTGAAAGAAAACTTTCACGGTCAATGATTTGCCCCAAAACTGATCTCGATCTAAGCTTCACTCGACACCCTTTCTTGTTCGATGACGAAATAAGCCCCACAAATCAACTGGATCTAAGCCCTTTCTTGTTCGACGAGGAAATAAAACTCCATGGAAGGAGTTGGGAATCTTATTGAACCCTATCGGCAACGACGAAGGCGAAGCTATCACTAACAAAAAACTATACCCGCTCCTTGATATGGAACATTGTAATGGAAGAATGAAATTGGAGAACAATATGAGATCAAAACAGAGGATGAAACGGATTTACCCCAGATAGTTCGAAGAAAGGAATGAGAGAATGGGATTGGAAATATGAGAGAAACCCAGATAGTTTGAAGAAAGGAAATGAGAGAATAAGATTGAAAGCACCGAGATTGAAACCCAGATACTTTTTTGCAATAATCCGAACTTAATTTCAATTTCATTTTATAATTTTTTTATTTCAAAAAATCGGGTAATAACCCTCTAATACAGGTTAAAAGTATTGCACCACATGTGGTACACTTTTTCGGAAACTCACCCTAGCCTTCACAATAGAAGTATTATTTTTTAAGCTGTTAGTTAAAAAAAAAAAAATGCCGTGAGTTTAACTGAATTATTAATCAAATATCAATCAATATTAATTATTTGGCACCCGTGAATTAAAATAGGATCGGTAGCGTGGCACTCATGCCCCCTATCCTGACTCATGTCCCTTTCTCTCTTCTCTCTCTCTCTCTCTCTCTGCGCTTCAAAAAACACAGATCACAATTCACAACCATATGGCATAGCATAGATCCAAGTAGGTGAGACGAACACTTCGCAGCTGATTCGCCATCAAAGATACTACCTTCTTTCATCCCTCTCTTCTAACTAAACATTAAAATGACATTCAAAGCTTTTCAAGGTACAAGATTTGTTTCCTTTTTTTACTATCAGCTTCAAATCCTTCAAACTACCCCTTTTATTATTACTATTGGTTAATTGATTGTTATCATCATCATCATTATTATTTTGAGATTTTGATTTTTCTAGATTATATTCCTTATTTCGCCTGCTATGGGTTCTATATCAGGTTTAATTTCCTTCATTTTTTTGTCCAGAAACCTACCAAGATCTTATTTATATGTTGTTTGGTTGCTCAGGAAATTAGAGAACACGCGTATGACTGTAAAAATATATGCTTTTAATTCTTTTTTTCCCCTTCTTTTGGGTTTGTTGGGTTTTGATTTCTTTTTCATAAAAATAAAAAGCATACATATATGTGAATTAACTTAGAGCTCTTAAATCCACAAAAGAAAAGAAAGAAAGTAGTAAGAGATCACAAGTTCAGTGGAGAACCCAAAGAATGGATTTTAGTGTGTGGTTGGTGAGCACAACTAAAGATTTTGGATCATCTTATTAAACTGATTTTATGAAAATTTAGTTTGGAATGAAGTTATATATATTTGAAAACTTGTATCTTAAAAAGTAAGTTTTTAGTAAAATTTAGAATAAAATTCTCAATCCGATTCGAAAGTTATATTTTCATAAAAACAAAAACTTACATATATGTGAATTAACTACCTAAGAACTGTTAAATCCAAGAAAAGAAAAAAAAAAAAAAGCTTCAATAGCTCCCAGGTTCAGCGGAGAAGCCAAAAGCATGTATTTTTAGCGTGTTTGGGTGATGGTTTGCAAATCCGATTTTGGATGATATTGATTTTGCAAAATTGATTTTGTTAGAAGTCAATTTGGACTTTAGTGATTTATGTTTGGAAACTTTTATCCCAAAAGTAAGTTTGTAATAAAATTTAGTGTGGAATTCTTGATCCAATGTAAAAGATACATATATGACTTTTAGTCAAATGTGTGTTTAGGAGCAAACTCGATTTTAGATGAAAACAACCAAACATGATATTTCTTTTTCTTTTGCAAAATCATGTTTCTCTTTTAGAAAACGGGAGTTTGTGCTATGCAATTGTAAATCCAAACATGCTATAAAGACATTTTAGTTTCTTCTTGTTCTGCTGGATTGCTGGTATTTGATCTTCTTCAGATGTTGAACATTGAGTATTAATTGCCCCCTGGTTTCTTTATAATGAAAAATTCTGGATCTGTATGCTTTTACTATAGTTTTGTGATGGAAGTAAATTCAAATGTCTGGTATTAGTTGTTTAATGCTTGACACGTGATTGTTTCAAGTTGTTTGCTTGGTTAAAAGTTTATTTCCTGTCCCATAACAAGAAATAGTCTGCATGACATAGCTATTCCGGTATTATGGTTTGATACTCATACTGCTGTCATAAAATAGTGCTATTCATGATGTTCATCTAGTTTCATATGCCAGAGGTCCTATAAATGTCATGGTAGAAAAATCCAAAAGGTGCGAACTCTAAACTCTGAAAAATTCAGACGAATCCAATCTAAGAAGAAGTCAAAATGATCCCAGATGCAAAGAAATAACTGAAATTCCCTTGATCCTGTTGATTTGAATGATAAAAGTTTTTTAAGTTGCTATATACAACAGCATAATATACTGTTTTTCTGCTTCCATGTCTCTGTTTTAGTTTTGATAGTAAGAATTTTCCATGTGCGTCTGTGGAGTAATTTATCAAGGAAAGACATGAAATTCTGAAAGTTGAATATATTTGCTCCTAGATAATGTGCCTAACTGGAAAAACTATATAGTTCATGCTATTCATTTAAGAGATTATCTTAGAAGGATGAAATTTAATGAGCAAAAATTTTGAGTGTAATGTGTTGCTAGTAGTTGGAGGCAATATTCGAAAGGTAACAATTGGGCAATTGAAATTGGGACCTGTAGTGAGACCCACCATGAGGGTGCTAGCAAACTTTCTTGTACATGCTTTTAGCTATTCTTTAGCAATGCAAATATCAAAAGGACAGTCCATGACTCCATTGGCCATAAAACCCTATGGATGCTGAAGTCCAATTCTCTAACCCACTTGGGCAAGGAGCATGCAATATCTAAAAGACCTTTCAATTCACTGTGAGAATAACATCAAGTACAGTTGAGTTAACTTCCTAATAAGTCTTAAATTCAAAAAAATAAAGGAAAGTTTCAATAGCTCACAAGTTCAATGGAGAACCCAAAAGCATGGATTTTTAGTGTCTGTTTGAATGGGCATTTGCAAAGTTATTTTGGATAATCTTGATTTTGCAAAATTGATTTTTGTTTAAAGTCAGTTTGGACTAGAGTGATTTATGTTTGGAAATTTTTATCTCAGATATGAAATTCTCAATCCAATGTAAAAGTTACATTTTTTTTACTTTTAGTCAAAGCTGTGTTTAGGAGCAAGCTTGATTTTAGATGAAAACAACCAAACATGTTTTTTTTTTGGCAAAATCATGTTTCTCTTTAGAAAACGGAAGTTAGAGTATACTAAAGAGTTGTGGCTCAGTTGGCAACGCAGGCTGAGATTGTGGGAAGAGCTCTCGGGTTCGATCCCCACTAAACACACTCTTAGGGAGGGGTGAGGAGTCTTAACTTTGACTAAGCCCTGAATAGGATTGCCCCTGGTAATAGGGGATACCTATGGTTAACACAAAAAAAAAAAAAACGGAAGTTCGAGTTCTATGCAATCATAAATCCAAATGTTTTTAGATATCTGAGTTTGTTCTTGCTATGCTGGATTGCTGGTATTTGATCTTCTTCAGTTTTTATTGCCCCCATGTTTATTATTATGAGAAATACTCGATCTCTGTGCTTTTACAATAGGTTTCTGATGGAAATAAATTCAAATTTTGGATATTGGTTGGTTAATGTCTGACATATGGTTGTTTGAAGTTGTTTGCTTGGTTAAAGGTTAATCTTCCTGTCCCTTAACACAAAAGAAATAGTCTGTTTGGCATGGCTTTTCCGGTATTAATAGTTTGATACTTATACTGCTGTCATGAAATAGTGCTATTCATGATGTTCATCTAGTTTCAATTGCTCTTCTAGTTTCATATGCTGGAGGTCTAATAAATGCCATGGTAGCAAACCTAAAAGATATGAACTGTGTATGGTGAAAAAATAAAATGAATCAAATCTAGGAATAAGTCATAATGGCCCAAGATGCCAAGAAATATGAAAACTTCTAGGGATAAGAATTAACTGGAGTTCTTTTGATCTTGTTGATTTGAATGATTAAATCTGTTCAAATTGCTATATACAACATCATAATATACTGTATTATTTACTTTCATGTCTCTGCTTTAGTTTTGACAATAAGAAACTTTTCCATGTCTAACTGCAGGGTAATATACCAAGGAATGATATGAAATTCTGAAAGTTTTATTTATTTGATCCTAGATGATATGCATAATTAAAACTAAAAAGTTCCTGCTATTCATTTAGGGTGTGTTTGTGAGTGGGATATGGGAGGGGAAGGGAGGGAAGGGGGTCGGGGCTTACAGGAAATCTTCCCTCCTTTGTGTTGTGAGTGTGGTTCTCTTCTTATATTGCTTACAAAGTCCTCCACCTCCCTTCTCCCCACCCTTCCCTCCAAACTCTCATATATATCCTTTAGAAATTGTCTTAGAAGGGTGGAATTTAATGAGAAAAAATTGCAAGTGAAATATGTTGCTAGTATAGCTGGAGGCAATATTCAAAGGATAACAATAGACAGTTGACATTGGGACCTGTGGTGAGTGTTGGGTTCTAACAGCTTGGAGTTGACAAACTCTGTTGTATGTGCTTTTAGATATTGTCTCTAGCAATGAAAATGTCAAACTTAAGGACAGTCCATGACTCCATTTCCCATCAAGCCCTATGGATGCTGAAGTTCAATTCTTTAACCCTTCTGGACAAGGAACACAACATCTAAATGACATTTCAAGTTCACTGTGTGGATAAGTGAGACCATTGTGATTGGTTAAACTCCCTGCCTTCTATTATTTCTTCATGCCAGGCATGGCTTCAGAACTTTCATGTTATCTTTCTCTGTTTTGCATGAGGTCTAGATGCTCAGGTATGGAAGATTTTTGTGGCAGCTGAGCAATGATAATGGTAAATAGAATGTGTTCTAACAAATATCTCATGCTATTGCTAGCTATGGAGACAATAGGTGTTAAGGCTGTCAAAATTTTCATGTCATTCTAAAGAATTATGCTGGACAAATGAGATATATTGTATATAGTGCATGCAGTGGTGGAACTTGACTACATATTTTTGTGGGAATGTCAAGATCTGAATGGGCAAGTACAGAAGTTACTAACAGTTAGAAGGCAATGTCATTTTGAGATACTGAACAGCTTAAAAAGTCGTAAGAACATATCCTTTCCTTCTTGTTTTGATTCTAAAGCGAGTGTATCTCTAATATAAAATGAGCAAGGTGTATTTACCGTTGATTAAATTTAAAGTGCATTGTGATATTTATCCACCAAAATTTAGGGGCAGATATACTCCTACTTGTTCACATTAGAGATAAATTTACATCAAAGGAGCTTTTTCCTGTCACTAAGCTACGATGATTCCAAAGAAGAAAAGATTTTCTTCATCATTCAATAACAGAAAGGTGTCCATGAGAAGTTATGTTAGTGTTAGCTATAGCCAATGTAAAAGAAACAGCCAGTATAAAAGAAGGGGATTATTTTCTGTAGTTCTGGCTTTGCCATTGACCATTGTCTCCAAGCTGGCTTATGTTCAAGCCTATGAAATGAACATAGGATTAAATAAAAGCCTATTCTATCTCTGACATTAGTTGCCCCAATTTACAATAGGATTATGAGAGACTACGCCATAACTAGTTAACTTAAAAAAGACAGCTGAGCAATGGTGGTGTAACACAACTCACATCCCCCCTATTATTTTTTTTTCTTAAAAAATGTTTTTAGGGGTTGAGGGAAAAAATCTCTGCCACTAAGTACAAGAGTTTCTAACAGCAAATGATGGCCATGGCCATAAGATTTCTTCCTCTAACTTGTAAGTTGTGCTACCATTGTCTATGAAATTTTGGCATCTATTTACCCTTTCAAGGTTTCTTCTGATCATTCCCAACTATTTGTGTTCAATGTATAATTTGACAAAATTCAAGGTTACCTCAAATTGTATGCATACCCAATGCATTACCCATGCTATAATTTTCCTGAAATATAACAATCATATACTTGAACCAAAAGAAGAATAATGCATATACACTTCCACACACATCACCTCACATTACTTTGATTAACCAACTATTAAGCCTATTTAGCCAATATTTAACATATGCTGAACTACCTAATTACCTATAGTTAATGATGATTCCTGCCAAAGCCCTCTTGGATTAGCAGTTAAGTATGTGAAGATTATTGGTTAAATGAGTTCAATAGTTGGTTAATCCAAGTGATGTGTGGGGAAATGTGAGTAGCATTATTCTAGTAAGAAAGCCATGTATGAATGCTCACAAGTGCAAAAGTGCATATTTTTTTCCTTTAATGATTCAGAGTAAATAAAATAATCAACATCTTATTTTGCATTAGCCATGCAAATATTCTTCCCGGAAAGCCAGTTTGGCAAAGGTAAAGTACTAAAATCAAAGTCATGCCACTGTAACAATTGAGTTTCCATGCACTTGGAAAATAAATTATAGGTTGAATTATTGAAATTTCCTTTTTATATGTAAATTACTTTCCTCTTCTGGTTACTTCTTCCATGGTTTCAAAACAGCAAGTATGATAATGGCGGCAATGACCAGGAGCAATATAATGGAGATCATCATGCACTTCCTTGACCTTTTTTGCAAACTCTTAGCAGTTTGGAGAGCCTCGTTACCCATTCTCACATGATCAGTTGTGTTTGTCACCTGTTCATTACAGAATGCCATTTTGAGATCACAAAATGATTAGTAGTCTAAAATAGTGAAGACCTGCCTGCTAATTAAACAATTATTCTTGCAATCGACACAATCACTGCATGATTTGGCCTAAACAACTTAAGCAAACTAATAATGACACTTGCACAACTTATTTGAACAAATACAAATAGTTGACTATATCTGATTTTGGTGGGATGATGATAAAACAGACTAACTGCAATGCTGGATATTTTTTTTTAAAGAATGCCTTTTCAAAATTCTCTTAAGAAAATTATTAACATTTGATTTCAAAAGAAACTGATTCAAAGTTTCAAACAAGCACAAAGTGTGCATTTAAATTGAAATACTTTGCATTCAAAATACTCTATAATCAAAAGTTTCTAGAGATGACCTATAGAATTAGAAATAATTTGAGTTTCCTGAATCAAATCCAATGTTGGAATTGGATTGTTCAAACTTAATATTACTCTTTACCAAAAAAAAAAAAACTTAATATTACTCACAGTAGCATATTGTGCATAATTTGCAAATAATAATGGGGGGGATAATGTTCTGAACAAGTAAAATAAGGTTGGGCATAAGTAGTCAAGGTAAAAGGATTAATACTCACTTTTAATTTACACATTAGTCATAATTCTTTTGAATTACTCAATATGATCTAATCATTATCCTACCAGAGATGGAATCATGGAACAGTGACGGACAGGAGAGTAAGAGCGAAAATGAATATCTGTATGACAAATATAATGAAATGAACTGTGCAGGGTTGTAAGTTTTGTACATCTACTATGGTCAAAGCCAGAGACACCAATGTAATATTTAGGTTATATTTACACTTAAGGCAGGGACAGAAAATATCAAAATAAACAATGATAATATATTAGATTTTGATTATCTAAATATATTACGGGTTTTGACCTTTTTCATGCCTACGTGCCTTCAACCAATATAGAACATAAAAAGGCAGATGCTCTACTTGGACTTCTTGTTTTCTAGACCAACAAAAAATAAAATAATAACCACGCAAGTCTAATGTGTAACTAGGGATGAAAATAAGTTGAGTCGAGCTAAGCTTTCTAAGGTCTGAGTTTGACATGTACCTGAAATCCATGATATGAGTTTGTTCTGTTTACCTAATATAGATTTTATTTTAAGGTCTGAGCCTAACCTATTTAAAGTCTGACATGACCTAAAAGTCTGCTTAAAAGTTTGTTTAATAATAAGGTACTTGAATATATCATAAGCATATATTTGAATAGACTTATAGACCCAAGTTTTTTATGTAAGACAACATACTTATATATTTACAAAAGCTAATAAGTATAAAATTATAAGACAATATAATAAAAAACTTTATGATAATAACAATATAAAAAATATTAATACTTTATTTATATTTAGTTAAATTGGTTGGCTTGATAGGCTTAAAAGATTTTTTCAGTTGCCTGAAACCTGACCTGTTTAGCTATATAGGCTTTTGAAAAGGCATTAACATGATCTATTTAACAAATTGGTCTGACCCTGATGCAACCTATGTCTTCGTTCATATTATCTCTTGAGTTATTGTTTTTATACAACAACCAATTATACAACATCATAAAACATCCACATGTCACCCTTATAATTAAAGAAAAAAGCGAAAGAAACAAATCAATCAAATGCAGGTGCTAGCTTCTTTTACAAGTTTATAATCGATGTCCACGTATACTCTACGTCACCCTCCACAGGATGTGAGGTGCTAGCTTCTTCTTTCATGAGCTTCAATAGATAGCAACCTACATCCTGTGTCTGAATCCTCTTTTTTTCCTTCTTCCTCCCTCACATCTCACAAAATTCTAACAAGTTATAAACCTTACTGTACTTGGTTACAAACTAAACTCTAATAAGTTATAAACCTGTTATTTAGTAATAAACTTGGTAACAAGATTAGTGTAAGCAAGTAAGATCCATTTCGAGCAGTAACAATAACTAATATCAACCTTCGCCCCATAACCAAAGAGCTTATCCATCAATTTTGTGATTCTTCCCAATTCCAAATCCCACCTCCATGTTGTTGAAGAAAAGAGGAAACAAAAAGATGATTGTAAAGATTGAAGGACTCAACCAATGAGACAAAGGGGGAAATGGGAGAAGAACTCCAGGGAAAGTGGTCATGGTCTAGCTACTACGAAAAAAGGAAGACATTTCAAATGAGAAACATTAGAGAGAAGAATGTGAGGAAAATATAGAAATCAATCGTAATATCAAACAAAGAAAAGAGGAAGTAGGTTCAAATTTATTCATTTAATTTTTTAAAATAAGTTGCAATGATGTGATTGTGACTGTGACAATTTTCAGTTGTTTCTTTTTCATTTTTTTCTTTAATTAAAAATGGGTGACATGTGTTGTTGTATGGTGTTGTATATTTGTTTGTTGTATAAATACAATAACTCTTATCTCTTCCTAAGCAACATGAAGGTCTATCTGACACACGTACCCACCCTAGTTTGGTTAGATTGTCAATATAATTTATTCAAAAGCGATAAAAAGAAGGGACAAAATAGTAAAATAATCATATTATCACCTTTTTCAAATTATTCTTGGATAATTGGAAATAACTCACTAGATAATCATGCAAGAGTTCAAGAGCTAAGTGGTATAATAATACATTTTTCATTGAAAAATAAAATAAAAATTTAGACTAATAAGTACGTCAGTGCCTATAATAATAATAATAATAATAATAATAATAATAATAATAATAATAAAAATGTGTGGCATCCTAAAGGAATTTGAGAGAGAGAGAGGTGAAGATGTCAGCGCCAGAACATTGGAATTATAGAAAGCCAAAATATAGAAAGTAAAACTTTGAATGGAAGTCTTCATGGAAGTAAGATTGTCTTAGTAAGTAGCTAAATTGACGGCAGCAAGAAAAAAAATTAGGTGAATTGAAGGACAAAAAATATTGGAAAATGAATCTTGTGTTTTAAACTGCCTGTGGAAGTTAGACTGATCTTATTTGTACCAAAGGATCATTATCCATAAGGATGGACAAATTTGCATGCACCTAAATTCTAAAGCCTAACCAATGATATGTACATCCATGGTAAAATGGAATTGTCCATCCCTATTATCACATTTACACAAGGCTATATCCTATATATGTATGCTAAAGATTATTTGGACAACCTCTCCTTTATTTTTTGGGAAACTACCGACCAAAGCCTTTTGCTCTTGGGCCTTAACTAGTAATTGGTATATGGGAACTAGAGAGTGATACATGGGTTTTCGCTAAGGGTGTGTTGGCCCAAAGCTCACCACACCTTGGGCCTTAAACAATAAATTAAGAAAAACGAAAACGAGGAACAAAGAGAAAGATGGTACTAGCAAATGGCACAAGGAAACAGTAATGCAAGATTCTTGCTACTTTAGAATGGTACAAGGAAATAAGAGGCCCCTGATAATCTTTGAAGGCTACAAAGAATATGAATTTCATATTATGAGACACACAAATGTATATTAAGTCAGAAGTCAATCACACCACACAAATCAAGCATCATACAAAACAAACAAAAAAAAAAAGAAAGGCTTAAAAATCCTGCTCTAAGATGTCCCACTGACACACATGCAAATGCTTAAGCTTTCCGAACCAACTCAATTCTTTTTTATGTATGGACAAGGGACAAAGGGCCAGACTCAACAAGAACCCTTTTTAGCTACTCTTCCAAGGATGAAGAACACCAACAACTATGATAGCTACTACTAGCAACAGTATAATGATGGCAATGCACATCCATTTTCGAGAATTCTTCTGGAGTTTCTTAGCATTTTGAAGTGCAGATGTCCCTCTCTGGACATGATCGACTGCGGTGTTGACCTGAACAAGCCTCTCATTAAAGCAGATTGAACTAAACATGCTCTGCATTCTACACACAAACATACAAGCAGAAAATCAAGAAAGTGTGATTGCGAACAAACCTGACTTTCAATGTTATCTAAAATTTCTCCTTGAGCATCAACTAAGACTGCCATGTCAAGGTATATCTGAGAAATAATAAAATAGGATTAGATATTCTCATTATTATTATTACCAACTAAGTTAAAGATATAAGGCTAAGATCTTCATGCAAGTAAACCTGATGTAAATCAAGAAGTTTTTTCTCAATTTCTTTTACAGCATCATGTCTCTCCTGAATTTCTTCTACTGTGCTTACAACCTGCAACAAGCCAGATTTTCTGGATTAAACTTTTACATGAAGGATATTTTAATTTTCCACACAAGCAAATGATGAATCATAACCTCATTTGTAATTGCAGATATGTTTCCAAAATAGAACAATTATGGACAAACTTTTAATCCTTCATTATAGATTTTTACTCTTCCTCCCACTAAGCAGATCATTAAAAAGATATGAGATATTCCTTAATGCTCATGAAGCAACACCACACACACACACACAAATAATATCTCATTTTCTTGTCCATGAGATGAAGATTTGAAAAATCATTTGACTAGAGAGAGTTATGTTTAAATCAAATGCATCGCACCATGAACGAAATATTTGACTAACCCCCCCCCCCCCACCCCACTCCACAAAGACAGATAGGTTCAAAAGATGGCATAATGCCTTGTTAATTTTCCAAATTAAAACATAAGGTCAGATAAACAAACATAAACTGAGTACCTGTCCTCGGCCTGCTTCAAGAATTGCCTTCTGGAAGATTTGCTCACTGTTTCCAGTTTCTATCAGGTGATCAATTGTCTAACACATTCAATAAACGTCCAATTACAACAAATTTATATGTAGCGGATATCTCATCTCAAGTCACAAATTCATGATTCAAGCTCACCTCATCATCTGGTCTAGTTCCCGTGACTGTACAATTAAATCAAGCAATCACAGAGCAAAAAACATGAGAAAATGGTGAACTTGTAATTTCTCATAAATAAGTTATAAAATATTAAAAAAAGCTGTAGTACTACTATAATGCAGCAAGTTAATTCTATCAGGGGATTGAAATGTTCAAACCTGTAATAACTCTTCTTTCCACAACCTCACGATATTCATCTTGTATTCTTTGTCTAAGAGTCTAAGACATAACGCGTTGATGAGAAAATAGAGTTAAACTTGGAAAGACAAATTTTGACATTAGGTGTTAGAACTTAGAAACTGAGATACCTGAAACTCTGTCATGAGATCCTTGAACTTCTTAGTCAAGGCACTGCAGTTTCAAGGAAAAGTAGACATCTCAGCTTTTCAGGTTGTTTATAAAGTATAATAACAAAGATATGCACTACCAACTTTGTCATATTCATCCTAGCTCTGTCAATACCCGTTCCCTTCTCACAGCCAGGCTTTTGTCTATTGTTTAGGTTCTGCACAAAACAAGTCCTGATTAAATAATTCTCATACATGTTTGAAATTTCATAACAAAATGACATCTACTAAAGTAATATTCAGCTAGTATCTCATACATCTCTGTTTATAGCTTCTATTTTTGCTTTGACACCATGTGCAATCTTTCCAACTTCATCAATATCTTTCTCCATCCTCTTCTTGATAGCTGAAAATGATGTTACAAGTCTTTTAGTCTTGTAAAGAGCATTAAATTTAACTCACATATAATGTCAAAAAAGCAAAGACAATATATTAAAAATCTTAAAATATAAAACATAAATATTTATTGAACTGTTGGTGTTTCCAGCAAGACAACTATCACATGTATGGCTATAACTGCCTCACATCAAACTTAATACATAGTCAGCACCGATACCAGCAAAATCTATGAGTTGACACAATTCAAAACAGGTGCTTTCACTATAAAAATACAGACATTGCATTGTAAATACCTTTCATGGCAGATGCTTTTGTAACAGCTTTTGATTCCTCATTAGCTTCCTGCAAAAAGGAAGCTTAGTAACAGTTATAGATAAGACCTTGCTACTAAAAAGTGATAAGTGATGAAGATAATGAATACCTTTAGCTTTTGAAGTAGCCCAGACAGCTTATCAATGTGTTTATCAGCATCTTGGATCTAATAACAACATAAAGAATATTAGTAAATGTAGGGTATTCAACTGAAATATTGAACAAAAAGCTTGAAACAGCAAGACTTATCATTCTTATCATCCCCTTAAGTTAACAATAGGTTTCATCCTATTGTAAAATATAATCCAACAAATATCCCCACGGTCACAAACAACAAAATACCCAAGACCAAATTAAGTTCTGAATCATCAAAAGGTTAAATAGCATACACATTGTGTACCTGCTTATTAAAAGCATCCATTCCCATATCAGAGTGGCTTCTTGGAACCTGCATTCCCATTTCAATATCACTTTGTCTGGAAGGCTGACCATGATTAGCCTCACTAACAAATGAATCCTGCAAGGAAAAAAAAAACCTGTCTTAGACTTTGATCTTAAAAGACAACATGGTACTTAACTTCAGTCATATTAATAACAGTTACCAAAAAAAAAAAAAAAAAAAACCGAAATCACTATCAGAATAAATAAAAAAAATAAAAATTATTACAATCAACTGTGTCATCCTTCCATCAGGGACACAAATCAGGCAATGATGTTAGACTAGGAAACATAACTAAGCATAGCAGAGAACATAACCACTCGTATCTAAATGGGGATTAACTATGATCTGAGTTAAAGAAAACACCCCCTATAGGAAAACTTCCACTACCAATAGCCATGAACTGGATTTGAAGGCTTAAAATATCAAACATTCAAACATGATGATTCCAGACATGTATCCTATAATTCAAGGCTAAAAATTGGGCCTCTCTAAATACTGATTTGGTTTTTCTTTAACAAAAAAATAACAGTCCACACCATCCCAAGTAATAACATAAACATAGTATCAAATCTGAGACTGAGATGGCAGAAACTCGGAATCCAAAAACAGAAAAATTGGAAACAGAACTAAAAACCCAGTGATGAAAATTGAATTTTGGCATCAAAAGAGGGAATTACAGATATCAACTTACAGTGAGGAGGTCGTTCATCTTGGATAATCAAATCAGACAGAGAGAGAGAAGAATGTCCAAAGCAGAAACTCAAACGGTAATAACTCTTCGGCCGTAGAAACGACAGCGAAGCGATGCAAGGCAAGGCAACCCACGAACTCTCACAATGCCTTCTGTTTTTGTTTCTTGTCTTATTTTATGTTTCCAATAAATTCTTCTAAATATTTCGATTTCCCCACAGAGATTGTCTGTTATTTATTAATTTTATATGAATTAATATCTTTATGCAAAGCATTTCTTTTGTTGAAAATATTTTTAAGAAAAATGAATGTGTACATATAATTACCAATTAGAACATTGTTTTTATTATTTTTAAAATAATAATTAGATTAGATAAAGAGGTAGTGCAATGTCAAATTTTGTTCTGGTAAAGTGGTACTTGGACAGTTGTGGAAGGAATAGAGTGGCCAATGGATATATGGACTTCAGTAGTAGGCCCATCTTTGCCTCTGGACTGAGGAATCAATCAGATTTCTTTTCTATTTGTCCAGATTGTATCCAGCTAGATCAACACAACAAAGATTTACAAACAAATATCACCTTGGTTCCATTACTTCCCAAGGGACTCTATGGTTTCTTTTCATTTTTTTTTTATTATTTTTTGGGATTGTTAGCATTGTATATTTTTTTATCCCAAAAGCCACTAACGTATGTTTGGAAGGCTTTGAGGGTATTTCTATCATGTTTTTTTAAAGGTTTGGTGTCCCATAACATTGTAGGAAAATACATTTCAAGGATATTATAGCTATCAAAATTATGAAATGCAGAAGCAAGTAAAATATTGTTTTTTCCCCTGGTTTAAACAAGTAGTATCATTTAACCATGCTATATATACACATATATGTGTGTATGTGTATATACATATATAATGTTTAAATAAGAAAACGATGTATCAATGACTTTTTTTAACACGTTTATAGTTTACCCAATAGGATAGAAACTTTGTTGGGAGCAACTTCTTTGTGGTCAGCTACTTTAATTAAGGTACTTAAAATCAAGTATGAGACTGACTTAATTAAAAGTAAGCTAACGTCTAACGTTTTAAACAATCTTATTTAATTTACGAGACTGACTTCTAATTTATTTTTAAATGTACATGTTAACAACCTGTGTAATTGGTGGTAGTTTTACTTGAAACTAACTATAGTTAAGATTCATCACCTTTCATAATAGTGTATCTTTTTCATTTGACGCCTTATAATATTTATATACCTAACTTGTCCATTTGCACCGGAACTATAAGGAAATAATGAAGATATTTTTGTATATTATGTTTTTTTATATAAATTTATGACTATAAATAGTTCTAAATTTTTCGTCTTTGACCGGGAATCCCTCACAGAAATAATTGCGATTTTATAAACAATTCACTTAATATCCTTTATGAGAGGTCTCATTAATGAGTTGGTTTCTCCATACCAGTGCAGTTTTGTTCTCGGTAGACATAGCTCAGATAATGTGATCATTGCTCAGGAAATCTTTCATACTATGCGATATACTCATGGGGACAAGGGATTCTTTGCTTTAAAGGTAGATTTAGAGAAAGCTTATGATGGAGTTAGATGGGATTTTCTTCTTGACACTTTGGCTGATATTGGTTTCACTGCTCATTTTTGTAATCTTATAAGGGAGAGTGTGTCATCTTCAACTATGCAAATTCTGGTTAATGGGGAAAAAACTGATAAGTTTCACCCAACTAGAGGACTTAGACAAGGGGATCCACTATCCCCTACCTTTTTGTCCTTTGCATGGAACGTCTGTTTCATATGATTCTTCGACGTGTGGATAGAGGGGATTGGAAACCGATCAAGCTATGTCGTAATGGCCCAAATATTAGTCATCTCTTTTTTGCTGATGACCTGCTCATCTTTGGGGAGGCCTCTAGTGACCATATCGAGGTGGTGGCTTAGTGTCTAGACTTATTTTGTCAGGTTTCGGGTCAGAAAGTTAATGCTGCAAAGTCCAAAATGCTCTTTTCAAAAAATGTGCATGCTTCCCGTGCGGAGCAACTTAGCAGACTGGCTGGATATAGTCTTACTAATGATCTTGGGAGGTATTTAGGGGTGCCTCTCCTTCATAATAGGCCAACCCGGGCAACCTTTGATTTTATAATTCAGAAGACTCAACAGCGCCTTAGCTCTTGGCGTGCTGAGTCTCTTGCTTTTGCAGGACGTGTCACTCTAGCAAAATCAGTATTAGCAGCTCTTCCCACTTACACCATGCAGACTATGTTGCTTCCAAAATCTATTTGTCATGAGTTGGAAAAAATACATCACAATTTTATTTGGAATAGTATGGAGACAAGGAATTGGCATTCTATTTCTTGGGATAAATTGAGAAGACCAGTTAGAGCGGGTGGTTTGGGCTTTAAGTCTCTCTTTGATTTCAATCAATCTCTCATTATGAAGCTTGGTTGGGGTTTGATTAATAACCCGGATGCTCTCTGGGTTCGTGTGATTAGGACCAAGTATCACTATGGTGATGGTATTATTCCTCGGGTTACAAGCAGGTGTAAAGAAATCTTAGCCTGGCGTGGGATTAGACAAACCTGGAGTTATGTTCTGCAGGGGTTGAGATGGGTAATTGGTGATGGTAGATCAACTAGTTTCTGGGAGGACAAATGGCTGCACTCGGGCATAATTCTTAGGGAGTTTTGTTTGGTTCTTTTCCAATATATTTGGTCCACTTACTTGGTGAGTGATTTTGCTGATCCAATTTATGGGTGGAAGCTGGATGATCTTAGAAGGGTGTTGCCCGTTGATGTAGTAGCGGAGGTTGCGACCCTTCCTTGTCCAAGTCCTGAGCTGGGCTCTGACTTTATAGTTTGGGGAGGGACTCCAAATGGAAATTTCACTACCAAGTCAGCTTTTGGTCTTATTGATAGTAGTTGTAGTCGCTCGAATGATCCAGTTTGGCGTGCTGTTTGGAGGTGGGAAGGTCACCAAAGAGCTAAAATTTTATTGTGGATGATCCTTAATAATGGTCTGAAAACACGTAGCAAAGGCTTTGGAAGGGGATTTATTGCTACTGATGTGTGTCCCTTTTGCCTTAATCATGAGGAGACAGTTGTGCATATTCTCAGGGATTGTGTGAAGGTTCAAGATGTTTGGTTTACTCTGGCGCGGGGTAGACTACCGGGTTCCTTTTTCACAACTAACATTCATGATTGGATCCTTGACAACATTGGGCTTCATTCAGACAGCACTTGGCGTCTCACCTTTGGCCTGGTTATCTGGGCAATTTGGAAAAGTAGAAATACTCTTATCTTTGAGCAGGTTCCATTCTCGGTTGATAGCATTGTTGTGTTGGTTCGGTCTTGTATGGCAGTGGGCCATGCCTCTTGGTGTCAAGAGGTTTTTCACAGGCCCAAATACAAGCAATTTTTAGTGGGTTCGAAGTTCCCTGAACCGGGATGGGTTAAAGTCAACGTAGATGGCTCAGTGTTGCATCATTCTTTGCTTGCAGGTTGCGGAGGTCTATTTCGGGGACCTGATGGGAGGTGGTTGTGTGGTTTTATCTACAATTTAGGCAGATCAAATGTTCTTTTAGCTGAGCTGCGTGGGATTGAAACAACTCTTCGGATAGCTTGGGAGAAAGGGTACCAACAAATTTGGGTAGAAAGTGATTCGTTAACAGCCATCAATCTCATCAATCATGGCAACTCAGAGACGCATCTGTATGCTCATGTTTTGAGACACATCAACCTTTGGAAGCAAAAAGACTGGAGAGTGATTTTTTCTCATACATTTAGGGAGGGTAATCAGGTTGTTGATTGTCTTGCAAATCTTTCTCATTCTAGGAATTTAGGCCTTCATATGTTATCTGAACCACCTGGAGAATGTTCTAGCCTTTTATGGCAAGACTCCATTGGTGTCTCTTTTAGTCGTAGTATTCTGAGTTAGTTTTTGGCCTTTTGGCCTCCATGTAACCAAAAATAAAAAATAAAAGATTTAATATAGAAAGTAATTTGAATTAGAGGTGGTAATTATGAGATTTTTTTTTAAAAAACAATATTTAATAATAGGAAAGAAATAAAAGTAAGGGAATTTGAATGGAAAAAAATAATTATGAACTAATTAAAAAAATTGATTGTTGACTAGACTCGCCTTAATTTTTTTTGGTGCAAGATTGTATCTTCAATAAGAGACAATCCTGCTTAAATATTACTAAAAATCAAAACCATAAATATTACTAAAATTTTGCAAAAGACGACAACTTTAAGAGAGAATCAGGATATGCGAGGGTTTTTTATTTGTGTATATTTACACATTATTACCATAATATGAAGTGAGAAATTAAATCAACGTGGATTTGGGGATTATGAGAAAGTAAGAAATCAAATCAAACTTTTTTATTAATTATATAGATCCTACATTAAATATTTTATTATTAAATATTAATTTGACCCTCCAAATATTTTATATATTATGTAGTATTATTAAGTATTAACTCTTTATAATTCTTTCATTGTTTATATTTACAATATTCTTTTAAACAAAATTAAGTTTTAAATTTTTCTTATTTCTTTTTTATATTATCTTTCCATTAATATTTTTTATTTAGAGATGATAAGATTACATTCAAAATTAAATATTAGATTTGGTGAGAAAAAATATGACTCTATATAGAGATATATTATGAGAGATAAATTATAGATATTTACTAATTTGTACAAATTCTATCTGATTCATTGAAAATGAAATGGGCCGAGAATATATGAAGTGAGAAATTAAAGAAAAAATTCCCAAAGATTGTGAGAGACAAATTACAGATTTATTAGAGCTTATATTTAATTAAGGGAAGTATAAATCAGTGAAAAATTATGGGAATTATGAGAAATTGTAGGAGATTTGTTTTTAGAAATAAAAAATGTGTGTATATCACTTATTTTGAGAGGAGCAATATTCACAGGAAAAGGAGCTATCTTACATATGTCGTGAAATTCACTATTTTAGTAAACAAATGATGACGTTAAATTAATGACAAGGCGAGTGTGGAGAGCGATCTCTAAAAAATATAATATAGAGAGTTGATAATAGATTATTTTTTTTTTACGATTAAAATATGAATAAAATTAATTGGGCCTAGGGGAAATATCCAAGGCCAGAGCAGATAGGATGCAGGGAGGAGCTTCCTCTACCCAATTACAATCAGGAAATGAACAAGCAAATTTTGCTAGAGTGTTAGCAGTCCTTCTAGCATGTTGTATTTTAAAACCTCTAAAGCAGGAACTAAAAGATAAACAATCCTTAACAATCATCCCAGTATATGAGTGATGGGATACATCAGAATAAAAAAGGTCAGTGACATTCTTGCAATCAGATTCTATGATGACTTGATCCAAGCACATTTCCTGAGCAAAATGAACAGCAATACGAACACCTAAAGCTTCAACTAAACCCGAGTTTGGATAGGTGGATATTTGCCCCATAGTTCTCCCCCAACGTGAGCAGCATCGACATTTGTTTTAAACCAGCCAGTGGGAGGGTGGGTCCATGTGGAGGTGTGACTGGGACGTTGTTGGTGGACGATATCTCTCTGCTGATTCAAATCTTCTTGGTCAACTCGCGAAGTTAAAGCTCTGCTGAGGATCTGTCCAGTGCATGGTTCCTTTTGCTCAAAAACCTTCCTGTTACGAGCTTGCCATATTTCATAGCAAATAGTAATAAAAAGACAGACCACCTCCTCTGCACAAACCAAGATAATATTATTAATCCATTCTCCTATGGATTCAATATGAGGGAATTGCCATTGGGAATCAATAGGAGATTGTGACCAGATTTGTTTGCTCCAGGAACAGTCTCTGAACAGATGAGTCTCTGTTTCTCGATCTACTTCGCAACATGGACAAATAGGTTCGCATTGGATATTCCTTCTGGCTAGATTGGCCCTTACTGGGAGAGAGTGGTGCATCAACCTCCAAATGAAATGGAGCTGGCGAGGTTGGCATGGAAGGGACCACAATTTTTTCCATTGAAAATCTGGCGAGGTTGGCATGGAAGTGCCCCTGTGTTGGAAGTTCATCTCTTGGAGAGCCACATGGTAACCAGATTTAACTGTGTAGATGTCGTCCTTGCACGCGCCCCAACAGAAACAATCATCTTGGTTTGTAAGAGATAGAGGAATGCATAGAATTTGGTCAGCTACCTCAGGTATGAAATGGTTCCGAATCAACGTACTATTCCACACACGAGAAGAGAATTCCACTAAATCAGATACGTGTTGTATCTCCCAAGAGTTTGGTCTTGGTCCCACAATTCTATTGCCATTATTGAAAGGTATCCATTTGTCATCCCACACCTTCACATTAATTCCCGAACCAATACGCCAATAGCCTTCTGAAAGGAGAACCCATTTAGCAGTGTGGATACTCCTCCACGTGTAGCTAGGAGAAAAGCCCATTTTTTAGTGCAAGAAGTCTCCTCTTGGGTAGTATCTAGCCTTTAATACTCTAGCTTCCAGGGAGTCAGGCTGGGAGGTTAATCTCCATCCTTGTTTAGCTAGTAATGCTAAATTAAAAGCATGGAAGTCACAGAATCCTAATCCCCCGACCTTCTTTGCCTTACATAATTTACTCCAACAGATCCAGTGCATTTTCCTTTCCCCATTTCTACTACCCCACCAAAAATTACTAATCATGCTTTCAATCCGATTGCACACTGAAATTGGTAATAGGAAACACCCCATGATATAACAAGGAATGGCTTGGACCACATTTTTAACAAGAACTTCCCTTCCAGCTCTAGAGAGATATTTCTCCTTCCAACCCTTTAATTTCTTCCAGACTCGATCTTGAACAAATTGAAACACTTGGTTTTTCGACCTACCGACAAAAGTAGGGAGACCAAGATACTTGGAATGGCTATCAACGGCCTTTATCTGCATCCATCTTTGTATCAAGATTTGTCTCTCTTGGGGCACATTTCGGCTAAATGATAAATCTGACTTGTCAAGATTGATTGACTGGCCTGAAACCTCTTGGTAATGGTGGAGAATATGCAAGATTTTTTGGACCTCAGAATCTGTGCTCCGAGCAAAAATAATACTGTCATCTGCAAAAAACAAATGGGAAATAGGGGGTGCTCTTTTTGCAATATTTATCCCATGAATAGCTTTGTCTTCAAGTGCCTTTAACAAGAGACCTGAAAAAACTTCAGCACATAGAATAAATAAATAGGGAGATAAAGGGTCTCCCTGTCTCAATCCTCTAGTTGGAGAAAATTCTGGGCATGGGTTGCCATTCAGGAGGACAGAGAACTGCACAGAGGAAACACATCTCAAAATAAGAGCAGTTAGCTTTAGAGGGAAACCCATTGAAACCAGGACATTTGCTAAGAAGGACCATTCAACTTTGTCGTAAGCTTTTGCCATATCCAGTTTGAGGCCAAAATAACCCACTCTCCTACAAGCTTTTTTCCTCATAAAATGAAAAGCATCAAAATCAACTAATGCATTATCAAAAATTAGTCTCCCAAGAACAAAAGCACTTTGGTTGCAACTTACAATTTTGGGAAGATAAGGTTTCAGACAGTTGGCAATAGTTTTAGTAACAAGCTTCATGATCACATTACAGAGAGATAATGGTCTAAAATCCCTAGTATGTTTAGGCTTCTTGATTTTGGGAATCATGCAAATGAAGGTGTTATTGAGAAGGGCAAGCTCAACATCATTATTAAGAACATCAAGCACAAAGGAGGAAACATCATTACCAATAAGGTGCCAATATTTCTGGAAGAAGAAAGGAGGAAGCCCATCTGGACCGGGGGCGGAAAACGGTTTCATATTCTTCAGAGCTAGGAAAACCTCTTCTGCAGTGAACGACTTACTTAGTGAGATTTGGGCTTCTGAGTCCAGTCTGTTACTAACCACTTCAAGTACCTCTGGGTCATGTCTGGGAAAGGAAGTTGAAAACAGATTTAGAAAGAAATCTGTCATCACCCGGGCTATGTCACTCTCTTCACTATATTCCACCCCATTGTCATCTTTTATATCATCTACCCAGTTAGTCTTTTTTCTCTGAGATGCTTTGTTGTGGAAAAACCTTGTGTTCTTGTCACCTTCCTTAAGCCAAAGAGCACGTGAGCGTTGGGCCCACCATTTCTCCTCCTGAGACAAGAGAGCTTCTAAATTCCTCTCTTCTTCACGAATAGCCTCTACTTTACCTGGCTCGTGTGAAACTGTCATTAGATGCTCTAACTTCTTTTGGCTTTTACGAATGCGTTTGGGGATGTCACCAAACTTCCTGGACCCCCAACTTTCAAGCACCTGAAGGCATGACGTCATCTTCGAATGTAATTCACTTCCACCCTTTGACCATCCCTCCAACAATACTTGTTCACATTCTATATCATCAACCCATATCTTTTCGAACCGAAGCACATTGGGCTTTCCCCTTCGACCTCCTGGGCGATTATTAGTGTCCAATAGAATTGGACAGTGATCAGAGGGGTAGTGGCCAAGATGATAGACCACCGAGCTTGGAAACATATCCTGCCACCTGGAGCATGCAAAAAACCGGTCCAACCGTGCTTTAATATTGAGCTCCTCTTTTTGTCTGTTGTCCCACGTGAATTTTGGTCCCACATAACCAAGATCAATGAGACCACAAAGTTGCACACATTCACCAAAGCCACGCAGCATACTCTCAGGAATTAGGTTACCTCCTCTTTTTTCATCATTAGACATCACTTGGTTCATATCTCCAAAGCAAAGCCATGGCACCTCACCAACGTCCCTGTGAATCCGCTTAAGCACTTCCCACGTTAATTTCTTGTTTTGAACCTCCAAGTAGCCATAAATCCCTGTACACCTCCAGGAAGATTCACCATTGTCTAGGGAAACTTTAGCATCTATATGGTGAGTAGAGGTGGTGAGAATGTCCACCATGATGTTATCTGTCCAGAAAATAGCAAGGCCACCTGATCTTGATCTTCCTTCCCCGGTGCAACTAACCGCCTAGACATTGTTCATTCCACCTATATGTCGAAGCTTCATGATTTCTTCCGATGTGCGCCTTGTCTCCATTAAGAATACAAGGGTGGGGAACTTGGAAGCCAAAAGCTTCTTGAGGGATCGAATTGTCCGAGGGTTCCCAAGCCCTCGGCAGTTCCATGCTAGTATTTTCATGGCTTGCGGCCAGCCTGACCTTCCAGGCCCGCCGATGGGATAGACAGATGCAGCTTCTTCAAAGAACGAGGGTCTTCTGTGTCAGCCATTGTTTCATCAGGGAAGGTATCGGGTCCCCTCTTCATTCCTCCAACAGCCATTGGGACATTTTCTTTTTCTTTGGCGTCTTTTCTTCCCACTGTTAGTCTCTTCCATTTCTTACTTTTGGTTCTTGGCCCCTGAGTGACATTAGATATGCCTTGTAGCATAGGGGGATCATTGCGCGCAGGACTCCTATTGGTTTCTTGAAGCTTCAGAGTAGCAGCGTCTGATGGCTTTTCGTTAGTCGAAAGGCTACTGCTTGGGGGGTTTGGAGGGGTTGAATCCACATTCTTGGGAGCATCTTGAAGGGTAGATTGTACTATTAGCCCTGAGAGTTTCTCTAATAGATTCTGGGTTTGTTTCCTCCTTTTCTCTTCTTGGTTGGGGTTAGTTGGTGGTTTATGGTGATGATTCTGTGGGTTTTCTGCTTTGACAGGTCTGCCAACATGAGTTGCTCGCATCCAAGGACCCCTAGACATTTCATCAGTATTCTCCTGTGTGGTAGAGTTGCACCCATCCTCATCATGGCCAATTATCCCACACTTATAGCAAAATTGTGGAACCCTTTCGATTTTGAAATCAGCCCAGAAGATTCCATCTTTACGTGAACCTGCATTGATGCCTGGGAGGAGAGGCTTGGACACTTCTATCTCAATGAGCACACGGATGTAAGATCCCCTACCTTGTATCTCAAACACATCCGCTTCCATCACAGTACCCATGCAAACCCCTAATCGACATCTGATCTGCTTGGTTCTACAGTGAACAGGTAGACCCCATATTTGAAGCCAAATCTGGGCCTTGGTGAACGACATGTCTTCTGGCTTAACCTCCCTATCCCACTTTCTCAGAAGGAGCTACGAATTTCTAAATATCCAAGGGTTACCTCTTATGACTCTGTCCGCATCTTTCCCACTGTCAAAGAAAAACTGGAAGCGTTTATCACCTAGGTCAACCACTTTAAAGCCCTTGGGAGAGTTCCATATGTTGTTAAGTGCATTCATTAGGCTGTTTGCATGAACAACTTTCTCCGTTACTAGCTTGCCAATGATACTATTTTGGCATTCCTGGAGACCTTCTTTAATATCTTCTTCATCGAAAATAATGAGGTTTTGCTCCATGATAGTGAAAGAAACAGCACCTATAATAGGTATAGTTAGAGAGTAGGCTCTGCTGCGCAGGAAGGGAGTCTGCATTGAGCGATCACCACACGACGAGACGGAAACGAAGCACTACTCGTGGCGGCCCTAGGTCAAAACCCTAGGGGAGCAAAACGAGAGGAAAAAGAAAACCTCCGATAATAGATTATTTTTATTATATTAAATACTAAATATATTTTTTTTTATAAGCAAAATTGACTTGATAACCAAATACAATACTAAAAATATATTAAAAATACTTTTGAAAAGAAAAAACATTCCATTTTTATGAAACAATTCTATAAGAGAACGAGAGAGTTTATTTGTTTACTTTTAAATTTTATTGGGATTTGGATAAGATTGTAATTTATTATAAATTAAATTATAAATAACATATATTTATTTGCTTACTATAGAGACTAGAGAGACATTTATTTCAAAAGTATTTTGTTTTATTTTTATTTATATATATATTTTTTAAATAAGTTTCAAAATACTGCAGTCAAAGAAATTATTGTTTACCAGAATTTAATTCGGTGCAAATTAAATCATATTTGCAATCAGATTCAGTGAATCTGATGGAAATCATATAAAGATACAAGTCAATGGTTCAGTTCTTAAAAAAATCAGATAAACGCAAATTTCCTTATTTTGATCTTAATTTAGTTATATTGTTTTTTGGCTAGCAAAATCACATATATTATATATTATCCAACTCAATGAAGAATTTTACGTAAAAAAAAAAACTCAATGAAGAATTCAGATTCTCACATCGGAATATTAACGGTATTGGCTCAAATGGTACATGTTTGATTCCCCTTAAGTAAGATCTCGAGTTTGAGTCTTGTGGATGAAAAAAATCTCCACTGAGAGAGCTAACCCCACCATGATGTGGATGTTCCCGGCTCAAACAGGATTGCCTCCAGTAGAGGATGTATATTATTAAACCGAAAAAAATTCTCATAGTCTAATGTTCATTCTGCCAACAGAATACCTATAGTCTACAGAGGCATGATTGCATGAATCCCAGCAGATTAGCACTGCTCTGATATGATTAAAATATGAATGAATAATTAGAGAAATTGTTTTAATATAATAAAAAATAAAATTAAAGTGTGATAAAAAAATAAAAAAAAACTTGTAAGAGCACAATTACCCCATGGAGTATACTCGTGGTTCATAAAAAAATCACTCTTGTAATGAAACATATTAATAGAAAATACTATTATATAATAATACTAAAAAAGAAAATAAATGTGTGATAAAAAAAATGAAATAAAAGGCAGGAATATGATTGTCTATCATTGAGGATACATGTGATTCATAAAAAATTACTTTAGTGAAGTAATAATAAAAAACTAAAAAAACTCAATTGAGAAAACGTGACACGTCTACTGAGTGAAAAAAATTTAAGACAAAGAGTAAATAGTTAAATAAAATAGATAAAAGAGATAATAAGTGAAAATATGAATAAATAAAATAGAGAGATAAATGATATATTGAAAAAAAACACTTTAAATGTAATATAAATCAACACACATTTATTATATCTTTTAATATGTGTTTTTATGTAATAAAACACATAAATATAAATGAATAATGAGAGAAACCGTTCTAATATAATAATAAAAGAAGAATATAAAAATGTGACAAAAAAGGGAAAAAAAAGAAAACGATCGGTAAGAGCACAACTACCCCGTGGAGTATACTCGTGGTTAATTTATAAAAAACCACTTTTGTAATTAAACATATTAATAGGAAAAGATAATGAGAAGTCATATTTTAATATTTAATATAATTATAAAAAAAAAGAAAATGAAAGTGTGATAAAAAAAAAGGATACTGGTAGGAGTAGGACTACCTCCTATGGAGGATATCCGTAATTCATAAAAATATTCACTTTACTGAAGTGGGAATAAAACAACTAAAAAAACACAAGTCAAAAAATTTGACACTTGTATTGAGGAAATAATTTTAAGATAGAGAGTAAATAGACAAAAAGAATAGATAACATAGATAATGAGTAAAAACATTAATGTGTAAAATAAAGAGATAAATGATATATTGAGAAAACACTTTATATTTAATACTCCCTCCATTCCATTTTGACAGTCGTTTAAGGTTTCTACACACAAATTAAGAACAATAATAAATGACTTAAAAGACATAGTAATCTTACTAAATTACCATTATTAATTTACTACACACTTTTTTCATTTTACCTAAATATATTAATGAGTAGTGTGGTGCACAGTTTTTTAAGTTTCTTTTCCCATAAAAGTGGGAGGGTAAAAATGAAAAACTAAGATTAATACTCACATAGAAACTAGAGAACGACTCATATTATGAAAAAAATTTATTTTCCTAAAACGACTATATTTTTATGTAAGGAAACAAATAAATATGAATGAATAATTAGAGAAATTGTTATAATATAATAATAAAAAGGAAATTACAGTGTGATAAAAAATTAAAAAAAAAAAGGAAAACGGTAAGAGCACAATTGCCCCCGTGGAGATTACTCGTGGTTCATAAAAAAGTCACTCTTATAATGAAACATGTTAATAGGAAGGAATAATGAGAGAAAATACAATTATATAGCAATAATAATAAAAAAGAAAGTGAATGTGTGATAAAAGTAGAAAAAAAAAACGACAGGAACGAGACTGTCTATAATGGAGGATACATGTGATTTATCTCACTTTACTCAAGTAAGAATAAAAAAACTAAATAACCTCAATTAAGAAAATGTGATACGTCTACGGGGTAAATGATAATAAAAATGTGACACGTGTACTGATGGAACAACTTTTAACATAGAGAGTAAATAGATAACATAGATAATAAGTGAAAACATTAATGAATAAAATAGAGATGAATAATATATTGGAAAATACACTTTATATTTAATGTAAATCAACACATTTATTATGTTTTTTAATATGTGTTTTTATGTAATGAAATAAATAAATATGAATGAATAATTAGATAAATTATTTGAACATAATAATAAAAAAGAAAGGTCAAGTGTGATGAAAAAAGAAATAAAACAACAAGAGCACAATTGTCCCCGGGAGGATACTCGTGATTCATAAAAAGTCACTCTTGTAATGAAACATATTTATAGAACGGATAATGAGAGAAAATTTTTTTATATAATAAAGCTAAAAAAGAAAATGATTGTATGGTAAAAAAGAAAAAAAAAGAAAACGGCAGGAACATAACTATCTCCCGTGGAAGATACGTGTGCTTCATAAAAAATTGTTTTACTGAAATGAGAATAAAAAAACTAAAAAAAACTCAATTGTGAAAACATGACTCGTGTACTGGGAGAACAATTTTAAGATGCAGAATAAATATAACTCGACACATTTTAAGAAAAATAATAAATATAGAGATAAATGATATATTGGAAAACATTTTAAGTTTAATATAAATCGACACATTGATTATATTTTTAATTTGTGTTTTTATATAAGGAAATAAAAAAATATGAATGAATAATGAGATAGATTACTTTAATATAATAATGAAGAAATAAAATTAAACTGTGATGAAAAGGGAGGGCCAGTGAAGAAAATAATCAGTAAGAGCACAACTGCTCAGTAGAGGATACTCATGGTTATTAAAAAACATCACTCTTGTCATGAAACATTAATAGGAACGAAAGAAAAGAAAGAAGGATGACCGTTTTCCGTGGAGGATACCATTAATTCATAAAAAAATTACTTTATTGAGGTGAAAATAAATAAACTAAAAAAATAAGTGAAAAAACATGACACATGTATTAGGAAAACAATTTTAATATAATTTAAATAGATAAGAGAGATAATAAGTGAAATCATTAATGAATAAAATAATGAGATAAATGATATATTAGAAAATTAAAAAAAATAATTAACATCTTAAATAATAAAAAAATTAAAAAAGCAAAAGAAAAAGAAAGTTAGAAAGAAAAATTAAAAAGAAAAAAGAAAAAAAAAAAAGGAGATCGATGTGTGTTAGAGAAGAAATAGAAAAAAAAAAGTGAGGAGCGGAGAGCGGACGCTTGGAGAGGAAATTAAAAAAAAAAAAAGAGCCGACACGTGCATCCGGCGAACACTTTTCTTATATTAGTAATAGATACCAGTGTACATGTTGCGAATATTTTATAATACCTTTTAAAATCTAAAAATACCATTAAAAGTAAAATAATTTTGATAATTTTTTTTTCAAGACTATAACTATCCTCCACAAGAGGTAATACTGTTTGATTTGGGTATGATCTCTATATAGGGGTGGGAATAGGCCAAGCCGAGCTAGGCTTTCCAAGGCCTGAGCCTATCCATGGCTTGAGCCTGACCTGTTTACCTGACATAGACTTTATTTTATGGTCTGAGTCTGGCCTACTTAAAGCCTGACAAGGTCTGGAAGCCTGTTTTATAGTAAGGTACTTGAATATATCATAAGCATATATATATATGAATAGACTTATAGGCTCAAGTTTTTAACATACTTAAATATTTATACAAACTAATAAGTATATAATTATAAGGAAAAGTAATAAAAAAATCTTTATAATAATAATAGCAATGTAAAAAATATTAGTATTTTATTTATATTTAGTTAAATAGACCGGCCTGATAGGCTCAAAAGGCTTTTTCGATGGCTTGAAGCCTGACCTGTTTTGCTATATAGGCTTTTGAAAAAGCCTTGGCATGCTCTATTTAATAAATTGGTCTGGCCTGGCCTGGGCTTGATGTAGGCCGGGTAGTAGACCCCTGACGAGCGGTCTGGCCTGTTCCCACTCCTATAGGTGACAAAGTTTTTCCTCCACAATATTTAATATAGCTCTATGTATAAGCGTCAAAATTCTCCCTCCGAGTATTTAATATAACTGCATACTCAGAGCTCGAACTCGAGACCATTGTTTATAAAATAATCCTGATAAAATTATAAAAAATGATACTTTTTTTATTAAAATATATCATTAATTACATCAGAAGTATTAAAGAACAATAATTACCTTTTATTTTAATAGAAATTTTCCTTTTTTTTTCTAATCTTGTCCCTATTTCTTAGAGATGATATATATATATATATATATATATATATATATATATATATATATATATATATATATATATATATATATATAGTCAGGATTCGTTGACACCATGTGTCAAACTTCAAGACTTACACCTCTTGATGAATTTTTGTAGAATGTGAATTTGACCAATCCAACCGTTGAATTGAAAGTTATTATAAAGTAGATCAAGCTTATAAAATTTCATAAAAATCGAAAACTAATTGATACTTCATCAAACTAATTTATTTTGACGTATAATATGTTTTTAAAATATAAGTAAAAGTCCACTATTAGATAATATACCTATGAATGTCCAAATTATCTTAAATTTGATATACATAATCATGAAGGTAATATAATATGATTCAACAGTTGGATTAGTTAATTTCACATTCTATAAAAAGTTATCAAGAGGTGTAAGTCTTGAAGTTTGACACCTGGTGTCAACGGATCCTGACTCATATATATATATATACATACATACATATTGGGTGGGGATCAACTTACTCCAGGAGTAACTCTTACAAAGTTACTCCGCTTAATAACTTCTTATAGAATGTGAATTTAACAAATCTAACCGTTGATTAATTTGATATTAATATGATGATTATGTACATCAAATTTTAGATTAATTGAACATCCATAGGTATGTAATTTTAGAGTGAACATTTACTTATATTTTAAAAAGTATATTGCCCGTTAAATTGAAGTGATTTGATGAAATATCAAATGATTTTTAAATTTTATGAAATTTTGTAGGCTTAATCTACTTAATGAAAACTGTTAATATGACGGTCGGATTGATGAAATTCAATGTTGATAAGAAGTTATTAAGTGGAGTAACTTTACCCATAGTTACTCCTGGAATAAGTTGATCCCCACCCATATATATTTATATGGGTGGGGATCAAGTTACTTCAGGAGTAACTTTTAGTAAAGTTACTCCGCTTAATAACTTATTATGAATGTTGATTTTTGCTAATCCAACTGTTCAATTTAAAGTTTTCATTAAGTGGATCAAGTATACAAATTTTCATAAAATTTTAAAATCGTTTGATATTTAATCAAATAAATTCAAATTAACGTATAATATACGAGTAAACCATCAAAATGGTCCCTGAAAAGATATGAGGTCGGTCAAGTTGGTCCCTGAAAGAAACAAAATTGTAAATTAGTCCCTGACAGATACAAACGTCAATCAATTTAGTCCTTTTGTTAACTTCCGTCAGTTAGAGTTAACAGAGGCGCTGATGTGGCACGTTAATTGCCCAGTCAACATGAAAGATGAAAATTCTTCACAATGGTCCCTGCATGTCAAAGTCTGATGTGACTCTCATGAAAGATTAAAATCCTTCAAAATAGTCCCCGGATACAATTTCCTTCAAAGTAGTCCCTTTCCTTTCCAATTTTCTGATCACCTCACTGATGCCCTCCTCCGCCGCAGCCGCGGCCGCCTCCGCCTTTACCCCACTGCCTCCACCCAACAACCGAACTGCAGTATCATAGGAAGCAACTTGCTGAGTTGTGCCCGGCCCGAGTAGTGAATGTATGTGTGGTAATTGTAGAGAGTTGGGTTTGCTGAGGGAGATAGGTAGTTGTGGATCTTTTGCAGCAAACAGAGAGAGACCCACCACAACGCAGTTTGATCGATGTTGTTTCCTTCCTTTCTCTGTACTAACACCTAAATAAATTATAGCATCACCAACCTTCCCCATTCTACACTGACAATTCCATTAATAATTTGATTGCTACCTGTGTTAAGGCCATCTTATATATGAATGAATCAAAACAAACAAACATATCTATACTTTTTCGAGGCTGGTGGACCGTCCTTTTTTAGTTTGATTTCTTTTCATTAAAAGTCGAATCATCGTTATGTTAAATTTCTAAGCCAAATTTGGTTATGTTCTATAAAAGCTAGTGTCCGAATTTGAAACCCCTTGTCTCTTTCTATGACCCAAAACATGCCCCAATAAAGCAATTCCAACACTATAAGCCATTGCCTTGAAATAAACAGGGTAGATCTTACTCTGCACCACCGCAAATTGTTTCCTTGGCATAGCTTTGGACAACACATAGCTAGAGATAAACGTGATCCACACACACATTCCATAAGCTGTTCCAAACCCCAACAAATGAACCACCCTCATCAAAGAACTCTGTGTCGACACTAAATTGCTTGCAACACCCTTCAGCCTTCACTGCATCTTTCACATTATTCCCTGCCTCTGACACGTTTCTAACTATATGCTCTTTCACCGTTTGCCCCACCCGTTTTCCTTTCTCAGCAGATTCTTGTACTTTATTATACACAGTTTCCTTAGCCTTACCAACAGTGTTACCAACTTCTTTGTTGGCATTATCAAGGGTCTCTTGAGCCTTATCCTTGGCTTTTCCCATTGCACCAACAAGAAAGATAGGGTGGTTGTTCTGGGGAGATTGAGATTTTGGTGTTTTGGTAACCGTCTTGGTCATATTCAACTATCACAACTCTGTGGCCTTCTTTGACAATGGTGTTGGCACCTTGCTTTTGAGTGGAACTTGGAGAGAAAATGCTTGCTGCTGTAAGTGAAGTCAGAACCAGACTCAATCCTAAAACATTCATCATTCATTAAAAGTCAAATCATCGTGTTATGTTAAAATTCTAAGCCAAATTTGGTTATGTTCTCTAAAATCTAGTGTCCGAATTTTTCATTGGTGCACAATCGTTTAGTGGGATTGATTATTGTGCGACAAGCATGCATTAAGAAGTAAAGTAGATAACAGCTAGTTAGCCCATCAAGCTTTATACTTTCAGATTTAATTTGTTTTCTTTAGAGAATAAGAGTGGAGCATTTTAGGGGGAAAATATATACAGATAATTTCATTATATGTATGTATATTTATTTTATGTCATCACAAGGATGTTTTGGTAGTGGTTGATTCAGAAGATTATCCTGCCTTTTTGGAATTTTTTAAAGGAAACCAAGACCATCAAAAGTTTAGGCTTAAGCTTGCATGGAAAGCTTTTCAGCATGTTGGGTTGTTGGGTGGCGAGGCGGAAGAAGGAGAGAGAGGCGGCGGGGTGGAGGAGGAGGAGGAGGAGGGCGTCAATGAGGTGGTTGAAGAATTGGAAGGGAAAGGGACTACTTTGAAGGAAACTGTATACAGGGACTATTTTGAAGGATTTTAATCTTTCATGAGAGCCATATCAGACTTTGACAGACAAGGACCATTTTGAAGAATTTTCATCTTTCATGCTGACTGGGCAGTTAACGTGCCACATCAGCGCCTCTATTAACTCTAACTGACGGAGGTTAACAGAAGGACCAAATTGATTGACGTTTGTATCTGTCAAGGACTAATTTACAATTTTGTTTCTTTCAAGGACCAACTTGACCGACCCCATATCTTTCGGGGACCATTTTGATGGTTTACTCTATAATATACTTTTCAAAATATATGTAAATATTGACTGTAAAATTACATACTCGCAAATGTCCAAATTATCTAAAATTTAGTATGTATGATCATCACGTTAATATCACATTATTGAACGGTTAGATTTGTGAAATTCCTATTCTACAAAAAGTTATTAAACGGAGTAACTTACCAAGAGTTACTCTTGGAGTAACTTGATCCCCACCCACACACACACATATATATATATAAATTATGAAGATGAAATTCTTTTAAGGGTGGGGATCATGTTAATTATGAAGCAAATAAAAAGTATTATGTGAGTTAAGATATCTCATCTTTTTTTAATATTAATTTAAAGATGATATGTGAAATGTTAAATTTAAATTTTGAAAATAATAATAGAAAATATTGACATTAAATAACATGAAATTTTATAATTAATTAAATTCAAGCAATATTATTTAAGAAAAAATAAAAATATAAAAAATAATAATAAAATGTACTTAATATAAAAAACATCATGTGAGATATTTACAGTAAGAATAAATTAGAAAAGAATCCTCAACTCATATATTTAAGATGATGACTCAAATTTAAAATGTTTTATTAAAGCACATGTTGTAACATCCCAAAATTTAGAAATCTAGAATTACAATTAAAATACGTATAATTATATTCCGATGACGTTGGTTGTAAAAATATAAGTTTTAATATAATAATAATAAATATTAATATAACAATATTTATGATATAATATTATAAATATTAGAAGAGTCATCATATTATTAAGATCTTAATCAATTTGATTATATTGAATATAATAATATCAAGATTAATAATAATAATCTTACGAGAGAGATATGGTTTAGTATTTTAAATTAGGATCAGATTTTAAAATAGGAATAATGAGATCACAAGGATTAAAGATAAGAATCAATACAAATTTAGGATAAGATTTAATTATAAGATTTGAAGCTGAGTATAGATGGATAAGGATTCCGTAATATCCTAATAATTTCTAAAATAAATGAATAAATAAAATAAAATAAGATTTATGTAGAAATAATAATATTAATATTATTATATTATTATGTTTCAGAAAAAGATATTATTTAATTAAAAAGGGTAACGGATGGGTTGGAGTAGGCCCAACTCAGTTAGATATTTAAATGGGGGGGTTATCTATTTCACCCTAATAGTTTTCAAACGTCAGATAACCAAACCCTAGGGAGGAGAGAAGCGACTCCACAAGGGGAAGGTGCCGCAGAGTAGATCATCAAGAGAGTTCTGCCAACCGTTCTTGATCATCATCTCTAAGGTACGGGGGGGAAGGGTGCTGCTTGTATGTGTATGTGGGAGTGCTTGGGTAGTGAGGGCAACCATAAGACCTTATAAGAATTCTAAATTTGAGAACCTATCTGTGAATCATGTGTTGTGTGTTTGGAATGTGTTTGATTTGATGTATGCACGTGATAATCTTGATGAATTGGGTGATGGTAGCGAGAATAGCGAAAAGGGGTTAAATAAGGGTTTAGAGATGAGGAACCATAATTGATTAGATGTTAAATTTATTGTAATTCGTAGGAATGATTGAGGATTTTAGTGTTTTTAATCGGTGAAAATGAGTATAAACGAGTTAGAACTTAAAGAATTGAGTAAGGATTGAAGAAGAGGGTTGAAAAAGGGCAAAAACGTATGAACAGTCGCGTTCTGCGACACTTACGCTTCAACTGCGCTGAAGCGCAGGCTGGAGCGTATTTTTCTGGAATCTGCGCTTCACTTGCGCTGAGCGCAGAGTGAAGCGCAACACGCAGATTGAGTTTTTAAACATAATTTTAATAGATTCCTTCCAAATTTCGGATAGTTTCTCTTAAAATGTGAATTTGAGTTGGATGCTTAATTAATATAAGAATTGTTTTGTGGAATTGATAGATTAATTGGATGTACAAAGTGTATTGATTGTGGCATGAGTATTGTGGCGTGGGTATCCTATGTGATGTTCTATGTTTATAATATTGTGATGTGATGTGAAGTGATAGAGTAAAAGAGATTGTATGAGATATATGTGAATTGATGATGATGCATTGAGCATAGAGATTGTGAGAGATATGAGATATGATGTTGATTGCATTGAGCATAAGATTTGAGATATGAGATGTGTGCGATGCATGAGAAGCCAGACGTGGCTAGCATATACCTTAGCCCAAGAGAGGGGCAGCGAGCAGGGTTCGGTGACCATGATGAGGGACATTCTATGCACGAACCCATCGAGGGGGTACAACCTATCGGCCAAGAGAGGGAATTTAACGGTAGGGCCATCATTGCGGGGTGGATGTCTCTGCACGAGCCCAAGAGAGGGGTGTTTAACTGTGCAACCTATCGGCCAAGAGAGGGCATTTAACGGTAGGGCCATCATTGGTAACAACTAAGGGGATTGATGAGGTGTGCCCATTGTGCGGAGTTCCAAATCATGACTCTTAGGAAGAGGCATTATGCATGAGCATAGAGTGAGCATACTTGTCATTTTATGATTGTTTGAGAAGTGTGAATTATATATTTGTGTGAAATTAATGTGCTGAATGTAAAGAGTGTGGATTGAGATGAATGATGATATGTATGGTGATGGGTGGGAATAAGGGTAGCCTTATGTATTACATGTATATGTATGTATTCTTTTCCTCACCGTACTCTTCTGTGGTTTTTAGGGTGATGAAGAGGGCACTCAAAGTGCTGAGTTATGAAGGGACAGGGTCTTGCTCTTATAGGTGTGACATCAGGGATTAGTGTCTAGGAGCTTATATTCTTATTTTCTAAAGATTTTGAAAGATTATTTTTAAGGGTCTTACATGGCCAACATATGTTTTTATTATGTTGATAATTTGGCTTTTGAAAACCTTAGTTCTATTCTTTTATGGAGGCAGCTTGGATTTGGAAAGAGAAATTTATTTAAAAGAGGATTTGTGAACCTTTTTACCTCGATGTTAACTGTAGTTTTTCCTTATAATTTAACTTGATAATCGTTTTATTATTTGGGGTAGAAGGGTGTCACACATGTAATCGTATAAACACATTGTTGCAACATGAGTTAATCCAAGTGGAAGAGGTTCAATCTTGGATTTATATGTATGAAAAAAAAAACTATTGGATGGGTCCCCGGTTTAGCGTTTAATAGTACCTGAGAGATTAGTCTCTCACCTATCAGATTCGAGAATACTTTGGGAAACAAACAAAATATAAACACATTGTTAAATTTTGTAAATTTGATCTTTTTACTTCTTTTAAAGTAAAATAAATAAAAAATAAAAATTGACATCCAAATTAGTAATGCTAGATTGCCAACATTTATTTATTGGTCGAAGAGGAATGAGATTTAGTTATTATTAACCATTTGTTTGGAATTAGAAATTTAGGAACGAAAGAGTTGGGGAAAAGTGAAAGACAATTGAGGGAGTCCAATTAAGTGGTTTAGTTAGTAGGAGGTTGGAGTGGAAAGATTTAAAAATAGTGTGGCTCCTATGAAAATTTGGTTCTCTCTCAAATGCGAAGAAAGTTGACCATTTGTGCTTCCACCCTGTTAAATGTTTGATTTACCCTTGTGAGTGTTCCTTAATATTACTGAAAAAAAGATAGGGCCTATCGTCTTTGTAACACATCTCGTGCAGCCACTTTCACTCACTAAATCGTCTTCTTCCTTGCACTGTTGTCATGAAGGAGCTTTGATCATCTTCCACTTCCTATTTGTTGCATTTAAACTTGAAGATTTTGCTACCATGGTTGATTGAGGTCCACATCGTAGTTGTTCCAAGGTCGCCCGTGTAACATCCCGCAAATTAGGAGCTTTAATAATTCATTAGGTTACAAGCATATAAATATGTGTTAGTAATTGAGGAAAGGTAGGTTGAGGGATTAGGGGTTAAAACTTAGCTATAAAACCAAGTTTTAGGATTTTGTCTAAGTAAAATTAGTAAGTTTGGGTTGCTGGTAATCTATTACAGAGAGTTTGTAATCGATTACCAGAGAGTTGAGTTTCTGGTAATCGATTACAAGGAGTATCTGTAATCGATTACCCGAGAGTTGTATTTTTTGTAATCGATTACTCACAGGGTGGTAATCGATTACCTGAGGACTGAGTTTTTGGTAATCGATTACCAAGGGCTGTAATCGATTACCAAATTCCCAAAAACGCTTTCCAGTGTAAATTCTACCTCTGGTAATTGATTACAGCACTACTGTAATCGATTACCAACGGTCCAGTATAAAAGTTGGACATGCAGAAAATCGAAAAATCACATTTTCTTTCACCCTTCTTCAAGCCCTAGAGAGAGAAAGTGAGAATCCTAGAGAGAGGAACTTATTTTTGGAGCCTTGGAAGGAGATTGAAGCTAGAATCAACAATTGGATTACTTCAAGCTCTCAATTCCTCCTTTAATTTCATAGATTGGTGAGTATAACTCACTTTTATGGTAGAATCTATTGGTCTCAATGCATGCTCCCACCCCTTTCTCTTCCCTTTCTTGACGCTGGTTAGATGATTAATAGAATTGGTAAATTCTTGTTGTTTGGATTGATTATCGATAGATTGAGCATATGAATATAGAATCGAGCGTCGGAATCTTTAGTTTCGAAATTATCAAAACTATCGAAACTTACGAAACTATTGAAACTATCGAATTCCCTCGATTGTAACTCATACTATTCTTCGAATCGGTTATTGTTCTTCGTTTAATGCCACTTCGTAAGTTGATATGATTGTTTTAGAGTTTGAATTGAAAATGTGGGATCGTTATTTATAGAGTCAAAACTAGCGAGATTTACGAAACTGTCGATATGCTCAATATATGAACCCAACCCCTTGATCTCCCTTTCTATTTAGTTATTTTGAATGATTTAGTGACGATTGCTTAAGATTGAGTGATTGATGTTAGGGTTTGCCTGAAATCCCTATGAATGTCAAAGTTTACTATAATTGCAAACTTACGAAAAGTGTTATCATGTGCATTTGAATGATGTAAGCCGGTTTCGACCGTGAGTTAATTAAGCCAGCCTTTGCGCCGTGAGTTAAAAATTAAGTAATTAAGTAAAACACGACTTCGGTCCAGTTTGGGTGGGATTCGTCCCCGGGAAAGCCGGTTCCCGTAGTCTGAGCTCAGGTCTAACTCTAGAAAGTGATAAGATCATGCCTGCTGGGCACAGTAGTGAGTGCATCATGAGCATCATATCTTGCATTACTCAGCAAATCATGTTAAGTGAATTACTTATTGCTCCTAGTTTGTTATTAATCATCGGTAACCATGCTTTATGTAATTGGATTTATGAATGAGTAAGATATGAAGCTCGTTGAGTTGTGAAGTTGTCATTGATATCTACTCCCTGCATTCATGCATGCGATTATATTCACTGAGATTATTATCTCACCCCACGTTTCAGGGACATATTTTAGTGGTGCAGGTACCTCCGATGAGGTTGAGGCAGTTCAGGTGTGGGTGGAGCTGAGTCTTATTTCAGCAGGGAGATTAGTTTAATAGGAGTAGTTATTGGAGTATTTGCATTTGTTAATTGGTTATTTACTGAATTGTATTGATGTAGATTGTATAAGTGTAAATATTTCTGAATTGGCCACTGAGGCCTAGTTTTAATGTTATGATATGCATGTTATTAAATTGTACTGGCTTTTGCTGATTTTCAGGTTAAGCTAAACTATGGTAATTGTCCAGTATTAAGGGGAGACTCTGCCGGATTTCTGGTATGAATTCATTGAATCACACTTCTCTAAGTGTGGATTCTTCTCTGAACTTAAGTAGGTTTCATACTTATTTGAGATCTTTAACGTTTGTCTTGTTTTGGATTAAGCTAATCGTTGGAAAGTTTAAGCAAATATATGACGATATCGGAAATTTAACGAATTGATTTCAAGGAGTTCAGAAATAGTGTCTCCAACGGGCATTATTACTGAGTCCAGAAATTAGGGTGTTACATTTTGGTATCAGAGCAGTTCAATCCAATTGGACTGTGGTTAGGTTAGTTGCCCGTGACTTACTGTGATCTTCTGGTACATGTACTCATTATAGGAACTGATCACTCTTATGATGTGTGATGCATATGGAGATCATGGTTTGTTATGTGAGTAGGATACTTTGGTCCGAAAGTTAGGATACTTCCCTAACAAAGTTAAAGCCACCCATTCTTGTGTGAGAAATAGGGTAACTTAGGTTAAATTCCTATGGAACCCTTACCTTAGGAGCCTTATAGAATGTGACCCTGAAAATCTAATAAACGTCAGACACCCTTGAGCTAGTTAGTGGAGATTTAATATTTGAAGGATGGTTGTTGCTTGACTTATGATGTGTTTTCAGTTGTGTAATGTGCATGATCTGATTGTGTTTGATGAATTATTATCTGTTTATGACATTGATTGTATGAGTGATTTTATGACATATTATGTCAAGGTATGTGTGTTTGTTGGGTATTAACTTACAAGGTTAAGTTCTTTTGATTCAAACCCTTGTTTAGGTCATACTAGTAGAAATATGGGGGTTGTAGCCCAGATTAAGATAGAAACTTTACTCAGGGTAAACTAGAAGTCGCAGAGACATCCATAGGGATTCCAACCATCTGGGAAGTGTGTAAAGAGTTGTAATCTAAGTAGGCTTAAGACCTTACCTAAAGCCATCAAACATTACAGGGACATATAGACATTTAGACCTAAACTTAGAAGGGTTAGGAAATTGAGGTTTCTTTGAGGTAATGTAAGAATAGGTGTATTTCCTTCAGCCACCTTACTCTTTGCCTTATCCATGGATTACATGGACAGGATGCTTACGCCTTACCAAACAGGTGGGTAGTCATGGCGGCTACCATCTCCTCATCCTTTCATCCCACATTTAGAGAACACCTAACAGCCCTAGAGGCAGTGTCTTGTGACCCTGGCATCCTAGAACCCTTAGGAGAGATCACTATACCGATACCTTAAGACAACAACATGAATTGTTAACCACTAGGAGTTGGGGACATGTTTAGGAGATGAACAATTCAGAAATTCATAGTAAACTTAGGGAGTTCTCTGTTATCTAATGTTATCACATTTCCAGGAGTTACAATTAGTAACCTCCTTGCACCCTACCGATTGAGTAAGTTGTTACGAGAAAACGATACCTTCTAGTCTAGATATTCAACCTTATCCTTATATTCCAAAAGCGAAATTCCATAACTTTAAACCTTATATCTTTATGTTGTAGTCGTAACCATGTTTACATAGGTTCACATTCTAAACAGAAATAGGAAATTCGTTTCACACCATAATAGTAATAACTCTAGAGCTTATGAGAAGGGGAACCAAATTAGTTAGGTACCTAGTTGTAGACTTGATGTCTCTAAGAGAGAAATTAAGATTTAGAACACTAAAAAAAAATATTAGGAATAGCCTAAATCCTTAAGGGGGTAGTTTTATAGACAGACCATGAGAATCCATAGAAGGCACTCTGTGCTTGAGCACTACTAAGTTGCACTCAACCTAAAAGTTAGACTTGATTATGTATAGTTAGACCTGGCCTGAGTGTTAGGAAGGATTGAGAGGTTGTTAGGCTCACTCATTAGGTTAAAATTTTAAGCAAGTGGAAGTCCTAACTCATAGGAGAACCAAAGTGTGAATGACATTATGTCACTCTCCTTTTCCATGGAACTTAAAACCAAACTAAGTACAACCTGACCGGTAAGGTGGGATAGAGGAAGATCCCATTATGGGACGATAGGAGACTAGGAGGGTTACCGTGTTCATACTGTAACCGGGAGGTATTATACCTACGGTTGCGGCATGAGTGTTGTTAAGATTCCTTTATTTTCTTAGAAGAATGAATAATTTTCCTCTCTTGGGTGCCGTGTTTGTCTATGTGATTATGTGAACTTAATTCCTCGAATACGACGTGAGTGTTGGATGATTTCACCAACACAAACTTAGTGATTCGAGGGATTGAGTAATTATGTGTGCATGACTTAGTGTTAATAATATAGTAAAACTTAGAATATAAACATGAAAATCACTTGGAGTTTCTCAAACTTAGCTAGACCATTAAGAACATAAAACTTAAACCAACAGGTGGTTGATGGGTTTGGGTATGGAGTTAAAATCCTTACTCAGATGTTGCGTGAAATCTTTTCCTACGATTAGATTTCTATCTAGTGTGTTGTTTAACCAAGCCAGTCAAGTATACTCCAATAGATTAGATAGTCTCTTCACGTGTCTTTCGTGATGATACATGAAAGGAGTTTGTTAGAGAAGTTCAGGAACCTAAGTTTAGGTGTAGCAATTGGAGGGCATAGTGTCAGACTCTATTTAAATGAGATCACTAGTGAGCTAAGAGCTCTAATCAGGGAGACTCAGAGTATGGACTCAAGCCTCCAAGAGAGAAGACAACAGTTAGGGTTTCTGAATCAGGAGATGCGATGATTCTCTTCCAAGGGAGAGTCTGTGTCCCTAAGGGGGGTAGCTTCAGGCAACAGGTGTTAGAGGAAGCCAATAGAGGTAAGTTCTCTGTGCATCCTGGCTATACCAAGATGTGTCAGGATTTGAAGAGAGATATAACATATTATGTTTCTAAGTGTTTAGTGTGTCAACAGGTCAATATAGAGCATCAAAACCATTAGGAACCCTTTTACCGTTAGAAATCTCTGAGTGGGAAAGTATAATTATGAACGTTGTGGTAGGATTGCCTCAAATCCAAACTGGGTTTGACGCTATCTGGGTGATGGAGGATCGACTTACCAAGTCAGCTCACCTCCTATTAGTTAGGAGTACCTTTTCCCTTAGCAAGCTAGCAGGTTTGTATGTTAGGGAGATTGACAGACTCCATGGCATTCCCTCTAACATCATATCATATAGGGACCCTAGGTTCACTTTTAAGTTCTGGGATGCTCTTCACCAGGTTACGGGAACGACTTCTAGAACTTTTTAGTTGAAGCAGTCTTTAAATTCTGTTCTCTTAATCAATTTTGAGGACAAAATTTCCTGAAGGGGGGGTAGAATGTAACATCCCGCAAATTAGGAACTTTAATAATTCATTAGGTTACAAGCATATAAATATGTGTTAGTAATTGAAGAAAGGTAGGTTCAGGGATTAGGGGTTAAAACTTAGCTATAAAACCAAGTTTTAGGATTTTGTCTAAGTAAAATTAGTAAGTTTGGGTTGTTGGTAATCGATTACAGAGAGTTTGTAATTGATTACCAGAGAGTTGAGTTTCTGGTAATCGATTACAAGGAGTATCTATAATCGATTACCCGAGAGCTGTATTTTGTGTTATCGATTACTCACAGGGTGGTAATCGATTACCTGAGGACTGAGATTTTGGTAATCGATTACCAAGGGCTGTAATCGATTACCAGATTCCCAGAAACGCTTTCCAGTGTAAATTCTACCTCTGGTAATTGATTACAGCACTACTGTAATCGATTACCAACGGTCCAGTATAAAAGTTGGACATGCAGAAAATCAAAAAATCACATTTTCTTTCACCCTTCTTCAAGCCCTAGAGAGAGAAAGTGAGAATCCTAGAGAGAGGAACTTATTTTTGGAGCCTTGGAAGGAGATTGAAGCTAGAATCAACAATTGGATTACTTCAAGCTCTCAATTCCTCCCTTAATTTCATAGATTGGTGAGTATAACTCACTTTTATGGTAGAATCTATTGGTCTCAATGCATGCTCCCACCCTTTTCTCTTCCCTTTCTCGATGCTGGTTAGATGATTAATAGAATTGGTAAATACTTGTTGTTTGGATTGATTATCGATAGATTGAGCATATGAGTATAGAATCGAGCGTCGGAATCTTTAGTTTCAAAATTATCGAAACTATCGAAACTTACGAAACTATCGAATTCCCTCGATTGTAACTCATACTATTCTTCGAATCGGTTATTGTTCTTCGTTTAATGCCACTTCGTAGATATATATGATTGTTTTAGAGTTTGAATTGAAAATGTGGGATCGTTAATTATAGAGTTAAAACTAGCGAGATTTACGAAACTGTCGATATGCTCAATATATGAACCCAACCCCTTGATCTCCCTTTCTATTTATTTATTTTGAATAATTTAGTGACGATTGCTTAAGATTGAGTGATCTCCCTATGAATGTCAAAGTTTACTATAATTGCAAACTTACGAAAAGTGTTATCATGTGCATTTGAATGATGTAAGCCGGTTTCGACCGTGAGTTAATTAAGCCAGCCTTTGCGCCGTGAGTTAAAAATTAAGTAATTAAGTAAAACACGACTTCGGTCCAGTTTGGGTGGGATTCGTCCCCGGGAAAGCCGGTTCCCGTAGTCTGAGCTCAGGTCTAACTCTAGAAAGTGATAAGATCATGCCTGCTGGGCACAGTAGTGAGTGCATCATGAGCATCATATCTTGCATTACTCAGCAAATCATGTTAAGTGAATTACTTATTGCTCCTAGTTTGTTATTAATCATCGGTAACCATGCTTTATGTAATTGGATTTATGAATGAGTAAGATATGAAGCTCGTTGAGTTGTGAAGTTGTCATTGATATCTGCTCCCTGCATTCATGCATGCGATTGTATTCACTGAGATTATTATCTCACCCCACGTTTCAGGGACATATTTTAGTGGTGCAGGTACCTCCGATGAGGTTGAGGCAGTTCAGGTGTGGGTGGAGCTGAGTCTTATTTCAGCAGGGAGATTAGTTTAATAGGAGTAGTTATTGGAGTATTTGCATTTGTTAATTGGTTATTTACTGAATTGTATTGATGTAGATTGTATAAGTGTAAATATTTCTGAATTGGCCACTGAGGCCTAGTTTTAATGTTATGATATGCATGTTATTAAATTGTACTGGCTTTTGCTGATTTTCAGGTTAAGCTAAACTATGGTAATTGTCCAGTATTAAGGGGAGACTCTGCCGGATTTCTGGTATGAATTCATTGAATCACACTTCTCTAAGTGTGGATTCTTCTCTGAACTTAAGTAGGTTTCATACTTATTTGAGATCTTTAACGTTTGTCTTGTTTTGGATTAAGCTAATCGTTGGAAAGTTTAAGCAAATATATGACGATATCGGAAATTTAACGAATTGATTTCAAGGAGTTCAGAAATAGTGTCTCCAACGGGCATTATTACTGAGTCCAGAAATTAGGGTGTTACATTTTGGTATCAGAGCAGTTCAATCCAATTGGACTGTGGTTAGGTTAGTTGCCCGTGACTTACTGTGATCTTCTGGTACATGTACTCATTATAGGAACTGATCACTCTTATGATGTGTGATGCATATGGAGATCATGGTTTGTTATGTGAGTAGGATACTTTGGTCCGAAAGTTAGGATACTTCCCTAACAAAGTTAAAGCCACCCATTCTTGTGTGAGAAATAGGGTAACTTAGGTTAAATTCCTATGGAACCCTTACCTTAGGAGCCTTATAGAATGTGACCCTGAAAATCTAATAAACGTCAGACACCCTTGAGCTAGTTAGTGGAGATTTAATATTTGAAGGATGGTTGTTGCTTGACTTATGATGTGTTTTCAGTTGTGTAATGTGCATGATCTGATTGTGTTTGATGAATTATTATCTGTTTATGACATTGATTGTATGAGTGATTTTATGACATATTATGTCAAGGTATGTGTGTTTGTTGGGTATTAACTTACAAGGTTAAGTTCTTTTGATTCAAACCCTTGTTTAGGTCATACTAGTAGAAATATGGGGGTTGTAGCCCAGATTAAGATAGAAACTTTACTCAGGGTAAACTAGAAGTCGCAGAGACATCCATAGGGATTCCAACCATCTGGGAAGTGTGTAAAGAGTTGTAATCTAAGTAGGCTTAAGACCTTACCTAAAGCCATCAAACATTACAGGGACATATAGACATTTAGACCTAAACTTAGAAGGGTTAGGAAATTGAGGTTTCTTTGAGGTAATGTAAGAATAGGTGTATTTCCTTCAGCCACCTTACTCTTTGCCTTATCCATGGATTACATGGACAGGATGCTTACGCCTTACCAAACAGGTGGGTAGTCATGGCGGCTACCATCTCCTCATCCTTTCATCCCACATTTAGAGAACACCTAACAGCCCTAGAGGCAGTGTCTTGTGACCCTGGCATCCTAGAACCCTTAGGAGAGATCACTATACCGATACCTTAAGACAACAACATGAATTGTTAACCACTAGGAGTTGGGGACATGTTTAGGAGATGAACAATTCAGAAATTCATAGTAAACTTAGGGAGTTCTCTGTTATCTAATGTTATCACATTTCCAGGAGTTACAATTAGTAACCTCCTTGCACCCTACCGATTGAGTAAGTTGTTACGAGAAAACGATACCTTCTAGTCTAGATATTCAACCTTATCCTTATATTCCAAAAGCGAAATTCCATAACTTTAAACCTTATATCTTTATGTTGTAGTCGTAACCATGTTTACATAGGTTCACATTCTAAACAGAAATAGGAAATTCGTTTCACACCATAATAGTAATAACTCTAGAGCTTATGAGAAGGGGAACCAAATTAGTTAGGTACCTAGTTGTAGACTTGATGTCTCTAAGAGAGAAATTAAGATTTAGAACACTAAAAAAAAATATTAGGAATAGCCTAAATCCTTAAGGGGGTAGTTTTATAGACAGACCATGAGAATCCATAGAAGGCACTCTGTGCTTGAGCACTACTAAGTTGCACTCAACCTAAAAGTTAGACTTGATTATGTATAGTTAGACCTGGCCTGAGTGTTAGGAAGGATTGAGAGGTTGTTAGGCTCACTCATTAGGTTAAAATTTTAAGCAAGTGGAAGTCCTAACTCATAGGAGAACCAAAGTGTGAATGACATTATGTCACTCTCCTTTTCCATGGAACTTAAAACCAAACTAAGTACAACCTGACCGGTAAGGTGGGATAGAGGAAGATCCCATTATGGGACGATAGGAGACTAGGAGGGTTACCGTGTTCATACTGTAACCGGGAGGTATTATACCTACGGTTGCGGCATGAGTGTTGTTAAGATTCCTTTATTTTCTTAGAAGAATGAATAATTTTCCTCTCTTGGGTGCCGTGTTTGTCTATGTGATTATGTGAACTTAATTCCTCGAATACGACGTGAGTGTTGGATGATTTCACCAACACAAACTTAGTGATTCGAGGGATTGAGTAATTATGTGTGCATGACTTAGTGTTAATAATATAGTAAAACTTAGAATATAAACATGAAAATCACTTGGAGTTTCTCAAACTTAGCTAGACCATTAAGAACATAAAACTTAAACCAACAGGTGGTTGATGGGTTTGGGTATGGAGTTAAAATCCTTACTCAGATGTTGCGTGAAATCTTTTCCTACGATTAGATTTCTATCTAGTGTGTTGTTTAACCAAGCCAGTCAAGTATACTCCAATAGATTAGATAGTCTCTTCACGTGTCTTTCGTGATGATACATGAAAGGAGTTTGTTAGAGAAGTTCAGGAACCTAAGTTTAGGTGTAGCAATTGGAGGGCATAGTGTCAGACTCTATTTAAATGAGATCACTAGTGAGCTAAGAGCTCTAATCAGGGAGACTCAGAGTATGGACTCAAGCCTCCAAGAGAGAAGACAACAGTTAGGGTTTCTGAATCAGGAGATGCGATGATTCTCTTCCAAGGGAGAGTCTGTGTCCCTAAGGGGGGTAGCTTCAGGCAACAGGTGTTAGAGGAAGCCAATAGAGGTAAGTTCTCTGTGCATCCTGGCTATACCAAGATGTGTCAGGATTTGAAGAGAGATATAACATATTATGTTTCTAAGTGTTTAGTGTGTCAACAGGTCAATATAGAGCATCAAAACCATTAGGAACCCTTTTACCGTTAGAAATCTCTGAGTGGGAAAGTATAATTATGAACGTTGTGGTAGGATTGCCTCAAATCCAAACTGGGTTTGACGCTATCTGGGTGATGGAGGATCGACTTACCAAGTCAGCTCACCTCCTATTAGTTAGGAGTACCTTTTCCCTTAGCAAGCTAGCAGGTTTGTATGTTAGGGAGATTGACAGACTCCATGGCATTCCCTCTAACATCATATCATATAGGGACCCTAGGTTCACTTTTAAGTTCTGGGATGCTCTTCACCAGGTTACGGGAACGACTTCTAGAACTTTTTAGTTGAAGCAGTCTTTAAATTCTGTTCTCTTAATCAATTTTGAGGACAAAATTTCCTGAAGGGGGGGTAGAATGTAACATCCCGCAAATTAGGAACTTTAATAATTCATTAGGTTACAAGCATATAAATATGTGTTAGTAATTGAAGAAAGGTAGGTTCAGGGATTAGGGGTTAAAACTTAGCTATAAAACCAAGTTTTAGGATTTTGTCTAAGTAAAATTAGTAAGTTTGGGTTGTTGGTAATCGATTACAGAGAGTTTGTAATTGATTACCAGAGAGTTGAGTTTCTGGTAATCGATTACAAGGAGTATCTATAATCGATTACCCGAGAGCTGTATTTTGTGTTATCGATTACTCACAGGGTGGTAATCGATTACCTGAGGACTGAGATTTTGGTAATCGATTACCAAGGGCTGTAATCGATTACCAGATTCCCAGAAACGCTTTCCAGTGTAAATTCTACCTCTGGTAATTGATTACAGCACTACTGTAATCGATTACCAACGGTCCAGTATAAAAGTTGGACATGCAGAAAATCAAAAATCACATTTTCTTTCACCCTTCTTCAAGCCCTAGAGAGAGAAAGTGAGAATCCTAGAGAGAGGAACTTATTTTTGGAGCCTTGGAAGGAGATTGAAGCTAGAATCAACAATTGGATTACTTCAAGCTCTCAATTCCTCCCTTAATTTCATAGATTGGTGAGTATAACTCACTTTTATGGTAGAATCTATTGGTCTCAATGCATGCTCCCACCCTTTTCTCTTCCCTTTCTCGATGCTGGTTAGATGATTAATAGAATTGGTAAATACTTGTTGTTTGGATTGATTATCGATAGATTGAGCATATGAGTATAGAATCGAGCGTCGGAATCTTTAGTTTCAAAATTATCGAAACTATCGAAACTTACGAAACTATCGAATTCCCTCGATTGTAACTCATACTATTCTTCGAATCGGTTATTGTTCTTCGTTTAATGCCACTTCGTAGATATATATGATTGTTTTAGAGTTTGAATTGAAAATGTGGGATCGTTAATTATAGAGTTAAAACTAGCGAGATTTACGAAACTGTCGATATGCTCAATATATGAACCCAACCCCTTGATCTCCCTTTCTATTTATTTATTTTGAATAATTTAGTGACGATTGCTTAAGATTGAGTGATCTCCCTATGAATGTCAAAGTTTACTATAATTGCAAACTTACGAAAAGTGTTATCATGTGCATTTGAATGATGTAAGCCGGTTTCGACCGTGAGTTAATTAAGCCAGCCTTTGCGCCGTGAGTTAAAAATTAAGTAATTAAGTAAAACACGACTTCGGTCCAGTTTAGGTGGGATTCGTCCCCGGGAAAGCCGGTTCCCGTAGTCTGAGCTCAGGTCTAACTCTAGAAAGTGATAAGATCATGCCTGCTGGGCACAACAGTGAGTACATCATGAGCATCATATCTTGCATTACTCAGCAAATCATGTTAAGTGAATTACTTATTGCTCCTAGTTTGTTATTAATCATCGGTAACCATGCTTTATGTAATTGGATTTATGAATGAGTAAGATATGAAGCTCGTTGAGTTGTGAAATTGTCATTGATATCTGCTCCCTGCATTCATGCATGCGGTTGTATTCACTGAGATTATTATCTCACCCCACGTTTCAGGGACATATTTTAGTGGTGCAGGTACCTCCGATGAGGTTGAGGCAGTTCAGGTGTGGGTGGAGCTGTGTCTTATTTCAGCAGGGATATTAGTTTAATAGGAGTAGTTATTGGAGTATTTGTATTTGTTAATTGGTTATTTACTGAATTGTATTGATGTAGATTGTATAAGTGTAAATATTTCTGAATTGGCCACTGAGGCCTAGTTTTAATGTTATGATATGAATGTTATTAAACTGTACTGGCTTTTGCTGATTTTCAGGTTAAGCTAAACTATGGTAATTGTCCAGTATTAAAGGGAGACTATGCCGGATTTCTGGTATGAGTTTATTGAATCACACTTCTCTAAGTGTGGATTCTTCCCTGAACTTAAGTAGGTTTCATACTTATTTGAGATCTTTAACGTTTGTCTTGTTTTGGCTTAAGCTAATCGTTGGAAAGTTTAAGCAAATATATGACGATATCGGAAATTTAACGAATTGATTTCAAGGAGTTCAGGAATAGTGTCTCCAACGGGCATTATTTCTGAGTCTAGAAATTAGGGCGTTACATCCCGATCTAACTCCATCATCTCTCTGTCGTTTCTTTCTATATGTTTGCACCTCTCTGTTTGTTTGTGTTTAGGGTTTATATGTGACTTTTATTTTGGGCCAAATTCTAGTTCTACCCATTAGTTTATATGTATAGTCTTTAAAGCAAAGAAGAAAATGAAAGAATTAGGGGTAATCAATTACTGCAATGCGGTAATCGATTAATTATCCAGTATGATGGTTCCCTTGGTCTTCCATGGTAATAGATTACTCACTTGTAATAATTAATTACTGGACAAGAGTCAATGTGTTATTCCTACCTTGAGTATAATGGTAATCAATTACTACAATGCATTAATTGATTACTAAATTCCATGTTATCACATAGGCAAAACTGACGTGAAAACCCATCTACAATATATTTTACTTTTCAACTACATATGCATGGGAAATTTTATCATTTTGGAAAAATACTTTATTTCTCTCTTCTTTTTTTCACATTTCTTTCCTTCTCTTTTTCTTAAACCAAACAACTACAAAAATTCACTCTTTCTCTCATCTTTTACTTTTTCCTCTTTCTTTCTTCACTTTTTCTCTCTTCCTATTTTATGTCCAACATCCAAACAAAAGGTAAGTGAGACCTCAAGTTTAACTTTTGTGAATGAAAACATATAGACCTTGAGAGATATGGGGTGTTGATAAATCGATTAAATCCAATAAAAGCAAAAAAAAAAAAAATGTAATTTTTATTGGATTGGGAATTATTTTCAATTTTTGAAAATCAGTCCAATTTAATCCAATATAATCCCACTCATTTTGGTATATTTATTTTCATACATATATATAATTATTATATAACTTATACTCCCTCTTGTACTAATTATAAGAACCTTTTTTAGGGTGGGTCTTGGTCCTTTTTGTAAGAAGTTTTTCAGATTGTTTCCTGTATTAATTATTTTTTGACAAAAATACCCCATTAGTGGAGGTAGGTGAATAATGAATTAGTACAGGGAGTGTGACACATTAGAGTAATTAAATAGAAAGAGAAAAATAATGAGTCTTAGTAAATTCAAGGGTAGTTCAATAAATATGGTACACGTTCATGATAAATTTATTGTAACCAGCTAAAATAAACTAATTTCCTAATCCGTATGAAATGGTTAAAATGTTCTTATAATTAAGATAAGAGGGAGTGTTTATTTATGAAAAATATTATATTTGACTAAAGATAGATTTTTCAATTAACATTTGAATAAAATTATAATTAAGTAGATAAAGAAAATCACAATTGGGAAACTTTATAGAGAAAAAATTTGAGAAGAACCTACAAAAGGAAATGAGCTTTGCTAGGGTTTTGGGAAACCCCTCTAGGGCAACCGGAGGGGATGGAGAATTATCACCCTAGGAGTTAGATCAACTGGATCGGAGTAAGAAAAAGCCAAAGGTAGGACTGGATGGAGAGTGTTCGGAGATGGTGCGTAAGGAAAGACTTCTTCCTAACAATGAGAGTTTGTTGAATGCTAACGTGAACAAGCCAAAAAAATTGTATTCCAAACAGCCACATGTTTGGGTACGGAAAGGAAGAAAATCTCATACAGGGATATCTGTTTGGGAGTAAATGGACACAATATCAATGAAGATGATGTTGCTTATTTTGAAGAGGAATCTTAAATGAAGGATCATGTTGTGGTGGACGAGGACAATGGTGAGAATTCTGACTTCTTGGGCGACCCATTTTACCCAATAGTTTGGATTTTAAAGGAGGAAAAGGAGACTATTAAAATTCCTTGGAAGTGATCACTGTTGGTGAAGCTAATAGGGAAATGTATGACTCTCAGATATTTCCATGCATGGTTATTGAAGTTTTAGTGTCCAAAAGGAAACATGAAAGTCATAGACATTGATAATGAGTATTTCATTATTAGGTTTGAAGACCTTGATGATTTGCAGCATGTGCCAGATATTTGTCTGTGGATGTTTGTAGACCATTATTTAGTCATCCAAAGATGGCAACCAAGATTTTTTTCCACTTGAGGATGATCTCCACAGAGTGGCGGTCTGGATACGAATACCTGACTTACCTATTGAGTTTTATGATTGCATAGTCTTATGGAGGATCGGTAATGTTCTAGGAAAGACGGTTAAGATAGATTATAATACACTGCGAGAGAAGTCATGTTCATAAGGAGAGTTCTTTATTGAACGAGCAAAATTCGCTCGGGTTTGCACTGAAGTTGATCTAAAGAAAATTTTAATTTCGGAGTTCTTATTGGGAAGGGAATATTTATCCATGAAGGTTTACATCTTATATGTCTTCAATATGGGAGATACGGTCATAAAAGGAGGGTTGTCCATTATCTTTGTACAAGAACCAATTGAGTGGTCAAGAGTCACTTGCACAGGAGAGTAATTCTCAAAAGCAACAGTACATGGAGGAGTAGATGGCAGAGATGACCTTTGGCCCATGGATGATTGCTCAGAAACCTCAAAGGCGTAATTTTTGTAATGTTAGTGGAAGAAACGACTTGACTAAGGGAATTTTTGAAGTTGGAGAAACACTAAGAGAGAGAGAGAGACAAGGGCGCATGGATACGAATTATGCGGGGAAAAAAGGAATGTCTGGAGGTTCTCGATTTAATGTATTAAATGTAGAAGAACCAATAATTAATAAAGCAGACCCACGGGGACGAGAATAAACTAGACTTGTTCAGGGGAAAATTCAAATTGACAAAGAATCTCATATAAGGAATGTTAGAGGAAAGTCAAAGGTAAATAATGTTAACATTAATGACATTGATGGTGGAATTGATGTTACGAACTATGAGGAGGGAACTAGCCAAGTGAAGACGGCAGGACCTTCAGGATTAAAAAATCATATCATTGGTGCAAATGAGTCAGTAGATGGTAATAAGAGCAGATCCGAATCTTTTCAAAATGGGCCAGTTATGGTAAAACAGAGATCTTATAATAAGCGCAATATGCACAATATACCTAGTAGATTGAGGATGCAGGGCCTCAATGTCAAGTAATAAGTGAAATTTAAAAGTGTAAAGTTCAATATATCAGTAATCAATCAATTTTTCTAAGCAACTTTCTGTTATTTTACTAATCAAGAAGCATGTTCATAAAGCCAAAAATTACATTTCAAGATAGAGTAGGGATAGAAAAGATTACATAGTGATTTATACTGGTTCAGCCACAAAAAGGGGCCTACATCCAGTTTAGATCTAACACACCACTAAATCTGCTTTCACTAAAGAATTGATTACAAACACCATGCACAATCAATCCTAAAGAAAGACTTTCTAACAAACAAAAGGTTTGACTCTTGCACCCCACAAGAGCATGTTCATCCGTGACACCCCGTCACTCGAACAACAACCTTACTTATGACACCCCGTCACAAGATTTCACAAACAATCTCAATGAACACCCCGTTCTTGAGATATCACACAATGCACTTTTCTATGAATTCCCTATTCAAGAGACAATACAAATCAAAAACAATTATAGAAAACTAAGTTTAGAACGATAACACTTTGTTTGTGCAGATAAACTCCATGAGTGTATCACAATCTTCTTTCCAAATATCTAAGCTTCTTGACTTGAGAGTTCTTTAGATATTTGCATAATTTTTGGACATGATGAGTTTTCTTGAAGAAAGTTTTTCAAAAAGAGTTTATTATTCTTTTTCACAAATCAACTCTTTCTTTTTTTCTCTTCCTCTCTCTTTCTTATTTTCAAAATTTACACACACACACACACACACATATATATTAATTTTAGAGACTCAAAAGTTAGTTAGAAAATAGTTTAAAACAGTTAAAAATGTCCAGTTTTTCTGCAGAACCTGTGGTAATCGATTAGCACATTGAGTAATCGATTAAACCAGAATGTTTTGTTCACAGAACTCTTCACAAGAAACAGGGGTTATCGATTACTACATATGGTAATCGATTAAACCAGTGAGCACCTATTTTTGATCTTTTACCAGGTGCAGTGGTAATTGATTATCTTTATCATGTAATCGATTATTTTCGTTCCTATACTTGAAATCATGTCGTTTTCAGTTTCGATTCAACTTCGGGTCAATTACCAATTTAAGTAATCGATTATACCAGTGGCAAATCAATACTTTGTTGAGTAATTTAGCTTCCAAGCTATCCAAACTTGAAAACAAAAACATGAGTTCAACTTTCATGATTACAATCAAAATAAAAACCAATTAACAAACACATATCAATTGCCTAAAGCTAAAAACAAACAATACAAGTGCCACATCTATTGAAACATGTTTGGCACTGCAAAATGAATTGAAATATAAAACTTCTACTTCCTACAACAAAACCAAAACTTCTTAATATATGAGAGACATGATGAACAACTTGTATCTTCCAGTGTAGATTAAGTCCAACAACATCTGCGTTTAGTTTGTGTGCTCTAAATCTGTCTTTTTTTTTTTTTGTCTATGAAAATCTTAAGTTGGAACGTCAGAGGTGCAGGGAACAAGTCATACCCTGTTCTTATTTTTCACCTTACTAAGAAGTTCAAGTTTGATTTGCTGGATGTTTTTGAACCACGAATAAGTGGTATAAGAGCTGCACGTGTCATCCGTCATCTAGGTTCCCCTTGCTTTCACGTGGTTCATGCTAATGGGTTTGCAGGTGGAGTTTGGCTCCTATTGAAGGATGACATCTGCAGAGTAGAAATTTTACAAGATGTCTTACAGTTCATTCATGGAAGAGTCATTCCTCTTGATGGTTCTACTCTTTAGGTCTTGACGGTTGTCTATGCTTCCCCACGTTTTAATGTTAGAGAAGAACTTTGGTATAAGCTGGGTAGTAAAGCTTCTTCTGTTAATGAGCCTTAGGCTATTATTAGACATTTCAACTCTTATGTTTCTCCAGAGGAGAAATTTGGTGGTCTTGTGGCTAATTATAGAGTGATGTCCCGATTTCGTGACTTTCTACAATTAAGTGGGTTGAATGATCTTGGTTTTTTCTGGTTCTCCCTATACTTGGGAGTGGAATGGGGTTAAAGAGTGCCTAGACAGAGGACTTTGTAATGTATCTTGGAGTCTGTGTTTTCCATATGTTGTTGTTCATCATCTTCCATCATTCAGTTCAGATCACAAGGCATTGCTGTTAGATACCGATCCTACCGTCATTCCTAATATTACCATAACGTTCAAGTTTCTGGCTAGTTGGATAGAGGATTCTTTTTTCAATAATGTGGTTTTAGAGGCTTGGAGGGATGGTCGTGCTTGGTCTGAGGCCTTTACCCTTTTTTTAGAAACATACGATGCTTTGGAATCAAAATTCTTTTGGTAATATCTTTCACAAGAAGCGCATAACTCTTGCCCGTCTAGAAGATATTAATAATCATCTAGCTATGGGACATCACAAACATTTATATAAATTATATGATCGCCTTTGGTGAGAATATCATTCTATCCTCCTTCAAGAAGAGGCTTTCTAGTATCATAGATGTAGAAAAGACTGGATCAGGCTTGGTGACAAGAACATGCGTTTTTTCCACCTCTGTATAGTTATGAGGCATAAACATAACAGGATTGAAGGTTTTCTAGATAATGGTGGTAATATTATTTGTGGCCTTGAGGGGATTAAATGCTTGGTGGGAAATCACTTTCAGAATTTACATCAAGAAAATTCAATTTCCTCTAGCTGGCAGGGTGCCAATTATTTTCCCACTATTTCTCAAGATAGTCTTTTTGCCATTCATGCTTCACCATCAAATAAAGGGATATATGCTGCAATTTGTGACATGGGTTCTTAGAAGGCTCTTAGGCCTGATGGGATGCACTCAAATTCCAATGAGTGGCCTAACAATACATGACTAGTAAAATCCTGCCAAACTCAGCATATAATGATACATGTGTAGGAACACAAGGAAACACTAGAAGGGGGGTTGAATAGTGTTTCTAAATATTTTAGAAAGCCTTTTGTAAACAGGTACTAAGAACACGATTTCAGACAGGCTTTTAAGGGGCTGTCTGAAGTTTTCAGACGGCTTGTAAAAACTTAATTTTTTTTAAAAGATGTTTTGTGCCTTTATAAAATATCAGATTAATTATTCTGACCCCTTGATTAGTATAAAAAGAATTGATAAGAGATAAGGGTAAGAAAACTTAGCCAAGGAATTTATCCTGGTTCACTCACTACCACTGTGAGCTACGTCCAGTCCCAATGCCAACTAGCAATTGGATTTTCTCTTAATCTTTCAAGATTACAAGTATTCTTTTACAGTCAAGCCTCTTCAGGCTCCACAACCAAGTATTCTTTTACAGTCAATCCTCTCCAGGCTCTACAACCAAGTATTCTTTTATAGACAAGCCTCTCCAGGCTCTACAACCAAGTATTCTTTTATAGACAAGCCTCTCCAGGCTCAACAAATAAATATAGAGAAGATAAAATGCTTAAGCTTACAAACTATATCAGTCTTGAAGCTTAAACTATTACAGATGTACAGAAAAACTGAGGTATGCTCAGGATATTACAATGTGTGTACAAAGATAAGTGTTATCAGAGTTGTTGCAGCGAAAAACTTGCAGAGTTTTTGTTCTTTTTCACAAAATTCTTCTCTCTGGATGGTCTTCAAAGGAGGGGTATTTATACCCAATCTTCAATCCGTTGAAATACCACCGTTTAGAGATAGCATTAAATGCTATTTAATCCGTTGTGAGATATGCTTCTGAGAGCTCTGATATTTCTGACACGGTACAAGGTTGCTCCTGCCATAAAGCTGCTACAAATGTTGCTGCAGAGGCTGTGTTGCAGAGATTTCCTCAGTGGTGTATGAAATTCAAAAATCACTAGGAAAGGTCTCTGTGTTCCTTGCTATAAATGTGTTTGAAAAGGGTACGTGCAGCAGAGGTTCAGAAAAGTCTTCACAAACTTCAGCAGAGGATGCCACGTAATAAATGAGACTTCAGACGACTTCAATACTTCAGACGACACTGATACTTCAGACGGGTTGAACTACTTCAGACAGCTTCAACTCTTTAGACGAGTTCTGCTTCTTCAGACAGCTTCAACACTTAGTCTTTTTATGTAGGCTCATAGTGACTCTTGCTGAAATCATAGATAAAACATTAAAGCATGTGTGTATCTATGATAAGTAATTTAAGTCAAATTTGTCAACCATTAAAACTTTGTGAATCTAGTTGTCTTAAAACATCATAAACAACCTTATGATATTTTTGAGACTCAACATTCTCCCCCTTTTAATGATGACAAATTTGGTTAAAATATACAAATCTGTAATCAGTTTTTGAGAATAAGATAGCTCCCCCTGAGATAGAAATGTCCTTTAACAGTTTCTGTTCAGGTTCTGTAACAGATTATTACTTATGTACTCAAAAGCTTATATACTCCCCCTGAGTCCTGAAATCACTTCAGATTCAGATTTGGTTAGTTTAATACTCCCCCTTTTGTCATCAATCAAAAGGGAATATCATAGCAAAACAATAACAGAGCAATAAATTCAGATAAAACATATATCATATCATTAACAATCAACTCACAAAGATATGAGAGAAGCCACTGATTGTATTTAATGAATGTTCAGATAAAGAATCAAATAATCAGAAACTTGTTATAAACATGAAAATAAGCAAAAGACAATGGCTAAATTAACAGTTTAATCTTTCTTCTTCAGCAAGGCCCCAGTCAGAAAGGAAATTAAGTCGTCCTTGGCCTGGTTTATTGCTGCTTCCACTGAGGTTTTCAATTCTTGCTGACCAGATCTGATAAGCCGCTGTTCTTGAAGAATTAGCTCTTGTTTAGCAATTAGATGCTTAGTCTTCTGCTCTTGATCAGCATACTTCTTTTCAAGTTTCTTAACTTTGGACTTCAGCTTCAGATTTTCCTCAGTCAAGTCTTGCTCAGATTCATAGAAGATGAGCTGGATGTAGGGGCAAACAAATCTAAGCACTCCAAATCCTGGCTGCAATCTGTATTCAAATGGCCTGAACACAGGGCAAAAGAAGGTGCCAATAGGTTTCAGCAGAACCCAATCTTCATTGAACGAGTCAGCAGGTGGGGGAAAGTGATCTCTCAGATAGTGATATTTGACATTGGTTGACTTTCCAAGTCCAACTTCAGAATCAGCATCAGGACCAGTTGATCCTAAAGAAGATCCAACATCTTCTCTGATCTTCCAGTAAGATGACCACATCCAATCTTGAAGTAGATGATCCAGGCCTCCTCCTTGGTTTCTGATGAACTCTGGTAAAGATTCCCACTCTGATGGACTCATCATTTCAAACAGAGGTGAAGATACAAAATAAACTTTAGATCCTTTGAATTTCTCACCCTGACCTTCCTTTAAGGGATACCTAGGAACTATTCTATCAGGTTTCACCAAGATTTTAGTGGTTGGCCTGATTGAACAAGTTCTAGGTGGCCTGTAGCCTCTCATCCCAACTCCCTTGTGCAGATCCCTCTGAAACAGCTCAGACTCAGTGTTCAGCTTCCTCACAAAACTCCATTCATCATTATTCAGCCTAAGGGAATCATTTGAGATTGGATTGATGGGAGTCCAAGTATGTGCAGGAGGGACAACACCCTTCCTGATCTTTTCTAATCCTCCTGAAAGAGCGCTGTATTGGTTTCTAACTTCAGCAACAGTTTTTCTAATTAATCCATGATGCAAGGATACAACAGGTGCTGGTCTGAAATACTATAGCTCTTCAGACAGGGTGCCAAACTTGGGCAATGAGCAGGGATCCGAAGAAAGGAGAGATAACTGTAGAGCATCAGCAAGCACTTGCTCTTCTTCAGCAGAGAGCTCTTCTTCCAGAGAAGGTGTAGGTGATGGAGGTGATGAAGGTAAAAGTGGTATCATAGAAAGGTCATGGGTTCGTGGGGAACGTAATGTAGGTTCAGAGGGTTGATTCTCTGAAGGTTGTGGTGAGGTAGGTTCAGAGGGTTTGGAAGGTTCAAAGGGTAGGTTTTCTGTTTGTGGAGGTGGTGATGGTTATGATAGAGGTGAAGATGGTTATTTTTCAGGTGATAGGGGTTTTGGTGAAGGTTGTGGTGAAGGTTGTGGTGAAGGTTGAGGTGAAGGTTGAGAGGTTTGATGAGGTGTTTGTTTTTCTGGTGAGGAGGGTGGTGAAGGAGTTACATTATCAAATCTCACCTTAATTCTCTTGTAGGGAGGCTTGGTTACCTCAGATTCTTTTGCCTTTGCTTCTTCCTTCTCCCTTTGTGCTTGTTTTTCTTCCCTTTTCCTTTTAAAATACTGTTGAGCTTTAACAAAATTTTGATACTTCTCAGCTTCATCTTCTGCTATCAGCTGAGAGGCAATACTTCTAGTCACCCTAAGTTCAGGTGCAGTCTGAAGTAGCTTGCTTTTGGTCCTCCTTCTCTGAGGTGCACTTGACCTCTTCCTTTTCTTTGCTCCCTCAGCTATGGTTGCTTGCCTATCATCTTTAGCATAGGCCAATTGTGAAGCAATAGCAATAGCTCTATCGGTCTTCTCTTGTTCTGCTTTCTTCTCCAGCTCCTCCTACTCCAAAGCAGTAGCCAATGCTGCCACCTGAATGAGTTCAGGATCAGATGGGCATGCAGCCAATGGCTCAGCTACAACTGCATCAGTTTCATCTGCCTCTTGAGCCTGTCCTTCCATTTCAGAAGTAGGTTATGGAGTCTGTATAGGTTCAGACAACTGACCCACAATTTCAGATGGCCTTTGTGATGCCTTCTGAACAGGTTCAGACACCTGACTTTGCACAGATGCAAATGCTACCTTAGCAGCACTCCTTATAGGTAGCTTCTTCAATTTTGCTTGAGGAGAGGGTTTTGATGGCTTGAACTCATGCCTTCTTATGTCTCCTCTGAGTTCATTCTCAAGAACCTCCATTGTTGTCTTCCTTCTTGCAGCTTTCTACAGAAGAAGGCTCTCCTTCATGGACGGAGAGGGAGGTCTTGGAGTCAGCTTCACTCCCATGCTCTTGAGGTTTGATTCACCAAACACAGGTTGTGAAAGGTGATAAAAAAGCCTCTCAATGGGGACTTTGAAATGCAGCAAGATCTTGGTGATGATGGTATTGTGAGGGAAGCTCCCAGCAGAGTCTCTGAGACGCTTCTGCATGTGGTACATTATGATGTTGGGGAGGTTCACCTTCTTCTTCTGCAGTAGGTGAATCAGACAAAATCTCTCCAACTCAGAAACATGGTTTCTGCTTCCACTCTTAGGGATTACAGAGCACCCTAAGATGGCATGCAAAACCCTAGCCTTGTCTGACATATGCTTTGCATCCAAGCTTATTGGTTCAGAGGTGCCATACAGAAACTCTGTGAACTGCTTCTGTCCACCATTTCTTGCTTCCCAGCCAGGAGTGAATACAACTCCTTCAGTCCTGACCTCACAGATGTGAGCAAGGATATCTTCATCAACAAAGACAGGGACACCACGTACTGTGGCCTTGATGCTAGTGTAGATACCCTGAGGATTGGGTATTCCTCTGGCAGTAGCCCAGAAATCCAGCACACTCTGCTCATGCCACTGTGTCAAGTTGTGATTGAAATACGGAGTCCACCCAGCTGCATCGAACTCAGCAAATAAGTCCATTCCCAGAGATTGAAGATCCTCCAGGACTACACCCTTAGTCTTCACGATGTTGCTTCCAGCAGATTTCTTAGGAGCCATTGAAGAGTTTTCTGAAGAACTTGAGAGAGAAATAAATTGCTTGTAGAAGAAGGATCTCAAGAGATGAATACAGAATAGTGAACGGTGAAATTCTGTGACCCACTAGCTTCTGTATTTATAGATCCATAAAGCAATGATGGCATGTACTGGCTGCGCAGACATAGGAAAACGTGTAAAGTGGAAGAGACAAAATAAATGGAATTAAACTGTATCATAAAGCCACGTCATTTGTTTACTTCAGACAAGTGACAAATTTCAGACACCCATATAGATTTCAGACAACCCAAAATTTCAGACAAGTCACTTGTTTCAGACAAGCTGAAATTTCAGATACATCATTTTCAACAGATCAGATCACACACACTCAAAATGCATGTATGTTCAGATTATTTCTAATGAACTTAAATCTATCTTCAGTCAGAGGTTTTGTGAATATATCAGCCCATTGATGCTCTGTATCAATAAACTGAATATCAAAAACACCTTTCTGAACATAGTCTCTAATGAAATGATGTTTTATTTCTATGTGTTTAGCCCTAGAATGTTGAATTGGATTTTTAGACAAATTAATAGCACTTGTATTATCACACAAAACAGGTATAGCAAATATAGTAATGTTAAAATCTTCTAACTGATACTTCACCCATAACAGTTGTGAGCAACAACTGGCTGCTGAGATGTATTCTGCTTCAGCTGTTGATAAGGCAATTGTGCTTTGCCTTTTGCTTAACCAGCTAATCATATTTTCTCCAAAGAAATGACATCCACCACTAGTGCTTTTTTCTTTCAATTCTGTCTCCAGCAAAATCAGCATCACAGTAACCTATTAACCTGCAATCCTTACTTTTCTTATAGCACAGACCAAGATTAGTAGTACCTTTAAGATATCTGAAAATTCTTTTTATAGCTTTGTAGTGAGTACTCCTTGGATCATATTGAAATCTAGCACACAGACATACACTGAACATTATGTCAGGTCTGCTTGCTGTTAGATATAATAATGATCCAATCATTCCTCTATACAAAGTTTGATTCACTGGTTCTTCCTTCTCATCTTTATTTAAAGATGCAGAGGGATGCATTGGAGTTGACATGGGTTTGCAATCATGTAAGTTAAACTTCTTAAGCATTTCCTTTGTATATTTTTCTTGATGGATCCATATACAGTCAGAGTCTTGCTTAATCTGAAGTCCTAAGAAAAATTTTAGTTCAGCCATTAAACTCATTTCAAATTCTGATTGCATTAACTCTGAAAACTCCTTGCATAATGAAGAGTCAGTTGAACCAAAGATAATGTCATCAACATATATTTGAACAAGTATAAGATCTTTGTTAGACTGTTTTCTAAAAAGAGTTGTGTCCACTTTTCCTCTTTCAAAACCATTTGAGATTAGAAAACTGCTCAATCTGTCATACCAAGCTCTTGGGGCTTGTTTCAGACCATAGAGAGCCTTTTTGAGTTTGAAAACATGTTCAGGAAGGGCAATATCTTCAAAACCAGGGGGTTGTCTAACAAAGACTTCTTCTTCAATGAGACCATTGAGGAAGGCACTTTTAACATCCATTTGATATAGCTTGATGCCATTATTTACAACATAAGATAAAAGAATTCTAATTGCTTCTAACCTGGCCACTGGGGCAAAGGTTTCAGTGAAATCAATACCTTCTTGCTGGTTGTATCCTTGAGCAACTGATCTTGCCTGGTTTCTGACTACCTTGCCTTCTTCAGACAGCTTGTTTCTGAACACCCATTTGGTTCCAATAATAGTTTTCCCATGGGGTTTAGGAACAAGGGTCCAGACATCACTCCTAGCAAACTGATTCAGTTCTTCTTGCATGGCTAGGATCCACCCTTCATCATGCAGAGCTTCATCAATGTTCCTTGGCTCTATTTCAGATAGGAGAGCAAGAGAATTCAGAATCTTGAATTTTGATCTTGTCTTAACTCCTTATGAAGTGCTTCCAATGATTTGCTCTTTAGGATGATGTGATTTGTATTTCCAATCAGGTTTCTGAGGAGGTATCACATCTGTTTGTTCTATCTGAGACTCAACATTTGTCTGAAGAGGTTTAGTAACAGTAGGTACTTCAGACAGCTGCTCATCCTTCAGGCTGCTGTGGTCATTCAGCTCCATTCCTGCAAAATCATCCTCTAGATCTGATAGTTCCCTATCAGTCTCTTTGTTATCATTGAATTTAACATGAATAGTTTCTTCAACAGTTAAAGTTCTAGAGTTATACACTCTATAGGCTTTAGATGTTTCAGAATATCCAATGAAAAATCCTTTATCAGACTTTGCATCAAATTTTCCAAGATCATCCTTGGTGTTGAGTATAAAACATTCACATCCAAAGGTGTGGAAATATGATGTTGGGTTTTCTTCCTTTCCACAGTTCATAGGAAGTCTTTTTCAGAATTGGTCTTACCAATATTCTGTTTTGAAGGTAACATGTTGTGCTAACAGCTTCTGCCCAGAAGGTTCTTGGTAAGCTGCATGAGTTGAGCATGGTCCTTGCCATCTCTTGCAAACTTCTGTTCTTTCTCTCAACAACCCCATTCTGTTGAGGTGTTCTAGCCACAGAGAAATTATGTGAGATCCCATTCTCATCACAGAACATTTGAAAGTTTGCATTCTCAAACTCTCCACCATGATCACTTCTGATAACAGAAATACAGAATCCTTTCTCATTCTGTACCTTCTTGCAGAATATTGTGAAATTCCTAAAAGTCTCATCCTTGCTTCTTAGGAATAACACCCAAGTAAATCTAGAATAGTCATCAACAATGACCAAACCATATTTCTTACCACTAAGACTTTCTGTTCTAATAGGACCAAACAAGTCAATGTGTAAAAGTTCTAGTGGTCTGCTAGTTGAAACAACATCCTTACTCTTAAAAGAGTGTCTTGTTTGTTTCCCTTTCAAACAGCTTTCACATAAAATGTCAGATTTGTATGAAAGCTTGGGCAATCCTTTAACAAGATTGTGTCTTGCTAATCTTGAGATTAATCTCAAGCTGGCATGCCCAAGTCTTTGATGCCAAATCTGTTTTTCATCTTCAATAGAAATGAAACACTTTACATTTTGACTTGCTAGATCCTCTAGATCAATTTTGTACACATTGTTGTGTCTCTTAGCAGTAAAGAGGGTTTGCTCAGAGGAGTCTTTGACTATGCATCCATCCTTAGTAAAGGATACCACATAACCACTGTCACATAATTGACTTATGCTCAGTAAATTATGCTGTAGTCCCTCCACTAGGAGTACATTTTTAATAAGGGATGAAGGAGATATACCTACAGTCCCTATTCCAATGATCTTCCCTTGCTGATTTCCACCAAAGGTGACCACTCCACCAGCTCTAGGTCTAAGGTTTTGGAACAAAGACCTTTCTCCTGTCATGTGTCGCGAGCACCCACTGTCCAGGTACCATTTGTAGGGTCTCCTTTGTCCTGTTAAACACATCTGCAACAGGAATAATTAAGTTTTTAGGTACCCATATTCTTTTGGGTCCTTTCTTGTTAGCTTTGGGCCTTGTTTTTCTCTTGTGTTTGCACTGAGCCACATTGTGTCCAGGCTTACCACAGTGAGAACACCCAGTATCCTTCTTTTTGACTTTAGAAAAATTTAAGACAGTAGGAGGTTCAGACATGTTATGATCACAAAAGCCTAGTCCAGTTCTGTCAAGGGAATGCCTTTGATTTCCAAGCATTATATTCAGATTTTTAGTTCCTTTGACAAATTTGGCCAGATCTTTTGTCAGTTCCACAACCCGCTTCTGAAGTTTCTCATTTTCTTCAGACACAGCTTGTGAACTGCAGTTTTTAGTCTCAAGAATTTTTTCTTTGAGCATAATATGTTCTATCTCAAGTGCCTCATATTTGTTACACATTTCTGTGTGGGCTTTGGATAGATTCTTATACTCTTGGAAAAGTTCTTGAGAACTTTCCACCAGATCATCATACATTTCTTGTAGAGTAAGAGGAAATACCTCAGCTTCAGAGCTGTCTGAAGATGGTAGACTAGCCATGAGACACAGATTTGCCTCTTCTGAAGTGTCTTCTTCTTCTTCTGAGGTTGATTCATCAAGGTCTTCCCATGTTGCCATAAGACCTTTCTTCTTTTGAAAAACTTCTTCTTCTTGAAGTTGTTTTTCTTCAGTCTTGGGCAATCAGCCTTCATATGCCCTGGTTGCTTACATTCAAAGCAAATAATTTTATCAGTGTTAGACTCTTTACCTGTCTTACCTGATTTGGATGATGAAGGTTGGTTCTTTCTGAACTTTCCTCTGTTCTGCAACATTCTCTTGATCTTTCTGCTTAAAAGAGCAAGATCATTGTCATCTTCTGAGCTGTCTTCAGAATCTTCATCTGCTTCTGAAGTTTCCTCAGCTTGCATAGCCTTCATGCTGCCATGCCTAGACTTTTTGGCCTTGGAGTTTAGAGCTAGAGACTTCTTCTTGTTGTCATCTTCTCCAAGCTCAAGTTCATGGACTTTGAGAGATCCCAACAGTTCTTCCATTCTCAGAGAGTTCAAATCTCTTGCCTCTTGAATGGCAGTGACTTTGGGTCTCCAGGACTTAGGTAGACTTCTTAGAATCTTCCTGTTGTTGTCTCCAGATTCATAGGTTCTTCCAAAGGACCTGAGTCCATTGGTTATGGTCTGAAACCTCCCAAACATTTGGTCAATGGTTTCAGTTTCTTCCATCTTAAACATCTCATACTGATGTATAAGCATGCTGATTTGGATTGCTTGACAGTTTCAGTCCCTTCTTGGGCTGCTGCAAGAGTATCCCAAATCTCCTTGGCAAAAGTGCATCCATGGACCTTCTCATATCCTGATTTATTCAAGGAACATATCAGATAGAGTTTGGCTTTAGCGTTCATCTGGACTCTAGTCTTCTGCTCCAAGGTCCATTCAGTCTTAGGTATAGGCAGACCATTTTGCATAGGCACATAGTCTCCATCAGTGACCACATCCCAAACATCAATGTTGTTGCTCTCAATGAACAACTTCATACGATCTCTCCAGTAGTGGTAATCCACTTCATTGAATGCTGGGGGTCTTGTGATAGAGGCTCCTTCTGTGATGTATTGCCTGTTGTTGTTAGAAGCTTCCATTTGGATCTTTCAGTCCTCAAACACTTGTTAGGTGCTTCAACCCTGAGTAGAGCTCTGGTACCAACTGTAGGAACACAGGGAAACACTAGAAGGGGGTTGAATAATGTTTCTAAATATTTTATAAAGCTTTTTGTAAACAGGTACTAAGAACACGATTTCAGACAGGCTTTTAAGGGGCTGTCTGAAGTTTTCAAACGGCTTGTAAAAACTTAATTTTTTTTAAAAGATGTTTTGTGCCTTTATAAAATATCAGATTAATTATTCTGGCCCCTTGATTAGTATAAAAAGAATTGATAAGAGATAAGGGTAAGAAAACTTAGCCAAGGAATTTATCCTGGTTCACTCACTACCACTGTGAGCTACGTCCAGTCCCAATGCCAACTAGCAATTGGATTTTCTCTTAATCTTTCAAGATTACAAGTATTCTTTTACAGTCAAGCCTCTTCAGGCTCCACAACCAAGTATTCTTTTACAGTCAATCCTCTCCAGGCTTTACAACCAAGTATTCTTTTATAGACAAGCCTCTCCAGGCTCTACAACCAAGTATTCTTTTATAGACAAGCCTCTCCAGGCTCAACAAATAAATACAGAGAAGATAAAATGCTTAAGCTTACAAACTATATCAGTCTTGAAGCTTAAACTATTACAGATGTACAGAAAAACTGAGGTATGCTCAGGATATTACAATGTGTGTACAAAGATAAGTGTTATCAGAGTTGTTGCAGCGAAAAACTTGCAGAGTTTTTGTTCTTTTTCACAAAATTCTTCTCTCTGGATGGTCTTCAAAGGAGGGGTATTTATACCCAATCTTCAATCCGTTGAAATACCACCGTTTAGAGATAACATTAAATGCTATTTAATCCGTTGTGAGATATGCTTCTGAGAGCTCTGATATTTCTGACACGGTACAAGGTTGCTCCTGCCATAAAGCTGCTACAAATGTTGCTGCAGAGGCTGTGTTGCAGAGATTTCCTCAGTGGTGTATGAAATTCAAAAATCACCAGGAAAGGTCTCTGTGTTCCTTGCTATAAATGTGTTTGAAAAGGGTACGTGCAACAGAGGTTCAGAAAAGTCTTCACAAACTTCAGCAGAGGATGCCACGTCATAAATGAGACTTCAGATGACTTCAATACTTCAGACGACACTGATACTTCAGACGGGTTGAACTACTTCAGACAGCTTCAACTCTTTAGACGAGTTCTGCTTCTTCAGACAGCTTCAACACTTAGTCTTTTTATGTAGGCTCATAGTGACTCTTGCTGAAATCATAGATAAAAACATTAAAGCATGTGTGTATCTATGATAAGTAATTTAAGTCAAATTTGTCAACCATTAAAACTTTGGGAATCTAGTTGTCTTAAAACATCATAAACAACCTTATGATATTTGAGCATAAACAATTCGTACATACAAATAAAGCTATGGGAGGCATGAATCCAAGCAACCAAATCACGAACAAAGATGGGAAGGGATAGGAGAATATGGGTCATTTGGGGCTTTACAATCAAGTTGAGGGTGAGTGTGTGGGTTACACTCACTTAAATCAAGCTCCAAGATATGAAAGAGGTGGTTGAGGTGTGGTGGTGAGCTCCCTTCTTCTCTACCTCCTTCAATCCTAAGCTTGAGCACTCCCTCTCTCTCTCTACTTTCTCACTCTAAGAAAAGAGGAGGGTGAAAATTATGAAGTAAAGCCCTTACTTTCGTTTTTGAGATATTACCGCTTGAGCGAAAATCAGTTAGTAAGCTAATGTCTGCGTACTCGTTTAAGCGAGATCTCGGTTTTCGCTTGAGCGAGCTTATTTTCGCTCCGGCGAAAATCTCATAGAATCAACCTTGCTCTTTGCCTCATTTTTGCTTAAGCGAGAATGCTCTGGCTCAAGCGAAAAAACCAGAAGAAATTTACCCCATTTAGTCTGATATTTTCGCTCAAGCGAAAAAGCTCTCTCGCTTGAACGAAAGTCTCACGGAATGGAAACTCCAAATTTTCATTCTCACTCGCTCAAACAAGCCATTTATCGCTTGAGTGGAAAAGGGTCAGTGTTACGCCATTTTTAACAGTTTTTAACACATTTCAACCTAATTCCTTTTATAAAAACATTTTCTACTCCTAGTTTCACTTATAAAAATGATCTATAAAATTTGAGATGTTGCACTTTTCCCCTCGAGATGTTTCCCTCTGTCTTACAAACAACTTAGCAGGGAGCACATCCCTAAATTAGTCCTCGTGTAGCTTTGGCCTCTAGGCATCCCTTCAATAAAAAAAATAAATCACAATTTATTATATTGCAATTTTTAATTTGATTAAAATATAATTATGGAATTATGGAAATTTGCTTTTAATATTATGTATAAATTCATGTAAGATATTATGGCTTATACATGAGATATTTGATACTTTGAATTAATGTTTTATTGTACTTATTACATGCTTTAAGATATATTTAGTACTTTAAAAAAAGTTAAAACTAAAACAGACTAATTAAAAATATTTTATATTTGGATTGAATTGCATTAAATTTAAATTTAAAAACAAATCACTTGGATGATAAAATAAAAATTTAAAGAGATTAAATTGAATGATTTTTCTCCTCAAAATTAATCTCAACTTAAATAAGTTCATTTAGCTCAACTTGTTTTAATCAAGATTGAATACAAATTCTAGACACTAAAGAGAACAAAAAATAAAAAAAAAATAATAATAGGTTAAAGGCTTTCATGTCTTCATTTAAGAAAAACCCTGCTGACGGAGAGGGATATATAGTTATTTTATTATATGTATTTTATGGGAGACAATATTGTTTGAGTTAAGAGCTCTTTTTATGAGGATTTTTTTTACAAATTAAAAGATTTGAATCGGAGACCTTACTTAAAGAAAAATAAATATAATAATTTATAATCTATATTTATATCTATAATGTTAATAAAGAGGATATGGGGAAGGGTAATTATTTTGGTGTTCATTTTTCCTACTCGGATTATACTCTTATTTTTTTAAAATCAAATGATGATAATTATAATTTAAAAGAGAATAATAAAATATCACTTCATTAACTACTCACGCAATATAATAACTATACAATATTATTTTATTTCTCTTAATAAATCTGTTTTATAAACAGTATTTTCAAAAGTAATTATATAGTGTGTTTTTGGACAGTTCTTAAATCCGGTTAATATTGATAAAAATTAATTCAGTGATCTCATTATTATGTTTTAGTACAAGTATACGGATTTTTCTGACGTAGGCAGAAATATATATATCTTAGGTACACTCCTATGGGGTGTGTGTCTAGTCGGATAGATAGATCCTCTACAGTCTACAGTTTCAACTGCATACATCCAAAATTAAAATAATAAACAAACTTTTAATTAAATAAAATATGAATAAGAAAATTAGAAAAAATAGATTAAACTGTGAAGATTTGAACTGCACCCTGCAGTTAAAAAAGTAATATATAGTATGCTTATACCTATTACTCAGCTTGCAAATTATTACAATTACCATTTGAGAAACAAATAATTTTGTCTATTGCATAGGGTGACATATTATAATTATTTTATAATATATTCAAATATTACACCAGTGTAAGTTACACCAAGTACTACACCATTAATAACTACAAATCGAACATGTTTTTTAGTAATCCAACCGTTGAATCATGTTTATTCATCATCATGATTATATATGTGTCAAATTTCGTAAAATTTTGACACTAATAACTTGATAATCAAATGGTTGGATTTTTTTATATATTTCAAATGTATATATAACATTAATCCTGAGACATCTAAATGACATATCAAATAATTTCGGATTAATGTAAAATTTTATATGTATGATCTATATGATAGTAACTTCCAATCCGACGATGGATTATTTAATACAATGATCCGTTAAAAAATTATTCAGCGGTGTAACATTTGGTGTAACTTACACCGGTGTAACTTACATGTTTTTTAGTAATCCAACCGTTGAATTATGTTTATTCATCATCATGATTATATGTGTCAAATTTCGTAAAATTTTGACACTAATAACTTGATAATCAAATGGTTGGATTTTTTTTATATATTTCAAATTTATATAACGTTAATCTTGAGACATCTAAATCACATATCAAATAATTTCTGATTAAAGTAAAATTTTATATGTATGATATATATGATAGTAACTTCCAATCCAACGGTGGATTATTTAATACAATGATCCATTAAAAAATTATTCAGCGGTGTAACACTTGGTGTAACTTACACCGGTGTAATTTGAACCCTCCTCTTACACCGGTGTAAGTTACACAAAGTATTACACCGCTAATAACTACAAATCGAACATGTTTTTTAGTAATCCAACCGTTGAATTATGTTTATTCATCATCATGATTATATGTGTCAAATTTCATAAAATTTTGACACTAATAACTTGATAATCAAATGGTTGGATTTTTTATATATTTCAAATGTATATATAACGTTAATCCTGAGACATCTCAATGACATATCAAATAATTTCGGATTAATGTAAAATTTTATATGTATGATCTATATGATAGTAACTTCCAATCAAACATATGTTTTTATTTTTCTTAAAAGTATTTTAAATAAAATAAAAATTGATTTCTTTTTAAAAAAGACCGGTTCAAGACTGATTTACCAGGTTTTTGACCTATTTTCTATAGTACCGATTTTCAAATTTATTTAAACCAGACACAAAGTCGATTCACCAGTTTACCGGTCGAACCAGCCAATCTTATCCAATTTTCAGAACACAGCTAGTAACAGTCATATTATTGCATTCTGTACATATTATGCTTAATTTTGTATTGACTAGTGCAGAGTAACTAGTATAGTGGCCAAAATAGATATTAAACAAGGTCATATAACTTGACGACCCATAATCCGGACTTTCATTTGGTCGTGCGGCGTGTTCTCAAATTAGGAGTCAATTGCTATTGTTTTAGGCTAATATTCGTTTTGATTGATGGCAACTGAACCACGAAAAATTCAAATTAAAAATCTCCCTTAATCGAATCCAATCTATATACAAAAAAGGTAATTAAGGAGATCAGAAAATATTTTACAAATAAATAAATTTCGACATGTATCATTAAATTAAGAAACTACAATAAAATAACATTTTTTATAAAAAATATCAATCTAATATATATATATATATATATTTTAAAAGTAAAGTTGAAGAGATAGAGTCGGGGCCATGCCTATATATATGTACTCACAATCACAAAGAAACATATCATCCAATAGAATCACACACATTTCCTAGTATATACATCCACATGGTTCCCCCCCCCCCCCCCCCCCCCCTCCTTCACGAAGAGCAAGTTTTGGCTAACAGCGATTAGCATCATTATTTCATACACATACCTCAAATTTCAAATTGATTTTACCAAATCTTCAATTTTTTTTTTTTAAAATCTGATCTTCAGAGAACCTGAGGTGACTGGTAGCGTAGAAGAAAGATTCGATGATGCCGGTCGATAACGATTCGCGACGGGGCAGGGTGTACTTGCAGGGACTCCAACGCTCAACGTAAGATATCAATTCAACATAGTAACAGTAGGTATCAACAGAATGCGTACCTGAAGTGTGTTATTCCGGGGTATATATAGAGTAAACATGGCGAGAAAAGTTGTTATGTCCATAACGGTCTTCCGTAATCGTCGTGATCACGCGCTATCAGGGACGTGTCGATACACGCGAGACGTCATTGTTATGTTGAGATGTCGGGGTCTGGGGAGTGATGTCAGATAACGTGTCGTCATATCGTAGTGCATGCAAAGTCCTCGTGATGTTGATGTCGACCTGGTGATGTCGGATCTCCTGATTACTAGGTTATGTCGGCATCATGTCGGCATGTGTAGGTGGCAGGTCATCTCCGGTAGTATCCCGGAACAGTTGCCCCCCAAGTCGATCATTCCATACGTGGATGGTCGAGTTATTTATCCGACTCATGGTGAACATTCGTGATGTGACCTTATATGGGTTCTCGTCGTCGTGGTCATCTCGGGTGTCTTTTGGTATTATCAAAAAGTAACCGTTATTCTGAACCAAGCTCACGTCTCTTCCTTTTCCTGCCACGTGTCTTGATCCGACGGTAATGGGCCCGTGGGCCTTGCCAGCTGGTCTGATCTGATCTGTCCGTTGAAATTTATATATGAAAAGGGAGGGAACCGTTTCCCACTTTTCCCTTTTCTTCTCCATCGTGCCCTACTCCCGGCGACCCTCCTCTGTCCTGTTCCTTCTGCTCAGAGCCCCTTTTCCGTACAAACCTTCGCAAGCTTCCTGCAATTCTCCACCTAGGGCACGGGTGCAGTGTATGAACTTTGGCGTTGCGGATTTTTACGAAGAGTTCAAGAGGGTTTCTGCCGAGGTGCATAAAGGTACCGTCTTTTCTCTTAAACTTGTTCTTTTTATCATGGTACTCACGAGGGCTGGGGCCAAAACACTTGCTGTCGAACGGAGACGGCAGTGTATTGTGGTAAATGAGGAGACTGAGGATCCATCCATCCCGGATTTAGTTCTGAGGCGTAGGGGTGGTCCCAGGCCGGATAACCTTTGGCTGTCGCAGCAAGAGGCGGTGCGTAAAACTGCTCATATTTTAAGGAAATGGGGTTATCTCGAGGTGTTTCCTACCAGGTCCTCCGGGATGAACCCCGGTCGTCCCGGGGTGGAACCTCCATCTCACTCTACTAACTTTGTTGACGGACTTTTGGGCAGGTCCGAGATGGGTAGGCGGAAAGTACATACCTCGCCGGCCTCTAACTATCCAGTGCCGAAGGGTTTGGAAGACATGAATTGGGTTGACACTGAGGCTTTAGGAACATCCAGTATTTACGCGACGAGCGTCGACTTGAGGCAGGCGTTCCGTGATGTCGAATGGGTGGAGCTCGACAAGGAGAAAGAGTAGGCTCTAAGGTGTCCCAAGGAGGATGACAGAATCTGTAGCCAGGGTGATTTGGATGAGAACTTCTTCATCCCTATGTATAAAACCGTATTTGCCGACCTCGGAGTTTGGATGCCGTTAATGTGGTTCGAGCTCGAGGTATTGGGGCATCTGGAGGTGGCTCCATCGCAGCTACACCCCAATGGATGGGGCTTCATAAGAAGCTTCGAGATCTTGTGTCATGCGCTCGTCTTAGAGCTTAGCAGTGCCGTCTTCTTCTATTTCTTTCGGCCCTTGGCGGTGAAGGAGTCGTCAGATAGGTATTCTTGGCTGCCGCTTCGGGCTGGATCCGGGGGTAAAATCTTCGAATCCTACTACGAATCATACCACAATTTTAAAGACAAATTTGTTTTCGTGATTCCTAGAGGCGCGGGAAGAGAATCCGTGTATCATGAGGATGGGAGATTGATCATCAACCCCTACTGGAATACCGGTTTTTATGAGAGGGACTCGAGTGCTTACACTGTCGACTTCAAGTCTTTGTCGAAGGGGGAGCAGAAGACGGCGGCCGCCATTGTCAAGTTTATTGAAAAACATGGAATCCTAGATTGCAAGTCCGTGATAAAAAAACGGCGGGCTGGAGACTAGAGATCTCCTGGGTAAATATCCGTTTAGAATAGCCGTTATTATTTCTTTTTCAACTAACCCCTGTGCTGATGGCGTTTGTTTCCTTGTTTTTGCAGTTGAGATGGAATCGCGTCAACAAGAGAAGCTGGCAGAGAGGAAAGCGAAGAAGGCCCTCCGGGATTCTCAGAAGAGGAGTGAGGCCCCTGAGTCAGAGACTGATGCAGCCGACCACAATTCTAAGCGGATCAAGGTGACGATCCCCCGTCCACCTTCTCATCATAAACAACTTGACAATCAGTCAAAGGGCTCATCCTCTACTTCGCTGATTGGTGATAAGGGTAAAAAGAACCTCAGTTTCGGTGCTGGACTGCCTGCTTCTGACATGAGCGTCAAGGAGGTGAACAAGCATTTGGAGGCGCAAGGTCGCGCGATGTTCGAGGGCAAGTCCGCTGAGGAGATTGATCAGATCCTCGGGGCTGCCTCCGAGTGGGGAATGAAGTTTGCGATGATGTCGAGGTACTTTATGGGAGCATCTCGGGATCTTGCCGCCTTCGTTCCCATGAAGAAGGATCTAGAGAAGATGACGACCAAGCTGGAGGCCGATGAGGTGGAGATGCAGAAAGCCCTCTCTGCCGTTAAGTCTTTAATGGAGGAGAGAGACAAGTTGATGATGGCCAATGCCGACTTGACCGAGCAGGTGGAGACCTTGACCTCGGCGAGGAAGGCTGCTGAGCTGGCTGCATTGATTTCTCATTCGCTCCTTCAAAAAGCTGAGGAGTCTCGGGAGGCCCTTGAGGGCGAGGTAGTGGAGCTGAAGGCGAAGCTCGAAGAAACTGAAACCCTTTGGGAGGATGCTGCCGACATGTACTTCTACCTTGCCATCAAACAAATGAAGTTCCTAAATCCCGGGGTCGTGCTGAACATTAAGGGGATGTCAACGATGTGCACGGTTGAGGATGGGAAATGGTATGATGTTTTCCCTACGGGAAAGGTAGAAGGCACCCCTGGGGACGTGCAGCCCAAGTCTCCACCGTTTCATGATGAAGAAAATCCGGATGCAAATGCCGAGAGGGGACCTGATGGTGCGTTGACCTCGACTGTTGCCGGCGAATCAGTCGAGGTGTCCACCTCGGCAAAGGTGGATCCGAGTTCCCAGGGTGACGCTGGTCTGCAAGAGTGAAGGGTCGGAATGTCGGTTTACGTTTGTACTCATTTATTTTTATTTCGCATTTTATCGTTGTCTGAACCTTGTGATCCTTGAACAAATTGTTTCTTATTATACACTTTATTTGGTTTGACCTCTAGGTTTTCATTATGATTCCATTTAAGTCTTTCGCGTTGCGCCTTTTGTACTACTCGCTTGTAGCGCGTTCAGCGCTGTATTTTGATTCTAACGATAATTTCGGGGCTGTGCCCGACTTGAATCTCGTTCGGGGTTGTACCCGACTTCGCGTGGCTCTTTTGGGGCTGTGCCCGACTTGAGTCCTGTTCGAGGTTGTACCCGACTTGGCGTGGCTCTTTCGGGGCTGTGCCCGACTTGAGTCCTGTTCGGGGTTGTACCCGACTTGTAAATCTCGTTCGGGGTTGTACCCGACTCACATGGCTCCTTCGGGGCTGTGCCCGACTCACAAGATGAATAACATGATGAAATAAGCTCTTTTATTGCTGCGGAACAATATTACATGGTGGTGGATTTACAATTTGTGAATCAACTAAAATACCTGCGGAGTTTATCCGCGTTCCAGGTCTGAGGTATGGGTTCTCCGGGTAGCGTTTCAAGACGATAGGCCCCGGTTCCCGTGCTGGCCGTGACTCGGTACGACCCTTCCCAATTATCGGCCAACTTTCCTTGGGCGACATTCTTGTTGCCGACGTCCGCTCTTCGTAATACCAAGTCGCCGACGTCGAAGGTTCGTGGAACGACTGTCTTGTCATGTCGCCTGGCTGATCGCGACTTTATTGCCGCTTCACGGATCGAGGCCCTTTCCCGGACTTCCTCAATCAGATCTAACTCCTCTCGAAGCCTCTGGCCGTTAGTTTACAAGTCATACTTTTGGAGCCTGAGGCTTTGCTCGCCGACTTCTACCGGGATGACCGCGTCGACTCCATAGGCTAGACGAAACGGTGTTTCTCCGGTCGTGGAGTGGGGAGTGGTGTGATAGGCCCACAAGACATTGGGTAACTGGTCTGCCCAGAGTCCTTTGGCGGTGTCGAGACGTTTTTTGAGTCCTCTAAGGATCACCTTGTTGACGGCTTCGGCTTGGCCATTGGTATGGGGGTGTTCTACTGAGGAGAACTTGTGATTAATGTGGAAATCGGACATAAGCTCTCGGAACCCCCTGTCGGTGAATTGTGTGCGGTTATCCGTCACCACGGTGTTCGGGATCCCGAACCTGCAGATCACGAATCGGTAGATGAACTTCGAGAGGTTTTTCCCGGTGATCTTTGCAAGTGGTAAGGCCTCGATCCACTTGGTAAAGTAGTCGACTGCTACTGCGAGATACTTCAACTGCCCCGGAGTCTGGGGGAATGGCCCCAAAATATCTACGCCCCACCAAAAGAATGGGCACGGGGTTAGAATAGATGTCAACGTCTCGGCGGGAGCCCGGTGGATGTCGGCATGTTTTTGACATTGCGAGCATTTCTTGACATACTCCATTGAGTCTGCCTCCATGGTAGGCCAATAATAGCCTGCGCGAAGGATCTTGCGGGCTAGGGAATGCCCCCCGGGGTGGTGTCCGCATACGCCCTCATGTACTTCCGCCATTACATAGTCGAGCGTATCGCCCGAGATGCACTTCATCAATGGTTGCGCCAGGCCTTGCCTATAGAGGCATCCGTCGATTATGCAATACCGTGCTACTTGCCTTTGTATACGGCGTGCTTGATCGGGGTCGCTGGGGAGTGTCCCATCTTCTAAGTAGTTCTGGATGTCAGTGAAGCATCTATCTGTGTTGATGGTTAGCATTACGGTAGGTGTGGTCACGACTTCCTGAATGACGGATCTATTGTTCCCGGATGACCTTGTGCTGGCCAGTTTGGAAAGGATGTCGGCCTTGGCATTTCGTTCCCTAGGAATGTGATGGATCTCGACTTGCAAGAAGCTGGGAATGATGCGCCTTACCACCTAAAGATATTTGAGGAGCAGTGGATCCCTGACCTGGTAGTCGCCATTTACCTGAGATACCACAAGCTGGGAGTCGCTGTAAACTTTGATCCGAGATGCTCCTAATTCGGACGCCATTCGGAGGCCGGGAATTACCACCTCGTATTCTGCCTGATTATTCGAAGTAGTGAATGAGAAGCTCAGGGAGTGTTCTAGCATGACTCCTTGTGGGTTCTCCAGAAGGATGCCGACACCACTGCCTCTGGGGTTGGATGAACCATCGACATGCAGTTCCCACCATTCGTCCGAGTTGGGGTGTGTCGGGGTCAATTCAGCTACAAAGTCCGATAGCGCCTGAGCCTTGATTGCCTGTCGCGGTTCGTAGGTCACCCCGAATTCTGAGAGCTTCACTGCCCAAGATACCATTCTGCCGGCTAGATCAGGTCGGTGGAGGACTTGTCGGATTGGTTAATTGGTTCGCACCACAATCTGATGTGCTTGAAAGTATTGCCGTAGTCGTCGTGCTGTAACAACGAGGCTCAGGGCGATTTTTTCGACTTTCGGGTAACGGAGCTCGGGACCTTGCAGCACCTTACTTATAAAGAAGACTGGATGTTGTACCCCTTCGGGCTCGCGGACTAGGACAGAGGCTATTGCTTCTTCCGCGACAGAGAGGTAAAGATATAGTATTTCTCCGGGATTGGGTTTGGACAGGATGGGGGGAGATGCCAATATGCCCTTTATCGGTTGAAACGCATCTTCACAGTCTTGGTTCCATTCAAAGAGTCTTCCTTTTTTTAGTAGTCGAAAGAACGGGAGTGCTCGAGATGCGGACCTCGAGATGAATCTCGTAAGGGCGGCCATCCTTCCGGTTAGTTGTTGGACCTCTTTTACAGTGGCTGGGCTCTTCATTTCAAGGATGGCTCGACATTTGTCGGGGTTAGCCTCTACTCCACGTTCTGTTAACATAAAACCCAGGAATTTGCCGGCCCGGACCCCGAAAGTGCACTTCTTCGGATTCAGGCGCATATTGTATTTTCGAAGTTGATCGAAGATCTCGCCAAGGTCGCGGAGATGGTTACCATCAGAGGTGCTTTTTGTGATCATGTCATCAACGTATACTTCCACGATCCTCCCAATCTGATTGCGGAAGATAGTATTCATCATTCGCTGATAGGTGGCACCGGCGTTCTTCAGGCCGAAAGGCATCATTTGATAACAATAGTTCGCTTGGTCGCTCATGAACGCCGTTTTTTCCTGGTCGGGGGGATACATTGGAATTTGATTGTAACCGGAATAAGCATCTATGAATGATAAAAGGCGATAACCAGAAGATTGGTCGACCAAATGGTCGATGTTAGGCAGCGGATACGAATCTTTGGGACAAGCTTTATTTAGATTGGTGTAATCTACACACATACGCCACTTGCCGTTGGGTTTCTTTACAAGTACTACATTAGAAAGCCACGTAGTGTATTTAACTTCCCAAATAAAGCCAGCGTCCAGCAGCTCGGAGACCTGTTGCGTAGCTGCTTCAGCTCTGTCAGCCGACATCTTGCGACGTCTTTGTTCTACAGGCTTGATTCTGGGATCTACCGAAAGGCGGTGGCAAATGATGTCGGGGTCAAGGCCTGGCATGTCGGCAGCTGTCCATGCGAACAAATATGAATTCCGGCGTATGAGAGTGCAGAGTGCCTCTTCATCTTGGGATGTCATGCCGGAACCCACCATCACGACCTGCTCCGGGGAGGATCCGATCTGCAGGGGTTTCGAGTCGCCCTCTGGGACTGGTCTCGTTTCGGCGAAGTCCTCTCGAACATCGAGGTCGGCTAGCAATACCCTGGCCGCCGCTGGGCTGTCAGCTTTTTCTGAAACTATGCCTTTATCTGGCCTGACGATCTTCAAAGACTCCTAAATCACGGGGTGCTTAGGAGATCGGGACTCAGGTTGCGGCGATCGCTGCCTGGAGGAAGAAGGCTGCCTTTGACGATCTTTTCTTGCTGAGGAAGGAGGAGAGCGATCACGTGACGTCCTGTGAGATGTCGATCTTTCTCGCTGAGGTGATCATGTTCGCGACCTGCTACGTTCACGTCGACTAGATTCTCGTCGAGGTTCATCGTTTCTGTAGCTCCTTTTACAATCTCCTGTTTGCTGGGACGTGCGCGGCTGTTCCCTTTTAAACCTGTCGAGCTTCCCTCGTCGGATCAACTCTTCAATGGCGTCCTTTAGGCTTATGCAGTGGTCGGTGTCATGGCCCTGGGATTTGTGGTAACGGCAGTACTTGGACTTGTCAGTGTCAGGGCCGGTTTTCATGGGTCGCGGCCTTCGCATGCCGACCTCAAAAAGCTCGACGTTCAGGATCTCATTGAGAATTTTCCCACGCGGCAGGTTGAGGGGAATATAAGATGTGTAGCGTCCCAGGGACTCTTTGTCTCCTTTGTCTTGTCGAGGTCCTTTCCCTTTTGCTCCGGGATCCTTCTGTGTCTGCCCGGGGTTGGCATCCTTTGTCTTGAGTGCAAGTTCCTCATCTTCTAGGCTTATATACTCCTCGGCCCGCTGGAGTAGCTCCTCCATGCTATTTGGTTTTCTTTTGGACAAGTCGACCCAGAAAGAGGAGTGAGCTATTAGGCCGTCCTTGGCCAACATGAGTTGTACTCCGGGTTGCAGTCCCTGGACCAAAAGGGCCTCTTTGGTAAATCTGCTCATGTAATCACGTAAGGATTCTGCGGCTCCTTGCCGAATCTGCTTCAGCGAAGCTTCTGTTTTTGGCTGGACTATGCTGGTGGTGAAGCTGGTAATGAATTTACTCCGCAAGTCGGCCCATGTATTAATAGAGCGGGGTGGCAAAGACTGAAACCACCTTAGGGCCGTTTTCTTGAGAGAAAGCGGAAATACCCTGCACATAATAGGTCCTGAGGCGTTTCGAATGGACATTGCTGACTTATAGATGTCGAGGTGTTCGAGGGGATCTCCCATTCCGTCGTAGAGCTCCGGTACTGGGACCTTCTCAAATCGCTTATCCACGGGAAAAAGCATAATTCGTTCTGAAAACGGCAATACGACTTGTATTACCTCGTCGTCCGTCGCGTTGCGGGATTCTTCTTCCGCCCGGAGACTTTTCTGCTTGGGGCGAGTGTTTGAGTGCACGGATTGAGCTGAGGCTTGGGGCGACGTCGGCACGCGGCGGTTTGAAGGTGATGGTTGATTTTGCGGAGGGGATGGATGGCCTTCGTTGTTCTGCTGGCCGCCGATGACGCGGCGCGGTTCTTGGCGGCTTTCGCCAAAAATCTGCCGGTGCATTGCCTGTGCGTGGCGATCAGTTTCCAAGACTTCAAGGCGGCGCAAATATTTCCCCAGAAGCTCCTCTTGGCGGCGGATGATTTCCAGGAGATGGTCACGCGCTGGTGGTTCTTGCGGAGATGTTGGTGGGGCCGTCCCAGCATGTGGCGTCTGGGCGGTCGTCCTGGGACGAATGGTTCCCGGGTGAGGGGGTGCTATCCCAGCGGTGGCGGAGACAACCCCAGTTGCCGCAGATATGACTGCAGGACCCGTTGCTGAGGTTAACCCCGGTACAAAATTGTTTATCGGGACGGAATGGGCGGAGGATGTGCTTCTGGTCCCTACCATGATTGGTTCTTCTGCAAGCAAACGTCAAGGATATGAGTTTCCGGTCTATGAGGATCCAAGAACGGGAATCTTGTTCAAAACTTCGATCCCCACAGATGGCGCCACTGATCTTCAGAGAACCTGAGGTGACTGGTAGCGTAGAAGAAAGATTCGATGATGCCGGTCGATAACAATTCGCGACGGGGCAGGGTGTACCTGCAGGGACTCCAACGCTCAACGTAAGATATCAATTCAACAGAGTAACAGTAGGTATCAACAGAATGCGTACCTGAAGTGTGTTATTCCGGGGTATATATAGAGTAAACATGGCGGGAAAAGTTGTTATGTCCATAACGGTCTTCCGTAATCGTCGTGATCACGCGCTATCAGGGACGTGTCGATACGCGCGGGACGTCATTGTTATGTTGAGATGTCGGGGTCCGGGGAGTGATGTCAGATAACGTGCCGTCATATCGTAGTGCATGCAAAGTCCTCGTGATGTTGATGTCGACCTGGTGATGTCGGATCTCCTGATTACTAGGTTATGTCGGCATCATGTCGGCATGTGTAGGTGGCAGGTCATCTCCGATAGTATCCCGGAACAAAATCCATTCAATACCCATAATCAGAAATCATGGCTAGAGGCCTCAAAATCTGCTTGGCTGTGTCTTTGCTCTTCTTGATCGTGATTGAGACATTGGCTCTGACCATCTTTAAGCCAAAGGATCCTGTTATCAGTGTCCAAATGGTTGGCTTGGATCACATTGAATTTTCCCATTTACCCACTTTAATGAATGTGACTCTAGGCGTGGTGATCACAATAGGGAACCCAAACTATGGAAGCTTCAATTACATAGACTGTTAGGCCAAGATTGATTTCTTGCAAATACTTGCTTGGGAAGAAGAATTTGGTATAGGATAAGAAAAACAGAAACACACCTCTCATTGAATTATTAGCTGCTATTTATACAAGTATGTCAATATAACTACCAACAGCTACAACTAACTTTTTTCAAACAAGTAAACTAACTAATTCAGTTATTGTTTACCAAATCAGAATTATTGCTAACATCCCCCCATAATTATGATTCCTATTCTGCACTGACCAACAAAATATTTCTCAATTCTTCAAATATGTTCTTCCTTAGTGGCTTTGTCATCAAATCTGCAAGGTTGTTTTCTGATATGCAATAGACAAGTTTGATCTTCCCTTTATTCACTTTATCTCTGATGAAGTGATATCTGGTCTCAATGTGTTTGCTGTTCCCATGATCAATTGGGTGTTTGGCAAGATTAATTGCAGATTTGTTGTCAACTAGCAGTGTCCCTGGTTCCTCCTTTTGAATCTCCATCTCTTTTAGTAATTTTCTCAGCCACAAACCTTGACAGGATCCCATAGAAGCAGCTATATACTCTGCCTCACATGTGGACAATGCTACTGGATCTTCCTTCTTTGAACACCATGAAATAGGTGCTTTTCCATACATGAAAAGATATGCAGCAGTGCTCTTCCTATCATCATTGTCCCTTCTCCAATCAGAATCAATATAGCCTATTAACTCGGCCTCAATTTTACCTCGGCCATAGGGAAACAAAACTCCAAGGTTAATAGTGCCTTTTATGTACCTCAAAATTCTTTTTGTAGCCATCAAATGAGGTGTTTTTAGTGCCTTCATAAATCTACTGATAATGCCAACACTATAAGCCAAATCAGGTCTTGTATTGCACAAGTACCTTAATGAGCCTACCATCTGTCTGAACATAGTAGCATCAACTAGTTCACCTTCATCTTTCAGACTTAATGTCAAGCCTGCTTCTGCTGGAGTAGCTGCAACATTGCACTCAACCATCTTAAACTTCTTCAATACATCTTCTGCATACTTAGATTGATGCATGATGATCCCAACTTCAGTTTCTTTGAACTCTATGCCAAGAAAGTATGATAAGAGTCCCAAGTCAGTCATCTCAAACTGCTTCATCAACAATTTCTTCACTCCTTCTATTTCAATTACATTGCTGCCAATGATTAACAAATCATCAACATAGAGACATAGAATAGTCAATTTAGCTTCAGATTTTGACTCCACATAGACTCCATGTTCTGAGGGACATTTTACAAAACCAATTTCTGTTAAAACACTATCAATCTTCTTGTTCCAGGCTCGGGGGGCTTGTTTTAGGCCATATAAGGCCTTTCTCAATATGTAAACTTTTGATTCCTGACCAGTGACCTTGAACCCTTGTGGTTGCTCAATATAGACCTCCTCTTCAAGTGGTCCATTCAAGAAAGCTGACTTTACATCTAATTGGTACATTGACCAATTTCTCAAGCATGCCATAGCTGCCACAAATCTCACAGTTTCTATCCTTGCTATAGGAGCAAAGATTTCTCCATAATCAACTCCTTCTTTCTGCAAAAATCCCTTTGCAACTAATCTGGCCTTGTGCTTGATTACTTCTCCATTTGGATTTATTTTCAGCTTGTATACCCATTTCACTGCTATAGGCTTTTTCTTCTTTGGTAGTGGCACCAGCTCCCAAGTTTCATTCTTTTCTATAGAACACAATTCTTCTTTCATAGCAGTAACCCAATTAGGATTTTGTAGGGCCTCATCAAATCTTACAGGTTCAGTTCCTGCAAGCCCTATGTGGAAGGTCACCTTCATCATCAAGCCCTATGTTCAAGTTCCTCATCAAATCTTAAGGTCACCTTCATCAGTGATTTGCTTATCTATGTAGACTTCACAGTCCCTTAGAGCTTGTGGAAGTTTCCTAGCCCTATGTGGTCTTCTTTGATTAGATTCAGCTGTATGTAGTTCCATAGGCTCTTCATCATCACTGCTCACGTCACTAGGATCACCAATTTTGACTTGAATTTTGGATGTCTCTGTCACAAAATTATTCTTCCATTCATAATCTTTCTGCTCATCAAATATGACATCCCTACTAATCACCGCTTGTTCATTTTTGGGATCAAACAGCCTGTAGCCTTCAATTGAATGATAGCCAAGGAAAATCATCAACTCAGCTTTGTCATCAAGTTTCTTCCTAAGCTGGTCAGGTACATGTTTGTAGCACAAGGATCCAAAGATTCTGAGATGAGAAATATCAGGCTTGGTGTTTGTCCAAGCTTCTTCTGGTGTGATGCCCTTCAATCTGCTGGTAGGACACCTGTTGAGCACATAGACAGCTGCAGAGGCAGCTTCACTCCATAGAGAGTGGGGAAGGTTCTTTGTCTTCAACATGCATCTGACCATATTCATTATGGTTTTGTTCCTCCTTTCTGCAGCACCATTATGATGTGGAGTGTATGGTGGTGTGTGCTCATGAATTATTCCTGCTGTATCACAAAACTCAACAAATTCTTTTGAGGTGTATTCTCCACCTGCATTAGTTCTCAAGGTTTTGATAAAGCTTCCACATTGTTTTTCAACAATAGCTTTAAATTTTTTGAATGTACTAAACACTTCACTTTTCTTTTGATCATATAAATCCATGTTTTTCTAGTCAAGTCATCAATGAAAGTTATGAAATACCTGCTCCCTCCAAGTGATTGAACCTACAATGGCCCACATACATTTGAGTAGATAATTTCAAGCTTCTGTTTTGACTTTACTGGAACAAAAGCTTTGAAAGGATTTCGAGTTTGCTTGCCCTCCAAACAGTTTCTGCACCTATCAGCAATTGCTTTCAATTTTGGAATCCCTCTTGCCATCTCATGCATGTGACTTAGGTCTTTGAATTTCAAGTGACCAAGCCTGTGGTGCCATAACCATTCAGCCTTACTTGCAGTTGTAAGTAGACAGTTGTGTTCCAATACTTGTATGGCTACTATAAAGTTTCTATTCTTGGACAAAGGGGCTTTCAATATCAATCTCTCCTGTTGATCATAGACTTTCATCATTTTGTCTGCCATTGACATTTTGTAGCCTTTTTCCAAGAGTTGGCCTAGACTCAGCAGGTTACATTCCATTCCAGGAACATAGAGTACCTCTTCAATGCAGGATTCTTTGCTATCTTTCCTCTTGATTAGAACTTTCCCAATACCACCAGTGACTAGTGTACTTCCATCTGCAAATCTGACCTTATTCTTTCTTTTTTCATCAAGATCAAGAAACCAGTCTTTGTGGCCTGTCATGTGTGTTGAAAAACCTGTATCCAAGTACCAATGATCTTCATTATCACCATTGAACTTGGTTGTAACCATCAACAATACATGTTCTGAATCTGTGTCTTCTTCAGCAGCAAGTTGTGCCTCATCATTTTGTTCTTTGTCTTTATACCAACATTCATTAGAATAATGTCCCTTCTTTCCATAGCAATAACATTCAACATTCTTCTTATCCCAATTCTTATTTCCTCTTCTTCCTCTTGAGCCTGTAAAGCCACCTCTTTTCTGTACTGAACCACCATTCTTCTGCTCAGATTTTGATTTCCAGTTCCCTTTAGACTGATTTCCTCCTCTCCCTCTTGAGTTCTTGAATCTGCCTCTACCTCTTTTGGATTGATTACTTTTAGCAGAACCATTTCTTGGATTATTCTGAACCTGAAGAGCTTGTTCAGAACCTTTGTCTGCAACCCTCTCTTGAAGTCTTTGCTCATGTGCTTCAAGTGAACTTTGTAATTCATCTACTGTTAGGGACTCAAGATTCTTAGATTCCTCAATTGCAACCACAATGTGATCAAATTTTGGAGTCAAGGTTCTTAGAATCTTCTCAATTAACATCAAATCTGAAACTTTCTCACCACAACCCTTCATTGAATTCACAAGAACCTGCATTCTGTTGAGATAGACACCTACATTTTCACTTTCTTCCATCTGTAACAGCTCAAACTGTCTTCTGAGGGTTTGGAGCCTCACTCTCTTCACCTTTTCATCAGCAGAGTAAGCTTTGTCCAGGATGTCCCATGCCTCTTTTGCAGAAGCTGCTGCTGCTGCAATCTTCTCAAAGTGAGGATCATCAACACATTGATGCAAGATGACTAAGGCTTTGCAGACCTTCTTCTTTAATTCCTTGGCACCCACTTTCTGAGTTTCTGAAGCTCCTTCCTTGGAGACTTCTATGCCATTCTCAACATCCATCAAATCTTGAAATCCAAGAAGTGCCTTCATCTGAACATGCCATCTACGGTAGTTCTTCCCAGTGAGAACAGGGAGATTCGCGGGAAAGTGACCATTGGAAGCCATAATTGAATAAGCTAGATCCCTTCTTGATCGAACCAAAGCTCTGTGATACCACTGTTAGGCCAAGATTGATTTCTTGCAAATACCTGCTTGGGGAAGAAGAATTTGGTACAGGATAAGAAAAACAGAAACACACTTCTCATTGAATTATTAACAGCTGTTTATACAAGTATGTCAATATAACTACCAACAATTACAACTAACTTTTTTCAAACCAATAAACTAACTAATTCAGTTATTGTTTACCAAATCAGAATTATTGCTAACATAGACTCCACTGGCTTTGTCAATTATGGTTATACCGTTGTAGCTGAAATTCCAATTGGTCAGAATTAGTCCCAATGCGTAACAAGATTAATGTGAACACTTCTACAGATTTTAGGATGGGAAAGTTGATTCGTGATCCCGAATTTTTTCAAAATGTTGTAGATCATGGTGGGATCTTCAATTTGACATCAAAGGCTGAATTGCCTGGGGAAAGCAATTATACTGAAATTTATCAAATTGAAGGCCACAACTTACAGCTCATGTGACATCTCTGTTAATGTTACTGCTAAGAATGTTGATTCCAAATGCATATCCAAGATCAAGCTATATAGTTGCGAAGCATGCACCCAGTATTTTATGCACATGTAGTGATACAAGTAGTATTATTATTAAGTTAGGAAATTTCTCATAGTTAAGTCAATCTCATCTCTATATCTATATATTGGTTAATAGTTGGTCACTTCATGTCATCAGTATTAGTCAAAAGCCGAACTTTATATAGTAGCAAATTGCGTCATTATTAGTCTCAAATAATAGGAATGATTCATTTTTCACTTTCTTTTTCAATGAATTGCATGGCTTTTCTTATATTAATTACCTTATATTTTTTTTTACATTTTTAAATTTTAAAGATTATTACATAAATTTATAGTCAAATATAATTTTTTTAAATTATCATGTTAAGATTTTTGTAATTATAATTTATGTATCGTCTTCTGGGGTAGAACTCGGACTTGGGTCTGTGTCAGCAGGAGAGAAGTCAGATCTAGATCCGGGTCGCAGAGGCTTGAATCCGAGTTGAACCCAGGGGGGGTGTACCTGCAAAGGGACTCCGACGCGCAAGTCAGATAAGTAAAACAGTCAAGGGATTGACTTAGTAAGATTGCGTACCTTATGATCTGTCAATGTTCTCTATTTATAGGGGCTAGTCTTGTATAAATAGGGTAAGTGGGCATAAATATAAAAGGAGTAAGTATAGCAGATACAATAAAGTAATTTAGAGATATTATAATTATATGTCATAATTATAGATATCGTCATTAAATGTCATATAATTATAGATATGATAATTATATTGTATGTGGGCCATTTTGGCAATTGGGCTTTAGGTTAAGACCGTAACAGAAGCCCCCCAGTTCTTGTCAACTTGATAGAGTTGGCTTTGAGCTTATGAATTCTTTTGTTACGTCTGAGACGACATGCATGACTCTGGGTGGCCTCAACAATCTTCTGATCTTTGGTCGAGACCGGTTTTAAGACATGAGTGCATCGAGTAATGCAGTTCGAGACGTTTTTGGTGACTTTTCATCCCTGAAAGTTGAGATCCGGGATAGATGATGGGGGCCGAGCCGGGTCTCTTGACAGTTGAAACGCTGCAACATTTCAGTTTCTCTGAAGTGTTTGTGACATTTCGCCTCCCAGGTGATGTGTCGTTTCCTGACAGGGTCGCGACGATTCAACTTCCTGGGCCGCAGGGGGTTATGGGCCTTTTCGGTCCTATAAATAAGTGGCGAAGTTTCGCCATTTCGTTACTTTATTTTGGATTTGCTCTCTCCTTCTGTTTGTGAAACCAATACAAATCTAGAACCGACTTTCATACGTCAACTCGTACTCAGGATCCGACTAACAGGTATTTCTTTTCCTTTTCTTTCTTTATTTTGTGCAAATGAGTGATAATGGGTCTTTGGAAGTTTTGTCCGGGAAACCTGAGTCATGGGTATCTCGGAGTCGGTGATCTTGTGGGGAAAATGAGAGTTTTAGTCCTGAGGTAGTCGAGGTGTTGAGGCGGTGGAACATTACCCCTGGGGGGGCTGTTCGGACCGAGATGAATAGGACTTCGGTAAAATCCGAGACGGATTCGTATGATTCCATTTTCGATTGGTCCGAGTCGGGTGCTAGTCGTCTCGGTTCTGATGAAGGTAGTTGTTATACGGCCTCTGCAGGTGTTGAAATGACTGAGGCTCGTGACGAAGATTATTTCGTGCCTATGTGGGCGGATAGGTATAGGTGGGTGGATCCGGAGGTTCTTGGTACCTGCTCTCTATATAGACCCGGCTGCCCAGAGCATACTCAGGAGCGTCTGTTTGATTTGGAGGTGTTTGACTCGGCTGAGATGAAGGAAAAGTATAATGTGGTGATTCCCCCAAGAGGGAGCCGGGTTTGTCATTTGTCCGAGACCAACACCCCATTTTTGTACACCTATGACTTCTTTCATTCTAAGGTGAAGTTGAGGCTTCCTTTCACTGATTTTCAAGAAAGGGTGCTCATGTATTTGAGGTGTGCTCCTTCGCAATTACATCCCAACTCGTGGGCCTTCATTAGGTGCTTTGAGTTGAGAGTGGCCGAGTTCGGCTTCTCCCCTTCTGTAAAGTTATTTTTTCATTTCTTCCTAGTGTTGAAGAAGCACCCTAAGGGGAAGAAGACCGAGACGTTAAAAAGTTGGATTTCGCTGCGGGGGCATAAGGATCGTAAGTTGATAACGCCTTATGCTGAGTCGGCCAAGAGGGGGAGTATGACCTTTAAACAAGAGTTCTTCCAAGTACAGGCGGCTGAGGGTGTGAAGCCGTTTTGGGAGGAAAGGTCTTCTAATACCCCAAGATTTCCTATTTACTAGAGTGAGAGGCACTTTGATAGGAAAATGTCTGACTATGAGGTTGCTGAGTCGGCTCTTTCCCCACAAGATGCGGCGGTGAGGACATTGTTGATGAAGTCGGTTGAGGAGTGTGGGCTTTTTTCATCTAAGAAAATTTTAGATGGCTTGACTTGCAGTGTCGGTTCAAGAATTGGTGAGGCTTGTATTTCTTGCATGTAAATTAATTTTATTTCTATCTCGGCTAACTTTTACTCTCTGGTTTGTAGCTTCGTAGGCCAACGCTGTGCTTAAACAGCTGAGGGTCTGCAAAATGCACAGAATGCTAATGCTGGTCCTCAAGATGATGTGCATGTTGATATTGACTTTACTCAGCAAGCTGGCCAGCCGACTCTAGGTGGTAGTCAGCCAACTCAGGATGTGGATCGTGGGGACGGCAGTGAGGAGCCTCGTCCTCAGAAGAAGAAAAAGTCTGCTAAGGGTAAGAAGAGGCTCAGGACTAAAGAGTCTTCTGGAGAGTCGGGTGTCAACCTGTATGACTCAGAGGAAGAATTGGATACTCCTGAGATAGATCGAATCTTGTATAACCCTTTTCTTAAGTCGGTCCATGATAACGTGCCGATTATTGAGCATCTGGGGGATGTGGAGCGTCAGTGCCTTCAGCATGCTGCATTTTTGAGACACATGCGGCTGGATGTTGTGCCATCTTTTGACCGAGTCAATTCAGACTTGGATGCTCGAACGACGGAGAGGGATACTGCATTGGTGGATCTAAAGGCTGCACAGGAGGCATTGGGTACTGAGAAAAAGGAGAAGTTGAAATACAAAGGGTATTTCAAGGCGGCCAAGGAGAAGAATAAGACTCTTGAGGCTGAGATAGCCCAGCTGAAGGCCGAGTTGGAGAAATTGAAGGTGGCTCCTCCAGCGTCCGGGATGACTGAGGAGGTCGTGACTGATCTTGTGAAGAAGAATTTACAAAAGGCTCAGGCTAAGTTAAATGAAGAAAAAGTCGGCCTTGTGAAGCTTTCTGAGCAGATTTGCAAGGCTTCTTTCGGGAATGCTGTGGCGCAATTGGGAATTCTAAATCCCGGTCTGAAGGTGGATGGGACTTCAGCCGAGTATGATGTCTTCCAGGGGAGGATTTGCTGGGTCGACATGGAGAAAAAGATATATGTTGATGCTGCCTCTGGAGAGGAAGTCGGCCCGTAAGAAGAATGATTTCCCCTTGTAACCAAGGTTTTTTAATTCCAAACTTTGATTAAATTCAATTCCGTACTCTGAGTTTAATGCTTATTCTTTTTGGGCTATTCTCTTTGGGCTGTGTTTTAACTTTCTCGTTGTGTTGTTATTGCTTGTTATTCTGGCAAGTCTTATACTTTACTTTGTCGGGCCTTACGTTTTTAACGTTAGTACGTTTTTAACGTTTTGATCTCAGACTAGCGCTTTTAACGTTAGTACGCTTTTAACGCTTTTATCTCGGACTCGCGCTTTTAACGTTAGTACACTTTTAACGCTTTATCTCGGACTCGCGCTTTTAACATTAGTACGCTTTTAACGCTTTATCACGGCCTCGCGCTTTTAATGTTAGTACGCTTTTAATGCTTTTATCTCGGACTCGCGCTTTTAACGTTAGTACGCTTTTAAAGCTTTTTGGATTTGTGACGTTCGGGTTAGAGAACTCATGTTATGAAGAAACTTCATAATTCAAGGCCGAGATGCTCTTCGCACCCGGATTTATTAATATTAGATTTCAACGACCGAGACGCTCTTCGCGTCCGGTTTTTAACAAAATGAATTGAAATGAAATTTCCTAAGTGTAATTACTCCTTAAGAATAGTAAGTCCTGAGCTTGTCCAAGTTCCAAAATCTTGGTACGACTTTTCCCTCAAGTGTTTCTATCTTGTATGCTCCATTCCCGGTTGCCTCGGTGACCCTATAAGGGCCTTCCTAGTTTGCTGCAAGTTTTCCTTGAGCTGCATTCTTGTTGCTAATGTCGGCTCTACGCAAGAAAAGATCTCCAGGTTGGAAGTGTCTGGCCATCACTTTGGCATTGTGCGGCGTTTTGAGGCGTTCTTTCAGTGTTGAGTCTCGGATGTGTGCCACTACCCGAGTTTCATCCAAGAAGTCTAGCTCCTCAAGTATGGCTTTATCGTTGGTGTCTTGGTCAAAATTTTCTACCCTCCAACTCGGTTCTCCAATTTCGACTGGGATAAGTGCTTCAGTCCCATAGGTAAGTCGGAAAGGAGTTTCGTTGGTAGATGACTACGGAGTGGTCCGATATGCCCAGAGCACGTGATCGAGTTGCTCCACCCAGTTACCTTTGGCGTTGTCTAGTCTGCGTTTAAGGGCTTTGAGGATCACCTTGTTCGCAGACTCGGCCTGCCATTGGTTTGAGGATGTTCCACCGAAGCGAAATGGTGCTTGATCTTCAATCCTGATAAGAGCTCTTTGAACCTCTTATCAGTGAATTGGGTTCCATTGTCCGTGATTACGGATTGAGGGATCTCGAACCTGGAGATAATGTTCTTGTAAAAGATCTTTTGGACCTTGGTTGAAGTGATTGTAGCAAGGGGTTCTGCCTCGATCCACTTGGTGAAATAGTCAACTGCTACCACCAAGAATTTGACTTGTCCTGGAGCAGGTGGAAAAGGACCGAGTATGTCAATTCCCCATTGGTGGAAAGGCCAAGGGACCGACATGGTAGTCAGTTCAGATGAAGGTAGGTGGTGGATGGGATCATTCTTCTGGCATACTTCACACTTTTTGACGTAGCCCATGGAGTCTTGAACCAGAGTCGGCCTGTAATACCCAGCTCTGAGAGCTTTTCTTGCAAGTGTTCTTCCCCCTTGGTGGTTTCCACAGCCGCCTTCATGTAACTCGGCCAAAATATACCTGGCTTCATTTGCATTGACACAGTTGAGCAGAGGGGTTGAGAATCCCTTTTTGTACAGCTTTTCTTGGACGACCGTGAAACGAGATGCTAGTCGTCTCAATTTCTTGGCTTCTTTCTTATCTTCAGGGAGTGTACCCATCAAGATGTAAGTTTTAATAGGGGTCATCCATGAGTCGGATTCTTCAATCTTCAAGATGGACGGTTCTGAGATCCTTGGAGTTGAGACGACTTCTTGGAGGACTGACTTGTTATTCCCCAGCTTCTTGGTACTTTCCAGTCTGGATAGAATATCGGCCCTGGTGTTCTCGGCTCTGGGGACGTGTTGGAAGATGATTTCTTCAAACTGGTCGCTTGATAACTTCACCTTTTCCAAGTACCTCTATAGCAATGGCTCATTTGCTTGATATTCCCCTTTGATCTGAGATACCATCAGCAGGGAGTCACTGCATACTAGGACTTTTTGGGCCCCTACTTCCTTTGCCATCAATAGTCCAACAATGCATGCTTCATATTCTGCCTGGTTATTTGAAGTGTGGAACTCAAACTTCAGGGATTTTTCAATGCAGACTCCGTTGGGTCCTTCCAAGACTATCCCGGCTCCAACACCTTTTTTGTTAGATGAACCATCCACGAAAACGGTCCATTCAGAACTGGGGGAATCATCAGGGGGGTCATTTCAGCGACAAAGTCAGCCATAATTTGACTTTTAAGAGCAGTGCGACCTTCGAAGTGAATATCAAACTCGGACAACTCCAAAGCCCAAGTCATCATGTGCCTTGAGAGGTTTGGTTTGTGAAGGACGAGTCTGAGAGGTAAGTCGGTTCGCACTGTGACTTTGTGTCCCTGGAAGTAGTGTCGCAGTCTGCGGGCAGTAGTCAAGATGGCCAAAGCAATCTTTTCCAACTTCTGGTATTTCAATTCGGCCCCCTGGAGTGCTTTGCTGTTGAAGTAGATGGGAAATTGGTTGCGCCCCTCTTCTTTAATCAAAACCGAACTTACGGCCTGGTTGGTTATGGAAATATAGAGGTATAGGTGTTCCTCTGGAGCCGGTTTGACTAAGATTGGGGGGTTTGCTAATGTTTGCTTGAGCTGCTGAAAGGCGGCTTCGCATTCACTGGACCAGGTGAAAGGTTTACCCTTGCGAAGGAGTTGGAAAAAAAGGAAGAGATGTTGAGGCCACTTTGGGGATGAATCGACTGAGAGCGGTGACCCTCCCGTTAAGCTGCTGTATTTCTCTGATGCAAGTCGGACTCTTCATATCCAATATGGCCTTACACTTGTTCGGATTTGCTTCCACTCCTCTGGTGGTTAGGAGGAATCCCAGGAAGTGTCCTGATGGAACGCTGAACGAGCACTTGAGGGGTTGAGTCTCATGTTGTGCTTTCTGAGGCGGTCGAAGACTGACTCTTATTCGGCCACATGGTCGTTTCCTTCCGTAGTTTTAGCTATGATGTCGTCTATGTAGACTTCAACAATTTTTCCGATCATATCTCCAAAGACTTTGGTCGTCATTCTCTGGTATGTGGCGCTGACATTCTTCAAACCGAAGGGCATCATGGTGTAGCAGTAAATACCTTTGTCGGTGATGAATGCTGTCTTCTCCTCATCGTCTCGGTCCATAGGGATTTGGTTGTAGCCTGAGTAAGCGTCCATGAAAGACAACCAACGATATCCCGATAAATTGTCGACCAGCTGGTCGATGTTGGGAAGTGGGAAAGGATATTTGGGGCAGGCTTTATTCAGATCTGTATAATCCACGCACATTTTCCCTTTGCCATTTGATTTTTTTACGAGGACAACGTTGGATAACCAGGTGACATATTTGCACTCTCTGATGAACTTGGCTTTAAGGAGTTCTTCTACTTGCTGATTTGCTGCCTGTTGTCTTTCAAGGCCGATTTTCCTCTTCTTCTGGGCGACTGGCTTAGCATTGGGTTCAATGGACAGTTTGTGACAGCAGAAATTGGGGTCAATGCCTGGCATGTCGGCTGCAGTCCATACGAACAGATCAGAGTTTTTGGAAAGCAACTTCTTCAGTTTCTCTTCCATGGTGGGGTCCATGTCACAGCCGATTTTAGTCGTCTGTTCAGCAGAGGTCCCAATCTGATATGGTTTTGTCTTCGCAGCCGGTTCAATTCTGTCTCGTCCCTTGGGATCAGAGTCGGCTCTGGGGTCGAGATCAATCATGTGAACTTGGCCTCTGGATGGTGTCTTTTCATGCTGAGACGTGGGTAGGGTGGTCAGAGCAGCATTGTAACACTTTCTTGCTTCTTTCTGGTCTCCTTGAACCGTGATCACTTTGCCATCGCAACCAGGGAACTTCATAACCAAGTGTTTGGTGGAGATGATTGCTCCTAGGGCGTTCAAAGACGGTCGTCCGAGTATGGCGTTGTATAGACTGGACAATCTACTATTAAGAACTTGGCAGAGACGACCTTGTTCTCGGTTTCAGAACCGACCCTGAGTGTAGTCTGAAGGTATCCCTTGGGTTGAATCCTTTCTCCAGAGAAGCCCACCAGATCTCCCGAGTAGGGTAAGAGTGATTATGGGGGTAGCAGTAGTTGGGTATAGGTTCTGTAGAAGAGGATGTCGGCTGAGCTGCCCTGGTCTACAAAGATGCGTCCGACATCGCCGCCTCCTATCAGAGATCAGATCACAAAAGGATCGTCATGGTCCACCACATCATAAAAAAAGTCTTCATCCGAGAAGGTGATGACCGGGTTTGGGAGTTTCTTTGTCACTATCTTCATGTCGGTTTGGTCGAAACTGTAGACTTCCCGGAGGTGCCTCTTTCTTGCATTGTTTGATGATCCTCCACCAGAAAATCCTCCTGAAATCATGTTGATTCTTACCCTTGGTGTGGTTTGGGTAGTGGGATTGTTGGGACCGACTTTGTCATCCTTGTTGTCATATTTCTTGGGGGATGCAGAACGCTTCCGTTTCTTGTCATTCCCTCCATCTGGGCTGGGGGACCTCTTTTGTTCCTCATACTTTCGGTATCCTCCCTGTGACCGGTTCTTTTTTACGTAACGTCCAAGTCGGCCATCTCGGATGAGTTGCTCAATGAGATCTCGCAGTTGTATACATTCATCAGTATTGTGCCCATAACCTTCATGGAAAGAGCAGTACTTGGACTTGTCTTTTTGAGTTGATGCTTTGAGTGCTGGGGATTTGGGTATGTCAGCCAACTCAGTGTGCATTACTTCCTTCAGGATTTTTCCCGGGTTGGTGTTCAGGGGTGCATAATTATTGTATCGACCTTTGGGGGGCCGACGTTGGTCTTGATGATGATGTCCTCTATCCTTCCCTTTATGTCGGTCATGATAGGAGTCTCGTTCCTGTCCTCGGTGGGTATCATGTTTGGCGGCTACGGCCAAATGAGCTTCTCGTCCCACGTACTTGTGCGAACGTTGTCTAAACTGCTCCATGGACCGGACCGGCTCTTCTGATAAGGAGACTGCGAGGGGTGAACCTGGTGAGAGGGCCGATACGGCGCATACAAGCTGCACGTTCTCGGCTAGGTCCGGGATGAGGGCACACTCTTTGTAAAACCGGGATAGAAAAGTTCTAAGTGGTTCGTCTTTATTCTGCTTGACCTTGGCCAGCGTAAACTGATCCCTGGGAATTTCAGTGGAAATTGTAAACCTCCCAGGAAGGTATGCTGCATATCATCCCAGGAATCTATGGAACCCAGGGGGAGGGTTTTGAACCAGGCTAGGGCTTCTCCCTTCAGTGTCCTAGGGAACGAGCGGCAGATGACAGCCTCGGGGGCGCCAATGAAGAGCATCTCATTGGTGAAGGTGTCCAGATGTTTGACCAGGTCTGTTGTGCCATTGAACGATTCGATGGGAAGTGCTCTTCTGTACTGCTCGGGTACCTCGACCCGGACTAGCCTTTTGGAGAATGGATGCCTGAAAGGGGTTGGCTGGACCGTGGTTCTTAGCTATTGGACCTCCTGATGATCTCGGTCTGATGCCGGCCAAGACTGGATAGTGGGTTGAGGGTTTATGCTGCGCTCCAAGTGTCTTAGGCGCTCCTCAAGGTGAATTACGGACGGGTTGCCAGCTGCCCTTGGGTGTGATTCATGGGATTGGTGTTGGCGTTGCTCCTGAAGTTCTCTGACCTGGGCCTCGAGGCGCAGAATAACTTCGTCTCGGGGATCAGGCTGATGATCTCTTTCGCGCTGTTCGATTTCCATCTGAGGTTGTGAAGTCCCTTCTTGTTCAGCTAAACCGTCTCTGGCTCCGAGATCCTCAACCCATCCTTCGGGTGTTGGCTGAGGACGGAGCCGTGTTTGCTGACGACGTGTGGTGACCGTCATGCTGGAGAGGGGGAGACCCTCCTTCTAGCGCCAAATGTTCTGGGGTAGAACTCGGACTTGGGTCTGAGTCAGCAGGAGAGAAGTTGGATCTGGATCCGGGTCGCAGAGACTTGAATCCGAGTTGAACCCAGGGGGTGTACCTGCAAAGGGACTTCGACGCCCAAGTCAGATAAGTAAAACAGTCAAGGGATTGACTGAGTAAGATTGCGTACCTTATGATCTGTCAATGTTCTCTATTTATAGGGGTTAGTCCTGTATAAATAGGGTACGTGGGCATAAATATAAAAGGAGTAAGTATAGCAGATACAATAAAGTAATTCAGAGATATTTTAATTATATGTCATAATTATAGATATCGTCATTAAATGTCATATAATTATAGATATGATAATTATATTGTATATGGGTCATTTTGGTAATTGGGCCTTAGGTTAAGACCGTAACATATCGTATGATAGACATGTGTTAGAAAAGAACAGAATAAGACATATATTTTGTTCTACACTTGATACATATTAAAAATTGAATAAAATAGAAAATATGATTGAAAAAGTGGTACATTTTAATTTTCAGAAAAATAGTGATACTAAAGAAAATATATAGAAAATGTGGTGCTTTTTTTTTTAATCTTGTCTCTAGTTCTTAGAGATGATATTATGAAACTTGAAAATAAAATATATAAAAGGATGAAATATTTTATAGATATTTTAAAACACACACATATAAATTGTGAAGATGAGATTCATTTAAGGGTAGGGATCAAGTAAATTGTGAAGCAAATAAAAAATATTACGTGAATTAAGATATCTCATCATTTTGTGTATGTGAATTTAAAGATTTTATGTGAAAATTTTAAATTTATAAATTTGAAAATAATCACAGAAAATATTGACATTAAAGAACATGCAAATTTATAATTAACTAGTATATTTACCTGTAATACGCGGATAAATGTATATTTTTATTTAATTAAAATTAAAATTATAATAAATTAATATATTTTTTAAATTTAAAGAATAAAATAATTTTAGATATTTTTTAATTTTAAATTCTAATTCTAATAGTATATTATATTTTACTATTAAGATTTAATTTACAATATCATTTGATAATAAGATATAATAAAAACAAATAAAATCATAAAGATAGAATAAATATTTATGTATTGAAAAAAAGATTGAAGGACAAGATTTTGAATCTTATTAAATTTTAAATTTTAAGATTATCATTTATTAGCATTAATTAAAGATTTAAATAGAATGTGAGAGAAAATTAGTATCGATAATTGAGAGGAAGAATCACACTCTCACAAGTGTGAGTAGAATTCACCATCCAATGAGAAAAGGTGAGAGAATATAAAAAATCATTGAGAGGGAGAGTAGAGGCTCACTCTCCAAATTAAGGTCTCAAAATTATAATATAGAAAGTTGATTTAATTTAAGTGATATTATTTAAGAAAAAATAAAACATATAAAACAATAATAAAATGTACTTATTACAAAAAAAACATCATGTGATATATTTAATATAAAAGACATCATGTGATATATTTACAGTAAGAATAAATTAGAAAAGAATCCTATAAGATGATGACTCAAATTTAAAATGATTTATAATCACGTATAATCATATAAACACATTGTTGCCAACATGTGTTAATCTAAGTGGAAGGGGTTGAATCTTGGATATATGCGTATGAAAAAACAACTGTTGAAAGGTTCTCTGCTTTGGCGTCTAATAATACCTGAGAGATTAGTCTTCCACCTATCGGATTGGAGAATATTTTGAGATACAAACAAAATATAAATACATTGTTAAATTTTGTCCACTGCATCCTTTTACTTTTTTAAAGTAAAAAAACATCCAAATTAGTAATGCTAGATTGCACACATTTATTTATTGGTTCAAGAGGAATGGGGTTTGGTTATTATTAACCTTCAATGTTTTAAAAATCGAATCGGTAATTAAATCGGTGAAGGCACTGGTTCACGATTCAATGGTTGAATCGTAGTCGCACCGGTATTAATTAAATATATATTTTAAATATTATATAATATTTTAATTAATAAAATAACACAAAATTATAAGAAATTAAGATATATGAAGTTATAAATTTGTTTAAATAACCTTGTTATTAGATTTATAAAACAAAAAAATAAAAAATTGGTAAAATAATAAATATCTATGTGTAATTCTCAAACATATGTTTTTATTTATCTTAAAAGTATTTTAAATTAAATAAAAATAAAAAATAAAAAATATTTTTTTAAAAAGACCGGTTCAACCAGTTTTGACCGATTTTACCGGTTTACTAGGTTTCTAACCGGTTTTTTGCAGCACCGGTTCTTTGGTTTGTTTAAACCGGACACCGGGGCGGTTCATCGAATTACCAGTCGGACTGACCGGTTCGGTCCAATTTTCAGAATAAAGATTAACCCTTTGTTTGGAATTAGCAATTCAGGAAGGAAAAAGTCGAGGAAGAGTGAATAACAGTAGAGGGAGTCCAATTAAGTGATTTAGCAGGAGGTTGGAGTGGAACGGGTTAAAAATAGTGTGGGCCCCATGAAAAGTTGGTTCTCTTCCAAATGAGAAGAAAGTTGACCATTTGTGCTTACACTCAGTTAAATATCTGATTTACCCTTGTGAGTATGCCCTAATATTTTCGGAAAAATAGACAACGCCTCCTGTCTCTGTAACTCATCTCGTGCAGCCACCTTCATTCTAGGGGTGGCAAACAAACCCGCACCTGCGGGTGACTCTTAACGGGTTTTTGAACTACCTGCGTATAAACAGGGCACAGGTGGGTTCAATGGTACCCGTGCCCGCGAGTACCCATATATATGAAATTACATATATACCCTTGACTGATATATATATACATATAATATAATATTAATTAATATATTAATAATTTTAAAACCTAATTCAACAATCAACATACTCAATTACTCATCTGAAATCTGAATCTGAAGGTGTGTAACCCTAGCCGCTAACAGTCCCATTTCCCAACAGCTCAATCTTCTCAGCCCCTTTCCTCCAGAACGTCCACGACCATCGTCCCACCCCGATATAATAATTAAATAATTTTAATGATATTATTAGTTAAATAATAAAGGTAAACTTATATATTTTTCTTAAAATATAATATAGTTCTTAAGTTTCTTATTTTTTTTAGGATTATCATTGTCTATATATACATATTATTTGAATTAGAATATATTAGATATATATGACTTATTAAGAATATGTATTTAAGTTATAAAAAATAAAGAAAAAAATGAATAATATAGAAGGTGAAATCCCCGTGGGTATGGGTTGGGTTTCATAATTTTATACCTGCTCCCTTTAAATCCAAACTCGCCCCGACTTTTACGGGGGCGGGGATGAGAAGATCAAAACCCGTCCCATTGCCATGCCTAGTCGTGCGTCTGCGTCTCCTGCGTCGCGTGTCTACGTCTCTGAGTGTCTCTGTCTGTGTCTGTTTGATCTGCGTCAAGTTAGAACCCTTGATGAATTTATGCATGTATTTACCTTATTTGTTAGTTGGACTGGTAATCATGACTAACTGGTCCAGTATTTTTGAATGAATATGAATGTTAGTTGGAATGAATTTCTGAATGTATTTTTTAATGAATAATTACTGATAGTTAGTTAGGTGTTTTTATGATTATGAATAACAAAAGAAGTAACAACTAATAATAAAGGATAGGAAGAGGAAGCTACGGGGATACAGAATGAGCCAATGAGAAAAGACAATTTTTGAGTCTTTAAAGAGGTTGTCTTTCTTTTTATATTATCTATCAGAAATTATTTATAAATAGAATAGAACCAACAATAAATGGACTCACAGGCAGGCAAGAGTCAAGGTCTGAAAACTGAAAAGATACAAAAGAAAGATGATGGTGTGTAACATGAAGGCTGGCTTGTGGACTCTGGCAGTGTTCTTAAACTATTAGTAGTGATCAAAATTAGAAAACAATAACCAAATTAAAAGGATTTTTCTTCATAAACATATGTACATCATATAATATGTAACAAATATGAGATCATGAAGTCTTAAGTCACTCCAACACTAGAAGCTAAAACAGTCAACAGTTCTCCATGCCCAAAGTTGATATTTGAATCATATATTTGATTATGTTATGTCATAACTCACTTTATACTTTGCATACCTTCTGCCATTTTTATATTTATATGGTTTCAAATTTACTTGTAGGATGTCTCATGAGCAAGACACTACTTTTATCCCTACCGTTGATGGGAAAGAGCAAGGTCTATCACCCAATATGGATATGGATCAAATGTGGGTGGATCAAATGTAGGTGGATCACATGACATTTCTATGAATATAGCAACTCAAAATGAGTCTCAAAGCTCAATGCTAAGTGGAATGAAATTTAATTGAAGGAAGCAAACTTCAGATGTTTGGAACCCTTTTAAGAAGCAGAAGATAGATGGAAAATGGAAAGCTATTTGCAAAACAAGGAACGACACACTTGAGAAGCCACTTTAGGTGTTGCAAGCTTCGAACAACTCGAGATATAAGGCAAGCATTTCTTAAGATTGAGAAAAAAGGAATGAAACCAATCTTATTGGTTGTTTTGCTTTTAATCAAGACATAACAAGGCGTGCACTTGCAAAGATGATAGTTGCATATGAGTACTCAATGGCGATGGTTGATCACATGTTTTTTTTAGAGAATTTCTACTAGTTGTGGCACCTTTATTTAAAGAGTTTCTCATAACACTATCAAGAGACATAATGAAGATTTATAACGAAGAGAAAGAGAATACAATGAAGTTATTGTCAAAGAATCAAAGTCGAGTTGCAATCACGACCGATATGTGGACTTCTAGTAATTAAAATTTAGGCTATAAGGCGGTCATAGGTCACTTCATTGATGACTCATGGACCCTACAAAGTCTACTTGGAAGGTAATACCACTGAACTTTCTCATTGATTGTCCCAATTCTTTTTTTTTTTGTTCTGTCGAAAACAACATTAGTGTTGAAAATTTCATTTGATTGTTAGGTTCATTTATGTGCCTGCTCCTCACACTAGTGAAGTTCATGCTAATATCTTAATTAAATGCTTGTTCGATTGTTAGGTTAATTTCACTACAAATGATATTATGATTAAGCATCTTTTAGATAACCTTTTGCCTAAGTCACTTGTTTTGGGTGGTTAGTTGTTTCACATGTGTTGTTGTGCTCACATATTAAATCTAATTGAGAAGGATGGGTTATTTGTCATTTCTGATGCTATTGAAAAGGTTAGAAAAAGTGTTAGTTTTTGGACAGTTACACCTAAAGAGGGGAGAAATTTAAACAGACGTGTGGGCAAGTGAACATTGTCTATAATAAAAAGCTTGCACTTGATTTCAAAACGAGGTGGAATTCTACATTCTTGATACTTGATGTTGCTATGCAATACGATGATATATTTCCTCGGTTGTCACAAAGGGAGAACCAATATAAATGCTTTCCTAGTGAAAATGAGTGGGAGATGGCAACTGCATTTTGTGAAAAGTTGGAATTATTTTATAGTGTGGCAAAATTGTTTTTGGGTACCTTGTATCTAACTGAGAATGTTTATTTTCCAAAAACATGTGCAATTAAGTTGGCTTTGACTGAGTGGATTGGCTGTGGAAATTTTATTATTCATCAAAGGGCTTCATCCATGATTTCCAAATTTGACAAGTATTGGGGTGTGATTAATGGGGTGATGGCTATAGGCACTGTTTTGGATCCACGTACAAAATTCACTTGTTAGATTATTTCTTTCCTCTCATTTATGGAGAACAATCTTGCTATGAAATTGAAAGGGTAAAAACTACTTGTCAAGATTTGGTAAAAGAGTATGATATGAGAATCAAGGGTAAGGAAACAATTTCTTCTTCATCTTCAAACCCAAATGTAGAGAATATAGGTGTTGAAACAATGATAGAAGGTTGGAGTCAAATTTTGAAAAGCATATGAATGAAAAGAACAAATTTAGAATAAATCGAAAGTCAAAGCTAGACTTGTATTTAGAGGAGTAATATTTTCGGATCGGGGGGGGGGGGGGGAGATTTTGACATCTTAAATTGGTGGAAGGCAAATGGGTTAAAATACCCAACTTTGTAAATGATCAGAAGAAATTTCCTAGAAATTCCTATCTCTATTGTTACATCAGAGTCTTCATTTAGCACTAGTGGTCAATTTCTGACTCTCCATCTTAGTAGATTGCTTCCAGATACTTTAGAGGCAATGATGTGTGTCTAAAATTGGTTATGGAGCAATGTGAAATGTAATCAAGTTTATTACCTTTGATTAATTAATGTATATTTATTCATTATTGTGCCTTTTATATTAACTTTTATTTCCTTTTTCAGGTTCTACAACATCAAAATTAGACACCATTGAATATTCTAATACAATACTAGCAGATATTGATGTTGATGCTATTAGTGACTTTTTAAGCCTTCATTTAAATTCACAACATCGTTGGTTGTTCAAAATCTTATTTGCTTGCTTTTGTTTTGTAGGAACCATCCGGACAAACTGGTGTACCTAGTGTTATAGATGTGACCAATGTTGATGCTTAAAGGAGTTGTCATGTTTATGTTTATTCTTATTGAACTATTTATGTTTAGCCTATTGGGACAATTGTACTAAATTTAATTTTCCGATTGTGTTTTGGTTCATCTTATTAATTTTTAAGACTTATATGCTTGAATTTATTATTTATTGTTGTCAACTCCATCATCTCTTTATCGTTGCTTTCTATCTGTTTGCACTTCTCTGTCTATTTGTGTTTAGGGTTTATATGTGACTTTTGTTTTGGGTCAAATTCTAGTTCTACCCATTAGTGGTTCTACCACTGTTATGGTGAAATTGGGGATAACACCGATCTTCAAATTTGGCCCTTGATAAGCAAATGTATAGTCTTTGAAGCAAAGAAGTAAATGAAAGAATTAGGGGTAATAAATTACTGCAATGTGGTAATCGATTAATTATCCGGTAAGATGGCTCCCTCTGTCTTCCATACTCAATTGTAATAATTAATTACTGGACATGAGTCAATGTGTTATTCCTATCTTGAGTGCAGTGGTAATCAATTTCCATACACTTGTGATAAATACCAATCATACACATTAATCATCCCTCAAGTTTAATCTTTTAATACATCTTTTATGCTTAATTAACAAGCCATAAGCATATTATCCCAATTCAGGTTTCCTATTGGGCTTAATTACATTTTTCAGCATAATTGAAAAATTATAATGTTTTCGTATTTTAAGTATAACTCGAGTTATAGAAATCTAACAATTATGTACTTTATATTGTAGGAAATATAAAGAAATCCCTACAACTTTAATAAAGAACCCAAAAGCTAAATCGGATGTCTGGTGGGTCAAAATGGGCTTGGAAGACGGAATAGTCAACATTACATGAAAACCTGACCAGCACTCAATGATTGGGCCATAACTTGGGCTAGAAAACTCCTTTTGGGCTCAACCCAACAACATTTGAAAGCTAAGATCCAGGGCTTGATTTCATCTGAAGACAACTTCCTTGGATTCTGCCAGCTTGATGATGAAATGCTCGGTGCAAGTGGGAGACAAGCTTATGAATGATAGCTAGAGTAGGTGAATAATTCAAAGTAATGGACAAAGGCATTAGGTAATTGATCAATAAGTCCATTTGTGGACAAAACATGCTTAGTCATGATTGAGCAAACATCTTTGGAATGATATATTTTCCCCTCCCATAAATAGGAGGGCTTGCTAGGGAGAAGATCATCCAAGTTGTAGTAGAAATTACTAAGAGTTTCATTTACTTTTGTTAATCTTTTTGTAAAGTCTTCATGGAAGGCTAAGTTTTGTATTCAATTCAAGGAGTCGAGCTTATTTTAATCTTGGTTTTGAGGTTTGATCTTCATTTACATGCTCATTGAATTACATCTACCTTACTTTTCTACTCCACATGCTTCAATTACATATTTCTTTTATCAAAGCTTGATTGGTTAACATGTTTTGGTTATGAAATCTGTTATTGATGTATGTTATACTCTTGATTGGTTAATCATCATACAATAATTAAAAATCATAGAGTAAGTAATTGAATTGAAGATGTTCATTTAATTATTTACTTCAATTGGGTTCTGATTATAAAATTGATTTGGATCTAACATAAGGATTGATGGTTATTTGATCTTATTAATCTTAATCAATTGAATTCTGGAAATTATTTCAGTAGTGAATCCGGGGATCATTGTAGGGGTTCCATATGATTCTAAGTTGATAGATTTAATCTCTTGAATGCATGTTATTAATAACCAATGATTAACCATGAAAATAGCCTCTGAGTTCCTTGGATTGATATTGTCTTGAATTGATTCAACCTTTGCTTTTAACTTGATCTCTATTTTCTTCAGTTTATTCCAATCAATCAAACCCCCACAAAGAAGGATTAATTTGAGTGGATCTTCAGGGTTCGACTCGATTTGTACCATTCTACTACAAGTAGTTTGCAGATCGGAGAATTATAATTATAATTTTGTGCATGTTCGACAACTGTCACCCTGCAAGGAGAACCTTGTGCATAATTAGAACATATTAGTGAGTATTGTACATGGGATACAATTTATAAACATTTATACAAATTAGATATAAGTGGGACATGTCACACGACAAAAGATAGGGGAAACACACAATGTTTTTAATTGTACTGTGCTCTTAAGCCCTGTTCACCCGTAATGACATTATGTGCATGACTAGACCAAAATTGTAGGAAGAATATGTCATTGCCTTTTGTATTCATCTGTTTAAACAAAGTAATCAAACATTTAATAAGAATTATAGCATTTCGGTTAACTTTTTGTTGATGAGGTTAGGTAGATATAAGGTCATGAAGTTTGACCTATTACTCAAGTTTGAGCCTTGAAAATCCCATATCTGCAGCAAGGTGGAACTAAAAAGGCATTCCTTGTTACAAGGGAAAGATCAATATTAATTAATTTCCATGTAACTAATTGGATTGTAATCCATTATCACATCAATACCTTAGGCAAAGTGTACACACTTGGTTTAAGCATGTTTTCCCTTGAGCTAACCATGTTACATTATTCCTTCTTTGGTTCATGTATAGTAAAAGAATCTGCAATGCCTTGTGTCATAGAAGAAATATTTTCTATCTTCGTAATCTTCTTATGTCTACCGATAGGTGAAAGAGTAAATCTCAATTTCCTGTCCACGGTATTAACATCAAGAATGAGGGAATGAGGGGTAGAAACTCAATAGCAGAAACTAAGCAAACTATTGAAACTAGTAGGGAAAATAACAATAAAGAAAAGGGGCATGAAATAGGGGTTGATTCATGACAAACTGACTTTCTAGGTGAACGTTGCTCGAACTACAACGTTCTGATGGGTGAATGCGTGCGGCATGTGGTGTTCGGTTGTGTGTGTGACACATCCAGCATCCCGCGTCCGATGATGGTGACCGGTGGTGATGAGTGGGCAACTAGGTTGTGGTGGTCGGATAACGTTGTGGCTGGTGACGAGTCTTCTGGTGTGATGGAGATGTGAATTTGTGAGAGTCTCAATGAAGTGAGTTACAGTGTTAAAAACATTAGGGTTTAGAGCCGGCAAAATTGGTCGGTCCGTTCAAACTCACAATTTTACCAGGCATGGGCATTAAAATTGAAGGCCCTCATTTTTGCAGGGCATTTTAGCATGGAAACAACAATCCCGAAGTAAATACGGGGTTCAGGCCGAGTAGCCCGATCAGACTTCGGGTCTGGTAGCCCAATCAGGGTTCGGGCTACCTGTATGTATTAATAAAAAAATTAACTGATGACTCAGAATTTCTAAAGAGACTTAATCATAATGTTTCTAACACTGTAACTCACTTCACTAAGACTTTCACAAATTCACATCACCATCAAATCAGAAGAGCCGTCACCAACCACATTGTCATCTAACCATCACAACCTAGTCACTCACTCACTGTCATCGATCACCATCACCAAACGCGGGATGTTGGACGCGTCACGCACACAACAAAACACCACACGCTGCACGCATTCACCTTGCAGGACGCTGTAGTCCGAGCAGCGTCCGCCCAGTAGAACCCTGCAAGTCTGAGCATCGTTCACCTTGCAATTCAGGATGTCATGTGTAACGTCCTAATTTTTGGATTCAGGAATAATGCCCGTTGGAAGCACTATTCCCAAATTTATGAAATTATTTCGCTCGATTATCCATATCCATAACAATCATACATATCAATTTTCTTAGGTAATCCAACATTACTTAAGCCTCAAGATACATATACATGTCCATGAACCAAAGTAAATTTCCATCAAGTGGCTCAACATGTTATAATACACAAATACCTAGGCTTAATTGGGATATTAACATACATGTGTTCTTTAAAAAATTAGAAAAACCCTCTCGGACCACACATGTACATTGATATCCCACAAAATAACTACATCTCAAAATGATAGCCCACCCATGAGCTCCCAAGCTCCCCGGTCAAGCTTCCGGCTGAGAACCCTGCATATCTATATAAAAGCTATGTGTGGTGAGATTAGAGTCCTATTGAGTGTGATTAAAACAAGCAGTGTGGGTTTTAAGGCAAATGGAATGCAACAACATTTTATATCCTCAATCAAATCATGATCCTTTCATAAGGAACAAACATATGCAAAGTTAGTCCTCAAGTGTTTAACCCAATACCCCAGGGGTCTTTCACTTAACATGAGGCTAGACTTGAGCTCTGACTAACATGACACATCTTTCCTGAAGGCCATAAAGACCTTGCCCTTAATTCCTCGTATATTTTAGCAAACGACATGAGTTCATTTTTATTTTGGTCATGAAAAACCTTTTTTTCCTCTTGGCCATAAGCCCATGAAAATCCTGTTGGCCAAAGGCCCATGAAAATCCTGTTGGCCAAAGGCCCATGAAATTCCTCTTTACATGATCAGGGTTAGAGCACATGATATATGATATATAATGAATGAACATGAATACACATTCTTAGGAAATTTCATAAGAGCATAAACCTCATCATATAAGCCTAATACAAAACCCTAACCTTCAATCCTAGAATTAGGACAATCATCAAATATTCATCACAAGATACCATTCATAACCCTAGGCTAATCTCAAATCAAACACAATCAAGTAAAATAAGTAAGGTAAGGGAGAATAGGGGTCATTCAAAGGAATTCATATGAAATGAAAGTAAGTGGGTGAACCACAATCACCTTAAGAGTAGAATGGAAAGGTTGAAAGATAGGGGGAGGATCTTCTAAGCTTCCTTCTCCGTGAGGGGCCTCAAATCTACTTCCTTATCTTCCTTCTATTCTTTTAGGGCATGAGCCAGGTGGGGTGAAACTTTAGAATGAGTCAAATGACTCTAAAATTCAGTTTTGAAGTTTTGATTTTAGGCGTTTCTCGCTTGAGCGAGAATGAGTCAGCAAGCTCATTTTCATGCTCTCTCTCAAGCAAGAACCTTCTCGCTTGAGCGAAGCTCCACAAACCCGGCTGCAAAGGTGAAACCCTAGTCCTAATCCTTATTTTTTTTCTCTTCAATTGCTCTCAGATTTCGTTGTTTTCCTTTTCCCTTTTTTTACTTAATTTGAATCCATATGCGTTGGATCTTGATTTTTCGGATGCGTTTCCTGTTTTAGAATTCTCCAAGGTTGAATTGTATACGTTTCAATATTGTTTTAGAATCCTCTTTTGTTATCTTGATTTTTGTTAGATTTTATATTCTTTTGATTAATTACCAGTGGATGGTGATGTTGTAGTTGGCTCGATTATACACATCAACAACTATGGTTTCACCTTTGGTAACACAGAGTTGGTCCAGGAATTTAGCTACTTATTGTCATGATGTTCTTTGCCTTTTTCCTCTCACCATAATGTCTCATAATGCTCATCTGTTTTGGCCATTTACAGATTCCTTCCCATGACAATGTCAAATAAGTATCAGTTAGCTAGATGACTGAATAGATGTGTTTTTTGCTGCACAAATTAAATAATTAAACAATCCTTAACTTGACCTCATTAATTCAATTTGGCCCATATATATAATAACAACATTAATAAAATCACTAGTAAGGTAGGACAAAAGCTAGGTGGGTGAGATCTATAATTGTCCAAAATGTCTACGTTTTGAGTATATCTTAATTATGTTACCCGTCCAAAATGGTCCTTGATAGGTTTCTAAGTTTCTTTCGCATTCATGTCACATTAAGCCTAAAGAAAAGGGTGTGTGTGTGTACGAATGAAAACACTCACAGATCACATTTTCATCATTCATTTTTTTTTGCTTTCCATTTTCTCTTTTTTGTAATCCATCAATGTCAGCACCTCCATTTTTTATTTTCCATTCATTTATTAAAGTTTTGCATATTATGATGATCATGAACAATAATTCAGCTTTGTTTTTACAGAAACCCACTGCTACACCTTCACTCTCTGCCCTTCCCAATCCCAATATTTCAAGAGGAACTTCACCCACATTTGTGAGTCCTTCTATAGCTATTTAAGATTGATATTTTTATATTTAATTTGAAATATTATTTCGTATAAGATGATAAAATTGTGCTTACATGCTAAATAATGTTTATTTTTTTAAAAAATAATTCTGTTAATATTACTTGACTGAAGTTAGTCATTATCTTATATTTTCAGAAATAATGAATAAGTCTTGGATTGATATGCTTCATAATAGACTTCAATATAAGGAAGGTCTAAATTCATTCTTAGACTTCTCATTTGCTAATCGAAGTGTTGAGGGAAAAATGATATGTCAATGTTCTAAATGCAAGTTTTTCAAATGGAAAACTAGAGAAGTAGCATATGAACATCTAATTATTAATCCTTTTCCAAATGTGTATAGAGTTTAGAGCAGACATGGGGAGACAAGACCAGTAGAAACTTTAGTTGAAACACTTTCAGCATAAAAGGAGATTCAAGATAGAACTGTTGTTAATGAACCTATATGTGATATGGTTAATGATGCATTTGGGCATTGTCCCAACAACAAAAATGTGGAGGAAGATGAGGTAATGAGTGAAAAATTAAACCAAAGGATGCCTAATGATTCTGTAGAGATGTTGGAGTTCATTAGGGATGGACAACAAAGTTTGTATGAAAGATGCGAAAAATATTCGAAGCTTTCCTTCTTGATGAAGTTGTACCACATTAAATATCTAGGTAGAATAAGTGACAAGCTATGTCAATGATACTAGAGTTGTTGGCATATGCTTTTTATCATCCTCAAATTCCATCCTCATTTTATGAAGCCAAGAAAACCATCAGTAAACTTAGACTTCATTACACCAAAATTCATGCCTGCCTGAACGATTGCATGTTATATGTTGCGGAGGATGAATATAGGGATACTTCTAAGAAATGCAACACAATCAGATGAAAACCAAAAGGCAAAAGGGACTACTAGTAAAAGAAAGAAGAATCCTGCAAAGGTTTTGAGGTATTTTCCTTTGAAACCACGTTTATAGAGGCTATATATGTTTTCTAAAACAATTGAGTAGATGTGATGACATGCACAACAAAAGACTAATGAAGGTGTATTTAGACTCTTCCCCTTATTTCCTCACTTTTACAGGTTTAAATTCTCATATCCTAGTTTGCTTTCTTCTAAGTTTGTTAATGACTTAAAGTTTGAAACATAATACTTCATCTTATCGTTATAACCCCCCTCTTAAACTCCAAAATTTTACCCAATTTCTAACCTTCTATCTCAGTAAAGTTCTTAATTATTATTTTTATTATGCTTCCTTAAGCCCTAATTTTTGGAATGTTACAATTTTACCCCATTTAAATAAATTTTTTCCTCAAAATTTGTCTTGCCATCCTCTTAGACTCAAGTTTATATCTCTCACCTAGATTACCTAAGTCCTTAGGATTGGTTATTAAATCATTATTCTTACATTTTTTTTCATCCAAATACAATTATTCACTACTAAAACAATTCATGTTCTCAAACTAAATTTATTAAGTTACCTGCTACATTCGTCATAGCTTATAAGGTCAAGTCCTTCCCTCCTAACTCTGACCTTTATGTCTCCCCATGTGAATTCCAAGTATTTTCTTAAATCAAACCTTGTAACTATGAAGGTGGCCTCATCAGGTGCAAGGATTGAAGCCTAAATAACTGTAAATCTATTATCATATGATTCATGGTCGCATCCTAATTATAAACTATTGAGTCTGCAAAATATCATTATCGAAATCCACCTAGATCCACTGGTAAAACCAACATGTTTGGCTTATATATTTGAATATAACCAATCCAGTTCCTATTAAGTTAATGATCAGATTTTTCATCTTGAAATCATCTGAGTTTACCCAAAGATTAAACCTCTCGTTCTAAACCATAGTTGCAATACTAGTAGCTTTACGGACGTAAAAGATTATTCAAGCCTCGTGTTAACAATATTCCACTTCCTAGGTTCTAATAAGTTGTCCTCAGTCCAAAAGGGACCACTATCTCTGATTACTATCTCCTTATTCCAAAACCTACACATGACATTGTTCTACACCCCCCATTAAGTTTTCCCCTTGTACCTATAGCATGCTAATGAATGGTTGGGGCTTCCGATGTACACTATGATTTCACTTGATTGGGAAAGGCTCACTATTGGTATGTCACCCTCTCAAAATATCTAATCATGTTACAAAATCAACATTCCTTAAGAGGCCTCATAGGGGTGTAAAACTAATTCCCATTAAGACAATAGGATCATAACCCCCAATTGGTTCCAAGGGACTTAATACATTAAAGCCTAACTAAACTTCTAAGTTGTTGAACTTCGCACTTTTACAGGGTAGTCATCAAGTGCCACACTAGGGGACTTAGCTCTTGGCAGTTACGTCTTAACTTGGCGCATTAACGCTTCTAAACTATCGTTCTAGTTCTAGGTGATATTAGTTGGTCCCCAAGATATCCCATTATCCTTCAAGAGCTTATTCACCTAACTTTAAGGTCCAAGAATCCTTTTGAAATGTGTTCATAATGTCAAACTATCAAAATACACTTAATATAATTCTGAATAAATTGTATACTAATGGTTGCAATTGAGATTGTCTTAAAAGAACAGAAAAATCTAAATGAACCAACAAAGAAGATTCTGTTTAGAAGAAGCAATCATCAGAAGAAACAATCATGTAACAAATATACATGCTCGGAAAAACGGATCAAGGAATCAGTGCTTACAGTTCCAAAAGAAAGTTCTTCACAAGTTTAAACTTCATGTACAATGCCAAAAAGGGAAATACACTTGTTTAAAAGATAAAACAAAGCAAGAAAGTTGTTGAGAAGATCTATATGAAACTTTTAACAATTCGTCAGATAACATCAAAAGAAAGGAATACTCCCAGCAAGCTCCAGAAGAAAGAAGTTGATAAAACCTGTTGTAACTTCATATTACAGGAGTTAAAGACATTGCTTGCTAATAATGTAAACATACCCAATGTTCCTGCATGTCACACTAACTGCTCCAAAAAAAGGAAGCTTAAACTGAATGAAAATACTGGCTCTAGAAGATACGCTCTCCAGAAGATATGACCAGTCAAACTTGATGAGAGAGAAAAGTAACCACGTGAAAGTGATAGCTCCTTCTTGTCCAGCCAAGAGCTTTATCATTCTCCAAGGCATTCTAATGACTTATTGAGCCGTTGATAAGTGAAAATTATATGATAAATTAGATCACTTTTTAGTTCACTTATCAAGGATAAAATGGTATTTTTGCCCCAGTTTAATCCTTTTTATTAAATATTAGATAAATTGTATTTATTAATCTTAGATTTGAATTTGATGCTATTTTGATAGAAATATTACTGATTTTTGCAGGATATTGCAAAGATTTGATTTGAAGGAAAGATAACATTAAATGAGGGAGATATATGCAAGATTTGAGTTTGATTGAAGACATTTAAGAAAGATTTGAAGAAGATTTGAGGCAATCAATGAAGGGATCACTGCCAATCAAACAAGGATTTTGCAGACAACCTTCCCAAATAAATCAAAGAAGCTCAATAAATGCAAGGATTTCATCAAGAAAAGGAAAACAAGGAAAGACAAAACAACCAAAACCAGTCTCGGGGAGAGATCAAGTTAAAAAGAGAAAAATTGAAGTTGCAGGACGCATTCTGCACTTCAACCTGCGCTATAGCGCAGGGTGAAGCGCATCTCTCTGACTTCTGTGCTGCAAGCTGCGCTGTAGTGCAGGATAAAGCGCAGATCACACTAATTCTTGCCCTGTTGCTGTTTTTAGATAGATTTCTCCTCATTTTTCTTTGTCTTTCCTTAGCCTATAAATAGGACCTCATTGCACCAGATCAAAGTGTGCGCGATTATTGTAATTCAGTCATATTTCAGTGATAATGCACCAAAGCTAATTTTAGAGTAGGAGAGGAGGAGCGCTTCACAAGGATTGAAGATGGTGACAACATCTTCGGTGGGTTGTTTGGCTACCTTGTGAGTTAACTCTCCATTAGGATTGGATGTAATTGATTCTATCCCCAAGTGTATGTAAACTCTATTTTATTATTTCTGAGCTCTCTGTCTATAATATTGGTAATCTTATTCTGTGCTTAATTCCTAACTTTCGCGCTTGCGTTGGAGTTATAGGCTAGTTTCGACTAGGATTGAGGATGGGGGAGTGGATTCTGAAGAAACTCATTCTCTGAGTGAATAAGAGGACTCGGTAGCCAGTGAACCAAAACATGGGCGTTGCTAGTGATTGATGGGTAGTGTGAGTACTCTAATGAAGGGCGTCTACAGGATAGGCATGGTTATTAAATTACCGATGGCAAAGAATTGGTTGATTGTCAATCCAGGAAGCGATAATGTGGATGTATTCTAATGAGTGATGGGTAGTGATAGTACTCTAGCGAAGGTGCATCCAGAGGAGTAGGCCTCGTTTATCAATTAATTCTTTTACAAACGGAATAAAGGGAACAAAACAAGCCGAGGGTAAGTCTGTCGCTTGGGAGAGCCCGCATGGATTACCTTTGAGTGTGTGAGGCCGCTGGTAACTCGGGGTCTTAGCAATATAGTTTGTCTACAGTATTATAGAGTAAACCTAAAATAATAGATAGATTTTACATGCACGAAGGGTGTGATGATATGAAGTCCAATCCTAATCCAAGTAAAGTGTCTCTAACTCTTCCTTTCTATTTCAATTGATTATCTGTTCTTTACGTTTTTCGCACAACAATATTCTCAAAACCCATTGTTTCCCTTGATAAATAGATCACGAGTTTACGTGAATTGACCGTTCCCTGTGGATATGATACTTTTCTTACTATTATACTACTGGATTTTTGGTTCGCTTGCCAGGAACCCATTAAGTATTTTTGGCGCCGATGCCGGGGAACGGTTTTCAATTCGTGTAGACCTTGGAGGTTTAGTTATCAAGTTTTTATTTTAGGATTTTGTTTATTTGTTTATTTTTCTCATTATTTTTATGATTTATTATTATCTTAGGAAAATTCTTTTTTTAATCTCTTCAACACTTACCTTTTTCAAAGTTTCTTGTTTATGCTTCTGAGAGGTCAGGCGTCTCCCAATCAATTACAGTTCTACCCGGAAATAGAAAGGACGTCACGAAAGAACAGAGGTAGGAACGGGACAAGGAGAAGAAGGACAATTGTTGAGGAACCCAAAAATATGACAGAGGAACGTCCAAGAAGGACTCTAGGAGATTATATCTCCCATCAAGGACCACGTCACTTCTCAAGCATTGTGTTACCACCAAACGCAAGATCTTTGGAATTGAAGACTGCACACCTTAACCTCATTAGTGCACATCAATTTGCTGGATTGGATCATGAAAATACAAATGCTCATCTATCTAATTTTTATGAATTGATTGGTACTATGGGTTTCGAGGAAGGTAATTTAGAATCTATTTACTTACGCTTGTTTCCTTTCTCTTTGATAGGTAAAGCTAAGGAATGGCTGCAATCACACCCAAACCAAAGCCTAACCAATTGGGGTGTGGTTGAGGAGAAATTCTTCACAAGATTCTTCCCAACTAGGAAGCAGATAGAAGCCAAAACAGATATTTCTACATTCAGACAAGGGATTGATGAGCCACTATGTGAAGCTTGGGAAAGATTCAAGTCTATGTTGCGCAAATGTCCCAACCATGGCTATGAGGATATAGCCCAACTCAACATATTTTGTACGGGACTTCGTTCAGATTCAAGGTCATTCATAGATGTGGCAGCAGGAGGAACTATTTTATTCGCAGAAGTTGACCGAGCGCTAGAAATCATCAACCATTTTGCACAGAACGATCAACAAGCTCAAAGTGGAAGACAGTACGCGCAATTACCAAAGAAAGGGATGATGGAATTCAATCAAAGTGATGCTCTGTTAGCTGAGAACAAGCTCATTAAACGTCAACTAGAAGCACTCACTGAGACATTGAAGATGCTACCTCAACAACTCAAAGCTGTCCACTCACAACCCATCCAAGCCAAACCATTGATTTGTGATTTCTGTGAAGGAGACCATCTAAATGGTCAATGTGCTAGCCAAGGAACACAACCAGAACAAGTCAACTTCATGGGGAACCAGGGAAGGCAAGGGAATTACTCCAACAATAACAACAATCAATATTCACAAGGATGGAGAAATAACCAAACCAACTCAGGTTGGAGTCAGAATAGAGGACCAAGACAACCACCTTACCAACAGCAACCCTCAACATATGATAAACTGAACACTTTGGAAGGTAAGATTGATGACCTTGTGCAAAAATTTAGTGGATTCAAGACTACTACTGAGGCATCAATCAAGACTCTAGAGAGTCAAGTGGGTCAGTTAGCAACTGAAATGGCAAAACACAAGCGACAACACTTCTCAGCTGTAACCCACACCAATCCAAAGGAACAATGCAGCTTGATTGCTACTGATGGCAACAAGTCAGAGGAGGAGGAACTTGATTAGGAAGAAGAAATCATCTTTGAAGAACTATTGCTTCAAGAGGAAGTTGTTCAGCAAGATGAAGAAGCAGCACAAAAGGAACATCATGAAGAGAAGGTCTTAGTCACAAGTAAGTCACTTGACCCAGGTAAGTTTACTATACCCATCTCTATTGGTAATCTACCTCCTACTCATGCTTTATTAGATCTTGGAGCGAGCATCAATTTGATGCCGCTATCATATTTTAACAAGTTGAGTAATGTGAAGGTCAAGCCTGCAAATGTGAGGTTACTTCTTGCAAATAAATCCGCTCAACACCTTCATGGGATATTAGAGGATATTCAAATCAAAGTGGATAAATTTGCATATGTTGTAGATTTCTACATTGCAGAGACAGCAGAGGAGGATACTGAAGTCCCCCTAATTTTAGGAAGACCCTTCATGAAAGCTGCTAAGATGATCATTGATATTGATCGAGGAAAATATGAATTAAGCTCAAAAGATGAAAGTATTACGTTTCATAGAGGTACGCCCAAAGTACAACAAACTGATTCTATTTCTAAAGATCCAACAAAGTTTCCAGGCTCCGAATTTCTGAGGAAGCCTAGAATGAGGGTAAAGTATCCAGAGTCAATATGGGAGTTCAAATTTAAGAGGAAAAGGAGATCAACATCTGATACTGAGGAAGACAGTGGCAGTGATGGAAGAATAAAAAATTGGCATGGAGGATGGGAGCTCAAAGGAAGAACTGGTATGGAGTCAAACATCATCCTCAACTTGAGGCCACCATAGAAGGGTTGACTAACCAGGCGTCAAGCTAAAAGACGTCAAACAAGCGCTTCCTGGGAGGCAACCCAGTCCTTGTAAGTTTTTAATTTTCATTTTGGTAATTTTTAGTTTTAGGATTTACCTGTGTAATTAGGAAGTTGTTAAAATGGGGATCTAAATCTAAAATGATGGCATGGAATCAATTAGAAGTAGCAGAAGCAGAGAGAATACTGCAGATATGCGCTTCAACCTGCGTTGTAGCACAGGTGAAGCGCAACATTAAAATTAAAAATCTGACTCTCTGACTTTTGCGCTTCAACCTACGCTGTAGCGCAACGGGACGCTTCAACTTCTGAAGCAGTACGCGCTCCACTCTGCGCTGTAGCGCAGGGTGTAGCGCAGGAAGCGGGATTTTAAATTCTGAAATTTGAACGAAGAAGTTCATTTTGAACTTCCTTTCGTTCTCTTCCTTGCTTTTTCTCTGATATTCCTAACCTTTGCTTTGCCTTTTCTCACTCATATAGCCTTCATTTTCAGTTTCTAAGCTTATACTGGGTATGTTTTTATAGTTTTCTTTCTTTTTAACCGATTGAAATTTTGAATTTTTATTTTATTTGAGCATAACCTTAGGATAGGAAATCTTAGGATTCTAGGAACCTTTAGGAAAGGAATAATTGTTCATAATGCTTTAAATTAGATTGCATGTGGTTAGGATTCTTTGTGAGTTATTCATGTTTGCTTAGGTGATAGTTTTTTAGTGCTCAGTAATTTCTGCAAATTATTTTGTTGGTGCATGTATGCTTAATTAATTGCTCTAATATCTTTGCATGCCCATACATAAATGATTGTGCAATATTGCATGTTACTGATGACATAATTTTTGAGCATGAGTTTGATTCTCACTTTGCCTGTTTAGAATTGTTTAGGACCTGCTTTAAACTGATCACTTTAGCATGTCTTAATTGGAAATTATGGGGTAAAATTTAAAATCAAAATTTTTAAGCACATTTGTTTGGTTAATTGATTGCTCTGAGAATTGAAATTTATTGGCCATTTATTATGAGCAATTAAATATTATGGTGCATAAATAACTTTGAGTTGCTTTTGCTTTGCAGATGGTTCGCACAAAGAATGTCAGTGGTGCTAGTTCTTCTGGGAGGGGCACAGGGGGTGCCAAAAGGAAGGCTCCCCAGAGGGAACCTGAGTTTGACCCTCATCGCTTCAAGGACCTCAAGTCCTTTGAAGCATACACTGACATCGCTGATTGCAAGTTGATCTTGGAGCGACCAGTCATCCTCCAGGAGGGGGATTATGAGGAGTTTCTGCTGAGATTCACAGGAGGCGTTGGAACCGCCTCAGCCACCCGGACAACTACTTCGATCCAGACATTGTCAGGGAATTCCATGCTAATGCTATTGGAGACCACGACGTTAACTATAGGAGGGAGTCCTATGTTCAAGGACAGGTTATCAGATTTGATTGAGACGCAATCAATGCATTTTTAGGACATCCCAGAGAGGAGGACAGAGACCTCGTGGTGTGCCAATACCACGAGAGGATGTAGGTTGTGGGGCTTCATGGCAATGATCCCCTTGACATTGAGACTGCTCAGCTGCTATGCTTACCAGGGCGTTCCTTTGAAAGGAATGCGTATCAGGAGGCAGCTAGGATATACAGGAAGGATATGAGGAGCATAGCTCATATGTGGACAATGCTGATACTGGCCAACATTCATCCTACCGGGCATGTTTCTGATGTAGTTATGCCCATGCCCCACCTCATCTACACTATCCTCACCGTCCCCGATATCGATGTCTCACGAGTCATCACCCAGAAGATATCAGACTTTGCATCTTCTGTGGGGCGCCGGACCCCTAACTCCAAGATCAGGCTTAACTTCCCTTCTCTCATCACCTCACTCTACAGATTTAGGGGTGTAGAGGTGAACCCCAGGATTAACATTGTCTTAAAAGAACAGAAAAATCTAAATGGACCAACAAAGAAGATTCTATTTAGAAGAAGCAATCATCAGAAGAAACACTCATGTAACAAATATACATGCTCGGAAAAACGGAAATTGAGAGTTTTTCACCGCTGCTTGTCAACTGTTATTGATTGAGTTTCTGAATTTTGTCTTGCTAGTGGAAGGTATGGAAGTGACAAAGGCATATTTTGTGATTATAAAATTTTGCTCAGTGCCAAATAGCCAACCTTGATTAAATTTTTCCAATTTTTGATTGCCCATTTGAGCCTTTAATGTTTCCTTTGATGCACCCTAACCATATTCATTGAAGGTCATATGTCCCTTAACACTTGGGATAGATAGCAAGGTGCAACACAACAAAATGGGACAAGAGGTTGGTGAATTGAAAGGTCAAAGAGATTCAAAGAGCAGGCACAAGAAATCACAAAGAAGGATACTCCCCATAAATAAATTCTCTATGTTATTCTATTTTATTATTTAAAAAAAAATTCTGCACAAAGTGTGGAAACTGAATAAGTTGGGGGGGAGTACTTCTTCAAACAAAGAGGCCAGCTGAAAAAGGGTAACAGTTCAAGAATAACTTGGTGAATTGAGAGAAGTTCCAAAGCACAACCACAAGATGCTCTCTATTCCAAGTGTTCATTGCATATCCAGAAAAACCATGTTTTCTTGATAGCCCAGCCTCATTACAACCAAAGAAAAGACCTTTTGATCCATATTAACTGCTTGCAGGTTCAGATTTTGGAAACGACTATCAATTCTAGTTGTTCAACAGTGGTGAAAAAGATTGAGGGAAACACTTACCCGTGAGAATGAGAGATTTCCTTGGTTTATCACTTACTGCTTTAATTGCTATTTTTGAGAAGTTTGACTGATGTTTGTGTTCTATTCTGATTGAGGATTGGTAACATCTCTTAATCCTGATTTTTTCTTATGTTTGGAAAGTGACTGCTGCTTAACAAGGAGATGATGGAAAGTTCCTTGAATTTGTTTTTAAATTACACAGGGAATAGAATTGATTTCTTGATTGCAAAGAGGTCTCTTGCTTGAGGACAAGCAAGAAGTTAAGTTGGGGGGTATTTTGATAAGTGAAAATTATATAATAAATTAGATCACTTTTTAGTTCACTTATCAAGAATAAAACGATATTTTTGCCCCAGTTTAATCCCTTTTTATTAAATATTAGATAAATTGTATTTATTAATCTTAGATTTGAATTTGATGCTATTTTGATAGAAATGTTGCTGATTTTTGTAGGATATTGCAAAGATTCGATTTGAAGGAAAGATACCATTAAATGAGGGAGATATATGCAAGATTTGAGTTTGATTGAAGACATTTAAGAAAGATTTGAAGAAGATTTGAGGCAATCAATGAAGGGATCACTGCCAATCAAACAAGAATTCTGTAGACAACCTTCCCAAATAAATCAAAGAAGCTCAATAAATGCAAGGATTTCATCAAGAAAAGGGAAACAAGGAAAGACAAAACAACCAAAACCAGTCTCGGGGATAGATCAAGTTAAAAAGAGAGGGATTGAAGCTAAATGACGCATTCTGCGCTTCAACCTGCGCTGTAGCGCAGGGTGAAGCGCAACTATCTGACTTTTGCGCTGCAAGCTGCGCTGTAGCGCAGGATGAAGCGCAGATCACACTGATTCTTGCCCTGTTGCTGTTTGTAGATAGATTTCTTCCCGTTTTTCTTTGTCTTTCCCTAGCCTATAAATAGGACCTCATTGAACCAGATCAAAGTGTGCACGATTATTGTAATTCAGTCATATTTCAGTGATAATGCACCAAAGCTAATTTTAGAGTAGGAGAGGAGGAGCGCTTCACAAGGATTGAAGATGGTGACAGCATCTTCGGTGGGTTGTATGGCTACCTTGTGTAGTTAACTCTCCATTAGGATTGGATGTAATTGATTCTATCCCCAAGTGTATGTAAACTATATTTTATTATTTCTGAGCTCTCTGTCTATAATATTGGTAATCTTATTCTGTGCTTAATTCCTAACTTTCGCGCTTGCGCTAGAGTTATAGGCTAGTTTCGACTAGGATTGAGGATGGGGGAGCGGATTCTGAAGAAACTCATTCTCTGAGTGAATAAGAGGACTCGGTAGCCAGTGAACCAAAACATGGGCGTTGCTAGTGATTGATGGGTAGTGTGAGTACTCTAATGAAGGGCGTCTACAGGATAGGCATGGTTATTATATTACCGATAGCAAAGAATTGGTTGATTGTGAATCCAGGAAGCGATAACGTGGATGTATTCTAATGAGTGATGGGTAGTGACAGTACTCTAGCGAAGGTGCATCCAGAGGAGTAAGCCTCGTTTATCAATTAATTCATTTACAAACGGAATAAAGGGAGCAAAACAAGCCGAGGGTAAGTCTGTCGCTTGGGAGAGCCCGCATGGATTACCTTTGAGTGAGTGAGGCTGCTGGTAACTCGGGGTCTTAGCAATATAGTTTATCTATAGTATTATAGAGTAAACCTAAAATAATAGATATTTTTTACATGCACGAAGGGTGTGATAATATGAAGTCCAATCCTAATCCAAGTAAAGTGTCTCTAACTCTTCCTTTCTATTTCAATTGATTATTTGTTCTTTACGTTTTTCGCACAACAATATTCTCAAAACCCGTTGTTTCCCTTGATAAATAGATCACGAGTTTACGTGAATTGACCGTTCCCTGTGGATACGATACTTTTCTTACTATTATACTACTGGATTTTTGGTTCGCTTGCCAGAAACTCATCAACCTTCCCTTGCCTTTTAAAAAGAAGCCCCCTCTTCGTTCCAGGACACACAACACCAGAAGAAGCATCCTACATATTAAAATTACCATTCATACCTTCTGTAGAAATTCTACTTTCTGCAAATCTTTTCGCTTTGTTCTCAAACAGTTAGGAAAGTGAGAAAGAGTGTGTGTAGGCTCATTATAATATTGTTGTGCTATTCTTATTGTAATCTTGAGCTTTTGTTTGCAATATTATCATTCAAATCATTGATTATAACTCTCAAGACTAACAAGGTGTTGTTAGTTCTTCTTGAGAGAGTTGTATAGAAGTTCTGCAGAGTTAGGTGTGTCCATCTGCTATAGACTTGTAATTGTAATCCTGTGTGGGCCTGTAGAGGCTGCAAAAGAATACTGTTGTGAGCCTGTAGAGGCTGGAGATGAATATTGGTCTGAAATTTTAGAGGCTGCAGAAGAATATTGGTGTGAGCCTGCAGAGGTTGCAGAGGAATACTGACAGGAGCCTATAGAGGCTGCAGAAGAATACTAGGTGGTGTGCAGCACCAAGAGCCATGTTGAGGCTGTTTGAAAGTTTCTAATTAATCACTCATAAGATAGGCTAACTCTCATATCTGCATAACAAACTATTTTCAATCCTATCTAATACCTAAGTAAGTGTGACTTCCAAGAAGGTCTTTCCAAAGAAGAAAGACTATATTTTCTTAATACTAGACTCACTCAAATAACTAGTATTTTTGCATATTGTCTAACTTGTATATCTAAGCTTCTAATATCAGCCAATAAAATTCTCTTGAGAAAAATATATTAGAAGTAACTGCAGAAATTTAAAAAGGTCACAATTCAACCCCCTATTTTTGTGACTACAATATTTACTTCAGTTGGTGTCAGAGCTTGCCTCTAGGGTTGAACACGCTTAATTGTGTGAGAGGAAAAATATCAACAAGGGAGGATGGTGTACCATGGAGTTGGAATGTTCATTCCAGAAGTGTCTTTTACAAACAGACCTCTTGCATTTGATGGAAAGGTATATTATTACTGGAAGGATAGAATGAAACTCTTTCTAGAATCCCAAGATATTGATCTATGGGATATTGTTAACAAATGAAACATTATTCCTATTTCTAAAAGAACCAGAATATTAGCTCAACCAAAGGATGGAGAACTTGTCCAAATTGAGGAACAAGAGCCACCACAACCCAAAGCAATAAAAGCTTGGCCCTCAGAAGAAAAACAAAAATATCTTTTGAACTCCAAAGCTAAGTTCTACAAATTGTGTGCTCTCTACGGAGGTGAATATGATAAAGTAGCTGGATGTGCTACTGAAAAGAAATATGGGACACCCTCAGAATAGCACATGAAGGTACATATCAAGTCAAAGAATAAAAAATAAACATTTTGATTCATCAATATGAAATGTTTAATATGCTTGAACATAAATCAATAGATTAAATGTTTAGAAGATTCACCATCATTGTAAATGACTTAAAATCTCTCGGAAAAGTTACTCAAACCAAAAGCAAGTTAGAAAAATACTTAGGAGTCTTCAAAAATTTGGAGACCTAAAGTAATAACAATTCAAGAGGCAAAGAACCTTGTTATCTTGAAATTAGATGAACTTCTTGGATCACTCAAAGTTCATGAGCAAGAACTCATGAATGAGATATTACCAAGAAGAGAAAAGACTATTGCAATCAAAGCTAGCACTTCATAAAGGAGCAGCACAAGTGCAAACTCTTTAGCAGAAGGGATAAAACCAGAATATGAAGAAGAGGAATCAACCTCTGGAAATGATGATGAACTTCCATTCATATATGAGAGAATCTAGAGAATGTTGAGAAGAAAAGGAAAAGGAAAAAAGAAACTTCACACCTAGAAAGTTTCACATATTAAGTGGTTCACTTACGTTGGTCCTTTGAAGTGAATCTTATGTTCACTAGGCTCTAAAGGTGACACCTAAGAGGGTACTTGTAACACCCCCGAGCCACTTGCAGGACTGATGAAGGTCCCCACAAACCAAAACCAGTCTTTCCAGTATGCTTTGTCCTCACTTGTACACTTTCCGGGAAACTTCCCAGAAGGTCACCCATCCCAGAATTGCTCCAAGCCAAGCACGCTTAACTATGGAGTTCTTATGTTATGGGCTTCCAAAAAGAAGATGCATCTTGTTGGTATAGTTCTCCCCAACAATTTCCTTTAAGCTATTCTCAATTGTACAGTCCCATACCTGCACAACCTCTAGATCCCTCTCATTCGGGTGTGGGCTCGGTTCATCCATGTGTCCCTTCTTGCTTAGAAGCCTGCCAGGAGCCGCTCCTTGTCCGTGCCTCTTTGCACCGGCGATCACTCCCCGCCCTCAGCAGCCTCCGGCTCTCACAATACTTAGGGTCCAGTTCTTGGGGATAGGTCTATGTTATCCCCTCTCTCTCAGGTGGTTGGTACTAACCTTTTTAGAGAGGACATTCTAACTCCCTAACCAAGGCATCGTATTCAAGTCACTAACCATAATCCTACATACAACGCACACAATATGGGGGTGATAAGTCCCTATATGGCATACAAGGTACTATAGGATTATTGGAAGTCACGGGAAACTAACCTAACCATAATCCAATGGATGGAACAACTCTGATACCATAATGTAACATCCTAATTTCGAAAACCAAGGATAGATGTAACGTCATAATTTCTTAATTAAAAAATAATGCATGTTGGAAGCACTATTTTTGTAACATCCCGTAAATTAGAACTTCTATTAATTCATAAGATTAAGATAGGAAATTGTATGTTAATAATTAAGGAAAGAAAGCTTAAGAAATTAGGAGATAAGACTTAGGCTAAAAAACTAAGTTTCAGTGGTCTCGCTTGAGCGAATTATGCAGAAAAGTCTTGGATTTGAGTTTTCTGCATTTCTCGCTTAAGCTAGCCTAGCTCGCTTGAGCGAGAAAGCCCCTACTCTCTATACAATTCAAAATAAAACTAAACTCCAACTAGTAAAAATCCCCTGCTCTCAATCACTGATCCCTGCTAGGAGGTACCTGCACACCTAGATTGAGTCCACAGAATGTGTGGTGAGACGAATGTCTCAGTGAAGTACAACTATGCATATGCAGTGTAGGGGAAAAATCATGAACTAATATGCAGCAGTCAAGACATAACCATATTCATAACAATCAGATCAATTATATGCACTAATGATGCAACTCACTGTTGTGCCCAGCAGGTATGATCTTATCACTTAAACTGGTGTTAGAACTGAGCTCAGACTACGGGAAACGTCTTTCCCGGGGACGTATCCCACCCATTACTGGACCGAAGTCAAGTTTTTACATAATTACTTAATTTTCTTAACTCACAACCTAAAGGCCGGGTTGAATTAACTCACAGTCGAAACCGTCTTATATGATTCAATGAACTAATAACTGATAAACAATATATTTCGTAAATTTCATAAGTTTCGTAACCTAAGGTTCTTGATATCAATAACAACATATATAGATTAAACATTAGCTTTTAAACTTAATCACATGAATTCTCATACAATCATCAATAATTCAACATCTATAAGTGTAAAGAAGGGAAATTAAAGGATAGGGTTCATGCATTAGATCAAAGAAATCTCAATGTGAAGGTGTGTGAGTTGTACTCACCTAATCTTGAAGCTCAAAGGAAGAAAAATGAGTAAGGATGGATCACGTGACGATTCCTTGCTCCAATTTCCCTTTTCAAGCTTCAATCCAAGCTTTTTCTCTCTAGAAATCCAGCGTCTCTCTCTAGATTAAGGAGGAAGAAGAAGGAGAAGAGAAAATTATGATTATGAAGAGAAATCTAGTGCCTTAAGTGGATTCTCACTCAAGCGAGGTCTTCTCGCTTGAGCGAGCGTGTCGGTTGCATGGCCTTTCTTCACATTCTCGCTTAAGCGAGAATGACCCAGAAAATACACCCCCTCTGGATGATTCTCGCTCAAGCGAGCTCCTTATCGCTTGAGCGAAAATTGTCCAGAGAGCCTTCCCAAAGTCCCTGTTTCTCGCTCAAGCGAGCTAGGCTCGCTTAAGCGAGAAATGCAGAAAACTCAAATTCAAGACTTTTCTGCATAATTCGCCCAAGCGAGATCTTCTCGCTTGAGCGAGACCACTGAAACTTAGTTTTTAGCTTAAGTCTTATCTCCTAATTTCTTAAGCTTTCTTTCCTTAATTATTAACATACAATTTCCTATCTTAATCTTATGAATTAATAGAAGTTCTAATTTACAGGATGTTACATTTCTACCCCCTTCAAGCAATTTTGTCCTAAAAAATGATTAAGGAAAAAGATAACAAGAATACCTTAACTGAAAAGGCCGGTTTGTATTAACTCACGGTCGAAACCGGCTTATATGATTTAATGAACTAATAACTGATAGACAATATATTTCACAATTTCGTAAGTTTCGTAACCTAAAGTTCTTGATATCAATAACAACATGCTTTTAAACTCAGTCACATGAATTATCATACAAGCACCATTAATTCAACATCTATAAGTATAAGGAAGGGGAATTAAAGAGTAGGGTTCATGCATAAGGTCAAAGAAATCACAATGTGAAGGTGTGTGAGTTGTACTCACCTATAATTGAAGTTCAAAGGAAGAAGAATGGGAAAGGGTGGATCACTTCACGAATCCTTGCTCCAAATTCCCTTCTCAAGCCTCAAATCCAAGCTTCCTCTCTCTAGAACTCAAATTCCCTCTCTCTAGACTAAGAAAGAAAAGGAAAGAGAAGTGAAGTTATGAGTGTGAAAGAGAAATCTGGTGTCTTAAGTGGATTCTCACTCAAGCGAGGTCTTCTCGCTTGAGCGAGCGTGTTGGTTGCATGGCCATTCTTCACATTCTCGCTCAAGCGAGACTATCTCGCTTAAGCGAGAATGACCCAGAAAATACACCCTCTCTGGACGATTCTCGCTCAAGCGAGCTCCTTCTCGCTTGAGCGAAAATTGTCCAGAGAGCCTTCCCAAAGTCCCTGTTTCTCGCTCAAGCGAGCTAGGCTCGCTTGTTAGGAATATGCACTAGAGACTTATATATTTATGAACATCCATCATTTGTATCATGTTATTTTATAAAGGAAAACTTATTCTTTTAGAATATAATTATTGTCCGTAGAATAGTAAGCTTAAACTTCATAAGAAGTCAAGTAGATGACTTGATCGTGAGATCTTATGAAGAACTATTCTTAAATAGTCCCTAGTCAAGTATCATCTTAGGACAAAGATGCATTCAAACTAGTATGTGAGTTCATTGATGATCACATCTCACAGATCATGGATATGAGATATCATGTACTCACATAGGTACACATTAAGAGTAATGGTGTACTGGATAGACCCACCTTAAGAACGTTGCATGGGTTGTTACATAAGTGTCATGAACGTTTCTTAAATTGATAAATGTTATATGAAGTCCTTCGACCTGAAATCACTACGATTCCTACATAAGGAATTATATGTTTTAATTATCATCAAACGTTACCTGTAACAGGGTAATCATAAAGTTGGTTTTTGGACATGTAATAAATTATATGGTGGAATGTGAGTGCCCTAGATGGGATTTGTCCCTCCTATGTAACAGGAGTTATATCTGTAGGCCTCTTGATAAAGTGAGACTGCAAAATGCATGGCCATGCTCAGGAGGATAAATATGAGATACTTATTTTCTGTACAGTCTACTTGGGGATCAAGAAAATATAAATTGAACTATACAAGGTTGACACAATCCATGCCCTTGTGTTCAATTAGATTTTTGGACAAAGGGACAGATCATATAAATTATTATCATAAAATACGATTTATCAAAGTTATTGATAATCTCAATATTTGGATAGTGATGTGTTGCTAGATACCACTCACTATTTATGATATTAAATATAAAATGGTTTTATTTTAATATCATAAAAAAATATTAAAATCCTATTGGGTCACACGCATACAACAAGCCACTAGGAAAAGGATAATAATTCTAATTTAATTTAATTAGAATTATTATAACATAATGGTCCAGGCCCATAAGTGTGAGGGTTAAGTGAGTGAGGGGGTAAAACCCTAGCCACCACTCTATAAATAGAGCATGAGATGCACTGCCCGATATACACATGAGCAATCGCTTTTTACTTTCTAAGGCTACTAGCTGAGCTGAGGAGGGTTTTCTAGTACGCCTGTTGGCGTGGATACCAATAGAGACGTGGCTACTCTTGCCTCGTTTGTAATCCTAATAAGGTATGACCTTTCGTTTTAATACCTTTTATGCCTTGATTCGTGTTTTCGCAAAAACGATTATAACAAGGGAGGGAATCCATTTATTTCCGCTGCACCCTGACCACATACTTGATTCCCTTCATCGCTTAAGTGAGAAATGCAGAAAACTCAAATCCAAGACTTTTCTGCATAATTCGCTCAAGCGAGACTTGAGCGAGACCACTGAAACTTAGTTTTTTTAGCCTAAGTCTTACCTCCTAATTTCTTAAGCTTTCTTTCCTTAATTATTAATATACAATTTCCTATCTTAATCTTATGAATTAATAGAAGTTCTAATTTACGGGATGTTACAATTTTCAAATTCGTGAAATTATTTCGCGAATTATCGATATCAGCATACACATACAAATAATGCTTAGGTAATCCAACAGTTACTTAAGCATGCTTGATTAATCCACGAAAATTCCTTTCTATTTCCTCTTTGGTCCGAAGACCCATGAAAATTCCTTTTTCATGATAAAGTATGCAAAACATGATAATAGACATGAAGAATGTGGTAAAGTATCAATGGTGCAACTAAATATTTTCATGAGAATTAGAGTCTAACCATACAATGCTCATAGATTCCCTAACTTCAAAACCCTATAGCTAGATTAATTTCAAGGCAATACAAAGCACAAACAACACATCATCACTAGGGCAAGCCTTAAACATCATCAATCAAGTAAATCACAAGCAAAAATAAGAAGGGGAAAGAGAGTAGGGATCATTTAGGGTTTCCACACAAAATGAAGTGAGTGGGTGGATCACACACACCTCTAGAGTAGAAAATGGATGTCTTGAGGAGATGAGGTTAAGTTCCTTGCCTTCCTCTTCCTTCTTCTGCCTTGGGAACCTCCTTCTTAGACTCCACCAATCTTCTTTCTCTCTCTAAGAGGTTAAGCCTTGGGGGAAATGAAAGGGAATGAGCCCTATGGCTCTCTGAATCTGTTTTAAAAAATCAGAATCGCAAATTTTTGCTCAATCGAAACATTTTCGCTTTAGTGAAAATCAAATAGTAAGCTTCTGTGTGATTCTGGCTTGAGCTAGAATTTCTCGGTTGAGCAAAAATCCTATTTTCGCTTGAGCTAGAATCCTGACAGAAAAATCTCCCTACTCTCTGCTTTTTTTTCTCTTATGTGAGAAGGCTTTCGCTCAAGCGAAAATATCAACAGAAAATTACCCCATTTTGTCTGATATTTTCGCTCAAGCGAAAATCTCACAGAAAGAAACCTCCAAATTTCCATTTGTACTCACTCAAGCGAGCCATTTCTCGCTTGAGTGAAAAAGGAACAAAGTTATGCCCTTTTTAATAGTTTTATACCCTCATTAACCCAATTCATTTTATCAATACCTCTTTCTATCATAAGTACACTTGTGAAGGTGCATTTAGACTCTTCCCCTTATTTCCTCACTTCTATATGCTTAATTTCTTATATCCTAGCTTGATTTCTTCTAAGTTTATTAATGACTTAAAGTTCGAGACATAATACTTGATCTTACCCTTATAAATCCCTCTAAAACTCCAAATTTTACCCAATTTCTAACCTTTTATCTTAATAGAGTTCTTACTTATGATTTTTATTATACTTCCTAATTAAGCCCTAATATTTGGGATGTTATATACCTCATCTTCTTTATTAAATTCTTTTGACATTATGCTCTTGCTCTAGATTTTCCCATCCTTACATATTTTGTAGTTTCAACTTTTTTATGTAATAAACTTTCATCATTCAACCTCATATTTGCTAGAACGGTCCACACGCTATAAACTATCAACATTTGTACCAATAATCAACCCCAATATATCACCAACAATAAGGAAAAAATCTCAATATATTTCACATAAATAAAGTCATAAATACACTATAAGATGCATTTCACATTATAAATATAAGCATTCATTTACCCTTTTCACAGATAACAATGTCCACTATTTCTTCATCGTCCTCTTCACTGCATCTAACTCCACCATATAATCGTCTGCAATCGTCATTCTCCAACACTCAAATGTTTTCTGACTCTTATTCATAATTTTACTCCTTTAATTCGAAGGTCTTGCTCTCATCCACTACATAGCCTCTTTATCACAAGATTTGCTCTTCAAATTGTTTTTCTTTCACTTCATTGTCACCTCTATGGAAGCCAATGAAACAATTAAAATAGGATTTGAATTCAATCAATACTTATTTCCTTTGGGAAGGGGTTTTCAATTTTCTTGGGAATGACACGATGGCCGCCAAACAAAGCACTAACTGTTCACTATTAGGGTTAGTTATTCAATTCGATTTTTACTCCTTCTAATCAGTCTAATGTTCAATGGTGTGGTTTGCAAATAGGGGTGGGAATCAGGTAGGTCGAGCTAGGCTTTACATAAACGGGCCTGGCCTATTTCAAAATTTTAAAGCCTAAGCCTAGCCTTTTACTTGTGATAGGATTTAATTAGTACCTTGGCCTTGTTTGTTACAAGGCCTGTTAAGCCTACGACCCTGTTTAAAAGCCTAAATGTCATCACTACAAGAAATTTTGTTTTTAGCGATGGCCAAAAGTCATCGCTACAAGTGAAAAGAAGTCGCCACAATGTATTTAGTGATGACCTCAAGGACATCGCTAAAAGGATCATCGTAAATGCAGTAGCGACTAGCAAAACAGGTCGTCTCTAGGTAGCGACAACCAGACGACCTCAAGGACGTCGCTAAAAGGCTCATCGTAAATGCAGTAACGACTAGCAAAACAAGTCGTCTCTAGGTAGCGACAGCCTGGCTGTTGCTACAAACCGTCTCTAAAGCCATGGTCGTCGCTACGTATTATTGTTATTTTTTTAATTTTTTTATCTAGTGACGGCTGTGGCCGTCGCTAATGACATATATTTTTAAATTAAATTTAATATTATTTATTTTATTTTAATATTTAGGGTTTAGGGTTTAATATTTGTTAATTTTAAAATTAAAAAGAAAAATACTAAATACTATATAAACACACCAATAGAGGAAAAAAGTATATATATATATATACAAATTTTGTTCCAACATATACAATAAAAGTATAAAAAAATATAATAAAATTATCAATGGTGGCGGCGACGACATTGGGATTGTGCCGGGGGACGATCGTCATCCTCATCCAACGGCATCATCGTAGTGGGGGTGAGCCTGAGCCTGTGCTTGAGCCTGAAACTACACAGAATAATTACACAATTAATTATTTTAATAACGAATACAAAATTAATAGAGAAGGATGTTTGTTTATACATACCATATCCAATTCCACCTCATGGTGGGCCCTACGACCCGTGGTGTGGACTGCTCCCCTGCATTGAAAAGCCCGGTTGCTCTTGTTACGAGCGGACTTCCCCTTGAATTCATCAAAGGACCAGTAGACCATAAGACCTTCCCAGGTCTCCTCACCACACCAAGTGGGTCTCATCCCAGCCGCTCGGGCCTTGTTCATCATATCTCGAAGGTGACAAGCAATCCTTTGCTCGTACACCTTCTTGACCTGGGCCTCATCAGAAGGGTCCCAAGTATCTTTTCTCTTAAAAAAAGGTAAGTTATTAGAAAATGACATAATTTAAGCAAACAAAATATAAAGTGTTTAGGGTTTTTATTTACCATAAACTCGGCCCATCACTTGTCTCGTACATCCTGCGAGGTGACCTGCCACAGGTAGTGAGGACCCCGGAATTACGAATTAATCGCATGACAAATGGCTGCGATAGGTGAGTTGTTAGGCACCCAACTGCAAAATAAACAAATTCAATATTATCAATTCAAAAGAAGTAAAAAAAAATAAACAAACTCACCATTTGCCAAATGGTCGAATAATAACCCTACCATGAGGGTCTACCTCATGAGGTCGGCTGGAGCTGGCATCCTGGAACCGAACTGGCGGCTCCGCATCAAAGTCAGGGTCAGGGTTCTCATCCATCTCAGCCTGAGCGTGCTCAAGGTCCTGCTCAGGCATGAACCTCATGAGGTTGGTTGGAGCTGACACCCTGATATTCGGGTGTCGGGATGAACCTCATTCCGTCGAATGACGGCGGGTCAGTTGCAGCAGTTATAGCAGTAGCTTCAAGGGAGGAAGAAGAAGACTAGAGGTGGGTCGCCGCGGGTGCTGAAGTACCTAGCAGATCCCGCAGTTGAGTGTGCTTAAAAGAGATGGTCCTTGCCCGACGGGTGATCCACCTGTGCAACCGGCTTGCCCGGAGGGATGGACCTCCCTCTTCTAGGTGGGATCTTTTCTCCACCTCTACCACGAATACGAGGCATATTTTTCCTAATTTTAATAAGTTTGAATTAAATATTAAAATACACACATATAAACTTTATATAAATTATATAAATTATATTAAATAACTATATACAATATATAAATTAAATAATTATATCAATTATAATTACTAATTACTAATTATATAAATTAAATAATTCTAATCTACATAAATTATATAAATTAAATAATAAAACAACATACCTATAAATATATCACATTAAATAAATTAAACAACATACCTATATCACATTAATAAATTAATAAAACTAATAATTCTATTGATTATTAATAAACTAATAAATAACATACCTACTAATAAAACTAATAAATAACATACCTACTATTGATTACTAATAAACTAATTAAAACTGTAAAACTTACTTGTTGCGACTTTGGAATGGAGCTACAGACAACCGACTCAGATTTTGATCAGTTCAAAACGAACCTATAAAGGAGGGGGAGTGTTTAATCGGAGAGATTTTGAAAATGAAATAGAGAGAGGGAGAGAAACAGGGCTTGAATGGAGATGAGGAAAGGAGAGGGAGGAGAAGGAGGAGGAAGGAGGAATGTGGAGGAAGAGGGGAGGGGGAAAGGTTTTACGCGTTACAAAATTTAACGTTGTGACGGTCTAGCCGTCGCTATGGCCGTCTCTACGTTAAACGCGTAAAAATTTAAATTTTATTTAAAACGTAGCGATGGCCATGTCGTCGCTCTGGCCGTCGCTACGCTTAATTTTAATATTTTCAGAAAAAAAAAATTAATTTTTAAGTGTAGCAACGCTACGTAGCGATGGTCAGGCCGTCACTATGTATTAAATGCACTAGGCTGCACATTTAATGTTGTAGCGACGGCGTAGCCATAACTGGGCCGTCGCTACGTTCTTGCGTCTAACTTAGCGCATTCTTATAGTGCATGAAGGCTAGTAAAAAGGCCTAAAGCCTATTTATAATTAAGCTAATAGGTTGGCAGGCCTAAAGCCTATTTCCAACCTATCATTTTAATTATATCGTATATGGAGCATAAACTAGCATTCTGGAGATTTAGAATTATATCCGCTCACACTTTCCAAAGCAGGTCACTAATAGATCCCTATAAAAATACAATAAAGAACCAATTGACATTATAGGCCACCTGGCCAGCTCCACCACTTTAGCTTAAAGGATTGAAGGACCTTACCCACAAAGATGCATGTGAAGAATCTGAAGACATACTAGTTTTCTTATCAGTCAATACTAATTTCCAAAGTTTTAAAAATCGGATTGGTAATTGAACCGGTGAAGGCACTGGTTCACAGTTCAATGGTTCAACCGTGGTCGAACCATGGTTGAACCGGTTTTAATTAAATATATTTTTTAATATTAAATAATATTTTAATTAATAAAATAACACAAAATTATAAGAAATTAAGATATATAAAGTTGTAAATTAGTATAAATAACCTTATTATAAGGTTTATAAGACAAAAAATTAATAATGATTAGTAAAATAATAGATATCTATGTGTAATCTTTAAATATATGTCTTTATTTATCTTAAAAATATTTTAGATTAAATAAAAAAATTTTAAAAATAAAAAAAAATCAATTTTTTTAAAATCACAAGTTCAATCGATTTTATGACACCGGTTTTTGACTGGTTCTCACCGGTTTTGAGATCCTCCGATTTTCTGGGTTGAACGGACCGGTCACCAAGCTGGTTCCCAATCGAACCGATCGGTCCGGTCCAATTTTAAAAACAATGCTAATTTCAATAGTTGAATAACAAACATTAAAGCTGGAATTCACTATCAATAATTCTAAAATCTAAAACTAATTACATGAGAAGAAAAGGTTAATAAAAGGATCCATTAATATTAAGGATGTAGTGATCCATGATCCTTTACAAGTACTACTACAAGATTTTTCAAGTCAAATAATTAATAGCTTAGGATTTTAGGAAACAGATTGAAAATCATATCAAATTAGGGAATATGTTTATTGCTACAATGAATCAAATTCACAATGTTTGGAGGACCTGGACAACAATTCAGAATATATAGTATAACAATTAGGAGGATAAAATATCCTCAAAAACTTAAATAGCAAAATTAAGAATGCAGTAAAGTCTAGAACAGGTTTATGTAGCTAGAACAGATAAAGTATAGAACATTACAAATCAAACTCCCTCTGCATACTAAACCAGTACAACAATTCAGCAACCAGTAACATGAATACTATCAATTGCAATCAATTCCTATCAAATACTATCATTTGAATTAACATGCATACTATTAATTGCTAACAAATACTATCAATTACTAACAGAGAAAGAAAGATATGTTACTAGCTAAATTGATCTAAACAAAAGCGGTCACGGAGACAGAGAGATGATTGAACTAGGCTAGGCCACGGAGACGAAGAAAAGATGCATTACCACGGAGCAGAAACGGAGGCGTAGACGAAGGGAGAGACGGGTGGAGCGCGAGGCCAAGGCCACGAAACAGAGATGCAGGCGGCCAGGTGGAGACGGGGCGGAGCCCGAGGCAGAGACGGGTGGAGCGCGACGCACGGCGGCTGCTAGGGTTCTAAGTGAAGAATGAAGATTGATTAGTCTGATTGAAGAAGCAATAAGGGCGTTCTAGCTAGGTTACTTTACTTACTCAGATAGTTTTAGTTGTTTAAAAAGTTAAAAAAAATTAAAATATACTACAATAAAAATAATTTTATAAGAAAGTAAAATATAAATATATAATTATATTAATTATTATCATTATTATATTTATGCAGGCCACTTGATAGGTTAAACAGACTTGAGCCTGACTTGTTTATATAAACAAGCTTTATAAAAAGTCTAGGCCTATCTTTTTAATAAACAAGGCAAGCCAGGTAGTAGGCCCCTACCAGGCGGCCTATTTGACTCCCACCCCTATTTGCAAATGTATATATTTGATGAAAGTAACGAGGAATTTCTTTCATATTAGCCATGGGTGAATTGAGCACTAAACCTAATGGTTGGAATTTAAGTTACCATCTTTTTACCATTTTTTATTTAGGATCATGTAAACTATGGTTCAATGTTAAACAATCTCCCATGTTGCTGATGTTGTGTTCCATGTGGGTAATTTCATTAAAGACTTTCATAATGCTAATGTCTATAAGAAATCATTAAGATCTCAACTTAGAGAAGTCCAAGTGGTTAAATTCAACAAGGATGGCTCATTCCAGAATCGTGGTAGGCAGGCAACTTGTGGGGGTGTCTTTCACGACCACCATGGAAGATAGATTGTTGGTTTTTTTATGCAAAATCTTGGATCTTCATGCATATTAATGTTGAAACTCAGAGGCGTCTTTACAGCACCAGAGGTTGCTTGGAGCCATGGAGCTAAGAAGGTTTGGGTGGAGCACACCTCGCAAATGGCTTTATGGCTTATCCAAAAGTGGACTTCATCATCTTTTCATCCTTATCACTTTACTTTCTAGAGAATTTGATCCTTTATGAATAATGACCGGAGAATCTATATATATCATGCTTGGAGAGAAGCAAACAATGTAGTTGACCGTTTAGCTTGTTATAGTCATTCTTCTCATTTTGAGGTTCAAGTCTTATGAGAGATAACCTACATGTGTAACCCTTACACTATGTTTGGATAGAGGAGCTAGAGAGATAGAGAAGAGAGAAATAGGGAAGAAAGAAAGTGGTGAGAAATAAAGTACATTAATAAGTTGTTTGGATGGAGAGAAAATGGGAAAAGCAAAAGAAAGAAAAATTCTAAAATGACAAAAATGCCCTTATTAGTTAAATTTTTTTATAACAATTAATTAATTTAAGGTGTATAAAAATCAATAAGTAAAATTGCTAATCCAATTGTATGCATTAATAAGTACCAATAAAAATCATTACCATGGGTGTTGTGGACGCAGCCGACCAAGCACCTTCTAGTTGTCAAAGTTGGTGATGTCACTGGCGAAGCAAGTAAAAAATGCTGGTGTAATGGAAACGTCGGTGCAACAGCTGCCATAGTTGCGCAAAGTTTCCCACTTTTTTTAGGTTTGAGTTTAGGTAAAAGTAAGGGTAACATTGTAATTTGCTCCAGGATCCCTTCTTCCGGTCCCTCATATCGCTTCCCAATTTCGAAGAGACCGCATTAATTTGTCATGGAACCCACACAATATTTATTGAGATATTAAATTCATGCAACAAAAAATATACAATTCATACAATATATTTTTTCTTTGTATCTCTTTCCATCACATCTTCATCACATCTGACATTTCTCTCTTCTGTATCTCTCTTCTCTCTTTACCGATCTCACTATGTTGTATTGTTGTACAAATAAAATTTTTCATTTAATTCTCTCCACTCTATATTGTTTCAACCAAACAAGATGGTTGGCTATTTTTATTATATCTCATTCTCCCTTCTTTTTCACTGAGCAAACAAAACGCAGCGTTAGTGTCAATTATGACTATGCGGGCAGCTATTCCTAAATTTGTAACTGAAGTTTTTTGGTCTTGGCCTCCTTTTAACAAAATATGTTAGCCAGTCCCCATATAAGTATATTGGTTGATTCTTGATAGATTCGTGCATTCAATCCTAGTCATAAATTGTGGCATATATTAATTACGGGCATTTGACACTTGTGATACATTACGACACTAAACAATAATCATAGGCTACATTTGTGGGCAAAAACCATTGGGTATATATGTTGCACATGGCATGGCTATGGCAACATCCGCTTGTAAATTCATAGAACCTTCCCCACTTTGTCTACTATGATCAACGACAGTTACAAACATTGATTAGCTGACTGAACTGGACACATAGGTTAAAATATTAGAGTTAGTTTGTGGTGCAATGAAGAAATAGCCAAAAAGAGGACGTGGTCCAAATCCCAAAGCTTAAGCTTCCCTTTCGCCGCCCAGAAAGATACGTGATTAGTTAGATTGGATATTGTTCTTTCAAAAGTTATTTAGTTTGTGCAGAGGTTGTTGGTTGCCGGCCATTTTGATATAAATGTCAGAGAATGTCCGCAGGAAGGTAAAAAGAAGCTTGGAATAAACATAGTTATCGTCGATTACGATAATTTTTATATACTACACCGCTCTCAAATACTATAAACAACTCAAAATTTAATTTTATTAATTTTAAATATAAATAAAATTTAATTACCTTTATTCTATTAATAGTTAATATTCTTATAATACTCTTATTTAATTTATATTTTCTTTTAATAATTTATTTTACAATAAATATTAAGAAGGGTAATTTGATAAATATTATTTACTTTTTAAGTTTAAGAAAATTTAATGAGCTCAACTAATATTTTTAATTAATGTAAATTAATTATTTTTTACTTATATTTGATACCATAATAGTATATATTTTGGATCTATATAAAACGGCACTCACAACAAAGTTAATTAGCTTATTTAAATTTTTGTACAAATTATGTGCATACCATGTATAATCAATCAATGTTAATTTTGAGAACCAATTTAAATAAATAATTTGAAAACTATCATAATGTTAATAAATTAAATTATGACATGTAACTATGTAAGTAGCACCTATGCCACATCTTTAGATGAAAAAAAAATAGACTTTTACTTTTGAGTGTGGAAATTTTGTATACGTATTCTCTTTTTTTTTTCATTCTATATATAACACACACATGAGTAGAATATCCATATAAAATAAATTAATATTTTTAATTAAGTATTTAATTTAAAAAGATCTTTACTTTTTTAATTTCTTTGATTAATACTCGAATACTTGATATAATAAGATAATATTTACAAATCATAATAAACAACTAAGATACGGTTAATTGTAAAGAATTTTGGTAAGTTACATAAAACCTAAGTTTAAACCCCATTCCCAAATCCCAACTATTTTATACAAAAAATATTTACAAATCATAAGAAACATAAATAATTTATTACCAATTAAATTAAGTTTTAAGAATTTTCAAAATAATAATTTTCAAATACTTATGTTTTTACTATATGTTTGGTAAAATTAACTGACAGACTAATTGGTAGTTGATAAGCTAGTTGTTAGTTAATTATAAGTTATTAAATTATAAGCTAATTTATTGAATTATAATTATTTAGTAAAACTAGCTTTTTAAGTTTTTAATTAATATAAAATGGTATAAAAAGATATATATACATAAGTTTTATTATATAAATTTTATTTTTGCTTTCTAGACGAAAATATAATATTAGATAATTATAATTTTAGATTATGTATAAATTTTAAATTATTATTAGTTTTTATGATAAAATATTTTATTTAAAATTAAAATAAATAATATAATATAAAAATAATCTAAAAAATAATAAAAATAGAATAATAACAATAATTAATAAAATAATTCAAAAAATTGATAAATTACTTACATTATATATATGTATTATGAATATTCATCTTAATTTAATATTTTAATAAATTAAATTAAATTTAGACATAATACATAATTAAGTGATAGTATTTTTTCACTTTAAGAGGATATTGGTGTTAGTATATCTTCTTTGTATGATGTGTAATATGCTTCCAATTATTTTTTTTAAGAGTATAAAAACTATGAGGGAAACATAAAGAAGTGTAAAAACTATTAAAATAAGCTAGTTTACAAAACACTTTGATGTTTATTAAATTATATTATAATTAAGCTAGTCAAATAAGTTAGAAACTAATCTATTGAACTTGACAAACACACACTTTAATTTAATTTTTCAAAATTAATAAAATAATTTTCTACTAATAAATATATAATTAAATCAATCTTCTCCTAAATACTTTTTATAATATTTACATGTGTTTATAAGTGCTTGTAGTAGATGTAATATACTTGTTCTTCTCTCATGTATTAATGGTTGTGAAATTGCATTCTATATAAAGTTCAATATATAAGCACACAAATTAAACGTGTCCATCGTCCCCTTACTTTCTCACTTTGCTTCCACTCACGGGGCCGAAATCATTGCAACTTTATTCTTGTCACGGGGTTACAAGAGAAACATGTTTTCTTCAAAAGTCAATACAGTACACATCACCAAGTAATACAAAACTACATTCACAAAACCGAATGATCAAGGACTAGGTTTAATTTAAATGCAAGAGGGTAGCACATGGCGGTTAATTAATGTCCAGTTACTTGATGGGGGCCATGCATAAATTGAAAATGAATATGTTTCTTTTCTTGGGTAGCCAATTAGTTCAATCACTTTGTTGTATGTTTGGCTTTCTAAGTGCTTCGATGGCCATATAGACCGAAAATCACGCAAATATCATACCTTTCCAAATATAGCAAAGAACCATGCATATGTACATATATGAAAGTAAACAAATTAACATAGTGGCTTATGGGAGTAGTGAATATTAATAACGCAATGCCTAATTTTGCTATTTTTGACAAGACCAAATTATCTTCTACAAGGGCTAGTTGTTGATGCTTTGTGGGGGTAAATATTCTTCTATGTGTTTATTTTGTTGACTGCAATTTAAACCTAAATTTCTTCACAAAAACATATATATTACACAACAATGTTATTATATACTCAATTAAATTTATATGGTTATTTTTGGATTAAATATGTTTTTAGTCCATTAAATATAGTGGAGATTTGATTTTAGTCTCTATAATTTAAAATCGGTTAATTTGGTCTCTCAAAAAGTGAAAATACTCCTTTTCAGTTCTTATCGATAAAAATCTACAGCTAATTCGTAGCATAATATGTAACAAAATTGTGCAATAAGGACTAAATTGGTGTTCTTTTAATTTTCTAAAGACCAAAATTACTGATTTTAAATTATAGGGACTAAAAATGAATCTTAACTATTTTTAAGGGACTAAAAACATTTCTTTTTATACTTAACTATTATCAGAGAAGAACAAGAGAGAAAAGAGGTGGTAAATGTTTGTTGGTTTGTTTTGCTATTCCCATTTTTAAGTTGACATGTTTGGATTACCAATTATAGAAATATCAAATTATTGTCATTTTTTTTTTAAGATTTTATATATAAAGGAAATGATAAAAAAAATCTTTTTTAATTATTTTTTTTCATAAAATCCTTAAAAGTCACAAAATAAAAATAAAGATTCAAACACCCTCTCTATTCCTTTTTTATCCTATTAAAAAAATGTAACAATATAAAAAGGGAGTGTAATTAAAAAAAACAAGTGTGAGTAAATATTCGAAGGAGCAAACTAGGGTATAGCTAGCGGTCTAAGAGACATTTGTTTCCCTCCCCCATGCGCATGTCTTCATCGGGTAGAACAAGTTGAATTGACTTGCGTAATTTAATCAATAGAATGCATAACAAGACTAAGACAAATATATATATATATATATATATAAAAGAGAAATGTTAACAATAGATTTTTTTTTCTTGATACACTCTTCAATATATTTTTTTATAATTGGTTTAATTTTTTAAAATATATTAATACACCTGTACGTCTCATAAGTTGATCTCATTTTTTACAAAATTAAATGTGTTAACTTTTTATATAAAAAAAACTCTCTTCATTCCTATATATATTCATTCAAACAAAAAAACACACATATTAAAAGGATTAAATATGTTTTTAATCTCTAAAAAATAGTGAAGATTTGGTTTCAGCCCCTATAATTTAAAATCGATGATTTTGGTCCTTTAAAAATTGAAAATACACTAATTTAGTTATTACACAATTTGACAATAGATTTTGCTACGGATTAACTATGAATTTTTATCGATAAGCATTGGAAAGAGGTATTTTCACTTTTTGAGGGCCTAAATTTATCGATTTTGAATTACAATGACTAAAATCAAATCTAGACTATACTTCAGGGACTAAAAACATATTTAACCCTATTAAAAAATACAATGAATATTCTTGTGTTCGTAAAAACTGTTTTTAAACTTCCTATTATATTCGTTATTTATTTTATATTATGTTTACTACTTGAGAATTAAGTTTTATAATTAATTGAGAGAAATGTAATCAATAATACTATTTTGGACTTATAAGTGGAAAAACAAATAAGAGCAATTTTTACTCTCCTCAAGTATACGGATAAATAGAAACAGAGATAATAAATCAATAATAAAAGCATAGTAAAGAATGTGTCCCAAAAGAGTGAGATATTAGCATGCTTTAACTATGTTTAGTTGGAAGAAAATGGAAGAGAGAGATTTCAATATGAAGTTATCTTGATTGGTTCAAAAATAATAAAGGGGATGGGACAAACGATCGTCCTTATTTTTGGTTCAAAATTTAAAAAGGAGAATAGAAACATATTAATCACCTTGGATGGTTTTAGGGTGTATTAAACTAAATTTGGTCCACCTAGTTCAACCTATATTTTTTAGGTTAATAAAGGTGAACGAATAATTTTATTTTTTATTAGATGGTCCTTATATGTTTATTCAATGTTATTTGAGGGAAAATATAGATTTACAATATAATCCATGTTAGTTTCATTAAGGATCTATCAATTTAAAGTTAAAGGGAGAATTTCAACATTACACGAATCAATTTGGGTTTTTATTTTTTTTTAACTAATATTTCATAAAAATAATTGCTGAAATTTGGTTTAATATTAAAATATTAATAAAATGAACGTTGAATCTAATAAATAAAAATTTAAATTATTGAATTTTTAAATTTTAGATCACGTGCACGGTTGCACTAGACATACCCATCATTTGTTCAGTTTAAATTAATTAGTTGAAGAAATTAAATTTACCTCCCTTTAAAAGTCGAGGGACTTGAAGGAAATTCCCTTTTGCTCTCTTTTTTTCCTTCTGTTTCATTCCATTAAAACCCCTCCTAACTATTTTTTTTAAAAAAAAAATCCAAACACTATGGAAGACTATAGTCTCATTCAAGCTTTTTATTCTATTTCTATCATCTTCATGATAACAGGTACAGCCACTAAATCATTACACTTCAAATCATGCAAATGCGTACGATTGTATAGATACATTGCAACAAATTTTAAGCATTCTAATTAATCTCACTGTAACTAAGAGACATGTTGGACGATGATGGGATTGGTGATTGATCCATAATGCTCCCAACTGAGCAGATCGATTATTGTAGAATGTATGAAATAGAAGGTGGAGATGAGCCTCTAATTTTCAGTTCTTGATATTGAATTAGACCTTTGATCTAACGCCCCGAAACATAAATCACATCATTAGTGGCCGTTAATTATTTGATTGGTTACCTAACCTATGATGTAAACCAATTTTTAGCCAAGTGGTTCATATAAATAATTGTTTTTTTCAAACTAGCCGTAAGTTTATCCAATAGAAGAGGCTAGCTTATACACTAATTGACATAAATGCATTTTATTTCTCTTTTTCTTTTATCCCAAAATCAGTCTAATCGAACCCTTGTCAATGTCCAAAAAACTTTGATCTTGCCATGGCATATGCAATTATACACAGATCGTTGTCAACAGTTTCGCCCATTTGAATTATTGCTTTGTGATGGTGACAGGCAAAGCTCATATACAAAGCATACATATGAATAGCTGGAAATTGAAATCTTGAGCTCCAGCATTGATTAGCACACGTATTGATTCATTTCGAAGTTTGAACCAAATATAACTCGATGCTGACCAAATTGGAACCTGTACATATATAGTGGTCACATATAATTTACCTATGGAATTTCAAGCTTATTAGATTTGAAAATGATATTTTGACACTTAAATTTTGGGTGTGAGAATGTAAATAAAAAAAGAGATAAAAAATAAACAGAGAAAAAAATAAAATGTGTGTTAATTGATGGATAAAAAAGGAAGAGAAATAAAAAAAAAATATGAAGTGTAAAAAATGTAAGTATGAAAAAAAGCGCTATATATATATATATAGACACACGTGATGGATATGGCCATATGGGTGGTAACTCACGAACTCCCTTAATATAATTTTAATTAATTTGTTATTTCTATATATATATATATATTATTCAAAGAGAAATCATATTCCTACAACCCTATAACATATAACTATGAAAGAGAAAGAAAAAAGAAAAAAAAGAGAGAGAGAAATGTGGGATGTGATAGGTGATATGATGGAGAGATATAAAGAGAAAAAAGTGTGTTGTATGAGTTGTTGTATGTTTTTGTTGTATGAATTTGTTATCTCTTACTCAAAGTTGTTTTTATGTATAGATTATATATACTCATCAACATAAGATGAAAGAGATATGTACAATCAACATAGAGAGAGGAATAAAGGAAAGAGAAAAAAAAAAGAGAAAAATATGAGATGTGATGAAAAGAAATAAAAAAATATATTGTATAAGTTTTATATGTATGAATTTGATATTTCAAAACGAAAGTATGGTCATTGCATATGGCATTGGATAATCCGGAGGTATCAAAAGCAAAATGTACATATCCTCTAAACATATTCATTATATTTTCTTTAATCTATATAACTATAAAATCTTTTAGGAAATATGTATTAATTTTCACTGTTATTAAGAAAAGAGAGGTTTTTTTACCAGAAAAATAATGAAATTTGAACCTAGTATCTTATACTAAACTGTTCAAAACTTTTATCATTAGGACGATATATATATATATATATATATTTGAAAAGCAAAATAATGATAAAATTTGTACAATTAACAATCTTTGTAGAAGAAAATTAATGGAGGGGAGGATGAAAGATAAGTATAAATGTTTTAAAGAAGACCGAGCTCCTTACCTGTTTTAAAAGCTTCAGCACATGGCGGGGTCTTAATTTGTTGCATCCGTTTATGAATATTCTTTATTAAATGACTGGCCAGCAGGAGTTAGGAGACGGACTAATTTTTTAATATATCAATATACCTTTGGATACTTGTAATGTTCTATAATTTAATATTTTTTAGGGTATAAGGAAGCTTGCATATGTATCTTTCGTGGGTCTGTGTTGTGATTTTCTTCTCTGGTAGTAAGGTATCATATTACTAAATAAGAAATTAAAGTGTTAAATTAATCATTAGCATAATCGCAGAATAAATATATTGATTATTAATTTATCAGCTTGTCAAAGAAGAAATGATGGAATAGTCACCAAAGAAGACTAATGTTCAGAGGAATCGATCATACAACAAATATAATAGGATATATGTATAACATTCATGTATGTGTGTGTGTTAATTTTATATATTTTGCCAATTTTATCTTCATAAATACATATCTTTCAGTTAGGTGTGTATATTTTAACAATACTATATATCTTTCCAGTTAGGGGCAGGACTACCCTATATATCCTTTGAGTAATTTTGACGTAAGGAATATTGTGGTATTGAAAATTTTGGAGAGCATAATTTCATAAGTGAGTATGCATGTAAAAGAATGTGTAATGATCGTAATTGTTCAAAAAGAAATATTACTTAAGGGCATAAAAAGTTATACGAGGTAATATAAAATTATCATATATATTGCCAGTTTTCTTTATTTCATTTTTTTGGGTCAACATACTTATTTATATATATATATATATATATATATAGTTTTTTTCTAAAGTAATATGGTGTTACTGTAAAAAGTGTCTCAAAAATATATTTTGGTAGGCTAATGGATTTTGCATAGACGGTGAAACTGTAGTTATATAATTAATTTTGTTGTTTAATTGTTAGTTTATCATAGTATTAATGGATAGGGTTTTTTTCTCAAAATATTATATGAGAATAATATAAGTAAATAGTTGTCATAAATAAACTACAGAAAAAAAAATAGGGTTAAGTATGTTTTTAGTCCCTTAAAATATAGCGAAATTTGATTTTGGTCCCTCATTTATTTTTTTATTGGTTTTGGTCCTCCATTTTTCAAAATCACATGATTTTAGTCATTCTCGTTAGTTATATTCCGCTAAGTCATAACTAATAATATTTATTGTAGATTTTTCTATGGATTTACATTCGAATTTTCCTGCAGATTTCAAATTTTAAAGGAAATTTTGTTTAGATTCTAAAATTTGCGGGAAATTTACTATAGATTTTTTTACAACAAAGTAAAGAAATTTTATAGCAGCATTTTTATGTAAAAAAATGAGTTTTTTTTTGGAAATTTACTACACATGAATTTTCTAGAGAAAAAATCACAAGAAATTTTATGTAAATTTTTACCTGGAAACGTCATAGTGGAACTGCTAAAGTGACTTAACAAAGTACAATTAACAAGGAGGACTAAAAGCATGTGATTTTAAAAAAAAAAAAGGACCAAAACCAATGAAAAAAATAAATAAGGAACCAAAACCAAATTTCATCATACTTTGAGCAACAAAAAACATATTTAACCCAAAAAAATACTAGAAAAGAATGTAATTTAAGAATATAAATAATATAAAACACCTGTTTTTTCCTCTAAAGATATATAAAAATTCAAAATAACAGTACTCATCGAGCTATACTGTTGATGATCAATAAAACAATACGTACGTTTAATCCGTACTTCATTAATTTAAAACAAACGGAGTTATACTATAAAATAGTTTTATAGTATAAGTCCGTTTGTTTTAAATTTGCATAGGACACAATTATGGTTTTGCAGAATTGATTTTAAAATGATTTCGTCTAACGTAATTCGTAAAATGTGCATATCTATCTCAACCATTCATTTCTAGAATCAATTCTACTCAATTGTAAACCAAACGAACCCTATATCTATATACATACATATACATAAAATGTTGTATGCTTAATGTTTTGATTTATAGGTTTTATAATTGATGTTAATGATGCAACATTTATAGTTGATAATTTTGTTTTTATTCTTTAATTAATGTTAAGTTGTACAAGATGTAAAAACATTTCTTCTTTTAGTGCCACATGTCGTTTGAGATTTTAGGGCAATATATACTAAGCTAATTTGTTGCTTTAATCTAGTGCATGTGCCACAATTCATTTAATAATGTATATGACATTATGTTCTTTTAGAAGTTAATTTTAATTATTACTATTACTACTATATATTATTATTTTAAAAGAACAGTAGGTTTTTTTGACCAATATGGGGCAAAAAAAAATATAAATTACCTAAATAATGTATTCCAAAAACTTATTGCTCTGTCTGGTGTGGCGCAGATGTCGAGGTTGGATGAGACGCTAAAGGGAATGACGTCTCAAAAGAAAGTTATAGTGCCTTATCAATAGGAGGCGCTTCTCTGCTCAGCGCCTTACGCAGTGAATCAGTTGATATATTATGTCCGTGCCTCAGTGAATATTAGGGATAACAATTGAGCCCAAGCCCTATGGGTACCCGCAATGGGCAAGGTAAATATCCGCAAAGCGGGTATGAGCAACATTATATTTTTATAACTATCTATTTGTGTTTTTTTTACTTTATAATATATGACTAATTAGTATTAATAATTATTTTTTACATATCTTGAAGAATTCTAACACGTAATATCCAAGTTTATAAAATAGTGTGACGTGAAAGTTTATTGTAATATTTAATAAAATAATTGAACTTTAGATCACTTGTTGTAAAAAATTAACAACTTACTAAAAAAAATATTAATTTAAGAAAACTATATCTAAATTGAAAAAGTTACTCGAAAATCGTCCAAACATAATTTTTAAATATCAGTGATACAACAATTTAATTACATTGAAGCACAATATGTTAATGTTCTAAAACACAACAAATGATTTATTAAGTAAAAAATATTTATTAAGTAAAAAATTAACAACTTACTAAAAAAATATTAACAATAAAATACTTATTAAGTAAAATTAAGAAATGATTTATTAATAAAATATTTATTAATAAAATTAACAACTTACTAAAATTAACAAATGATTTATTAATAAAATATTTATTAAGTAAAAAATTAACAACTTACTAAAAAAATATTAATTTAAGAAAACTATATCTAAATTAAAAAAGTTACTCGAAAATCGTCCAAACATAATTTTTAAATATCAGTGATACAACAATTTAATTACATTGAAACACAATATGTTAATGTTCTAAAACACAACAAATGATCTAAAGTTCAATTATTTTATTAAATATTACAATAAACTTTCATGTCACACTATTTTATAAAATTGAATATTACGTGTTAGAATTCTTCAAGATATGTAAAAAATGATTATTAACACTAATTAGTCATATATTATAAAGTAAAAGAAACACAAATACCTCCCATAGGGCTTGGGCTCAATTGCTATCCCTAATATTCACTGAGGCACGGATAGAATATATTAACTAAACATGGAATATATTCACTGCGTAAGACGCTGGGCAGAGAGGCGCCTCCTATTGACAAGGCGCTGGACAGTTAAGCGCTTAATGTAAGGAGCTAGAGGGTCTAGCGCCTTATAAATAACTTTCTTTTAAGACGCCATTCCCTTTAGCGCCTCATTCAACCTCGACATCTGCACCACACCAGACAGAGCAATAAGTTTTTTTAATACATTATTTAGGTAATTTATATTTTTTTTTTGCCCCATATTGGTGAAAAAGCCAGAACAGTAACTAAACAACAAAAAGTTAATTATTTAATTTGTGACATGGCTGCCTTTTCGATCTTAATGTTTTCCACACTGCATTATATGTTACTGCGACCCCCTTTCCTTCTTTCATTGTCTCTCAACATATTTTGCCACAACCTAATAATGTTGCAAAAGAAATTTTTAGATGAACACGTACGATCAAATACAATATATATCTGTTAGATAATTTATTCAACAATTAACTTTATATATAAATATATTATTTAGAGATTAATCATAATGTATTTTTACGAGTCGCACTAATTTTTTTTTATTTCAATATTAAATAGAGTACTGCTACCCACGAATCTTCGATTTTCAACGTTCTGCAGAAAAAGACTTTCTTACGGCTTTCATTTATTTCATATTCCCTACTCATTTCAAACTATTTGAAAAATGGCTCCAATCATCACTGATCTGATCACCCTGCTCAGCTCTCATTTAATTAACAGTCAACTACGGTTTTTTCACATTCAACTCTCCAACCCAGTTAGAAGTATATTATATAATATAAAATGATTCATGTATCCCTCGATGACTTTAAGTTTTTAAGATAATTAGTCTACCATGATGATATAGTATCAGAACCTCTAGTCAAGTCATCAATCAATCCTGATCGCGCACATTATTTTAATAAAAAATTAATTTCAACACAAAATATATAGATTTATCCAGGTCCACACTCCAAGCCCAAAAGGCTCGTGGGAGAACGTGTTAGAAATATATAATATAAAATAATTTATATGTGTATTTTACCCAATAGCTTTTTGTGATAGTTGATTCTTGACACGCTCATTTTACACCTCATTTTTTTCCTTTCTCTCTTTTTTTCTAATCACATCAATTATCATATCTTTTATTTTCTCTCTAATTTTCTTTTTTTCTTTCTATCTATCTTCCTTACATCTCCCAAACCCGTAAATAATTGAGTGTGAAGGATTATTTCCCATTAATAATACCACCTTAGTTTTAACAATGTAGCTGGTGTCAAAAGTGTACAATAAGATAATATTTATATCTATTTTAAAATACATCTTAACTAAAAGTCTATAACTTAAGAAAATTCAATGCACTCTTGCCTAGTTACTTATTACACTTTACATGCAAACCCATCTTAAAAGTAGTTTTTCCTTGCAAGCCAAATAAAAGATTGAACTACTTAAACATCTTGTGACCCACCTAGTTACTTTCACTTGACTACTATGCTAATATTCTTTAGCCTTTTTCTCCTGCACCCATTACCAATAGCAGTATTAAAAGTGCTCTTCCTCTCCCACTTCCTTTTGAATTACTTTGTTGAGATCAACATTTAGTTTATTGATTTTAAATTTATAGTTAATGCTATCCACATGTTTTCCAAACATTATCTAGCCAGCTTACTTAATTATCTCATTGTTAATTTTTTTAATTATACTAATTGCATTAATAATCTCCTTGGAGAATGCCAAAACACTATCTAATTAAGTTTCTTTTCATGAACAAATTTATAATACATATTACATAAACTCAGGGCTCAAGTTATGAGCATGTGAACAATGACTGGTATAATACAGATTATCAGTCACTGAACAGTTAAGCTACATAGAAAGATCACAAAGAGGAGGGGGGAGGGGCTGTAGACAAAAGTATCAGTCACCATAATAATTAACAAACATGGACAGAGGAACAAGACAGAGCCCCCTTTTCTTCAACTCTGTGCACTCAATATTGTTTCCATTAAAATTGAAGTCACAATCATCTGTCTGCAACTTTTGATAATGCTCTGATTCAAATCCCTTACCCTGCATAACCATCATCATAAACCATAGAAACTTGGTTAGAATGGATAACCAAAATTATTTCTTTTCTTTCCTTCTCTGATGAAAAAACATTAATCACAAAGCAGGGTTACCATAGAACCATCTAGTTGATCATCATCATCAATCTTCCTTGAAATCAATTCTGTTGGATTCAAGTCTCTTACCTGCATATAATAGAAGAGGGGGGAGGCACATAAATGTTCACCATGAATGGTGGAAATTATAAAAGCAAAGGAGAAAAATCAGATCATTTATATAATTAATACATACCTTGGGACTATTCACTGGGGAGCTAGCAGTGTCCTCCAAAGGGTCATCCTCTAATATCTGTTTGGCTCTTGTTTTCTTCAAACATAGTTTCTTAGAGGGATTTGATGAGTCTTTAACTCTAACTGAAGAGCAAGAAACATCATGATTTTGATGTGAGAATTTCCATGCAGCACAAGAAGCAGCATCTGAGACCAAAGAGGAGCCACCCAAACTAGAACAGTAACTAGGCTCCATGCCTTTAGAGAAATCTTCAAAGTAAGAAGTCCATCCACTTTCCTCAGGATAATTTGGGTTATCATTGGCCCTTCCAGACATGGAAGAATTCAGAGAATGCTCCATTAGTCTAACATGAGTGTTTATGTCAGAGGTTGAGAGACCTTTATAAACCAAAAATTATGAGTAAAGAATGGAAGAAAAGAAAAGGGAACCCATAATGTAGAATCTTGGGGTGGGCCAGGACCACAATGAGGAAGTTAAATTAACTGTTGAAGTTGCAAGCCCGCAACAGAAATCCAAGGCTAGAGAGAGAGAGAGAGAAAAGGAGACAAGGAGAGAACGTGCAGGGAAAAAAATATATATATAGACTGAGAATGGGGTTGACCTTTGTGGTTCAAAAGAGATTTCCTTTAGGAATTGGAGGCCATTTTCCTTATCAAAACTCACCTTTCAACTGAATACATTTAATGAGAATGACAAAACCAAGTATAAAAATGGACTACTTCAGCAAAGCTGACTCTGCCTCAGCAGCGGCAGGCCTGAGCGAGCGTCAGAGAAATTGAAGCCTCTAGCCAGTGAGGTCAAATTTATACCTAACTTGGAATTGATCATGTGAATTTCATAAATTAGTTTATAGTTATAGAGTTGTGGGTGACTTCTGTTTATATTTTGTCTACTGAGAATTTATTGAACCGAAGAATATAAGTCTCTGCCCCTCATAAGTCATAGTTAACTGTTATCATACTTTTATCAGGGCGTGTTAGGTCATTAGAATTGTGTGTGTATATAAATGGTTTGTAATTTTGTATTAGTGAAAGCATATAATTGTAATGATCACCTTAACTAATGTATAAAAAACCTAGCTATCCCTCTCCAATGCCAGCCATGGGACTAGTAGTATAGTGAAATAGTATCACGAATCTGGATTCCCTGCAATCTACTTTTTCTACGGTCGCTGCAGTCAATAAATTCAGAGCTGGTGGGAATCCGGATCCTATATCATTCATATGACTCTTCCATGTGTTCTTCAATGTCTATGTTTTTGTACCTTGTGGTAGTTTTAGCCCTTTTTTATTGGTAGTGATCATTCACTTCCTATTTTATAATCTTTAATTAAAAAATTAATTATTAAAATTGATAAAATATATTTACATATATAATAAATTATTAGAAACTATTTTATATTTTAATTAATAATTATAACTTTATACTCTAAAGGATGTTTTAGAAGAATTATATTTCCACAAATGCGTAAATAGATGGCTTAAAACAAATTTAAATACTATATGTGTGTAAGTTGAACTTTTCTAATCATACACTAACATGTGTAAATCCCATTCTGTAAAGTAACATTTTTTTCTGTTATTTTTGTGAAGTAAAATTAGTAGCCTATAGTGGTAATAGAAATGTTGAATTCACTTGAAACTATGCTCATCTAGTAGAATTTGATGCATCCAAAGGTTTAACATGTAATGTTTCACTTTAACGCTATGCAATGTGTCTCACAACGTTTTGCTCATCTTACCTGTGTATTTTGTTTTTTGAGTTCAGTCTACAGGTTATCCTTCTTGTTTTCATTCTGCAGTATGTTGCGTTGCAAAGTGAAAGGATTCTGCTTCTTATTTACTTAAAACAAAGTATTAAAAGAGTGTAGAATTATTTAATGTATTGGGAATTAAAGTATATTTAATAATTTTGATTACTTAAAATAACTATTAAGAAATTTATTAGAAGCATTTAAAATCATACATAAATCCTATCCGCGAATATTTGTAGTGCCTTATGCACTATAGTTTTAAAATACAAAAAGTTAAATGTCATTTTTAAAAAATACTTTTATTTTTTATTATTTTATTAAGAAAAGCACTCCTTAACAAGACCTTGAAATAATAATAATCGAATAGGGCAATTTCTTGCGTAATCATGTCTATCAGACACAACTAATCATAATACTAAACTAATTTCAACACAAACTTCTATAATTTTATTATTATTTTAAGAGAAAAGAATATAAAATCACTTAATTTTTACTATTTTACAAATAAACATCATGAAATATCAATTTATTCCAATTACCTTAAACATGATTATTATTACAATAAATCATTTCATTATTATTAAGTTATATAATTAACATACCCAATATAAATTTTTAAAATTGTGCTCTTTTTATAAACCAAGATTGTGCTTTCAAGATTGTTTTAAATATTAAATGTACGTAAAAGAGTAAAATTTAAATTTTTTTATTTTTAAATTATATCAAGTTTTAAGCATATTTTAAGTCAAAAAAATTTTAAGCATATTTAAAATTTAAAAAGTAAAATATAATGTTGTGTTATTTTAATTAAGGACTTTTTGTATCTTTTTAAGTTTAGAAACTTTATTTTATATGATTTTAATATTATAAACACAAAATCTTAAAGGATTAAAATTAATTTTGTTAATTATTTAACTTCATATTAATAAAAATACCTATTATAACAATAATAAAAATTTATGAATTAATTATAACAAAACAAAAATAAAAATTTATGAATTAATTATAACAAAACAAAAATTTATAGTGCCTATTTATAAAAAGGTAAAAGTTAAAGGTAAACACATGCCCTACTTCCCTTATTTTAATATATCCAGCATTCTTGATTAGTTGTGCCTCATAAACGGTGATTATATAGATTTATTCGGTCGGATATTGAAGGGAAGGTATAAACTGTGACAATGCATTTATGAGTAACTTTATCGAAAGATAGTAAAACACAACACGAGTAGGCATACGAAAGACAATACATGCCTTTTTTTTTCGGTCAACAAAGACAATACATGCCTACAGAGCTATAAAAGTTCGATTCAAATGTAGACAGTTCAAATGTCCGAGTACGCAGCAGCTCAGCCGAATCAAAGTTCTAGTGACCGTATTTCTGAAACTCCCACTCGCTGTTATCTATACCAGCAGAGAAACAGCAAGCCAGTGAGAAGAGCACGAATTAATCCATTGGGTCCAAACAGAAAAGGAAAGGAGAAAGGAATTTGGACATACCTAGAGGGCATACTTGACGGGTCTTAAGCCATCGGCTTATGCAATGAAAGTGAAAAGCGTGGTTACAAACCCCTGTATAAGATATCAGCCAGAGTAAGCAACAATTTGAGTAATCCTGCTCTTGCTGAGCCAAAAAAGTAACATCTAGAAAAGAATACATGATTAGACTTAGATATATGACCCATAAACCTTGTTTATTAGGAAAAAAAAATCCAGACTAACAAAAAAGTTCAACATGTAATTTATTTTTTACTCTATGTTGCCCCATGACAGGGTACAGGTACGAGTATCAAATCCAATATGTAACTATGGTAATTAAAAAAAAAATTAAGATACAGGTATGAAACAAGATATTAAATAAAATACATATTTTTATATAAAAAAATTATCCAGATGTGATGATCCTATCACAATTTACAAGTCACAACAACCCAAATCCAATGCATTCTCTGTCTCTCTTGCAACTTCACCACACCCCTATTGTCTGGTCTCTCCTGCTCTCACCATAGTGCCTTGTCTACTCTGTCCATGATTTTAAATTGCGATTCGCAACCGTAATTGCAGCAACAATATCAAAGAGCGGATCCGCAATTGCAGCAACAATATCAAAAGATTTTTTAGTATCCACAACCACATCAGCAGCAATTATCCGCAATAACCGCAACCATAACCACAATTTAGAACCATGATTTTGTCACTCCCCCAGTCCAACCCCCCGCTCCTTCTCCCCCAAAAAAAAGCCATAAAAGGTTGCCTTAATGATAGCTCGCAGTGAGGATGAACATCTGTTCTGTGTGATGATTTTGAGTAGGGTAAGATTGAAAGTGTAAATATGCCTAGGTGATAATGGGACTAGGATATGTATTATGAAGTTTTTGACTAACCATAGTTACTACTTAGATTGTGGGTATAATCATCAAGTAGCCTCAATAATGAGGACCAAAACAAATTTAGGCTAACCATAATCCAGGATTTGCATAGGAATAATTAATAGTATCCCCGATGCATCTATAGTTGGTAAAGAGCAACATTTTTAATGACTAGTTGGCTCTTTTTGTTGAATTTTCTTAGAAGTGTGTTTATTATTGAACTTTGGTTTGTGTTCTTATGGCATAGGGGCATCTAATCGTTCACCCCTGTTAACACTAACAGTTCCCTCATCCCTATTAATATATATATGAATAGTCATCTTTATTTTCAAATCATAAACTGTTCGAACTCATGGTTAGATAAGGTGATGTTTAACCAGAGAAAAGTTCTACCCAATTCCGACTGAATTTAACTTATGAAGAGTACTTTGCATGGCTGCTGGGTGTCAAATTCAAAATTTTAGGCGAGGGGGATTTTCATTTTACAAAAAAAAAAAAAAAAAAAAAAACGATTCCTAATCAAACAACCCCCCGAACCACATGCATCTGAGATGGTAGCTGCATCATGAATATTAGGCTCCAGATTAAAAAGAAAACACTTAAAAGAATGAAAAATATGCCACTACAGTATGCTTCAGAAGCTGTCTTTGCTTCAGTTTAAGAGTTGAACAGAAAATAGAAGTCCAATAAAATAAAGCAGCAGGCATATAGTATCTTAACCAATATGAGAGAAAAACAAAGAAACATGGAAAGACTAACTTAGTAAAGCTTACATAGTTACATGACAGTCAAAGAGTAAATTGCATTTTTTGTCTCACTGAAGGAGTAACAAACAGTCAAACACACAGAGCACACCATAGTGCAGACAACACCAAAAGAAGGTTTGGAATAGACTGGATCAAGAGTTAAAACATGTTTTTTTTCCTGAGGTTTATTGGTTTCAGATGATTATCTTGACTCAAATACCACCTCTTCCATTTTTGTAATAATCCTAAAGCTTAATTACAAGCTTCTTCACAGATGGATGGGATTTGGATTGGGTGTAGTAAAAATATCGCATATCACTATAGTCATCAAATGCTAGCCGTCCAATGTCAGATGCCAAGATGAGTTTTAAATCCGATTTAAAAATCTCGGCTAACATTTGATGAGTGCAGTACTGCGTGATTTTTTTACCGGGTCCAATGGATGAATATTGAATACCAAAGACAGTAATCTACTGAAAATCTTTTAAAACCGAATTTCACATAAAATCACCAACTAATTTGAAAAGAAAAAATAAAACAGAAAATAATATATGATTCAAGCAATGGCGTTTCTAATTAGTAGACATGTTAATGTTATGAAGTTTCGGAGCATACCCCAAGCTACGGTGCATTCCTCGCTAGTGGCGCTAGCCTGGTTGGCCTGACACTCAATGCCTAAAGCAGTGGTCAAACTCAAAGGGAATTAGGTTATTCTCTTAGAACAATGATGATTCACAAAAACAAAAAAGAAGTTGTAATAAAACGCTTACAGAGATCCATGATATGGTTCCGGCAGATAGCGCAATTATCAACAACAATGTCTGCAATTGAAGAAATAAAACCAGAGTAAAGATCATTGAGAGAGAATAGGAGAAGGAAAAGAAAATTAGGGTTTGGGTGAGGGTTAAGAGAGGGAAGGAGAGAGAGAGAGACGCACCCCAAGCCCAGAGAGCAACAGCGTTCCACTTTTTGATCTCGAAGCGCTTGGGCTTTTTGGAAGAAGAAGGACCGGCGCTGCTGGAGGGCTCGCCGGCTGGCACCATTGGCACGTCGGAATCTAGAGTCGCCATCTCCCTCTCGCCTTTTTCAAACTAATATTTTTGGTTACAGCCTTTTTCAAACTTGTGTAACAAGGAGTTTTACCCTCGAATTCTATTTCAACCTTTGTATGTATAATTGGTTTTTCTTTTTTTTTTTTCGAGTATGTATAATTGGTTGGGCTTTAATATTTTGGGCCTTTATAGTTATTCGAATACATTTTACATTATCTATTTTTTTTTTATTGAATACATTACCATTATCTACTTAATACTTATATACTTAGCCCCCTTAAGCAAGGTGTCGAGTCAAGTCTTGTATATGGAGAAAAGTCTCTCTTCCACTGAGAGAGTTAGCTCCACCAGAAAATGGATGTTCCTGACTTGAATATAGTATTATCTCGCGTGGATGAAACATGTGGTTCACATAGGAAAAAAAAACTTATATACTTAAGACTCATTTGATATTGATACCTATGATAGGATATGATAGGATAAGAAATGATAAAAAAGTTGAATAAGAAAATGAAAGAAGAAGAGCATAATAGAAGAGGTCTGGAAGAGAAAAGTGTTGAGAGACTAAGGCAAGAAAAGGAAAGAATATATATATATATATTCTATCTTGTCACTCTGTAACTCAAATTCCCCAAGGAGAAAATTATTAGAAAAAATGATAAATTAGTCCAACATGATAAACTTATATTATTTCCATATAAAACATTGGAAATATAGGGTCGTTCTACTTCTAGGGGGTGAAACAGTGTGTCACCCTTTTTTTAAGTGAATAACCTGTTAGTGTAGGTAATATTACATGTTGGGTGTAATATATCACATCTTTCAGTATTTGTTGATACTTGATAGGGGTCTCTTTCTTTCTTTCTTTATTGGAGTTTCACATGTGGCCAAACTCTACTCATACCTTGTTGTATATAGCCAATTATTTTAAGTGTCACATGCGTTAGATAAGCTTTTGTTGCAATCTCATTGAACATTATTATATCAATCCAGAAACAGGATACATGCAATTTCTCCACAGCCTCATTATGCACATTGTTTCGAATTCTTCCTCCAAACATGGACGAGCAAGGTACGAAGGCTTCAATCCAAGCTACACGAATAGAGACAAAAAAAAATATGGTCCTTCATGATCCAGTTATCCTACTATATTATAATTTTCTTTTGTAAACCAGGTCAGCTTCACTTATTATTGTGATTCATTGATGATGGGAACACATCGTTGTATTAGTTGGTTCTTTTTTCTTCTACACGTTTTAGTAATCTTTGAATATTTATTAAAGGCGCACGACATTTCTTCAGCTTGATATCTCTTGAAATTTTACTTTTATGGAATGGATGGTAAAAATAGTAAGGAAATGGATCTGTTGAGAAATAGACCAAATAGAAATATTTCTAATTTATTAACAACATGTAATAGTTAATAAATCTGGATCCTTCATTTAAAAATTATTAAATCTAATGGTTAAAGGGCGAAATACCAAACACCCTAGACAAAGCCGAAAATATAATAGGATATGATACTAATATCATATCTTGTCCTTTATGTGAAGTCTATTAATCAGTTTGAGCATTCAAACTTGACTTAAAGACTTAATATCCTTTAGTTTTAATGATTAACAAATAAGATTATATAAACAGATTCTACTGAGAAAGGTATTGGTTTGTTGATTGTGTTTCAGGATGAAATATTTATCAGAATCAGAAGATTAGGATCAGAAGAACAAATGCAGGATCTAATATAAAGAAGCTGTCTGAAGAATGCAACTCGTCTGAAGTGCGCAAACCGTCTGAAGACGTGAAGACCATCTAAAGACGCAAAGACTCGAACGAATGAAGACAACATGAAGCAGTCTGAAGATTGAACTTATCTGAAGAAAAGAAGCTGTCTGAAGCAAGGAAGCTTTCTGAAGCAAAGAAGCTGTCTGAAGCAACGAAGCTGTCTGAAGAAGTAGAACTCGTCTGAAGAGTTGAAGCTGTCTGAAGTAGTTCAACCCGTCTGAAGTATCAGTGCTGTCTGAAGTCTCACTTATGACGTGGCACCCTCTGCTGAAGTTTGTGAAGACTTTTCTGAACCTCTGCTGCACGTACCTTTTCAAACACGTTTATAGCAAGGAACACAGAGACCTTTCCTGGTGATTTTGAATTTCATACACCACTGAGGAAATCTCTGCAACGCAGAAATTGCAGCAACAACGATGGCAGCTTTATAGCAGCACCAACGTTGTACTCTGTCAGAATTGTGAAGACACCCAGAAGCGTGTCTCACGATGGATTGAATAGCATTCAATGCTGTCTCTAAATGGTAGTATCACAATGGAAATATCATCATCACCAATCCAAAAGAAAGCACAAGAAAAGCTCAGGAGACTAAGCAGAAGCAACAAAGAGAAATGTTTGAATGAAATATTTTAATTCAAACATATTTTATCATCTGCAAGAAACAGCCATTGAACAAGACACCTCACTCAAAGAAGAAAGAAAAAATGGTGTCAGGAAGCAAACAGAAAAGGAGCATATACAAAATAAGCAAGAGGACAAATCCAACGGATACCTCCTCATATACACTCCTAAGAAAAGCAGAGAAAATCAGAAGTCAGCTGAAGAAAAGTAAAAGGATATCAAGAGAGAGAACATGCAAAATAATATCAAGAAAATCTCTCTAAAAGAGCTCATCTACAGAAGTGTCAGAACAGGACTGTCTGAACACATATCTGCTAAAGAAGAAGCAACCGTTTGAGACACTATTAAGTAACGGCTACATGAGCCACATCATCAACATCTCAACGGTATTATGAATCATCTTCAAACGACTATATTCCAACAGAACATATAAATAGCCTCAAAGAAGAATTCGAAGATGTTGAACTCATTCACTTGGTTCAATCAGTTGATCAAGATGCATCAGAAAAATCCTATTGGTGTTGACCATACTTACTTGAATCAACTATGCTAGTCAAAATTGTAGTTGTTCAGTTGAACAACCTACCAGGCTGTGCTTAATCTCATATGAACCAAGAATGGTTTGAAGCTGCAAGTATGCCTTGGTTTTTTCAATGATACGGGTGAGAATGTAACCCATGGAAACCAATGGCTGGAGAACAAGGCTGGAGCTTAAAGTCAGTATCTTCCTAGCCAATTCTCAGAGGATGTTATTCCTCATATCAGAGACAGGGATTGTATCACTGTCTTACCCTTGTACTTAGATTTATCCATTGTATCCTGAGTAGTACTCAGTTAACCTCTAGTACAGGAAAAGATTAAGTTTATGTTTCGTGGAAACTTAAACTTAGTTTAATTTGTAAACACTTTAAGTGTCTGAGAGCCTGGAGAGGCTTGGTGGAAGAAAGAATACTCGTTGTAGAGCCTGGAGAGGCTTGATAGAAAAGAATACTCGCTGTAGAGCCTGGAGAGGCTTGATAGAAAAGAATACTTGTGGTAGAGCCTGGAGAGGCTTGATAGAAAAGAATACTTGTGGTAGAGCCTAGGGAGGCTTGATAGAAAAGAATACTGCAATGAGTTGCCTAGAGAGGCAGTTGAAAACAAAGTAATACTTGTGTAGGCCTGAAGAGGCTGTGAATAATACTTGTATCTGTGGATTCAGATAGTGGAAAATCCAGTGGTGGTTTGCCTCTGGGACTGGATGTAGCTCACGGGTTTGTGGGTGAACCAGGATAAATTCCTTGTCTAAGTTTTCTTACCCTTATCTCTTATCAATTCTGTTTATACTAATCAAGGGGTCAAAATAATTAATCTGATATTTTATAAAGGGCACAAAACATCTTTTAAAATTAGTTTTTATCAGCCGTCTGAAAACTTCAGACAGCCTCTTTAAAAGACTGTCTGAAATCTCTATGCCTAAGTTTTTCTTTAATCTCTTTACTTCCAGTTTTCATATTTAAGTCGGAACTTGAAAAGTATTTTCTATAATAAACTTAACACAACTATTTCAATAAAATAATTTTTCATATGAACAAAACATGAGATATCTCTTATATCATTTGAAGCTTTACAAAGAATGTTCCTTGAAGAACTTCTGAAATAAAATCTCAGAAGTAAGTCTGAAAGAGATCAGTTCAAAAATCAGGAACAGACTTCAGACAACCTCTAGTAGTCTGAAGTATTTCAGAAACTGTGCTGAAAATACTCTTTGTAATAATCTTTAGAAGATACTTTGAGAAACCTCTGTTTAAAACAATCTTAAGCTTTAGAAGAAACATTGTTTTCCTTATCTTCCACATGTTTCAACTATCTCTGATCGTAAGACTTATTTTTAATGGTGCCCATATTCATGTTTTAACCAAAAGATTTCCGAAAACTATCAAAAAGTTTAAAACACTATTCAACCCCCCCTTTTAGTGTTTCCTGTGGTTCTAACAATTGGTATCAGAGCTCACCTTCGGGTTGAGCATCTAACAAATTCAGAAGGAGTAGATCCTCAGAAGATGGAAATCTCACCAAGCTGAAGCAACTCTGAAGAATGATAATGAGAAAGTAAAATTATTTTCTTAAAACTCATTATTCATACAAGGCATCTTTCAGAAGGATATAGCTGGAAAAGGAAAGTGTATCTATCTCTAGATCACAACCGGGTAACACCTTTCCTATCTTTGTTTAAATCTAAGTTTAAATATAACTGTTTATTTGCTAAATGTTTTATTTTATCGAAATTACTATTACATAAGAGTACTTGTGTGAAAGTAAATTATTGCATAATAAATGTCCTATATATGTATGCGTATTACTTGTTTGTGTGTAAATTATATGCATCGTATGCGTGAATATATGTGTATATTTATTTTAGTAAATGAAGAGTCATGTATGTTTATCATGATTAAATGTGATATGGCGCAACATGGATCAATGTATCATCAACCGGTTTCTCATAATTGGCACGATGCACAACTCTCAATAATTGCTTGGTGCATGTAACCGTTATTCTTCATTGAACGAAGCAATGCTTGATTTCCTATTTAAGAATTGGAAGATCATCATAGGAACTACACTTCAATCAACTTATCCTCAAAAGCCAGAACTCTTCAAGCACCCTAATCTCTTTAGATCAATCGTACTCAATGGCCAACATGTCTGCATCATCAAATAACTCAAACCATCCCATGTTTGATGAGAGAATCATACCTTCTAAATTGGTCAATCTCTCTGACTTTGATGAGGCTGATTATAAAATCTCAGAGTACTTTGACGCCGTAGGGTGGACTCCCTTCTTCAGCAACATTTCCTCACCATGGCATGAGGAAAGTGTGTTGGAGTTCTGGAACAACTCCACAAGTATATCTAGACCTGGTAAGACTGGAATTGAAACTAAGGTGATGGGAAGATCACTGTTTGTGGACACCAAACTTATTGCTAAAATCATAGGTGTTCCTGACAGAGGGGAAAAATACTTCCAAAGATGGGAATCTCTTCATGGTGGAACATTTGTTCTAGACCAACATCTTTTTGGAAAAAGAAGGATTGCTCCTTTCAGACCCTCTCAACTTCTGAGCACACCCAGAGAGCCCTCCTTGCTGTACTAAACTGCTGCATTCTTCCCAGAGGAAGAAACAATTTAACTATAAGCATGATGGAGAGGTTTGTATTGGGACTCTTGCTGTCGAGTAAGAAAGTCAACCTTCCTTGGGTGCTGTTGTATCAGATGATGTATAGAGATGAGATAGGCAATGAGAATTTCTATCCTCATAACACCCTAATCATGAAAATTTTATTGCACAAGGGATTTCCTATGGAAAGTCTCTTTGACCAACCGCCTCCTAACTTCTTCACTCCGGCTGCGTATGCTGAGTTAGACCAGACTCTTATTGAAAGAGAAGAAGCTCCTGAGAATCAAGTGGTGATTCCTCATCTTTTTTCTATACGCAATGAAGAAGGAACTAAAGATACCCACTTAAAGTCTCGAAAAAGGAAAAAGGATGATGTTGGGTGCATATCATCAGAAGAAGGTAAATAGCAGAATTTCCAGGCTTGCAAGAAGATTGAGAGCCGCTGAGAAGAAGTTTAAAAAGGGGCTCAGAGCTGAAAAGAAGAATGTTGTTGATTACTGAGAACCCATCTGATGATCAATGATCCTCTTGTGTCTTTTCATTTCTCTCTTAATTTTTTTTTCTTAATAGTAATAATTAGTCTTCTGCTCTGTTCCATCCTTGATACATTCTGTGTGGTCTATGACTATTTATATTGTTTCTCTTGTAACTATGTATGCTTAAATGAATCTTTAACTTAACACACCTCTTTAATTAGTACAACTAAAAGATGAAATCAATTAACTGTATAAGATAAGGACAAAATTAAAATTTATAAATTAAGACAAGTTCTTGCTGAAATATAATTATTAAACTAAGACACTTGATTTAGTGATTAACTAATTCTATCAAGTAATATCATATGCTACTGAAAGGTATTTTCAGTTTGTGCATGTTTCAGAAAACAGGTTTCTGAAAATAAGGTAAAAGAAGATCAATCGGAGAAAATGGCATGTGTAAAAAGATAAATCAAGGCAACAAGAACGTCTAAGTGTGATATCATCTTCATTGTCTGAACCTGTTCAGACAGTTCACAATGAACTTACTGAAATTATGGGTCAGAAATGTTAAGACGAGTGATACACAAAGCACTAAGCCTACCTCTACGCTTGAAAAGATAATTTTGACTTAGTGACATTTCTACTTTCTGAACCTGTTTAGAAGGGTCTCGGTGAACCCCCTGAAATTGTGGGTCAGAAATGTTAAAGTAATGAAAACTCAAGTTATTAAAGTCTATTTCAATCCTTGAGGGACAGGTTAAGATGATTGTTCAAAGATTCTCTGAAGCACAAAAAGACAAAAGACTAAAAGGAGGATTTGCAGACATCAAGCGACCTCAGAAGAAGAAAAATCTTCAAAGAAAGGTGCAATGTCAGAAAATCTTTCTTCCATCTAGAGAATAATGAGGAAATCTAATGGTAACATCACTTCACCTTAAAACTTTAATATTCGTGAAAAACTGTTCTCAAGTAAAAGATTTTTTTTAACAAATAATATTTTAATTGATAACATAAAAGACTCAACATATTAAAAGCTTCTCAGATAATAATAATCATAAAATACTTTGGTTTGATACCATAAAAATATGTTTTCAAAATTTTTTTTAAATGTTTTCTCACATATTCCATTCTATTTTTCTTTCCTTTCTGGTTTTAAAATGTTTCGAAGAAGTAATATCTTCCAATACGTTTTTATGTCTCTTCTTAAATGTTTTTCAAAAACGTTTTCCAAAACTTACTTTATCCATGCTAATGACTCAGTTTCCTATAGAGCTTCATCTATGACCAATCAATGATGCACGTTTCGATACTTTCAAGATTTGAAACTGCCATCATCAAAAGCTATCTGAGCCCATACACATCGCGTGAACAACAATCCAATGGATTCATTTTCCTTACTTCTCTATTTTACCCTTGCTTCAAAGTCCTATAAATTCACAAGAGCCCTTCACACAAACTCACATCTTCAAAGCTCCTCTATAGCTTTGTCTAAGGTTCTGAGTAAGTGGCTCCCAAAAGGATGATGAAGAAGCAAAGGAAAACAGAAGAAGGACCTCTTAAACATGTTGAGGCAAAGATCAAGTCATCTTGGATGATGTATGGAATGAAGAGTAAGGGAAAGGGTTCATCTGAAAACCCGTTTCTCTATACTTGGACCATGGTGATCTGTCTGCATCACAGGTGGACTGGAAGATCACTGGATGATCCCAGAATAGTCAATCTTATTAAAAGAACTACTGACAAAGTGGTTCTTGGAAGTAAGGTGGTGACTAATGATCGAGACACAGTCTTACATGATGCACCTCCATCGTCCCAGGGGCTAGAAGGAAAATGCGTGCAACACGGCACGATTGGGATAAAGTCTGGGGCTCTGAGGCAACTCCTGAAGCTTCTGCAGCAGAAGGAGTGGTGATAGCTTTGAAAGAGATGAAGTCTATAAGGCTATGCCTCAGGCCTTCGAAGGAATCTCCGGAGGAAGCAATGGATGGATACATTCTATTTTTGGAATGTAACCTCTTTTCTTTTTGTGAAAACCTGTTTTTTGTATTTATCAAATGTTTTGAGAAAATTTAAACTTGTGTATTTCTGTGTTTATTTAGTTTATTTTGTTTATCAAAAATTGTATCATTTATTTGGTATAAGAAGTTACTGTATTTTGTTAACAATTGATATTTATTCCTTAATCTTTGGTATCTAAAAAAAAATAACAAAAGGTAGAGAAATATATGAAAAATAACAAAAATAACAAAAAAAAAATAATAATTGATAAAAGTAAATGAACAACCTTTTTAATTAATGACAAAAGGGGGAGAAATATAAAACTCACAAAATGATTTTGAAAGTATAAAACTCAAAATGATTTTGAAAGGGAAAAATAAGGGATAATATAAAATGTCAGAAAATTGGTATATGTAATTATATAACAATCAGTATCTGTGATAAGTTAATAACAAACAATAGTAATTAGTGTCTAAAAAGATTAACACATCTGATTAATAATTGGTATCTGAAAGATTAACATCTAGTTTCTAAAGGATAAGCTAACAAAATCTAATCTTATTAACAATTAGAATAATAATAACAATTTGCAACACTTAACAATTGACAACATTTAACAAACTAAAAGAATAAATGTTCTTCTCAGGGGGAGTATTATAGATAGGGGGAGCCTTTTATATACTTACTCATCTTTCCTTAAAACATTTTGTAAGTTGTACATATCTTATTTGTCACCATTAAAAAGGGGGAGATTGTGAATTCTATTAATCAGTTTGAGCATTCAAACTTGACTTAAAGACTTAATATCCTTTAGTTTTAATGATTAACAAATAAGATTATATAAACAGATTCTACTGAGAAAGGTATTGGTTTGTTGATTGTGTTTCAGGATGAAATATTTATCAGAATCAGAAGATTAGGATCAGAAGAACAAATGCAGGATCTAATATAAAGAAGCTGTCTGAAGAATGCAACTCGTCTGAAGTGCGCAAACCGTCTGAAGACGTGAAGACCATCTAAAGACGCAAAGACTCGAAGGAATGAAGACAACATGAAGCAGTCTGAAGATTGAACTTATCTGAAGAAAAGAAGCTGTCTGAAGCAAGGAAGCTTTCTGAAGCAAAGAAGCTGTCTGAAGCAACGAAGCTGTCTGAAGAAGCAGAACTCGACTGAAGAGTTAAAGCTGTCTGAAGTAGTTCAACCTGTCTGAAGTATCAGTGCTGTCTGAAGTCTCACTTATGACGTGGCACCCTCTGCTAAAGTTTGTGAAGACTTTTCTAAACCTCTGCTGCACGTACCTTTTCAAACACGTTTATAGCAAGGAACAAAGAGACCTTTCCTGGTGATTTTGAATTTCATACACCACTGAGGAAATCTCTGCAACGCAGAAATTGCAGCAACAACGATGGCAGCTTTATAGCAGCACCAACGTTGAACTCTGTCAGAATTGTGAAGACACCCAGAGGCGTGTCTCACGATGGATTGAATAGCATTCAATGCTTTCTCTAAATGGTAGTATCACAACGGAAATATCATCATCACCAATCCAAAAGAAAGCACAAGAAAAGCTCAGGAGACTAAGCAGAAGCAACAAAGAGAAATGTTTGAATGAAATATTTTAATTCAAACATATTTTATCATCTGCAAGAAACAGCCATTGAACAAGACACCTCACTCAAAGAAGAAAGAAGAAATGGTGTCAGGAAGCAAACAAAAAAGGAGCATATACAAAATAAGCAAGAGGACAAATCCAACGGATACCTCCTCATATACACTCCTAAGAAAAGCAGAGAAAATCAGAAGTCAGCTGAAGAAAAGTAAAAGGATATCAAGAGAGAGAACATGCAAAATAATATCAAGAAAATCTCTCTAAAAGAGCTCATCTACAGAAGTGTCAGAACAGGACTGTCTGAACACATATCTGCTAAAGAAGAAGCAACCGTTTGAGACACTATTAAGTAACGGCTACATGAGCCACATCATCAACATCTCAACGGTATTATGAATCATCTTCAAACGGCTATATTCCAACAGAACATATAAATAGCCTCAAAGAAGAATTCGAAGATGTTGAACTCATTCACTTGGTTCAATCAGTTGATCAAGATGCATCAGAAAAATCCTATTGGTGTTGACCATACTTACTTGAATCAACTATGCTAGTCAAAATTGTAGTTGTTCAGTTGAACAACCTACCAGGTTGTGCTTAATCTCATATGAACCAAGAATGGTTTGAAGCTGCAAGTATGCCTTGGTTTTTTCAATGATACGGGTGAGAATGTAACCCATGGAAACCAATGGCTGGAGAACAAGGCTAGAGCTTAAAGTCAGTATCTACCTAGCCAATTTTCAGAGGATGTTATTCCTCATATCAAAGACAGGGATTGTATCACTGTCTTACCCTTGTACTTAGATTTATCCATTGTATCCTGAGTAGTACTCAGTTAACCTCTAGTACAGGAAAAGATTAAGTTTATGTTTCGTGGAAACTTAAACTTAGTTTAATTTGTAAACACTTTAAGTGTCTGAGAGCCTGGAGAGGCTTGGTGGAAGAAAGAATACTCGTTGTAGAGCCTGGAGAGGCTTGATAGAAAAGAATACTCGTTGTAGAGCCTGGAGAGGCTTGATAGAAAAGAATACTCGTTGTAGAGCCTGGAGAGGCTTGATAGAAAAGAATACTCGTTGTAGAGCCTGGAGAGGCTTGATAGAAAAGAATACTCGTTGTAGAGCCTGGAGAGGCTTGATAGAAAAGAATACTTGTGGTAGTGCCTGGAGAGGCTTGATAGAAAAGAATACTTGTGGTAGAGCCTGGAGAGGCTTGATAGAAAAGAATACTTGTTGAGAGCCTGGAGAGGCTTGATAGAAAAGAATACTGCAATGAGTTGCCCGGAGAGGCAGTTGAAAACAAAGTAATACTTGTGTAGGCCTGAAGAGGTTGTGAATATTACTTGTATCTGTGGATTCAGATAGTGGAAAATCCAGTGGTGGTTTGCCTCTGGGACTGGATGTAGCTCACGGGTTTGTGGGTGAACCAGGATAAATTCCTTGTCTAAGTTTTCTTACCCTTATCTCTTATCAATTCTGTTTATACTAATCAAGGGGTCAAAATAATTAATCTGATATTTTATAAAGGGCACAAAACATCTTTTAAAATTAGTTTTTACCAGCCGTCTGAAAACTTCAGACAGCCTCTTTAAAAGCCTGTCTGAAATCTCTATGCCTAAGTTTTTCTTTAATCTCTTTACTTATAGTTTTCATATTTAAGTCGGAACTTGAAAAGTATTTTCTATAATAAACTTACACAACTATTTCAATAAAATAATTTTTCATATGAACAAAACATGAGATATCTCTTATATCATTTGAAGCTTTACAAAGAATGTTCCTTGAAGAACTTCTGAAATAAAATCTCAGAAGTAAGTCTGAAAGAGATCAGTTCAAAAATCAGGAACAAACTTCAGACAACCTCTAGTAGTCTGAAGTATTTCAGAAACTGTGCTGAAAATACTCTTTGTAATAATCTTCAGAAGATACTTTGAGAAGCCTCTGTTTAAAACAATTTTAAGCTTTAGAAGAAACATTGTTTTCCTTATCTTCCACATGTTTCAACTATCTCTGATCGTAAGACTTATTTTTAACGGCGCCCATATTCATGTTTTAACCAAAAGATTTCCAAAAACTATCAAAAGTTTAAAACACTATTCAACCCCCCCTTTTAGTGTTTCCTGTGGTTCTAACACTTTATCCTGACCACTAAATGAGTCCTTTACTTATGTAGTATATATTTCTGGGTCTTGATTAATGATGTAAGAGTACCATAGTAAACCCTAGCAGATAGAGGCTGCAACCAAAATAGCTTGTTCCCCTTCCCTCAGGGTTTCTACTCACTTTTTATGAGGGTCTTCCTCTCTTATAAGTGAATAGGATTTTATGTGTGTTTTATTTCTTATCCCAATTTCCACCGTCACCAATTAAGTGAGACAACTCAAGTCACTGCTTCACCACACCTCCATGTTGTATGTGACCCTACTACAACCATCAATAGCAAGTCTTCCACTTCCAATCAAAACAGTAGCTCTAAGATAAGGGACCTCTAAGAAATAACACATCTATAGAAGTGAGTTGTAATCTTTACGGCTACAAACTTGACTCATTCCTCCTTGTGACATTATAGCGAGAGCAATCCAAAGTATACAATGGTAGATGATTTTGTTGATTGAGTCATGTGAGGAATGATAAGTGTTCTGGCTATTCTTCAATTTTTTATCAAATTGTTTTGACAAAAAATTTAATGAATAAATAAACTTTGACTAAAAGTTTTTTATTGAAAAAAATATATTATCTAATGTTTTATAATATAAAAAATGCACCTTCCAATTAATATTTTCCATTTTTTATTTTTTTAATCAATACTTTAAAGCATTTGTTAGCATTTACTTTTTTTATATTTCTATATCATTCTATTAAATTGTAAATATAAAAATGTGAAATTAAATTATTTTGAAAAATTAATATTTGTGTTTTAAGAATGAGGGGGAAAACACATTTAATATGACCCCCAATATCTCATTTAATTCACGAATAACCATGGAAATGACATTCTGGAACCTTGCCCATTTTCAAAGTTCTTCCAATCCCATGAAGCTTATTCATCAAAGACTACATCTCTGCAGATTATTATCTTTTCATAAGTGGACTATACAATTTGTAGGCTCCTGCTGGGTGGTATCCAACTAACACCATAGCTTCACTTTTATCATCAAGCTTCCTCCTTCTCCTCTCATATGAAATATGCCCGTAACATAATGAGCCAAAGATCCTCAAGTGGTTCACACTTGATTTATTTCCAGTCCAAGTCTCTTCTAGTGACATTATTCATCTTCTTTGTGGGACATTTATTCAAGACATAGGCAGAAATTGACACTGCTTCTCCCTAATAGTTATGAGGCATTCCCTTTCCTTTATCATGCATCTATCCATATTTAGAAGAGTTTTATTTCCCCTTTCTACCAAGCCATTATGTTGAGGTGTATATGAAGCAATCACCTTAGAGAACACTGACGCTCCCCTAAGTTGATATAACAGGTCATCAATTCTAGGTAAATGGTATTTGTTCTTGATGGTTACTTTGTTCAACTGCATATAGTCCACACACAACCTCATACTCCCATTCTCCTTAACCAAGAGCACTGGCGCCTCCCCAAGGTGAAACACTAGGCCTAATTAATTTCTTCTCTATCAACTTCTCTAATTATTCCTTAATTAAGTTCATTAAGCTCTAGTGGTGACATCCTATAACATGCTTTAGATATAGGTCCTATTCCTGGGACAAGGTCTATGGAAAGCTCTATTTCGTTATCCGGTGATCGGGTGGTTACTTCACTAGGGAAAACTTCTTGGAATTACCTAACTATAGTTATACTACTCAAGTCAGAATTAGTCCATATAGTTGAGGAAAACATCAAAAATAAAACAACTATTCCCATCAAATAGACATTCAGAAAGTTGAGAAATATTGGAAAACAAAACAGCTACCCTCTCCCTTGGAGAAGAGAGAAGAGTTGGAAAAACAATTACCGTATTAAAGTAATCTAACATGACTTGGTTCTGAGATAACCAATCCATGATAAAAATCACATCAATGCCCTTCAAAGGTAAGTGAAAGCAATAACAAGTGCACGATTTGGTCAAGTAAGATAAAAGATATCGTCTCCACAGGACTATATTTTTGACTAGAATTATCTCCAATTTTGTTATCTAAATGCAACCCAAATAAATTTGAAATCAATGAAGATATATAAATATTTAGATAAAGAATAAAATAAAATCGAATTAAATAAAATCTAAAAGAAAATCTAATTATTAAATGGGATGGAATCAAATCTAAAAGTTTCCAAGAATTGGGATTTACCATAATGAGTACCAACATATATGCAAATATTACCCCTTTTATTAAGTTATTTTATTTTGAAGGTGAATTATCCTAAGGTAATTATTGGTTCTTTCAGAATCTCAACAATGTATTTGATTAGACCAACTCCTACTTTCGTGGTAATTGAATCACCTCAAACCCATTAAGTTCTATGATAATTCATGAGAACCTCAAAGGATCAACCTACTTTCGTGATTGGAGTCCTGGGTTATGTAACGTCCCAATTTTCATAAATCAATTTTATAAATGAAATTAGGAGTAAAAAGGGTTTTATAAAAGGAACTAGGTAAAAAGGGGTTTATAACACTGTATTTAAGGGCATAACACTGCCCCTTTCTCCGCTCAAGCGAGAATTGGCTTGCTTGGGCGAGAGTGCCGAAATGGAAATTGGAGTTTCCATTCTGTGAGATTTTCGCTCAAGCGAGACCATTCTCGCTTGGGCAAAAATATTAGTCAAAATGGGGAAATTTTCTGCCGATATTTTCGCTTGAACAAGGGTATTCCTCGCTCAAGCGAAAAAAAAAAACAGCGAACAAAGGAGTTTCTGGACAATTTTCGCCAAGCAAAGAAGGGCCTCGCTCAGGAAAAAATCGTATTCTCGCTCAAGCGAGAAATTCTCGCGCAAGCGACCAAAGAGCCTTTTTGTCATCATTTTCACTCAAGCGAGAGATTCTCACTTGAGCGAAATGCGCGAGACCAGTTTTTTTAAAACATTAGACTAGGGCTTTCTAACCTATTTCTAAAACACAACCCTTGTTCAAGAGAGAGGTTTTAGAGAGAGAAAGAGTGCTCAAGACTTGGGTTGGACAAGACGGAGAATAAGGAAAAGAGAGAATCATCACCACACCTCACCACCTTTTTCCCTTTCTCTTGGAGTAGATTTTTTATGAGTATAGCCCACACACTCACTCCCATCTTGTTTGCAATATTCCTCAATGATCCCTCTTCTCTAGTTCCCTATCCATTCATGTTTGTGTTTTGGTTGATGTTGCCCTAGTTTATACTCTCAATTAGAAATGAATATTGGAATTGTATACTTAGACATAGGTTTTGATTGCATGGGGGTTTGAGTGGGTTTGGGGTTTCCACATCATGTTGTCTCCATACCATGCTATTATATCATTATTATTGTAATGAATCTCAAATATAAACCCTAATGTTTCATGGTTCCAAGTATAAAGGGATTAAGTTCATGTTCGGCTTCGGCCTCACGGGTCCTAGGACCATCATGTTTAAATAAAGAAACCAATATCATGTTTTATGTTCAATAATAATCGATTCAGGGTAATGGCGAGACTATATGTCCCCAAGGAAGACGTTCCTCGTAGTCTAAGCTCAGGTCTAGCTTCATGTCAAGTGATAAGACTCCTGCTGCTGGGTATAACAGTTCATGTTAATCATGGCTTCAAGTTTCGGTTATGTTATATGAGTGCAATTGATTAATGATTATATTGCTGCATTTCATCTGTGTTATTCCCTACACTTGCGTGCATTAGTTATGCTCACTGAGACATTAGTTTCACCACAAGTTTGTGGATATATTTTAGATGCTCAAGATCCTCCTCGAGATAGACATTATTATATTTGGCTTTTTTATTATTCATGAGTTGTATTTATTTTGAGGATATTATTGTGCATGTGTGACCCTTGGTGGGAATTTCTATTTTGTTGAGAACGCATGTATTTTAATATCCATATTATGCTTATGCATATGTTGGACTGCTTAAGCAAATAATTTTTATGTTTATTGATATCGTTAATGTTGCGAAATATCCCTAAATTTGGGACTTGTGCTTCCAACGGGCATAAATCCTGTGTTTTCGAAATTAGGACGTTACATTATGGTATCAGAGTAGTTGAATCTAATTGGACTTTGGATTAGTATTTTGCCTGAAGTTAGTTATTATCTTATATGCATTATTATGAAATATAGAGACTGGTCACCTCCATATTTTGTAAATGATGTGTAGATGATTATGGTTGGCGACAGGAGAGGTAGACCTACAGTTAACCTACCACTTCCTCCTCCTCCTCCACCGAACAACAATCAAGATCTGGTGGCGGTGGCCTTCTAAATGTTAACCCACATCATGGGGGATCAAGTGGTGTCTAACCGAGACCAGGCTGCTGCTATGTTGTAGGAGCTTCGTTGCCAACCAACAGGAATGCCTCCACCTCAGGTAATATACCCATTTGTGCTTGGTTTCACGTAGTTCCAAAAACATAGTCCTCCTTCTTTCACTAGGGCCTATGACCCGGAAGCTGTAGTTAAATGGCTTAAGAATCTTTAGAGTCATGAGGTGTTTTGAGGAGTTGAATGTGTGCTATGCATCCTACATGCTCCAAGAGGAGGCCGAGGATTGGTGGCACGGGGCGAATGCCAAGTTTTGCACACCGGGGACTCCTATCCTCTAGAGCATTTTGAGACTGCTTTTCTAGAGAATTATTTTCTAGCCAATGTGAGGAAGCAGAAGGAGACTGAGTTCCTTCAGCTCAAGTAGGGGAGTCTGATGGTGGGTCAGTATGTGGCCAGGTTTGAAGAGTTGTCCAAATATTCCCGCTTTCTCCAAGTCCATCCGGATGAGGAGTTGAGGTGAACTCACCTAGAGCAAGGCCTGAGGCCTGAGATCAAGAGGGCAATGGGGACTTTGGAGATCAGAGACTTTCCCACTTTGGTTAACAAATGCCTCATTGCTAAGGAGAACATGAAGGAGCCTGAGGTACCTAAGTCTGCTAACCTTAAGGGAAAAAGGAAGTTTGAAGACCCTATCCAGGGAAAGGGCTCTAAGCCCAAGGGCAGGGCAATACTAACTTGGTCATCTGCCCCACTCAGAAACAAGGGAAGATGCCCAAGTGCTCCAAGTGCAAGAGGAACCACAAGGAAGAGTGTCTCTTTGGGCAATAGAAGTGTTATTACTATAGGGAGACAGGTCACATGAAAACGAGTGCCCAAAGAGGAAAGATCTTTCCAAACCCCAAACCACCGGGAGAGTCTTTACACTTAGCGGGGAAGCGGCTGCCAAGATCGACAATATAATGCAAGGTGCATGTTTGTTCAATGATAAAACCTTGATTGTACTATGACTCTGGGGCAACCCATTCATTCATTTCTCTTGATTGTGTGAAGGAATTATGTTTGCATGCAACCTCTTTACCTTTTCACCTAAATGTTATTTCTCTGGCCAAGGAGGCAATTTCCACTTCTCTTGTTTGTTTAAATTGTCCAATTGTTATACAAGAGAAAGATGTCGAGGTAGATTTAATTTGCTTACCCTTAAAATGTATTGACGTGATCCTTGGCATGGATTGGTTATCACAAAACCAAGTCATGCTGGACTGCTTCAACCAGGTTGTTGTTTTTCCCCTCTTCCTCTTCCTCCGAGGGAGCATCCAGTTGTGTTATTTCCATGTTTTGCTCAAGTTTTTGAAAGCTTGTGTGATGAGGGAGTGATTGTTTCTTTTAATGTTTTCCTCAACTGTAGACACAATTTCTGACTTAAGTGGTATATCTGTTGTCAAGGAGTATCAGGATATTTTCCTTAGTGAGGTACTACCCTCCACCTAATAGGGAGATTGAGTTTACCATAGACTTGGTTCCGAGCACCGGACCCATATCCAAGGCATCCTATAGGATGTCTCCACTAGAGCTTAGTGAACTCAAATCTCAATTAGAGGAACTAATAGAAAAGAAATTCATTATGCTTAGTGTGTCACCCTGGGAGCGTGTGTGCTCCTGGTAAAGAAGAAGATGAGAGTATGAGATTGTGCATAGACTATAGGCAACTGAACAAAGTAATCATCAAGAACAAATACCCTTACCATCAAGAATGGGAGTATAAGATTGTATGTAGACTATAGTGATGATTCCGGGAGGGTTTAGGTTGTGTCTTGATGCAAGATAGGAGGGTAGTGGCCTATGACTCTATTCAACTTAGATACCATGAGGAAAACTACCTCACTCATGACCTAGAGTTAGCTGCTGTGGTGTTTGCCCTCAAGATTTGGAGGCATCACCTTTACGGAGTTAGGTTCATTGTTTATAATGACCATGAGAGCCTTAAGTACCATTTTGACCAAAAGGAGCTTAACATGAGGTAGAGACGGTGGATGGAGTTCCTTAAGGATTATGACTTTGAGTTAGGCAGAGAAGGTGCATGGAGTTCCTTAAGGATTGTGATTTTGAGTTGAAGTATCACCCGGGCAAGGCCAATGTAGTGGTCGATGCCTTGAGCAGGAAATCCCTGCATGCATCTTTAATGATGGTCCATATGTTTGAATTAATAGAGGAATTTAGGGATTTGAGTCTTAGTGTGAGCGTCAGGGTCGACTGCTTGAGTTTACACCGACTAGAGGTATCAAGTGAATTGAGGACCTTGATTAGGGAGGCTCAAGACTCAGACTTAGAGCTCCAAGACATGAAGGGCCAACCAGGTTTCTCTGAGTTAGGAGATGGGATGATCCTCTTTTAGGGAGAGTTTCTAACCCTAAGGGGGTAATCTTAGGCAGCAGATTTTAGAGGAGGCTCTCATAAGAGCAAGTTCTTGGTACATCTTGGTGACAAAAAGATGTACCAAGACCTTAGGAAAATGTTCTAATGGGCAGACATGAAAAAAGAAGTAGCAGAGTTTGTGTCTAGATGTCTAGTGTCCCAATAGGTCAAAATAGAACACCAGAAACCTTCAGGGCCCCTTCAGCTTCTAGAGTTATGATAGTAGTTGCTTTATTGGATCAAGAATTGAAGCAGGAAAGCCATGGACATTGTTAGAATTCGAATAAAATGATGAAAAGGGTGGAATAATTCAACTCATAAATTGAAGGAAAAGGTGAAGAGAAAACTCAAAAATGGAAGGAGATTGAGAAGTGGAAGATCGCCACTATAGGCGACAACCCCTTCTGCAGATAAGATCAAGGCTGGACGCCAGCAATTTAGGAGAATCAGATAAGTCTCTGAGTGGTTTAGGAAAGCACCATCAATCTTTCTCTACTCACAGTTGAGGAGGAAACTCAGCAGAGTAACTTTACTGAAATCAAGTGTTAGGAATTATAAGAAGGGTGACCTCCTATTTATATTCCAAGTGGGCGGCCAAAAGGACGAAGGAAGACAGGAAAATAATAAAACCCTAAAAACTACTCTACATGGGTGTTGAACCCATGTTTCCTAATCCTAAGTAGTTTGGAAAGCTACTAACCACTAATCCCACTAGGAATTAGCACCCCACTCTCTCTAATCCTATTTAGGAAAATTCAATTGAAACAAATTACAAGGAAAATCCTAATTACAATGAAAATTAACTAGAATTAATCTTAATCTTATTTATGTTTCTTATGATGCTTTGACCCAAGATTGACCCATGATGAGTTGACCAAAGTTCACCATGAGATGGAAGGTCAAAAATCAGGCAGCTTGTGGGTCACAGTAGCTATGCGCCCAAGGTGGCCTCTAGCAGTGTAGGGTAGTCTCTAGCAGAGTGAGGTTTCCAATCCAGATGCCATCAAGTTACGTGAGTGGAAATGGGAGGGGATAGCCATGGATTTTGTGATAGGACTACCTAGAGTCCCAACTAGGTATGATTCTATCTAGGTCATTATGGATAAATTAACCCAATCAGCTCATTTTCTACCCATCCGAGCTACCTACCTTTTGAACAAGTTAACAGAACTATACATCAAGGAGATAGTACAGCTCCACGGTATACCCTCTAGCATAGTCTCGGATAGGGATCCAAGGTTCACCTTTAGGTTTTGGAGAGCCCTCCATCAAGCCTTTGGGACTAAGTTGAGTTTTAGTAAAACTTACCATTCTCAGACTGATGGCCAGTCTGAGAGGACCATCCAGACCTTAGAGAATATGCTTAGGGCCGGTGTGCTAGAGGAAAAATGGAATTAGGATAGGTACCTGCCACTCATAGAGTTATCTTAGAACAATAACTTTCATAGCAGCATAGGCATGGTGCCTTATGAGGCTTTGTATGGTAGGAGGTGTAGGAAAGGCCATCAGGGCGATCGTGTTTTTCTTAAGGTCACCCCTGTCACAAGCATAGGAAGGGCCATCAGGGCCAGAAAGCTTTATCATACATTGGTTCGTTCCAAATCCTAATTAGTCCAGTTGCATACAAGATAGCCCTACCTCCTCACTTATCCAACCTTCATGATGTGTTCCATGTCTCTCGACTCAAAATACATTCATGACCATAAACACATCATTAGCTCCGGGTAGGTACAATTAAGGGAGGATTTGATGATTCCAGCTAGGCCTACATATAATGTCGACCGAAATGTCAAAACCCTAAGGAACAAGTTGATCCCGTTGGTGAAGGGGATTTGGGAGGATCAATCACTTGAGGAGGCTACATGGGAGAAGGAGGACGATGTTCGTGCTTAGTATCTGATGTTATTTCCTTGAGGTAAAATTTAATAACCAAACTTTGAGGACAAAATTTAATTAAGGGGGTAGAAATATAACATCCCAATTTTCATAAATCAATTTTATAAGTGAAATTAGGAGTAGAAAAGGGTTTTATAAAAGGAACTAGGTAAAAAGAGGTTTTAAAAATGTATTTAAGGGCATAACACTGCCCCTTTCTCGCTCAAGCGAGAACTAGCTCGCTTGAGCGAGAGGAAGGGAAATTGGGGATTTCCATTTTGTGGTACTTTTTGCTCAAGCGAGGTCATTCTCACTTGGGCAAAATATCAGATAAAGTGGGGATTTTTGTTGCTGATATTTTCGCTTAAGCGAGGGGCTTTTCGCTTAAGCGAAAATGAGAGGTAGAGAGAAAGGGTTGATTCTACCTGGTTTTTGATCAAGCGAGAGGGAGCTCGCTCTAGCGAAAACCAGATTCTCACTTGAGCAAGAACGCGACAGAATGCAATTATCTGTTTTTTCGCTCAAGCGAGAATATCTCACTTGAGTGAAAACGCGCGAGATTAGTTTTTAAAAACATTAAGTTAGGGTTAAAAAACACATTTCTTACCCAACCCTTATTTTAGAGAGATAAAGTAGAGAGGGATAGAGTTCTAAAGCCTTGGCTTGGAGAAAAAGGAGAAGAATGGAGCTCAACACCATCACCTCACCACCTCTTTCCCCCCTCTTGGAGCTTGATTTAAGTGAGTGTAACTCACATACTCCTCCCTATCTTGTGTGTGTGATCCCCAATGATCTCTATCCTTCTATTCCCTCTTCTTTTGGCTTGTGTGTGGTTGTTAAATTCATGTTCTCCCTTGCTATTTCTCTATTCATGGTTGTAATTGTTCAAAGGCACGAGTTAGGGTATATATATGTTCGGGCTTTGATTACATCCCTGTTTATGTTATATGTGCTTAAGTTTTAAGTCATATTAATTACATGGATGATACACGCATTTGGTTTCGGTCCCTAGTTATTATAAAAGAGAATTTGGGTTTCGACCCCCAGTACTCAGGAACAATGATCTTGGGATTTGGCCCCTAGTAATTATGTATTAAGATTTGGGTTTCGGCCCTTAGTAACGACGTGTATAAGTCCCCAAGGGAGACGTTCCTTGTAGTCTGAACTTAGGTCTAGCCCCAATAAAGTGATAAGACCCCTTCTTGGGTTAAAGCAGGTCATATGAATTTTTATGTAAATGTCATGAATTAAGTTTATGAATTGTGAGATGAACTAGTTGTTGCATTACATCCGTCTGATTTTCCTACACTGCATGCATTAGTTATGCTCACTGAGACACTAGTCTTACCACATGTTTGTGGATTATATTTTACATTCCTAGGATCCTCCTCAGGATGGTCGATGAGGGAGCCAGAGCTGCTAGAGTTGATAGTCATATTTTTTCTTTTGCATTACACATGAGTTGTAATTATTCTGATCATTTTATTGTATATGCGTAGCCCTTGGTGGACACTACTATTCTTTTTTAGAACACATGTATTTTGATATCCAGATTATGCTTATGTATATATTGGACTACTTAAGCAAATCAATTGTATGTTTATTGATATCGTTAATGTCGCAAAAAATAATTCCCTAAATTTGGGACTTGTGCTTCCAACGGACATAAATCCCTAGTTTTCTGAATTAGGACGTTACATGAAGGACTTGTCCTTAATTTTTGAGGAGTTGACTTCCCTTGCATGGGTCAACATTGACCTTCCCACTTAATGGCCAAGGCATCAAGACTCATATTTGATAATTTCCCTACTTAGTTTAATTTCATAATTTCCCTAATAGGCCACATGGTCAAGGCCTAAGTTCTGTAGATTGATAGTTTTTATTTTATTTGAGTTGTATTTTTCCTCCTTGTTTTCCTTTAAGTGAGACACCTAGTTTAAGGCTTCGGATAGCTTAGGGTTGAGAGTTCTGTTGAGTTTCGAAAATATTATTAAGTAATTAACAATGTTTCAAGTCTCACAATCCTAAGTTTTAATGCATAACAAATTTGGTTAAAGTATTCTAAAAGATAGTACAAATTCTATTAAAGGTATTTTTCTGTGTTTCAGCAACCCTCTGAAAGAGCAACCCTCCGAAGTGTGCAACTTTCTAAAGGAGTGGAACCCTCTGAAGAGTCAGGACCTGCTGAAGTAAATCAACTCTCTGAAGAGATGCACTATCTGAGACATGAAGACTTGCTGAAGACATCCAACGTGGCATTATGTCTGAAGTTAGAAGGCTTTCTGCTCAAAGACTTAAAAGTGTTCTCAACGTCTTCTGCAGACATGTCTTCTTAAGGAAAGATTACAGAGACCTTTTGCTCGTATTTGAATCAACTTACCATAAAGGGAAACCTCTGTATCATAGGACCTGTAGTGTGTCAGAACTGAATCATCCCTACTCACCTGCACTGTTCAAAGTCAGAAGCTATTAGAAGATTGTCTCACAACGGTTGCTATAACATTTAATTCTATCTCTCAACGGTGATTTCAGCAATATTCAACGGACATAAAATCATTCCTATATATAGCTTCGTGAAGGAGTTCAAAAGTAGAAGAGAGAGAAGAAATTGTATCAAGCCATAAGCTCTGCAAAAATCTACACTGCATTCTCTCTGATATATTGTATACAAAATTTCATTTATCCTGAGTGACACTCAGTTATCCTATACAAGCTTATACCAGTCTAAGAGCCTAGAGAGGCTTGGTGGAAGAAAGAATACTCGTTGTTGAGCCTGAAAAGGCTTGTTGGTTAAATAATACTTGGTGTAGAGCCTGGAAAGGCTTGGTAGGAAAGAATACTTGTTGTTGTAGAGCCTGAAGAGGCTTGATAGAAAAAAATACTTGTAATCTCTTAGATTTATGGAAATCCTTAGCTGTTTGGCTTTGGGACTGGACGTAGCTCACTGTGGTAATGGGTGAACCAGTAAAATCTTGGCTAAGTCTTCTCTTACCCTTAACTCATTTTATTTGGTTTATACTAACTTGGAGGGTTCGAAAATTGTTGTTTTATAACTTAAAAGCTGAAAGTCTTTGTTAAAGAGAGTGAAAACAAGTTTTCCAAACTGTTTTATCAAACCTGTTGAAGTTACTTCAGCAAGTTATAAAAACTTCTTTGTAAAAAATGCTGCTTGTGAAAGGTTTTCCAGAATCAGTTTGAAATTTATAAAACACTATTCAACCCCTTTCTAGTTTTTCCTGTGGTTTCTAAGTTGGTATCAGAGCTCAACCTCGGGTTGAGCATCTAATAGTGCTGAGAAAGAAGATCCTAGATGGAAACCTCAACAAGCTATGATCACTACATTTCCGAAGGAGCATCTGTCACCAGGCCTCCAGTCTTCAACATAATTGATTATCATTACTGGAGAGAACACATGAAGCTGTTCATTGAAAGCCACAATCTAGACCTCTGGGATATAATTGCTGATGGTGCTTATATGCCTATGAGAAATGGAGTACCTATTCCTAAAGCTGAGTGGTCCTATGAGGAAAAAATTAAAGTTCAACTCAATGCTCAAGCCAAACTCTACTTAATCTGTTCTCTGAACAAGACTGAGTATGAGAAGGTTCAAGGATGCACCTCTGCTAAGGAAATCTGGGACTTGTTGGCTTCATCAATTCATGAAGATACTAGGGATGTCAAATCTGTACAATCAGATCTAGAGGATTCTACCTCATAAGATGGAGAGGATTCATCTGAAGAAACAAACTTGTGCTTAATGGCAAGACAACTCTCTTCAGAAGTTACTGATTCTAAGGTAATATCACTAACTCTTCAAGATAAGTATGATGATTTGGTGGATAGTTCCAAGGAAGTTTTCAAAAAGTATAAGAAACTCTCTAATGCATACTCTGTTATATGCAATGAAAACAAAAGTCTTGAAAAGAGAATCTTATACTTAAAGAAAAGCTTCAGGAACATGAAAATAGTAATTCCAAGAATCTACTTGAAGAAAATCAATGTCTTCAAAGACAGATTAAGGAACTTACTAAAGACATTGCCAATTTGGTAGAAGGAATTAATAATCTTAACAGATTATTAGGAACTCAAAGAAGTTTTAAAAACAAACGTGGCATGGGTTTCTCTGGCAAATTATCATCAAAATCATCAACCTCTGACTTTCCCAAAAAGGCTAAAAAGATGGTAGATGGGTGTATGTACTGTGATAAACCTGGACAACATGTGTCTAAGTGTAAAGAAAAAGAAAAATCTGCACCCGTAACTAACCCAAGTGGACCCAAGAATATGTGGGTACCAAAGATTTCAATTGTTACACTTGCAGATGTCTTAGATAAATCAAAGAAGACACTGATAAGTGTTAGAATTAAGTAAGTTTCCAGGTAAATTACAACACTTATTGATGATGAATTGTTGAATTTATAACCCAATTTCACCCTTCTTAGCTTAAATTGTGGCTCTTGTATTTATTAAAGTTAAATCTGAACTTGATGCTATTTTAATGAAGAATCTGTTGATTTTTACAGGAGAAAAGCTAAGGTACAAACAAAGCATCAAAAGAACAGTGAGCAAGGACAGGAGTAGTGTAGAACAAGCTTCAAAGAATGGCATTTCAGAGGAGTCGGCTGCTGTTCCCTGCGCTGAGCGCAGGCAAAGCGTAGGAATGCCTGTTCAGTACTGTTTCCTGCGCTTCACCTGCGCTTAGTGCAGGAAACATACCTAATTTTTAATGGGCCGCAAACAGAGTTTTAATGGGTCGTCAGACAGTTTTTCATATAAATAGACAGTTTTACAGAGTTGTTGAGGGAGAGAGTTTGGGGGAGACGCAAGAAGGAAGACAAGAAGCCATTCTGGAACAAGATAGGGGGAATTCAATGAAGCTGGAAAGCCTAGTTGGATCTTTTTCATCTTATTTCTATTGGTTTTAAGTGCTACCATGAGTAGCTAAATACCTTGTTAGGATTGAATGTAGTCGATTCAAACCCTAATTGTGATTTTGTATCTTTAATATTTAGGAATCACTGTTTTATCAATGAACTATTTTTATTCCTACTCTTAATGCTTAACTTCCTTCTTGTAACAGAGTTATGATGTGAATTCTTGAATGCCTAGGGATAGGGTTCTTGATTTTTGATTTGAGTCAAAATACTCAATAGAGTGAATACCTAGGGATAGGGTTCAACTATTGATAGCTTTTAATAACTGATCTTAAAGCTAGGCAATTTGTTAAACATCCAAGGGATCGGTGTTTAGGGAATTGTTCTAAGAATTTCATAGTTGAGGGATCATTGTGAATGAAATTTATTTGTGCTTCAGTGTTGATAATTCAAATCTTAAATGTTGATTTTCAAAATCATAAGAAGCGCGCGATAGACGAAATTCAATCCTAGTTCTTCCAACTAAATCTTTCCCAAATCTTTCTTCTTGAGAATTTCCTACTGCCACTTTTTATTTAATTCTCACAACAATCATATACACATTCTCTTCATTTACTCAATTAGATTGGTTATTAAGAATTTAAGTTGTACCGTTCCTCATGGGTATGACAACCCCTATTCTTATATTATACGCTGCAATATTGGTACCCTTGCCAAGATCAACAAGTATTTTGCGTCGTTGCAGGGGAACGGTGTCTCAATTTAAATTCTTAGTTCTTTCTATTGAGTTGTAAATAGATTTTTTTATTTTCTTTATTTTTCTGAAGTAATTTTTTTTTATTTAACCCTGCTACACTAATCCTTGCTCTAGTTCTTTGTGATTTATTATCTTGTAAGGTCAGGTACATCAAGGGCAATTGGAATTTGATCCTAAGATCAAAAGACAATTGGAATTTGATCCTGAGGAATGGATGCGTGGAACTCTTGATGGAAGGATGGTGTATATGCCCAGACCAAAAAACAAGAGTTGTTGAAATGGTCATCCTCAATATATTTCAGAAAACAATGTTGAGTCTCAGCAAATGCAACACACTTGATCATTCACTGACAATCCTTGTTAGTAGCACTTTTTATTATTGCAAATAAATATCTGAAAATACATGCATTATCTGAAAAATTGTGATATTTGATTTGTGTGAACCTTCTGAAATACATGAAACTCTTTGATATATGATCTTGCTGAAATCTATGTGCCTGCTGCTGAAATATGTGTTCTTGATGAAATTTTTAAACTTACTGAACACAAATACTCTTTGAAGTGTCACTTGATGACGTGGCTATCTGAGAGGGTTGGCTTTTCACCTGTCCACTGTCTCTTGCACGACACACGACTCCCTATGTCTGCGCAGCCTATAACTGTCATCATTAATGCTGAGTGGTGAGCCTATTTATACAGCGCGTGGGAAGTCTCTCAAGGTTACTCTCTCTTTGCTCTCTCAGAAACCTTCAATATTCTCAAGGTCTCATTTTTCTCTCAGGCCCTAATTTCTCTCAAGTTCTCTGCTACTGCAATGACACCCAAGAAAGGTGATGCTGCCTCCATGGCTGGTGGGAAGATAGTCCCTACCAGGTGCGTTAAACTTGCTCATTTTGCTGAATACGGTCATGATCTTACTGAGTACTTCGAAGTTGCTGGGTGGACTCCGTTCTTTGAGAACATCTACTGCTCATGGCATGAGGCCAGTGTGTATGAGTTATGAGGAACTGCCAAGGAGGTTGAAGGAAACAAGAGGTCTCTCTTAAGGCAAATGTCATGGGGCAAGACATCTTTGTTGATGCCTCGGTGTTGGAAACTGTAACCAAGTTAAAGTTGAAGGAGTACAGTTCATTCCTGAATGGGAGATGTACAATGGAGGACCAAGAATGTACAACAAAATGTTGTTTGGATCATAAACTCCTTTGAACATGAATGGAACTGGGTTGCTTCAAGTTCCTAGGTTGTTGTTTTCTGTTCTTGGTGCTGCGTCTCCAAAAGGAGGAGGTAAAAATCACGTATGTTAACTGGAGAGATTCTGCCTCATTCATCTGCTGCAAAAGAAGAAGATTAACTTGCCAAGGATCATTCTCTACCATATGATTATAAGGTCAAGGGATTCAGCTGCAAACCTTCCCCACAACACTCTGATAATGAAGATTATGCTTCACTACAAGATTCCATGGAGAAGAAGTATGATCAGAAGCCTCCAACCTTCTTCACTGCTACCAACATTAAACAGATGGGGATTGATATCAAGAAACCAGCTCCTCCACCCTCTGTCAAGGAATCTATTGCTGCTAAGAAGGCTTCTGCTTCTGGGAGGTCTGTTCTTGAAATTTAGAAGATGAACTTCAAGGAGATGCTAGGAAGGATGAGTTTCAACCAACTGCTGAAACTCCTATGAAGAAGGTGGTGAAAAGAAAATGAACCAAGGTATCTAAGAAGGTTCTTGATCCTGCTGATTTGCAAACATGTAAGGGAGGTTGAAGCTGCTTTCAAAGGACAACACCATCTGAAAAGGTGGCTGATGTGGCATCACCCCAAGCCTCTGAACCTGTTCAAAGGTTCCCAATGAACCTGCTGAAATTGTGGGTTAGGTTGTTGAGGTGACTGTTACTAAGGTCATTGAGCCTACCTCAATCCCTGAGGGACAGGCCATGATGGATGAGTTCCCAGTGGAAGTTCTCTAAGAGCCCAATTGTTGTTATGCCTCTTGCTATAAGTCATCCAGACCCTGAGCTTCAGAAAGTTGTTGCTCTGGCAAATGCTTTGGATGAAGAAGAGGTAGGAGAGCCAAGGAGCAAGAGGATACTGACCGTGCAATTGCTATTGCTGCACAACAAGCAATACTGAGGATGAGAAGCTAGAAAAATCCTCAATTCCCAAAAGGAAAAGACTTTCCAAGTCAGTAAGGATGAAGAAAAGAAGGCTACTGTCTCCTGTGAGAGAAGAGCCTCCGACTCAAATGGTTACAAGGAGCAAATCCATTCAACAGGAGGAAGCTGCATATTTCAGCAAGCAGCTGAGGAGATAAGATCTCAAAAGATCTTGGAGCTGAAGCAATTGAAGCTTAAAAGGAGATCTGCTAAGCCTGTTATTGAGTATGTTCCTTATAACCCTATTACTGAGATTGGTTCATTACAAGAAAGATGAAGGAGAACAGTACTAAGTCTGCTGCTGAAGAAGTACCCTACAAGAAGATCAAAGTCAACTTTGGGAATCTTGATCCCATTGACTTAGAGATGATCTCAGCCCCTCTAAGGTACCAGTAAAGGTTCTTGAACCTGATGTTGTTACTGAAAAGGTTATTGACTCTGTTGTTGTTGATAAGGTTGCTGAACCTGCACCTGCTGAAGCAATGTTGTTACTCCTGCACCTGCTGCTGAAGTTATTGTTAATACTTCTGCACCTGCTACTGATATTGCACCATCTTCACCTCCACCATCTCAATCATCATCATCATCATCATCTGAAGAGGAACAAGTAGAAGAAGTAATCTCTGCTAATCATGTCATTGTTCCTGCTGAATCTAGATCAATCAATTGGGAAGCTCAGGAAGGAGTTTTGTTTGGAAAGGAGAAAGGAAGTTTGTATGGGAATGTGATCTCACTCCAAGGGAAAACCTACTGAAGCGTAAGTCCAGAGACTTATTAAGAAACCATCCTTTGACAAGGTGGTTCCTGTTGTCAGCTTTGAGGACTTATTGAAGTCCGCTCGGTTTCCCCATAAATTCTACTCAACCCCTTATGGAGATAGAATTAGAGTGCCCAAGTTTCCAAACCTGTATGAAGAACTGTTGTTCTTCAGAGAGCACCCACCCCTGCACAAGCACACGGACTACATGTAGATTCTCTAGATGCTGCAAGGGAAAAGAGGGTAGCTGATCAAAAAGATTTTGGAGGAGAATTACTGTCTGATCATCTGGAGAGGATTAGGCAAGGAGTTCAACCAACCAATCACTTCTGGAAAAAGATTGATGTGTACTCCTCTGATCATGTCAAGATACCTGCTGAAGACTGGATCCTCATCAGGCATCTCAACTTGGAGACTGAGTTGTATGCAAGATATGTAGTACCTTCTGTTGGGTGCAAGAACTTCAAGCCTGCCAAACCACTCTCTTGAAGCCAACCACCAAGATCTTCTAGCAACCTGATAGAATAGTTCCAAAGCTGCCCTTTGATGAAGGCCCAAATGATAAGAAGAAGAGCCTAAGTTCTATTATGCATATTTGAATGATCTGGAGCCATGACTCGAGAGCAATGGGAAAGGGTTCCTGAGGATGTAGAAGCTTATGGTGGATTGGATCATTCCTACAGAGACTGGTTATGGAACTCCTACTTGCATGAAAAGAGAAAAGGAAGGCTCATGCTCAGGGACCAAGTATGATTTTGCTGACTCCATCACCAAAGTACTTTATTTGTTAAAGAGTGGAGAACTTGGTTTCTGGTAGATTTCCCTGTTCAGATCATGAACTTCATGAGGATTGGACTTTGCAGAGAAATGATCCCTGCTATCTTCACTTGTCTTGTGGTCAAGCCTGTTGACTATGGCTTACCAAGTGGTTTTTGGCAGATTGTATTTACTGGACGATGATATTTATCCATCATTTTCAGAGAAGCTGACCTCACTGAAGCCCTTGAAGCAAGAGAAAAGGAAATAAGAAGGTTGAGAAATAAGAATGAGAAACTTCAGAGACTAATGAAGCAGATGCAAGCCACTCAAGCTCCACTGCAATCTCCATCATCAAGACTTGCAAAGCATAAGAGGAGTTATAGTCTATGATAGCTTAGTGACTTCATAAAGCATTATGTGTTCATTCTTTTCTTTTAGAACTCTCTCAAATATTTAATGAAAAGTGTTTTTGTTTCATAAGTCTGATATGTCTAGTGTGATGCATGTTTTTTGTGCGTATTTATCTTACTGTTCAAACGCATTAATTGCTCTGATGATTGATTGGAAGTATTTACTGTTTTGACAACTACTGAATATTCTGATAATAATTGATTGATATTGCTGCAGTTATACCCTAAATTTATTGCTCTGTTGCACATTTATTACTTTAGCGAGCTCTGGCTACCTTTTTTATGATGACAAAAAGTGGGGAGTAAGTGGGAGTAGGGAGGGAGAGGGCGGGGAGGAGTAATAAAACTAAAAAAATATGAAGTTTAAGTGTTTTTCAGAGAAGAATCTTATGTTCAGGGAGAGCAAGCATTCTGTCTAAGTATCTGATAAAGGGGGAGAATTCTTTAAACTTAATTATTTTGAAATTTCCCTTCAAATATTGCAAGTTTAAGCAAATTTATCATCATTAAAAAGGGGAAGAATGTTGAGTCTCGAAAATATTATTAAGTAATTAATAATGTTTTAAGTCTCACAATCCTAAGTTTTAATGCACAACAAATTTGGTTAAAGTATTCTAAAAGATAGTAAAAATTCTCTTAAAGGTATTTTTCGGTGTTTCGGCAACCCTCTGAAAGAGCAACCCTCCGAAGTGTGCAACTTTTTGAAGGAGTTGAACCCTCTGAAGAGTCAGGACCTACTGAAGTAAATCAACTCTCTGAGGAGATGCACTATCTGAGACATGAAGACTTGCTGAAGACATCCAACGTGGCATTATGTTTGAAGTCAGAAGGCTTTCTGCTCAAAGACTTAAAAGTGTTCTCAACGTCTTCTACAAACATGTCTTCTTAAGGAAAGATTATAGAGACCTTTTTCTCGTATTTGAATCAACTTACCAGAAAGGGAAACCTCTGTATCATAGGACCTGTAGTGTGTCAGAACTGAATCATCCATGTTCACCTGCACGTTCAAAGTCAGAAGCTATCAGAAGATTGTCTCACAATGGTTCCTATAACATTTAATGCTATCTCTCAACGGTGATTTCAATCTTCAACGAACTTAAATCATTCCTATATATAGCTTCGTGAAGGACTTCAAAAGTAGAAGAGAAAAAAGAAGATAAAAGAAATTGTATCAAGCCAAAAACTCTGCAAAAATCAGTGTTGCATTCTTTCTGATGTATTGTACACAAAATTTCATTATCCTGAGTGACACTCAATTATCCTGTACAAGCAAGCTTATACCAGTATAAGTTAGGAACTTTATTTAGTTCAGTAACTTAAACCAATTTATTTGTAAACACCATTAAGTGTCTGAGAGCCTGGAGAGGCTTGGTGGAAGAAAGAATATCGTTGTTGAGCCTGGAGAGGCTTGGTGGAGGAAAGAATACTCGTTGTTGAGCCTGGAGAGGCTTGTTGGTTAAATAATACTTGGTGTAGAGCCTGGAGAGGCTTGGTAGGAAAGAATACTTGTTGTTGTAGAGCCTGAAGAGGCTTGATAGAAAAGAATACTTGTAATCTCTTAGATTAGTGGAAATCCTTAGCTGCTTGGCTTTGGGACTGGACGTAGCTCACTGTGGTAGTGGGTGAACTAGTATAAATCTTGGCTAAGTCTTCTCTTACCCTTAACTCATTTATTTTTGGTTTATACTAACTTGGAGGGTTCAAAAATTTTTGTTTTATAACTTAAAAACTGAAAATCTTTGTTAAAGAGAGTGAAAACAAGTTTTCCAAACTGTTTTATCAAACCTGCTGAAGTTACTTCAGCAAGTATATAACTCCCAGTTTCAGTAAGTTATAAAAATTTCATTGTAAAAAGTGCTGCTTGTGAAAGGTTTTCCAGAATCAGTTTGAAATTCATAAAATACTATTCAACCCCCCTTCTAGTGTTTCTTGTGGTTTCTACAAGTTCAACACCCACTTAGGATAGAATTAATTTTCCTTGCCTTTTTTCACTCATGACCACTCCTTTAGTCTAATGGTGGGTCTCCATGTATAAGTTTTAAGATTTCACATTTCTAATCAAAGCTTAGCCTTATTTTCCTCATCTTATGTGAGTTGTGAAGGTTACTGGTTCTTGATTAACCATGGTGGATCTTATTTGGCTCTATAAGCTAGTGACAATTCTCCACTAGGACTTATCTGCAGAAGAGATTGCCTTCTATAGTGGAGTCTTCCCTTCAATCCTCTCCATATTCAACTTTATTCTTCTCTTTAATTTCCATTTTCAATTCGGTTTTCAGCTCCTTGTTTGGTGTTTTATGCGCTAATTTCATTGCTCTTTTGGTTCCAATCTAGATATGTACCCGTATTGCTATAAATTGGTAATCAAAGCTCTGTTGATTGGTGTAACGTCCTAATTTCAGAATTCTAGAATAATGTCCGTTGGAGGCACCATTCTGAAACTCCGAAATTATCCTGCTACTTTATCGATATTGTCAAACAATTTCAAACAATCACTTAGGCAACTCCAAAACTTTCTTAAGTCCACATATAGTCATACATCCTTCAAATTCAGATAAATAACTCACAACATACATCCTAAACCTTACAACACCCCCACCGGGATTCCGACATAGTCTCCCCTGAAAATGGAGATTTTCCCCAAATTCAAATCACCCTGAAAACCAAGGAAACACTACCAGTACAGTTGATAACATACACAACCCATTGATGGTAATTTACCAAGCCTCCATGGCTAAGTTACAAACTCAATAATAATACATCAATACAATACAATCCACAATAATAACTTAACAGCTACTTCAATGTGGGTCGTTAATCTTCTCCGCCAATGATCAGACATTGACCTGCACAACTGAAAGATAATCCCCGTAACGTGGGGTGAGACTACGTCACAGTGAGTGAAGTAAATGTGTATGCGGTGGGGGAAACGACACAGGAAACATAGTGACATAACATAACTAAATCAATGCAGAAAAACATTTAAGATAGCAATAAAATACCTATAATGTTAATCATGAAATAGTAATCATTCAAGGTAAAGGACATTTCAATGCAACTACCAACCATTATATATATATATATATATCGTACTTATTCTGAAGTGTTCGCTTTCCCCAACACTCAAGGGGTTCTTATCACTTTCACCTTCTGCCTGGAATTGAGCTTAAAACCATACTAGGAACGTCTTCCTAGTGGCCACTTAACCTTCTGTTTTCCTTTAGCAAATAGTTTTCATTCTATTCTTAAGTAATTTGGGCACAAGACCCCCTTCTTTGGACCGAAGTCCCTTCTTGGACCGATGTCTCATTCTTGGACCGAAGTCCCATTCTTATGTTTTGTTATCCATTCTCATATGTGTACATATATATATATATATCTCCGTCATGCATCAGTAATATTCACAGTCAATTGTATTACCTTAATTTCTTTACATAAAGGGAAAAGATAGATAGGGCTTATGACATTCATTTCTTTCCCTCAAACCCTAACCATCTCAGCCCTACATGTTCCTTAATTTATAAAGAGTAATTTTAACTACATGTAAGTGTAAATTCCCATTATCATGCATTTGAACCTTTACGCCAACAATTTCACAAATATCATAACATAGGGTTTGAACATGTTAATGTAATACATCAAGAAATCAGACAATCCAAGCATATATCTATTGATTCCAAGCATAACAATGAGTAAAGGAAGGAAAGTAGAGGAGAGGGATCATGCAAAGGATACAAGTACTCAAACATCAAGTGAAAGGAAACCCCACTCACCTCTAGGAGTACCCAAGGAATGGTGGTAGAGAGGAAAGAATGGAGGTGGAAGACCTTGAGATGGAGGAAAATCTTCTTCTTCTTCCTTAGAATCAAGCCCTAGCTACCTCTCTCTCTCTAGAATCACGCTTCAACTCTCTCTAGGAAGTGGGAAGTGGAGAAAATGAATAAAATGGATCAAAACTCAGTTTTTAGTGTTTTAATAGCAACAACCTCGTCGCTGCGCTTCACTTGCGCTCAACGCAGTTTTTCCCCAAAACTCTCTGATTTCTGCGCTTTAGTTGGCTCAGTGCAGCTTGGAGCGCATAAAACAGAGAGGAATTGAGGTAATGATGTTGTTTCTTGACAACTTTCTCCCATGAACAAGAATGCGTCTATTAGGGGTGCAAACGAGCTAGGAATACTATCAAGTAGCATATCAAACTGAAGCCCCGAATCTTAGATTTCTAATGCAAGTGAAATCACCTCAAAAGGACACCTAAAACTCTAGATATTTGCAAATTAGTGCACTAAGGTCATTAGGCTTGAAGCCCGAAATTAAGCAACAACCTAGGTTTTTTGCCCCTCTTTGATTCCAAATAAAAAATCTCCTTTTGAAACCTAATTCCTCTCCATACATTCTACTCCTAGCTTAGTCCATCCTCACCCAAATCCTTTCCCCACTCTAATTCTTGATAAATCGATTCCCTTGACCTTAAGATTTATTCTTTCACACTCAATGGCTAAGATCTCGGGTTTAGCTTTTTCCTTAACTCTTTCTCTTGACTCTTCCTTTCAACTTAATTCTCCATTCCCCAACCTCATATCTCTGCCCTTAACCACCATATTTCCTCTGACTCAGGTGTGGTTCCGTCTAGCTTCGACCTACAGTTGATTGACTTAACTCTTGGTCCATTTTTACACTCTTAACCTCCGGTTTCTTAAACTACTTTTAACTTCCCTCACAGGGCTTGGTTCACCACCTAAGGTTTTTTTTTATACTTCCTAGGTCTCAATTTTTTGGAATGTTACACTCTACCCCCCTTAAATAAATTTGTCCTCAAAATTTGCTCCTAATGCCTCTTACACTGGCTGACCTTCTCATTGCCAACTATGCTCATGCATTTGTAAACCTTCCCGAATCATTACTTAGTAGCAAATACTTCTATTCCTCAAGGTTTCCAAATGAAACAAAGGTCGATAAAAATTTTAAACTCTTTTCCTAAGCTCTTATTTCGCTCTAACTCCCATGGTTATCACTAGGATGACAACACTTCCTAGCTAGTTCTATGTCTAACTCATGTTAAATTCGTTAATCTTTCGCTCTTTCCTCACAACAAGTTAAACGCTCTACTCAAGAGTGAAAAAAAATAGTGTTTGTCTCTCCTCCATCCTATCTTATGTGGATCATCCTACGTTATCGTCGAGGTCACAAAATAGGTGAGGTCCAAGAACATCTAAGGATAGTCTCTAACCTAAATTAGACACATTCTTTACCTCATTCAGCTAACTTGCCATTCTCAGGTTACCACTCCCCTGACTAATCTAATCTGCAAAGGTGGATAATTTCAATCAATAACTTAAAGAAGCAAGCCGAAGAAATTAAATCTACTCATTTGTCCCTAAGGTCCAAACTTCATTCGTGCTAAGGTTATGGTTCTATTTACCCTTGAATTATTAGGCCATTCTAGTGGAATTAAGGGAGACCTTAACTATCAACCCAAAAGACAATCATCAGGCCCTAATACACTGTTCACACCTTTGTAAAGATTAAATAAGATTCTAAGGCTACCAATTCACTCATACCAAACAGGAAAGAATAAGGGAAAACTACATCCTCAATCCACTGACAAGACCTACTACTCCCATAAGTTAAAAATTTCCAATTAATCATTTGAAAGGGGTTTACTAGATTCCAATTGGCTTCTAGATTAGGAAGTCCTCAAGTAGTCCATACAGTATGGATACACTAAATAACTAGATGATTAGCACGTACCTACAGGGATAAAACTACTTATATGAATGTTCCTATCGATTGATAAGGTACCACGGAGAATTACACTCCAATCAAAAAGAAAAATAGAGTCGAACCTACCGATTATGTATCTAAGGACCAAGTAAGGATTCCAAAATGTTAGTCTGACATCTTAGGGAATTAATGGTTGGATCGAACCTTTGCATGATAAAACTAAATCACCGAAACACCGCTTGAAAAAATCTCACCACCGTCTGTTTAAAATCACTGATCTCCTAATGCGATATCTAACCGGGCTCATAAACATGACTTAGGCCTGCCCAATAAGGTTTATGATATTAGTTATCAACAATCATCCACAATCATTCCCACACCTAGGGCTTTAATTATTTTACACTCCCATGAGTTCTACCGGTCCATTACAATCTAATCACTCAAGAAATCCTAATTCGGGAAAACTCAATTCTAAGATTATTCAATTCTTACCCTAGCTCACAAAACTTTTCAAGTAAAACAATTAATGATACAAATCATACCATCATTCTAGCGGAAACAAACATCCTTATTAATCAATTAAATTACATCACCAGGGTTCAACTACAGTAACCAGCGCTCTCCCCAACTCCACTAGGGATCCTACTCCTCGTCCCCTCTAAAACTACTTCTTCTCTCTCAACTTTTGCACTATACTCTTCCTTCTAAATATGGCTTAAAACCTCTAGGAACTAAGGGTGTGTTCTAGGGATTTCTGGATAGTTTACATAATAATTTGTACAACTAGAAGTCAGGATTGAATAACTATAACTATCGATGTCAAAACACACTAATAGGGCTATAGAGAAAGTAAGGCAAAATAAGAGTTTAAAGTTCCTAATTCCATTCTTCGGATTATCCTTAAAATCCTCCTACTCCATGGTGAACAATTAATCAAGGTCTAGGTTTACTCCCTCTCACCAAAGGTATTAAGTTCCTATAGCTTCCATGAGTGTCACACTTCCATCCTAACTTCTACCTGCCCCCAGAAAAACATCATCCCTAGATATCTATAATCAATTCCTACATATTAGACATTCAGATAATGCAACAAATAAACATGCCACTCAATCATTCAATCAAAATCAGATATCATAATCAATCAAACAATTCACACCACCGGGTGTAACACAAGCAACCAACTAAACATACAAGTCAACAATCATTTAACAAACAACAATATCACCACTCATCAATCACACATCAAACGTAAGCACTTGACACATATATTCAAACAGGTCAACATCACATTCAATCAGACAGATCAAAACAACCTTCATTGACAGGTAATCCAATTAAACTACAACCTATTCTTCAATTATCAAGGGGTATATCTAAGCTAGTGTCCTTAGGTGTGCCAAATGTTTACCAAGAACTGGGGATGACATTCCATACAGTTTCTAAGGTGAAAATCTTACTTTAGAAGGAACCTATATCATTCTCTCCTTTATCCAACAATGGGTGGCTCTAACCTGGTGGGAGAGTATCCCAACCTCCTCAATAAGGCATCATTTTCACATCACCAACCACGATCTCGTGTATCACACAATCCAATAGAGGGGTGATCAGTCCCTATATTGAGTATGGAATACTATAGGATCTTGGTAAGTCACAGGAAATTACCTAACCACAGTCCAATTGGATTGAACTGCTCTGATACCATAATGCAACGTCCTAATTTCAGAATTCTAGAATAATGCCTGTTGGAGGCACTATTCTGAAACTCCGAAATTATCCCGCTACTTTATCGATATCGTCAAACAATTCAAACAATCACTTAGGCAACTTCAACACTTGCTTAAGTCAACATATAGTCCATACATCTAAAATTCAGATAAATAACTTACAACATACATCCTAAACCTTACAACACCCCCACCGGGATTCCGACAAAGTCTCCCCCGAAAATGGAGATTTCCCCAAATTCTAATCATCCTGAAAACCAGAAAACACTACCAATACAGTTGATAAAATACACAACCCATTGACAGTAATTTACCAAGCCCCATGGCTAGTTACAAACTCAATAATAATACATCAATACAATACAATCCATAATATATATCTTAACAGCTACTTCATGTGGGTCGTTAATCTTCTCCTCCATTGATCGGACATTGACCTGCATAACTGAAAGATAATCCCTGTAACGTGGGGTGAGACTACCGTCCCAGTGAGTGAAGTAAATGTGTGTGTGGTGTGGGGAAACGACACAGGAACCACATTGATTAACATAACTAAATCAATGCAGAAAAAACATTTAGATAGAAATCCAATACCTTAATGTTAATCATGAAATAGTAATCATTCAAGGTAAAGACATTTCATGCAACTACCAACCATTCTATATATATATATATATATCGTACTTATTTTGAAGTGTTCGCTTCCCACACTCAAGGGGTCTTATCACTTTCACCTTCTGGCCTGGAATTGAGCTCAAAACCATACTAGGAACGTCTTCCTAGTGCCACTTAACCTTCTGTTTTCCTTTAGCAAATAGTTTGCATTCTCATTCTTAAGTAATTTGGGCACAAGACCCCTTTCTTTGGACCGAAGTCCCCTTCTTGGACCGAAGTCCCATTCTTGTGTTTCGTTATCCATTCTTATATGTGTACATATATATTTTCCGTCAAGCATCAGTAATATTCATAGTCAATTGTATTACCTTAATTTCTTTACATAAAGGGAAAAGATAGATATGGCTTATGACATTCATTTCTTTCCCTCAAACCTAACCATCTCAGCCCTACATGCTCCTTAATTTATAAAGAGTAATTTTAACTACATACAAATGTAAATTCCCATCATCATGCATTTGAACCTTTACCCCAACAATTTCACAAATATTATAACCTAGGGTTTGAACATGTTAATGTAATGCATCAAGAAATCAAACAATCCAAGCATATATATATTGATTCCAGGATAACAATGAGTAAAGGAAGGAAAGTAGAGGAGAGGGATCATGCAAAGGATACAAGTACCCAACCATCAAGTGAAAGGAAACCTCACTCACCTCTAGGAGTACCCAAGGAGTGGTAGAGAGGAAAGAATGGAGGTGGAAGAACCTTGAGATGGAGGAAAATCTTCTTCTTCTTCCTTAGAATCAAACCCTAGATCCCTCTCTCTCTCTCTAGAATCACGCTCCAACTCTCTCTCTAGGAAGTGGGAAGTGGAGAAAATGAATAAAATGGAGCGCATAAAACAGAGAGGAATTGAGGTAATGATGCTGTTTCTCGGCAACTTTCTCGCCTGAATAAGAATGCGTCTGTTATGGGTGCAAACGAGCTCGGAATACATATCATATAGCATATCAAATTGAAGCCTGGACCTTAGCTTTCTAATACAAGTGAAATCACCTCAAAAGGACACCTAAAACTCTAGATATTTGCAAATTAGTGCACTAAGATCATTAGGCTTGAAGCCCGAAATTTAGCAACAACCTAGGTTTTTTGCCCCTCTTTGATTCCAAATAAAAACTCACCTTCTCAAAACCTATTTCCTCTCCATACATTCTCCTCCTAGCTTAGTCCATCCTCACCCAAATCCTTTCCCCACTCTAATTCTTGATAAATCAATTCCCTTGACCTTAAGACTTATTCTTCCACACTCAATGGCTAAGAATCTCGGGTTTAGCTCTTTTCCTTAACTCTTTCTCTTGACTCTTCCTTTCAACTTAATTCTCCTTTCCCCAATCTCATATCTCTGCCCTTACCCACCATATTTCCTCTGACTCAGGTGTGGTTCCTTCTAGCTTCGACCTACAGTTGATTGACTTAACTCTTGGTCCCTCTTTTACACTCATAACCTCCGGTTTCTTGACCTACTTTTAACTTTCCCTCACAGGGCTTGGTTCACCACCTAAGGTTTTCTTTTGTACTTCCTAGGTCTCAATTTTTTGGGATGTTACAATTGGGACTTGTAGAAACCACAGGAAACACTAGAAGGGGGGTTGAATAGTGTTTTATAAGTCTTAACTGATTTCTGAAAACCTTTCACAAGCAGCACTTTCACAAAGAGGTTTTTATAACTTGCTAAACTGGAAGTTTATACTTGCTTAAGTAACTTCAGCAGGTTTAATAAAACAGTTTTTGAAACTCGTTTTTCGATCTATTAAGATGATTTACTTCAGCAGGTTTAATAAAACAATTTTTGAAACTCGTTTTTCAATCTATTAAGATGATTTTTTTAGCTTAAAGCTATAAAACAATAAACTCAGAACCCTCCTCATTAGTATAAATCAAATATGAATGAGTTAAGGGTAAGAGAAGACTTAGCCAAAGATTTATACTGGTTTACCCACCACCACTGTGAGCTTCGTCCAGTCCCAAAGCCAATCAGCTAAGGATTTCCACTAATCTCAAAGATTTCAAGTATTCTCTTCTATCAAGCATCTTCAGGTTCTACTACAGCAAGTATTCTTTCCTACCAAGCCTCTCCAGGCTCTACAGCAAGTATTGTTTAAACCACAAGCCTCTTCAGGCTCAACAACGAGTATTTTTTCTTCCACCAAGCCTTTCTAGGCTCTCAGACACTTAATAGTGTTTACAAAGAGGTTTGTTTAAGTTAATGAACTAAACAAAGTTTGTAACTTAAACTGAAATAAACTTGTACAGGATAACTGAGTATAACTCAAGATAAATAAAATTTTGTGTACAATAATCAGAGAGTATGCAGCTTAAATTTTTGCAGAGTATTGGCTTGATCTATTATCTTCTCTTCTTTTCTTGAAGTCTTTCACGAAGCTATATATAGGTATGAATTTTAAGTCCATTGAAGATTGCTGAATTCACCGTTGAGAGATAGCATTAAGTGTTATAGAGTCTGTTGTGAGACAATCTTCTGATAGCTTCTGACTTTGAACAGTGCAGGTGAGCAGAGATGATTCAGTTCTGACACACTACAGGTACTATGATACAGAGGTTTCATTTTCTGGTATGATGATTCAAATACTTGCAAAAGGACTCTGTAATTCTTTCCTTAAGAGATGTGTTGCAGAAGATGTTGAGGGTGGCTTTTAGGTCTTGAGCAGAAAAGCTTTTTGACTTAAGATAAAAAGTCACGTTGGGATGTCTTTAGTAGATCTTCATGTTTTAGATAGTACATCTCTTCAGAAGGTTGATTTACTTCAGCAGGTCCTGACTCTTCAGAAGGTTCTTCTCCTTCAGACGGTTGTACCACTTTAGAGAGTTGCATAACTTCAGAGAGTTGCTGAAACACATAAAATACCTTAAAAAGAATTTGCACTATCTTTCAGAATGCTTTAAAACCAAATTCGTTATTCATTAAAACCTCAGGATTATGAGACTTAAAAACATTATTAATTACTTAATAATATTTTGAGACTCAACAAGACTTCCTTGGAGCAAATTCGCGCATTTTGGGGTTGTTTTGGATGTGCAGTAGCTGCTGCATTTTCTTCCATTTTCAGTGTAATTCATTTCATTTTCTTGTAATTTTGGGACTCTAAACTGTTCTCCTCCGGGCCTGAGGTGCCTTGCTGCTTCTTTCAACACTTGTTTCCCTTGCTTGATTGCGTGAATTCTTGCTAGTATGAGGCTGTTTTTGGGTCACTAATCACACACCCCTTAGGTGTTTGATATTTTGTCTCTTACATTTTTTCATAACTTTTTCTTGTGTGCTCTTGAATTTCTACTTCTTTCTTTTGGTGGATTATGGTAAGTGGAGGCGTTGTTATCTTCATTTTCCAAATATCGTTCACCTACATTCATTCCCCAATCCACTTTAATTTATTGTCATTTAATTCAATTCATCTATTTTCAGTCATTTAAATTCCAGTTCATTGATCCCCATCCTTTTACTTTCATCTCATCCCCCTTACAATTATGCCGTTTAAATTTGTCAATTCCCATCCTTTTAATTTTCTGCTCATCCCCTTTATATTCCGCCCATTAATTTTCAGTCATCCTCGTCCTTTTAATTTCGGTTCATCCCCTTTACTTTAAGCCTTTAATTTGCGCATTTTTTATTTTTTCTTCAATATATGTGCTACTTTTCTTCTATGTTTTGTTCAATTCTGCTCTTGATTTGTTTGTCTGTTTGTTAATTCAATTGCAAATTTAAATCCGGCGCTAGCAATGCTTAGGAAATGTGTGGTTGATCGTTACTCTTAAGTTTAGCACAGGTTGTTCTTGAGGATCTTAAGTTTACAAAAAAATGCAGGGTGCTCACTCACTTTCACCAGATCGTTTTTCCTCTGTTTCACTCACCCACCGCTCACCCATTCGTTCCTCAGCGGTGAATCCAACCTCGACAATAGGTGAGAGGATTTCTATTTCCCTTTATCTTTATTCCCTTCTCAAATGTCATTCTGATTTACGTCTTTCCCTATTGCATACTCAGATCGCGCCTCTACCATCACCAGCCTTTTATAGTTTCTTCAACGGTGAGAACGACATCCACCAACAGTAAGCTATTTCATGAAACGAGAACGTTGGTCCTGGTTACCACTCGCTTCTAGTCGCCCCTGACTCGTCATCGTGGTAGCTCACTCCATAGGTATTTGATGTGCTTCTCGTACAATTTATGCATAGAAAATGAATACGAGAAAAATACTTGCATTTGCGTAATCTGGTTTTTGGGTGAGGAGCTTCCTGTTGATACCAATATGGTTTTTGATTGAAATAATATTTTTTGTTTTAGGCTGCACGCTTTTCTGGATTCTTGTCCAACTTTAGGTTAATTTCTTTTCCAATCTGGTGTATTATTTGGCTATATGTTTTGAGCTCAGTTTAGTGTATTAGTTTGGATTTCTGGGTCTTGGTTTCAGTTGTAATCAGTTTAATATTTATGTAAATTTTTAGTCTTTCTGTTGGTCTTGGTAATTTAGTAAATTCTGTGGTGTTGTATTGGGTTGGAGTACCCCTTATACTCCCTATTAATTCATTTCACTTTGTCTTGCAAAAAATTAATAATTAATTAGTTATAGTTATAATTTTGGATTAGATTATAAATGAACACCCCTAATACATGTATCATACTTAATTTGTTAATTAATCACACTTATAAATTTATTGATTTTACATAAATTAGTTACATAATATTTATAAAGTTAAACATTTTAATTTTTTATAAATTCTACTTAAAAATACTTATTTAGAGGCATTTTGGTCTTTATAGATTTTAATCTGCTTTATCTTCTTTCTATTTCTCTCATACCAAACAAAAATATAATTTCTCTCCACCCTATTTCATCACTATTTCTTTCCTACCAAACAATCAAATTTCTTCCACTACAAGAAAATGACCAATTAGACGCGACAGCTTAGCGACGGCCACAAGCCGTCGCTAAGCCGTCGCAAATGTGTTTTTTAATTAAAAATTATTTGTTTATTAAGCAGAAAACTATAGCGACGGTTGGGGCCGTCGCTAAATGTGAAAAACATAGCGACGACCTAACTGAAAATAGCCATTAGCGACGACCATCGTTGATAATTGCGACGACAAGGTCGTTGCTAATTGAAAATTGAGGCTAGCGACGGCCTGACCGTCGCTAAACCTGTCAAATTTTTGAAAAATTTACGCAGGTTGCAGTTAAAATTAAATTTAGCGACGATTTTCTTGGCCGTAGGCCGTCGCTACTAAAAAATAAATGTAGCGACGGCTAAGTCTGAAACTTATACGGGAATGACTTCCCTTTCTTCTTTCGCCTTTCTTCTTCCCTTCTTCTCTTCTCCTCATCCGCATACTCGCCAGAATTCGTCCCTTAAGCTCTCCCTCACTGTCCCTCAAGCTCTTTTTCTCCTTCAACCTCTCCATCTCCCTAAACTCTTCAATCTCATCGATTATTTTGTGAAACAACCACTTTTTGGTAAATGGGAGGTGGACGGCGGGCAACCACCGTGGGAGGACATTGTCGTCTGTGAATCTTCGTCGTGGGCATTGAACTGGTACTGTGTTCACTCCTATGTGTGATGTAACTGTTGTAGTTTTCATACTTGAATTGTTTGTTAGTGGATAGTTGAGCTCAATAGGTGAGACCCTATGAAGGGTGTTGGTTGTGTGCTGATAATATAGAATTGTGCATGTGTTTGTGTTCTTTGTTGTTTGTTAGTGGAGAGTTGAGCTCAATAGGTGAGACCCTATGAAGGGTGCTAGTTGTGTGTTGATAATATAGAATTGTGCATGTGTTTGTGTTGTGATATGTGAAACTGTTATGCTGAAATTATATAATTGTTGAATTGTAGACAAATGGATCATAGATGGATGTATGATATGATTGATTCTTCTAGGAGATTGAATAATGAGTTCATCGATGGGGTTCCGAAATTTGTTAACAAGGATATGGAACAACATTCGTTTATGTCTGAAGGAGGGATTAGGTATCCATGTGTGAATTGTAACTGTGAGAAGATTCTGAGACCGGCTATAGTTAGAACTCATTTGTTCAAGTTTGGATTTAAACCAAACTACAGGGTATGGACTGAACACGGAGAAGAAGGGTCTAATAATGTTGAGTTGGGAGATGATAATAATAAATGTGTTGATCCTATGAGTTATAAACCTTAGTCTGCCTCAATGACTCAAATGGTGTATGACGCATTTAGGCCGATATGTGATGAAACAGATGATAATGACCATGAGCCACTTAACCAAGATGCTCAACGGTTTTATGATATGTTACTATCTGAAAATCAACCAATCTATGATGGAGCAAATGATTCTAGGTTATCAATAGCTGTGAGGTTATTAGCAGCTAGGAGTAATTGGCGTGTTACTGAAAAGTGTTTGGATTATTTCATCCAAATGCTAGTTGATGTAGCTCCAAAACCCAACAACATTGTCAATGTTGAACAAGTCAGGACGCCCTATAGGAATGTCCAGTAAGCACCGATTAAATGACGATGAATGGAAATCAACTCATGTACATATACTGATCAATTGCAATGAAATTAAACTATACCTTGAGTAAGTGCACATGTTTTTATTATTTTTAGGTTTTACGGTTTAGGAATGAATAAGTTATTAACTATTTGTTCCATTTCAGCTTATTCTTACAATTTCACTCGATCGATGATCGAGATTCTTCTGCTCGAATACATTAAGACTTTCCAACATGGTTTAGGAACTATGTAAGTTTAATCACCCACTTTTTTGTATATGTTACTCAGTAAACTGAATTTAATTAACATTAAACGGTTCTTATGATTAGGTTCGTGATGAGCGAAAATGAAGTGACCAACAATAAAGTTAAATCATTAGCTTGGGGACCGAACTCTAAAGCAAAATCATGGAACACATACCATATAAATGGCTATAGATTTCAGACAAAGGATTGGTGTGAGGGTAAAAAGACCACAAATTGTGGGGTGCATGTAAAAGGACTTACCGATGGCATGACTTTTACGGTATCATCCACCATATCTATGAATTAGAGTATCTTGGTTTGAGTAACTTGATTCCTATTTTCTATTGTGAATGGTTTGATTCAACCACAAACAGTGGCATGCGAGTTCAACCACAATACAATATCGTAGAAATAAGGAAGAGTATAAGGTATAATCGGTATGATCCATTCATTCTTGTACAAAATGCAAGACATGTCTATTATGCCCCTTATCCAGAATTATGTAAGGACTTACGAGGTTGGATTGTGGCAATCACAACAAAACCAAGGGGTCATATTGAAGTTGATGGGGTTGAGGAAGAAGTGCCTTATCAGGCTGATGGCACTTCAACTGTTTTACCAGTTGTAGACATTGAACAATTGTCAGGCTTAGCTGAGAATTGATATGAACTAGTTATTCAGCCTATCCCTAAGACTATGGTTGAAGATGATGAATCTGAGAATGAAGACATCCCATCAAATGAGGATGAAGATGGGTGGGATGACAATGAAGATGAAGAGGATGATGAAGATCAAGATGATGAAAATGATGTATAATTAGATTAATATTAATGTGTACTTAGATTAACACTAATGTGTACAATACTATTTAATTTTTGCCACGATTTTTATATTATTTTATAATTGTAATTAAAAAAATTATTATTAAAAAAAAACAAATTGATGACTAGCGAGGGTCGGACCATCGAATATACTCGACGCTAAACATTATGAGCTTAGCGACAGCCAAACCGTCTCTCCGTGAAGGTCGTCGCTAACTAGTGACGACTAACGACGACCAATGTCGTCACTACAACCAGGGACGGATCCAGGACTTATATGAAGGGGGGCTAGAATTTTTTTTTTGAATAATAAATATTAAATAGTAGTCAAATTCATCATATTTTTTATTTAAGTTATACATATATTACATTCATATTATAAAATTTATGAATAATAACATCTGTATCAAATAATTTTTTGATAGAAATCACATAAAGAGATTAAATTTCAATAATAAATATTAAATAAAATCTATATTATAAAAATTAAATGTATTACACTCATTTTATTTAATTTTTTTAATTATTACATATATATATTAATAATATTTTTTTTGTATATAGTATGTAAGTAATATAATGGGGGAGGGGGGGCCAAGGCCCATGCTTGCCCCCTTAAATCCGTCTCTGACTACAACGCTCTGGCCGTCGCTAAATAGCGTTGACCAAAAATAGTCATTGCTACTAAATTAACGATGGGCCTTTTCTTGTAGTGTTGTTTTCTATTTCTCCCTACCGTATTTCTCTCCACTGTACCAAACATAGTGTCAATGAAGACAACAATTTATGTTGTATTAAACTTAATTAGGTCTTAGCTTTGGATCAAAGCCAAGTTTTTGGATATCTATTTTTCTTTCTATGATTTGTTCAATAATCCCATGTTTTGTATTTCTCAATACACTAATGTGTATGGGTTAGGTACCCCTCATTCTTCCATAATGAATTTTCTTTGCCATGAAACTTGTATATATTGATAAATTATAGTAGTTGTGGGGAAAATTTTGTATATGTACAAATAGAATTACTAAATTCAAATGATTTGCTAATTTGAAGTCCAAATTATAATAATAATCCATGAACAAATGTTATGTTTATTAGTTTATGCTTGTGTTATGTTATCCTAAATCTAGAGCCGACAAGATGGGTTGACCCGACCGGATTGACCCTACAAAAGCCTGCAAAAATGTAGGGCTCGGACACCTACTTTAGAAGACCGAATAACTCTCGGGCTTTTTAGCCCATCCCGATAAATCCCTCTATTCGCAAAAACCCGTAAAAAGTCAGGTAGCCCGCAAAAAAACCAGGCTACCCGCTAAAAGGTAGGGCTCAGACAGTTATTTTAGAAGCCCAAATAAGTTCCAAGTTTTTTAGCCCAACCCGATAAAACCTGTTTCCTCCCGCTTCGGGCCTGGACCGGGTAGCCCGAATTGACAACTCTACCTAAACCTACAAATGGTCTTTAATTTAATGATGATAAAAGAAAGAGGAGAAAGGGAAAGAGTGTATAACCTACATCAAGCAAGTGCTAAATTAGAGCACACCTAGAAATTATATTGGAAAAGGCCGGGATGGAGGAGAGAAGACATAAATTTCTAAGTTTCACACTAAGCAAACATATTACCTACATAAAGTATGTACGTACAATAAAATTAATTAAAAACAAATTTAGCCGACATAGTGAGCCCAGATAATGACCTTGCATAATGCATGGTTACATTGCACCTCTATTGAAATATATGACTTGTGAATAGGATGATTCTAGCAACGTGACATTTTTACCATCCACATGATCTTGAGTTAATGTTTGTCAATGTAGAACAGAACAACACATTGAAATTGCTTTTCCTTAAGCAGTTATAATAGCTATTAATTTATAACCAATAACTTTCATTATGTCTTAGTCAAATTGACTCAGGCTCTTGTGCCATAAAAACCTCTATTATTATTATATAGGTTCCAAGATGAAAAATGAAAATTGTAAGCCGATGAAGACTATATATATATATGCCATTCTATTGATTTTCACAAGAAGAAATCAAGATTGACCTCTGTTTCTGTAGGCGGCTCATTTAATGACAACATTGACAACTAGAAGGATTAGTTAATAGAGATGGAAAAGAAACCTTCAATTACGCCGGTGAACTACCATGGCGACATGTTTTGTTTTCCTGACTTAGTATTTGTTTGATTATTTGGATATAAGAATTAACTCTATTCAGTCAGGGATATTTAATGAGCTCTGGACTAATCATAAAGCCAAATCAACTTGAAAGGTTTGATCGATCCAAGTAAAAACTCGACCTCTTCGTCCTAGCTATCTTGCATGGCCTCGAGCTGGGGGGTTATATGTTCTGTTAGGGATATTTAACGAGCTCAGGACGGATCATGATAAGGCCAAATCAATTTCATAGGCCTACTAAATTTAATGGGCTTAATAGGTCATCCACATAGGTTAGGATTTGACCATAAATGGACCATTTCGGTAAGGCTCATTTATGGATAATTATAAATAAGAGAGCTCGCCCTAGACTTAATTAACGTCTGATCTCTTCTTGTGGGTTTGATGTCAACTAGGCGTTGAACTCGATTGTTCGGAAACTTTTGAAAACAAATTCTACTAAAATTAATTTTATAATATTTTTATTTAATGTATTTCATAAATTGTGCATAATTTATTTTTTATTAATTAATTTTATCAAACTAGCAAAAAAAAAAACACGAAGAGTTTAGCCATTGTATGAGAGAGAGGACCTAATCCCGGTGGCACTTTGAAAGCCAAGAGAAATTAATTAAACCTTCTTCTTTCTTGGTTTGACCTAATCAATAGGGAAGACTGTTTCTTCTATAGGGTTTACTCTTTCTTTTTTAAGTCAATGATGACAAATATGGGAGCCACTTGCCTTTTTACCTCAGGACCATGACAGCTACAGCTACAGCTACATGCAGACCCCAATATGGATATGGGACTTACATCATCATGCCCTACAACAAATGTACATGCAGTTTTGGCAGATCCTGGCAAAGAAAAGATAACAAATTAATAATGAAAGAAAATAAATCAATAAATAAAAAATGAAGCAATTATCATAAATGAAACTCCCAACTGCCCCGAAAAGGAAAAGGGAAAAGTTGAAGTTTTGAAAAAGAAATTAAACCAATTAGAATATGCCAGACAGAAATTAGATACGGTCAATTATTCATTCCATAAATTAATTCGATTCGAAAGATTCTAGCTAGGGCAAGAAGATAATAGGAACACCTTATCGGAACTTAATTAAGCCGAATTTGGACCTGCCTTGTAATTTAAAGGAAATTAAGATAAGTATATGGTTCCATCAATTTTTATATTGAAATTTCAGAATGCCATCTAATATATATTAATTTCTAATATTACACAAGGGAAAATAAAGGGAGGAGAAGGAAAGAAGGAAAAAGCTAGCTGGAAAGAAGCAGAGAGACTGAAGCTGTACCTGTTATACATTAATTGAAGAGACCTCAACGAGATATCACGAGTATAGTAAATACATATTGATGGAGCACAAGAATATTTAAATTCATGTGGAACATAAAATCATTCTCTAATTAAATAAACAAAGCTATAGGAGGAATTAATATTGATATGATCACAGGAACTCAATAATAATAAAGAGAATAATTAATTAAATAGAAAGTGCATTCAATTAATAATAAGGATCGGGTGATGATGACGAGACAAGAACTGGAGGTTTAAATATTACCACATGTGTTTTATATATATGTGGAGCCAGAGATCACTACGTTCTCGTTATATATGTAGATATCCCTATTAATTCCTTATCGTTATGTAAAGGTAATAACAAGAAGTCATTTTCTGAAGGAATTCCCCTTTTCTTGTTGTCAACCCATAATAATAGTTGATGAATATTTTATTTCTTTGTCTGCCAAAAATAGGCATTCTCAGTAAATAGCAGAACAACTACAACAAGAACAATCTTGACTTGATACCATACAGAATTTAATTAACACAAATGTGGTCAACAATTATTATGAAATAGGAAAAATTAATAACTTCCCCGTTCAATTAATTGAATGAATATTAAATTGTAATTATCTTTAACTATTTGGTATAGCATTATAAACTATGAGATATATAAATTTTGAATAAAGTCTTTATACAAAATTAATAATAATGGCGGTGTAACATAAATAATTCATATTAAAAATCTTGCAAATTTATAGATATATATCCAGATAAATTTTTGTGGTTATATATATATATATGTTTGATCCGGAGGTTAACTCAAAACTAGCTCGGCTGGTCCAGCGGTCTACCAGCCATCTCGGCTGGCCTACCAGCCATCTAGGCTGGCTTATCTCAGAAATCTCGGTTGGCCTCTCAACCATCTTGGCTGGCTTATCTCAACCATCTCGGATGGCCTCTCAGCCATCTCGGCTGCCCTCTCAACCATCTTGGCTGGCTTATCTCAACCATCTCGGCTGGCCTCTCAGCCATCTCGGCTGGCCTCTCAGCCATCTAGGCTGCATGAACACTTAACAACTGTGCAACCCGGGACCACCAACCAGCTCCTCACCCTGCCACTTGCCTAGGCCTACGCGGACTGACACCAGTAAAGGACATTTCCCATCACATAGATTGAGCAACTTGCCTACTGACACAAGAAATCAGGTGTAGGTTGGGCTACATCACAGACTAACTCTGACTAGACCACACGCTATAAATACCCCCTCCCATGGGAGGGTTAGGTATGCTCATTCTCCCCTGCTCACGCTCTGTCTCAAACTCATTCTAACTTGGGCGTTGGAGTGTCTTCGCAGGTCACCCCCTCCTCCACCATCAGAGCTACTGTTCAGAGCAACCACCACCGCATCGCTACCTCCACCATCTCGGATCCCTATCTCGGACAGCCTGGGAACATCTCGGATTACATCCTGAACCACCCTGGAACACCCAGGAATGATCACCTCTGGCACGATCAATGTTACTCCATTTACTTATTTAACCACTGAAATACTTGCTTAAAAACACATCACTTTGTTATATGGCCAATTTTAGGATAAACCCTTTCAGTTTTGGTCTACCATAGACCACTAAATTTTTACTATTGTAAATATTAATAAATTAAAATAACTCTATTTGAAAATATTTCTGTAAAATCCTGTTTTTACATATGAGGTCCTCCTTTTCTCACTGGAAATTTCCCTTTTCTCCCTGTCGCCGCGACAGAGCTGGTGAAGGGTTGTGGATTATTTTTTCGATCGATCGTGGCTTTGGTAGCATGGGTTTTTTCTGATTGAGTTGCGAAGCATTCATCGTCACATTATGTGGTGTTACTGGTATTAAACGCTACAATTCTATTCGGGTCTGTTAGTTTTAGAATTATCAAATAGTGAAAACTTCTTTGATTGGTAGAAAGGATGGGAAGGCAAATTTATGTTGATAGTCTTAGTTGAAAGGAAAGCTAGTTTAGAGGAATAGTTGGAATAACTTTGGGTAGAAATGACTTACTAGTTGCTTGGTTACAAATGTTGGGTACATGACCTATTTATAGGCCTCAACACACCATTTATGCTTTATCAAGAGAATTCTAGAGATATATATTCTAGAGTTCTCTATCTATATTTAATTGTTTACATAATTCTAGAATTTTCTATCTAGTAGTTACTAACATACATATCTAGCTTTTTCTACACTTATCTAATATATTCTAGAAATTTGTATCAAACTTTAACACTCCTCCTTGATACAAATTTATGTAACTCCAAGCATAATGCGTAGTTGTTCGAACCTTGCTCTCGGTGGTGCCTTCGTGAATATGTCAGCTACTTGATCTTCAGACTTGCAATACTCTAGCTTGATTTCTTTAGTTGCTTCTGCTTCTCTGATGAAATGGTATTTGATTGCTATGTGTTTTGTTCTACTATGATGCACTGGATTCTTAGTCATTGCTATTGCTGATTTGTTGTCACAGTAGATTACGGTAGGCCCATCTTGTTGTTCTCCCATTTCTGCAAGTATTCTTCGAAGCCAAATTGTTTGACTTGTAGCTTCAGCTGCTGCAATGTATTCTGCCTCTGCGGTTGATTGTGCAACTGTTGCTTGCTTCTTTGGTGCCCAAGAAAATATTCCTAATCCGAGTGAGAAGGCATAGCCGTAGGTGCTCTTCATGTCATCTACCGAACCTGCTCAATCACTATCAGTGTATCCTAGCAAACTTGAGTTGGTCATGGTTTTGTACCATATACCAAACTCCTTTGTGCCCTGTAGATATCTAAGGATTCTTTTAGTTGCTCCAAAGTGAATTTGGCTTGGGCTTTGCATAAACCTTGATAGAAGACTTACAGCATACATGATGTCTGGTCGTGTGGCTGTTAAATATAGTAAGCTCCCAATCAAACTTCTGTAGCGAGATGCACCGACTTCTGGTGCTCCATCATCTTTTTGTAGCTTCTCGTTTGTCACAAGCGGAGTAGTGACAGCCTTGCAACCATTCATCTTGAACTTTTTGAGTAGAGCTTCTGTATATTTCTTTTGACAGATGAATATCCCTTCTTTCTTTTGACTTACCTCAATACCAAGGAAGTAGTTCATCAAGCCAAGGTTCATCATTTCAAATGTCTTCATCATGTCTTCTTTGAATTTTGTCATCATCTTCATATTGTTCCCTGTGTAGATAAGATCATCTACATACAAGGAGACAATGAGAGTGTCATACTAACCTTGGGTCTTGATGTATAGTGTTGGCTCACTCTTACTCCTCTTGAATCCATGATCGGTGAAGTATTGATCTATTCTGTTGTACCATGCTCGAGGAGCTTGCGTCAAACCATATAGAGCTTTACTCAATCGTAACACTTTATCTTCGTTGCCTTTGCTCACAAAACCTTGTGGTTGCTCCACGTAGATCTCTTCTTGTAGTACTCCATTGAGAAAAGCAGACTTGACATCTAGCTGGTAGATATTCCAACCTTTTTGTGCTGCAAGAGCTATTAGAGCTCTGATTGTATCTAAGCGAGCTACTGGGGCAAATGTATCGTTGTAGTCGACTCCAGGTTGTTGTGAATAGCCTTTAGCTACCAACCTTGCCTTGTGCTTTTGTATGGTGCCGTCGGGATTGAGCTTTGTCTTATACACCCATTTTACCCCGATGATATCTTTGTCTTTTGGACAGTCTACTAGCTCCCATGTGTTATTTTTCTCAATCATTTTTATCTCTTCTTCCATAGCCTTAACCCATACTTGTTGCTTTGACGCTGCTTCAAAGCTTTCAGGTTCAAGTATGGCCAAGTTGCAGGTTTCATATATATCCACCAAGGATCTAACTCGTCTTGGAGTAGACTTTGGTGATGGAGTTTGATGTTGTGGAGGAGAATGAGGCTCACCTGGGATTTCTGTAGATTCTTCTTCAGGTTGCATTGAGATAGAAATGTTTTTCTCTACTTTCTCGTCATTCCAATACCAAGCAGCATTTTCATCGACTTCAATGTCTCGGCTAATAGTGAGCTTCTTGGTTTGCAAGTTGTAGACTCGGTAGCCTTTTGACTGTGTGCTATACCCAAGGAAGATGCCTCGTACGGTCTTGTCTTCTAGCTTGTGCCTCTTCTCTTCTGGAACATGTATGTAGCAAATAGATCCAAAGACCCTTAGGTGCTTTGCTGATGGCTTTTGCCCGCTCCAAGCTTCGATCGGAGTCTTATCTTGAACTACTTTAGTCGGAAATCTATTAAGTATGTAGACAGCAATATAGACTGCTTCAGCCTAGAAGGTGTTTGGTAATCCTTTCTCCTTGAGCATCGATCTGGCCATCTCCATGACAGTGCGATTTTTTCTCTCAGACACTCCATTTTGTTGCGGAGAATATGCGACTGTAAGTTGTCGCTCAATGCCTTCATCTTCACAGAATTTATCGAACTCATTGGATGTGTATTCTTTGCCATGATCACTTCTAAGTACTTTTATCTGCTTGCCACTTTGCTTTTTGACAAGGGCCTTAAACTTCTTGAAAATACCAAAGACTTCTGATTTTGCTTTTATGAAGTAGACTCAAGTCATTCTAGAAAAGTCATCTATGAAGAGAATAAAATACCTGTTGTTATGGAGTGACGACGTCCGCATCGGTCCGCAGATATCTGTATGGATCAGCTCCAATAAGTCCTTTGCTTTCCATGCTTTGCTGGTTGAAAATGGCAATCGATGTTGCTTGCCAAGGAGACATCCTTCACAAGCTTCACTATTCTCTTTTAGGCATGGGAGATCTCTCATCATATTCTTTTGATATAATAACTTCAAGGCATGGGTATTGAAATGGCCAAATCTTCGATGCCAAAGCCATGAGTCATCAACTTTCACTTTCATGGCAATATTACAGCCTTGTCTCAGGCTTATTGGAAAACTTTTGTTTATCCTCTCCATTTTTACTCGGCCAATCTCTATCTTTTTATTGTCGTATATTTTACACGTGTCTCCTTCAAAGTGAAGAGTATAACCTTTCTCCATCATTTGACCAATACTCAAGAGATTTTCTTTGAGATTGGGAACTAGTAGAACGTCAGTAATAAGTCTCGTACCTTTCTTCGTCTCCACCATAACAGTGCCTTTGCCCTTTGATTCAACAACAGTTCCGTTCCCCATTCGGACTTTCACTTTGACGGATTCATCAATATCCTTGAAGATGGTTGCATCTTTGACCATATGATTGTTGCAGCCGCTATCCAAGTACCAACTTCCACTTGTTTCACTATTGGAATCTTGGGTAGCATAGAAAAGATGTTGCTCACCATCTTTCTCTTTAGCAAAGTTTGCTTGATGCTTATTTTTGTTGTGGCAGTATTTCTCAACACGTCCAAATTTCTTGCAGTGACGACATTGTGGCTTTCCACGATACCAACAGTCTTTCTCGGCATGATTTGTCCTTTTGCAAATGCCGCATGAAGGATATTCTTTCTGATAATTTCTAGAGAAACTTCTAGAATTCTCTTTATTTCTAGAAATTTCACCATTATTATTTTTTCCTCCATTGCCTTTATTCTGAGACCGTAATTTGAGATTTGATTGAAAGGCATTTTCAACTGAGTCCTCATGCATATTCAACCTTTGCTCATAAGCTTCAAGTAACCCCATCAGCTCTGTCACTGATAAGGTAGATAGATCTTTTGTTTGCTCAATCGTAGTCACAATTGTATCATATTTACGGGGAAGAGTAATTAGAATTTTCTCGACAATTTTCTTGTCAAGAATATTTTCCCCGTATGCTCTCATTTGGTTAACTATTTCTTTTATCTTAGAACAGTAGTCCTTTACGATCTCAGCTTCCTTCATATTTGGCAATTCAAAGTTACGTCGTAGAGTTTGGAGTTTTACAGCACGTACCTTTTCACTTCCTTCGAACTCCTCTTGCAGCGTAGTCCATGCTTCTTTTGGCGGTTTTGGCACCCATTATTCTCGGAAAAATTGTGTCGGTCAACTTGTTGCAAAATAAATAGTGCCTTCAAATTCTTTTGTTTGTTCTCCTTTAACTCCTTTTTTTGAGCCGCAGTAAGGGCTAAGGTGTCTTCTGGAGCAGAAAATCCTTCTTCTATCGTATCCCATAAATCTTGGAAGGTGAAATATGTCTTCATTTTTGTGCTCCAAAAATCATAATTTTCACCATTACAAATGGGAATAGGGATAGATGATGGTTGAATGGTGTTAGCCATGGATTAGAAATTTTTTGAAAATGGGTAGGATATTGGGAGAATTTTTTTTGGAAGTAGTGGGGTAATATTTCTACGCCCAGTAGATGACCGAATGTAGCTCTGGTACCACTGTTAGTTTTAGAATTATCAAATAGTGAAAATTTCTTTGATTGGTAGAAAGGATGGGAAGACAAATTTATGTTGATAGGCTTAGTTGAAAGGAAAGCTAGTTTAGAGGAATAGTTGGAATAGCTTTGGGTAAAAATGACTTACTAGTTGCATGGTTACAAATGTTGGGTACATAGCCTATTTATAGGCCTCAACACACCATTCATGTTTTATCAAGAGAATTATAGAGATATCTATTCTAGAGTTCTCTATCTATATTTAATTGTTTACATAATTCTAGAATTTTCTATCTAGTAGTTACTGACATACATATCTAGCTTTTTCTACACTTATCTAACATATTCTAGAAATTTGTATCAAACTTTAACAGGGTGGCGCATCGAATTCGTTGGAGAAGGTAAGTATCGTCGATTTGCATTTTGCTGATTAATTCGTTATAGCTTGATCAGTGTAGACTGGGTTTAATGATTAATAGACTTGTTTTGTGGTGCTGGGTTTGTGTCTACTTCTTTGCACATCCATGAAGGATCGAGATTTAGTTTTGTGTGTGGATCTATTACTTGATTTCTTTACATGCAATTTGTAGTTGAAAATTATAACTTTACTTTTATGTTAACCTGCCATTGTTTGTTATGCGGCTGCCATTTTGTTTGATCCAGTCTCTTAATTCCTAAGAATGGGCTGTTGGTTAACATCTTGTTAGGTCTATTATGTTTTTTCCCTATGTTGCTCTCGTATGTACTGGTGACAATGAAAATGGCATAAAACAACCAACTATATAATGCTCTGTAAATTTTTCAGCTTTGTTGCTAGTTTTTCAATTCAGATTTCTAAGCAAAAAATAAAATATAATAGCGTCAAATGTTATTATTATTTTTTTTTAAGGCTTCGGGTCCTCTTTTTAGCTCCTCTTTAACATAACAAGACAAAAACATAATAAAGTTAAAGGTACCACGTAGGTCCAAAAAGAGGTGAAAGCAGCGCTTGTGGCTAGACTGCTAATGCAACGTTGCTGTTGTCATGAATGATAATTTATAAAGTCTAATTGATACGAACAATTTTGAGTGGTTTAAATAAATTATTCTTTTATTAATTTGACAAATATATATATATATATATATGAAAATTCAGATTCGCGTATATTTGAATTGGATAAGAACTAGGCTTGTAATCAAGAAGCAGTCATTTAGGGCAGTGTTGATGAAGAAGCAACATGATTTATATTTATTATTGGTGGAAGTTTAAATAATTTTTTATTTTAGTTTAAGGGTGATTTATTACTGGGGTCAGTATGACTATAATCCATGGTCGGCCCAACCCCAACACTTTTAAGTCATTGCTTTAGGTTATAAAAAAATACTTTTATTTTAGGCTTCTAAAATAATTATTTATTATTAATATTTTTTACAAAATATTTATTAATTATTTAATAAATGATATTAAATTGTTAAGAGTAACTAAGTTTTTTTTTTCTGGAAAAGGACCCCATTTTACAATAATTTTATCTCTTCTAAAAATTAATAATCATTAATAATTAATTTTAAATATTATTTCCATAAACAATATAAGTAAGATTAAATGAATTGACTTTGTTATCGATAGAAAAAGAAATATTAAATAAAATTAATTATAATAATTTATTAAATAAATTTTCATCTTAAAAGGATTAATAGATAATTTTTAAATAAAATTATATATTTTAATAATTTATTTTTATTCATTTAAAAAGGCTTCATAAAAAATTCGTTTTAGACCGAGACAAAAGTTAGACCGATCGTGTATAATCACACTGAAAGGAAGGAAAAAAGGATATAGCTAGGAAAAGAAAAATTACATCAGATTGGAGTTTTGGGTTTATCATCAGAATTACTTGGTGAGGCCACACTGTGTGAAGTACCTCTTGACTTAACATAGGACTTTGAATCTCTAGGCGCAAATCGTTTGGTGCACCAAGCCACTACAATAAGAGGGGGCATTACAAAAAGGAGAGGGAGGCCAAAGAAAAATTCTGTAAAATCGTAGGTTAGTGACTTTATCACAGTTCAAAATCTTCTTGACTTGGAGCCGCATGATGTAGCTAATACTGTATGGAAGTTGGGTTTGGATTTGGGGGTTTCTTGTTTTGATAAGGAGTCTGAAATGATTGGAAGATTGGCAGATATGGAGAAAAGGGATCAATTAGCTGTGGGAAGGACATCGGGGTAATCTAATAAGTGTTACGTTGTTATCTTTGTGTTGGTGTTGTGTTATTTTTATGATTATTGCTTCTCAAAATATAAGGGGTATTGGGGGACGAATTAAAAAAAATGGAGATTAGGAATTTACATCTAGTGGAAGGGGTGGATTTTCTGTGTATTCAGGAGACTAAAAAATAGACTATAGATAATAGATTGTGTGTTTGGGTGGTGGAGAAGACTGGGGTTGGGCCTATATGCTCCTTCTGTTGGCCTATCTGGAGGGTTATTATTTGTTCGGAAAAATCTTGTGTTTGCTGTTCAGGACACTTTTGTTGACCCTAATTTTATTGGTGTTAGTGGGTGGAGAAAAGTTTTTGTACCATTGTCAATGTATATGCACCGTGTGGCTTATTGGGTAAGAAGAATTTGTGGCAAAAGTTGTGTGATGTAAAAAGACGTGGGGGTGATCTATAGTGTTTTGGGGGTGATTTTAATGCTATTTGTTGATTCTGAAAGAAAATGTGTGGGCGGTATGTGGAGGAGAAATGATATATGCTCTTTTGTTCATTTTATTGAAAATGTTGAACTTGTGCACCTCCTGTTGATTGGGAGAAAATATACCTAGTTCAAAGGAGATGGGTCATGTATGAGTAGGCTGGATAGATTTCTAGTCACTAATGAGTGGTTGGAAAAGTGGAGAACACATCTCGACGGGGGTTAAAAAGGGGTGTTTCTGATCATTGTGCGGTGTTGTTAAAACATGATGTTATAAATTGGGGGCCTAAACCTTTTAGGGTTCTTGATTGTTGGAGGTTGCATGCCGGTTATGCAGATTTTGTGTTTATGCAATGGAAGGAATTGCATGTGGAGGGTAGGGCAGCGTTTGTTTTCAAAGAGATATTGAAATTAATGAAGAATATTTTGAGGAAGTGGAATAAAGAGTCTTTTGGCAACTTGGATTGTATGATTAAGGAAACCAAGGAGTATATAAATACAATGGATATTAATGGGGAGGTTTCTACTTTGTCTAAGGAGGAAATACAGGGGAGGAAAAATTTAGTGGCAGATCTATGTCTTATAATGTCCATGAAAGATAGTGACACGATCCTGTCCGACCTCAACCAGGATGCCTCGGATCCATTGCAAGGGATTGAAGGTCCAATGACCGATGCCAGATCTGAGCAGATGAAGAGAGTTTTGCAACTCTTGATCATTGAAGTCCAAAGGAAAGAAGACCACCAAGCAGAAGAAGATCCAAAGAAGTGGTTTAACTTAATTCGGAAAAGTGTATCTAATCAAATCCTAACTGATTTATTTAGGATCAGATCGGTTAGGATTATATTTAAATCTTTTAGTATTATATTTTATCTTATTTATGATTAAATCTTTTAGGATTATATTTTATCTTATCTAGGATTAAATCTATTTAATGTAGGACTGTATCTTTTAGATAGTTTTTTTTAGGAAATCCATTTGCTATATATTAGCATTGAGAATCAGTTTGTAGAGAGTTTAATCAATAAAAATTATGAGTTTATATATTATCCTTTGTTCTTGGATTTAAGAACTACTTGATAACTTAGGTTCTACCAGCATGTCTTGGTTAAGGTCTAGTTGCTTATATCTTGATAACTTTGGTGCTTCCGGCAGGTCACAGATTGTGTCAAGTTCCTATATTTGATAACTTTGGTGCTTCCGGCAGGTCACGAATTGTGTCAGGTTCCTATTTTTGATAGCTTTGGTGCTTCCAGCAGGTCTTGGATTGTGTCAAGCTCCTTACCGTTATTTACTGTTATTTGATCTTCAAGAGGTTCCTATCTTTACGCTTCCGGTTCGTATCATTTGGTACTAGAGCTTCGGTTCTTGATATCAATTGGTAACATTTATCATTTATCTTGTAGTCTTTATCTTGTAAAAAACATCCAGTTCTGAAATTTCCAATTCTTTGTAAATCAGTACTTCAAGTTCGTTGTTGAATTCCAATTATTAAAAAAAAAAATCTGCAGTAGAAAAAAAAGTGCTGATAGTACAAAAAAAGAAGGTTGCAGTATTAAATATCCTGATCAGCCTTGGACAGATATTTTCATGGACTTTTTGATCGGTTTGCCAAAATCTCAAAGTGGTGATGAATCAGATTCGAGGACGAATCCTTTCAAAGAAGAGGGAATGACACGATCCTGTCCGACCTCAACCAGGATGCCTCAGATCCATTGCAAGGGATTGAAGGTCCAATGACCGAGGCCAAATCTGAGTGGATAAAGAGAGCTTTACTACTCTTGATCACTAAAGTCCAAAGGAAAAAAGACCACCGAGCAAAAGAAGATCTAAAGAAGTGGTTTAACTTAATTCGGGAAAGAGTATCTAATCAGATCATAACTGATTTATTTAGGACCAGATCTGTTAGAAATCAATATTAGATATGTTAGGATTATATTTAAATCTTTTAGTATTATATTTTATCTTATTTAGGATTAAATCTTTTAGGATTATATTTTATCTTATCTAGGATTAAATCTATTTAATTTAGGACTGTACTTTTAGATAGTTTATTTTAGGAAATTCCTTTGTTATATATTAGCATTGAGAATAAGTTTGTAGAGAGTTTAATCAATAAAAATTATGAGTTTTCTTTGTGAGAATTTATCCTTTGTTCTTGGATTAAAGAACTACTCGATAACTTAGGTTCTACCAGCAGGTCTTGGTTAGGGTCTAGTTTCTTATATCTTGATAACTTTGGTGCTTCCGGCAGGTCACGGATTGTGTCAAGTTCCTATATTTGATAACTCTGGTGCTTCCGGTAGGTCACGGATTGTGTCAAGTTCATATCTTTGATAGATTTGGTGCTTCCAGCAGGTCTTGCATTGTGTCAAGCTCCTTACCGTTATTTGATCTTCAAAACATTCTTATCTTTACGCTCTCGGTTCGTATCATATAGTCTTTTGTTCCAAAAATTGAGATTGCGGTGGTTAGAGGTGGGTGATGCGAATGCCAAATTCTTTCAGGGATGTGTTAATAGGAGGAGACTCCAGAATGAAGTCAGAAGCCTGATAATAGATGATGTTAGATATTTTGATCTTGTTTCACTAAAAGTAGCGGTGAGAGGGTATTTTGAATCTCATTTTCAAGAACAATCTTGGAGGCGACCCTATCTTGATGGTTTTGATTTTAATAGTTTATCTGATGTGGATTCTAATGGCTTGGTTATGCGATTTCTGAGTTGGAGGTGAAAGAAGTTGTGTGGGATTGTGGTGGATCAAAAAGCCCGAGACAAGATGGCTTTAATTTTAACTTTGTTAAGGATTTATGGTTGGATTTGAAACATGACGTGTTGTGTTTCACGAACAAATTTCACTCTATTGGTAAGTTGTGTGGTGACTCGAATAGTTCTTTTATTGTATTGGTACCCAAAATAGAAAGGCCCCAAAAGGTAGAGGAATTTCGTCCTATCTCGCTAATTGGTGTCATGTATGAGGTGGTGGCTAAAGTACTTGCAAACATATTGAGGAAGGTCATTGGGAAGATTGTATCGGAATGTCAGTCAGTTTTTGTGAAAGGTAGACCCATCTTTGATAGTGTTGTCATTGTGAATGAAGTGATTGAAGAAATGAAGAGGAAATGAAGAATGGGATTTCCGACACAATGGAAAATGTGGATTGTTGAATGTCTACATACTTCTAGAATCTTAGTATTAATTAATGGTAGCCCAACATGTGAGTTTGGAATTAGTCGAGGTGTTCGTCAAGGTGACCCACTTGCTCCTTTTTTATTTCTTATTATTGCTGAAGGATTGAATGCATTGATGTGTAAAGCAATTCACTCCCATTTATTCTTTGGGTATATGTGTAAGGTCCAAAAATCCTCCTATAAGGTTTTAATGATGACAAACCAGCAAAATTCACTTGTCATAATTCTGATTAAAAGGAAACTAATGATTTCACTTGAGTGTTTGTCAAGAAGATACAAGCAGGGATCTGCAGAAGATATAAATAAAGTCCAAAAGAAAGAATTCCACACTTTTCCATTGCAGCAAGCTATGAAAGATGCCTTCAATAATTTTGATGTATTGAAAGTATAAAAGCAAGAAAGCTGTTGAGAAAACACAAGAAAATCCTTTTGTCAAAAGACTTTCAAGAAAAACAGTATCTGCAGAAGAAGCACTGCCTACAGAAGGAACTATTCTTGTAGAAGAAACATGACAGAAGAAACACAGAAAAGAAATCAAAGGAAATCTGTGCAGTAAAAGATAGAACATCACTAATCAGTCTGTATAAACTGATTTAATGGCCTAGAAGAATTCTATAACATATTAGAAGGAAGATTCACTCTTAAAAGGGCTGTAGAAGAAGCATTTCACTTCAGGTTCATGACTTTCTCAGCATCTCAATCGTACAACCAACAAAATCAAGTTCAGAAAGATTCTACAATCTTCATATGTCCAAACAACTCTCTACAGAAGAAAGAAGATTGTTATACAGAAGAATCTTGCTGATAGTAAAGCTGCAGAAGAAGCAAAACCTATCCAAGTTTATTTACTTCTCTCTTTGAGGCTGCAGCTGGGTTGAAATCAATTTCAAATAATTTATGATAAAATTATTAAGGCCCAAAATAAGGTCAAAGAAGATCTGGCTGCAAAATCCATAAATATTCAAGTCTGCATAAGATAGCTTTCCAAAAGATGCAACCAGTCAAACTTAACAGTTGTACCTGCAAGAGACAGCTGCAACTTGATAGAGACAGCTCAAGGAACATAGTTGGAAGCCCAAGCAACTCTCCAACGGCTACTTCCTCAATTCTCCTATAAAAAGAGGAGTTCTCTTCAAGTTTACACACACCTCTCTCTAGAAGAAGCTTCAAATCTTCAGAATTACAATATATATCTTCTAGTCAAATTCTCTCTCTTAAATTTTCTGAGTTTCTTCTACTAAAAGTCTTTGAGAGAGAGTTGGCTCATTACATTCTCTGCTGCGCATAAATTATATTTATTTTTGAGCCTTGTATTTATCATTTTCTCTACTCACATCTTCTGAAACTCACAAGGAGGCTTAAGATTGTTAGTGCCTTTTGTGACTGTGTGGTGTGCTTGTAATCTGAGAGGTTTACTGAGTTGTGGTAAGATAGGTTGAGCAGAAAAGTTCTGCAGAGTGTGTTCTACAGTGTTTATAGTGGTTGTACCTTCTGCAGAAGAAGTTGCAGTAAGTGTAAAGCCTTAAGTAACAGAAGAAGGAACTTGTTAGGAGCTTGAAGAGGCTGCAGAAGAATACTAGGGGTAAGGTGTACCCAAGGTGACTGTAAACTAATAGTTGAGTAAGAAAATCCTACTTGGTGTAGGGACTGGACGTAGCCTCAAGTTGGAAGAGGTGAACCAGTATAAAATCTGTGTGTGCAATCTTCTTACCCTTACAATCTTTATTTCATATTGATTACATGTGCATAAAACTATTTTGAAAACTACTTAATACCTAAGTAAGTGATACCTACAAGAGTTCCTATTAAAGGAATCTTATCTTCTGCATACTATACATATTATAATTCCTATCTTCTTGAGTCTAATCTTCTAATACTTAGCCAAGTTTCACTTGAGCAGAATTTGTATTAGAAGGAATTTACAGAAATTTCAAAAGATCACAATTCAACCCCCCTTCTTGTGATTGGAATTTCAACTTCAATATGGCTGGCTCAAAAAATATTATGGTGTCTCATTTACAGTATGCAGATGACACAATCTTCTTGGGTGAGGCATCTGTATCAAATATGTGGGGGTATTAAAGCTATTCTACAAATTTTTGAATTAGTGGCAGGTTTGAAAGTCAATTTCTATAACAACAAGCTAATTGGTGTTAATATTGATGGGGGTTTGCTACTTGTGGCTTCAAAATTTTTTAACTGTAGAGTCGAGACCTTTCCTTTCTCCTATTTGGGTCTTCCTATTGGTGCAAATCCAAGAAGGAAGAAAACTTGGATCCATGTTGTGCAAAAAGCAGAGAAGCGGTTGTCTACTTGGAAATGTAAGGTGTTGTCTTTTGGTGGTCGTCTTGTCCTTTCGAAGTCTGTTCTTCAATCGATGCTGATTTATTACCTTTCCTTTTTCAAGGCTCCTAAAGGTATAATCTTTGAACCTAATTCTCTCTTTATTTCCTTTTTGTTGGGGGGGGACTTTAGAAGATAATAAAATTTCATGGGTTTCTTGGGAGGATGTGTGTAGGGAAAAAAGACACGGGGTGCGGGACTTCGTGACTTGAGTGTGTTCAATTTAGCTCTTTTAGGGAAGTGGAGGTGGAGATGGTTGGTAGAAAAGGGGAGATTTTGGCATAGGTTTCTATCTTCCATATATGGAGAGAGTTCTGGGAGAGAGGGGGGAGGTGGATGAGTTGGGTCAAGTTGGTGGTGTGACTTATGGTCAATTGATTACAAAAGTGATATCACCATGGATTGGTTTTCAAAATGTTGTATAAAGAAGGTGGGGAATGGGAGTGATACATCTTTTGGAAAGATGGATGGTGTGATAGTGTGCCTTTGTGTGACCGATATCATAGGTTATTCATAATAGCTAATAATAAGGATGTGTCTTTAGCTAATATGGTATTTCGGAATTATAGTGGTTTGGGTTGGAAGTGGAGTTGGCAGTGATCCTTATGTTGAGTCTCAAAAATATCATAAAAGAAAATATGATGTTTAAGACAGCTCAATTCCCAAGTTTTAATGCTTAACAAATTTGAGTTAAAATATTTATCATAGATACATATATGTTTTAATGATTTATCTATGATTTCAGCAAGCCACTATAAGCTTATATAAAGACTATGTGAAGTGCTTTCAACCTGTCTGAGGAGTTAAGCCTTCTAAAGGTTCAACACGTCTGAAGCGTTGAAGCCGTCTGAAGTGCACTACCCGTCTGAAGTGTTGAAGCTGTCTGAAGTCTCATTAATGACGTGGCACTCTTTGCTGAAGCTTGTGAAGACTTTTCTGAACCTCTGCTGCACGTAACACGTCTATAGTAAGGAACACAAAGACCTTTCCTGGTATTTTTGAATTTCATATACCACTGAGGAAATCTCTGCAACGCAGCCTCTGCAGCAACATATGTAGCAGCTTTATGGCAGGAGCAACCTTGTACCGTGTCAGAAATATCAGAACTCTCATAAGCATGTCTCACAACGGATTAAATAGCATTTAATGTTATCTCTAAACGGTGGTATTTCAACGGATTGAAGATTGGGTATAAATACCCCTCCATGAAGACCATCAAAGATAGAGAAAAACAGAGATATAGAGAAATTATTGTAAGAAAGCCTAAGAGATATTCCGCTGCGAGCTTTACTTTGATAAAACTCTCTGATTCATCTTCTTTGCACATCATATGTATATCCTGAGTATACCTCAGTTATTATTGTGCACTGTGTCTGCTTAAGACACATTTCGTTGTAACACTGCATATTGAGGCTGGAGAGGCTTGTTTGAAACAAAGAATACTTAGTTGAAGAGCCTGGAGAGGCTAGACTGATAAAGAATACTTATTTGAAGAGCCTGGGGAGGCTAGACTGAAAAAGAATACTTGGTTGTGTCTGGAGAGACTGTACTCGTTGTGTCTGGAGAGACTGTACTCGTTGTGTCCGGAGAGACTGTACTCGTGGTGTCTGGAGAGACTGTACTCGTTGTGTCTGGAGAGACTATACTCGTTGTGTCTGGAGAGACTGTACTCGTTGTGTCTGGAGAGACTATACTCGTTGTGTTTGGAGAGACTGTACTCATATTTGAGCCTGTAATCTGAATATTCATATAGTGGAAATCCAGTGGTTGTTTGCCATTGGGACTGGACGTAGCTCATTGTGTTAGTGGGTGAACCAGGATAAATTTCTTGGCTAAGTCTTCTATCCCTGATCTCTTTTCAATTTATTTATACTAACCCAAGGGTATTGAAGATTGTTTTAATAATTTTAAAAGAAGCAATAAAACCTATTTAAAATTACTTTCAAAAGTTTTCTTAACTTCAGACAGCTTTCTAAACCTGTCTGAAACTGCTTTAAACTTAATCGTTTAAGAAAAGCTTGCATAAATTATTAAGAAACACTATTCAGCCCCCCTTTTAGTGTTTCCCTGTGTTTCTACAGTTGGTACCAGAGCTTAACTCAGGGTTGAGCACCTTACAAGTGTTGAGGACTAAAGATCTAGATGGAAGCTTCCAACAACATGCAGTACATCACTGAAGGAGCCTCTATCACAAGGCCCCCGGCATTCAATGGAGTGGATTACCACTACTGGAGGGATCGTATGAAGTTGTTCATTGAGAGCAACAACATTGATGTCTGGGATGTGGTCACTGATGGAGACTATATGCCTATGCATAATGGAGTGCCCATTCCTAAGGCTGAATGGACCTCGGAGCAGAAGGCTAGAGTACAAATGAATGCCAAAGCCAAACTCTATCCGATATGTTCTTTGAATAAATCAGAGTATGAGAAGGTTCATGGATGTACTTCTGCCAAGGAGATCTGGGATACTCTTGCAGCAGCCCATGAAGGGACAAAAATGGTCAAGCAATCCAAGATCAGCATGCTCATACATCAATATGAGATGTTCAAGATGGAGGAATCTGAAACCATTGACCAGATGTTTGGAAGGTTTCAGACTATAACTAATGGACTCAGGTCCTTAGGTAGAACTTATGAATCTGGAGACAACAATAGAAAGATTCTAAGAAGTTTGCCTAAGTCCTGGAGACCCAAAGTCACTGCCATTCAAGAAGCAAAAGACTTAAACTCTCTTAGAATGGAAGAATTGTTGGGATCTCTCAAGGTCCATGAGCTTGAACTTGAAGAAGATGACAACAAGAAGAAATCTCTAGCACTAAACTCCAAAGCCAAACAGCATAGGTATGGCAGCATGAAGGCTATGCAAGCTGAGGAAACTTCAGAAGCAGATGACGACTCTGGAGATAGCTCAGATGACGATGATCTTGCTCTTCTCAGCAGGAAAATCAAGAGGATGTTACAAAACAGAGGAAAGCTGAGAAAGAACCAACCTTCAACCTCTAAAGTAGGTAAGTCAGGTAAGGATTTTTAAAATGACAAAATTACTTGCTATGAATGCAAACAGCCAGGTCATATGATAGCTGAATGCCCAAAACTAAAGAAAAACAGCCTAAAAAAGAAGAAGATCTTCAAGAGGAAGAAGGGACTGATGGAAACATGGGAGGATCTTGATGAGTCCACCTCAGAAGAAGAGGAAGACACTTCAGGAGAGGCCAACCTATGTCTCATGGCCAGCCTGCCCTCATCAGACAGCTCTGAAGCTGAGGTATTTCCCTTAACTCTGCAAGAGATGTATAATGACCTGATGGAAAGTTCGAAGGAACTTTTCCAAGAGTATAAGAATCTACCCAAAGTCCATACAGAAATGTGCAGCAAATATGAGACTCTTGAGATAGAAAATATTATGCTAAAGGAGAAAATCCTTGTAACTGAAAGCAGCAGTTCACAAACTGTCTCTGAAGAAAACAAAAAACTTCATAAACAAGTTGAGGAACTGACAAAAGACTTAGCTAAGTTTGTAAAAGGGACAGATAACCTTAACAGATTGCTGGGCAATCAAAGGGATCCTCTTGACAAAAGTGGTTTAGGCTTCTGTGATCACAACACCTCTGAACCTCCTACTGTCTTAAATTTTACTAAAGGCAAAAAGAAGGTTATTGGGTGTTCTCATTGTGGTAAGCCTAGACACAATGTGGCTCAGTGCAAACACAAGAGAAAAGCAAGGCCCAAAGCTAACAAGAAAGGACCCAAAAGAATATGGGTACCTAAAAACTTGATCTTTCCTGTTGCAGATGTGTTTAACAGGACAAAGGAAACCCCACAAATGGTACCTGGACAGTGGGTGCTCGCGACACATGACAGGAGAAAGGTCTTTGTTCCAAAACCTTAGACCCAGAGCAGGAGGTGTGGTCACCTTTGGTGGAAACCAGCAAGGGAAGATCACTGGTATAGGGACTGTAGGTATATATCCTTTATCCCTTATTAAGAATGTTCTTCTAGTAAAGGGACTTCAGCACAATCTACTGAGCATAAGTCAATTGTGTGACAGTGGATATGTGGTCTCCTTTACCAAAGAAGGATGTATAGTCAAAGACTCTCTTGATCAAATCCTTTTTACTGCTATGAGACACAGTAATGTGTACAAAATTGATCTAGAGGAGCTTGCAAGTCAAAATGTAAAATGTTTTATCTCTCTTTAAGATGAAAAACAGATTTGGCATCAAAGATTTGGGCATGCCAGCTTGAGATTAATCTCAAAGTTAGAAAAACACAATCTTGTTAAAGGATTGCCCAACCATTCATACAAATCTGACATTTTATGTGAAAGCTGTCTGAAAGGGAAACAAACAAGACACTCTTTTAAGAGTAAGGATGTTGTTTCAACTAGCAGACCACTAGAACTTTTACACATTGACTTGTTTGGTCCTATTAGAACAGAAAGTCTTAGTGGTAAGAAATATGGTTTGGTCATTGTTGATGACTATTCTAGATTTACTTGGGTATTATTCCTAAGAAGCAAGGATGAGACTTTCAAGAATTTCACAATATTCTGCAAGAAGGTACAGAACGAAAAAGGATTTTGTATATCTGTTATCAGAAGTGATCATGGTGGAGAGTTTGAGAATGCAAACTTTCAACTGTTCTGTGATGAGAATGGGATCTCACACAATTTCTCTGAGGCAAGAACACCTCAACAAAATGGGGTTGTTGAGAGAAAGAACAGAAGCTTGCAAGAAATGGGAAGAACCATGCTCAACTCTTGCAACCTACCAAGATCCTTCTGGGCAGAAGCTATTAACACAACTTGCTACCTTCAAAATAGAATATTGGTAAAACCAATTCTGAAAAAGACTCCTTATGAATTGTGGAAAGGAAGGAAACCCAACATATCATATTTCCTTTGGATGTGAGTGTTTCATACTCAACACCAAGGATGATCTTGGAAAATTTGATGCAAAGTCTGACAAAGGATTTTTCATAGGTTATTCTGAAACATCTAAAGCCTATAGAGTTTATAACTCTAGAACTTTAATTGTAGAGGAATCAATTCATGTTAAATTCAATGACATGAAAGAGACTGATAGGGAACTATCAGATCTAGAAGATGATTTTGCAGGTATAGAGTTGAATGACCATGATAGCTTGAGGGATGAACAGGTGTCTGAAGTACCATCTGTCACTGAACCTCTTCAGACAAATGTTGAGCCTCAGACAGATCAAACGGTATCTCAGAAAACTAACTGGAGATACAAGTCACATCATCCTAAGGAGCAAATCATTGGCAGCACTTCAGAAAAAGTAAAGACAAGATCAAAATTCAAGAATCTGAATTCTCTTGTTTTCCTGTCTGAAATTGAGCCAAAGAACATTGATGAAGCTCTGCATGATGAAGGGTGGATCCTAGCCATGCAAGAAGAGCTAAATCAATTTGCTAGGAGTGATGTCTGGACCCTTGTTCCTAAACCCCATGGGAAAACTATTATTGGAACCAAATGGGTATTCAGAAACAGGCTATCTGAAGAAGGAAAAGTGGTCAGAAACAAGGCAAGATTGGTGGCTCAAGGATACAATCAACAAGAAGGTATTGACTTCACTGAAACCTTTGCCCCTGTTGCCAGGTTAGAAGCAATTAGAATTCTTCTCTCTTATGTTGTAAATAATGGCATCAAACTATATCAAATTAATGTCAAAAGTGCTTTTCTAAATGGATTCATTGAAGAAGAGGTTTTTGTTAGACAACCCCCTGGTTTTGAAGATATAGCTTTTCCTGATTATGTTTTCAAACTGAAAACGACTCTTTATGGTCTGAAACAAGCTCCAAGAGCTTGGTATGACAGATTAAGCACTTTTCTTATCAAAAATGGCTTTGAAAAAGGAAAAGTAGATACAACTCTTTTTAGAAAACAGTCTAACAAAGATCTTATACTTGTCCAGATATATGTTGATGACATTATTTTTGGTTCAACTAATTCTTCCCTGTGCAAGGAGTTTTCTGAGTTAATGCAATCAGAGTTTGAAATGAGTTTAATGGGAGAACTAAAATTTTTCTTAGGACTTCAAATTAAGCAAGATTCTGATTGTATATGGAACCATCAAGAAAAATATACAAAAGAAATGCTCAAAAAGTTTAACCTAAATGATTGCAAACCCATGTCAACTCCTATGCATCCATCTTCATCTTTAAGCAAGGATGAAAATGAAGAACCAGTAAATCAAACTTTGTATAGGGGAATGATTGGCTCTTTATTGTATCTAACAACAAGCAGACCTGACATAATGTTCAGTGTGTGTCTTTGTGCTAGATTTCAATCAGATCCAAGAACTACTCATTACAAAGTTGTTAAGAGAATTTTTAGATATCTTAAAGGCACTACTAATCTTGGTCTATGCTATAAGAAAGACAAGGATTGCAGGTTAATAGGATACTGTGATGCTGACTTTGCTGGAGATAGAATAGAAAGAAAGAGCACCAGTGGAGGATGTCATTTCTTTGGAAATAACATGATCAGCTGGTCAAGCAAAAGGCAAAGCACCATTGCATTATCAACAGCAGAAGCAGAATACATCTCAGCAGCCAGTTGTTGTTCACAACTGCTATGGGTGAAGTATCAGCTTGAGGACTTTAATATTCCTATCTCTTCTATACCTGTTTTGTGTGATAATACAAGTGCAATTAATTTATCTAAAAATCCTATCCAACATTCTAGGGCCAAGCATATAGAAATCAAGCATCATTTTATTAGAGACTATGTTCAGAAAGGTGTTTTTGATATTCAGTTCATTGACACAGAGCATCAATGGGCAAACATATTCACAAAACCCCTGACTAAAGATAGATTTAAGTTCATACGCAATAATTTGAACATACATGCATTTTCTAATAATTAATTGTGTATGATACTGTCTGATATGTTAAGAGCATCTGAAATTCCAGGGTGTCTGAAATTGTGACATGTCTGAAATTTTAGGTTTCTGAAATTTTATGTGTGTCTGAAATTTCTCACCTGTCTGAAATGACTTGCTGACGTGGCTATCTGAGACGGTTGAATACCATTTATTTTGTCTCTTCCACTTCGCACGATACCCAATGTCCGAGCAGCCGGTACAGACCATCATTGCATCGTGGGTCTATAAATGCAGGAGTAAGAGTGTCGAGGAAGTCTTACATTTTCTCTCAGCACTGTTTGAAATTCTTCTTTTCTCTAGCAACCATTTTCTCTCAAGTTTTTCTGCAACTCATCAATGGCATCAAAGAAGTCTTCCAGTTCCGGTGGAAATGTGGTCAGATCGAAAGGTGTGGACCTTGAAGAGCTTCAAAATCTTGGTATGGATTTGGTTGAGGAATTTGATGCTGCTGGCTGGACTCCATTCTTTGACAACATCTACTGTTCATGGCACGAGCAGAGTGTCATAGATTTCTGGGCTTCAGCTAGAGGAATCCCTAACTCCAAGGGAGTATATGAAAGCATCAAGGCTACTGTTCTAGGAATCCCTGTTTTTGTTAATGAAGGGATTCTCTCCACCATCGCCAAGTTCAAGGCTGAAGGAGAAACCTTTACTCCTGGATGGGAGTTGAGGAATGGTGGGCAAAAGAAGTACACAAAGATGATGTATGGTACAGAAGAACCCAAGACTCCTGATTCTAAGTTCTTGTTGGATAAGGTCAGAGTACTTCACTCCATCTTAGGGTGATCCATAATCCCTAAGAGTGGAAGCAGAAACCACGTGTCTGAATTGGAGAGATTCTGCATGATTCACTTGTTGCAGAAGAAGAAAGTCAATCTTCCCAGCATCATCATGTTCCACATGCAGAAGAAGATTAGAGACTCTGGTGCAAATCTACCTCACAACACTTTCATTACAAAGGTACTCTTGCACTTTAAAGTACCTATTGAAAGATTGTTTGATCACAAGTCACTCGCATTCTTTGGTGAGTCGAATCTAAAGAGCATGAACCTGAAGAACCCTCTCACTCCAAGACCTCCATCTCCTACTTTGAAGGAGAGTGTCCTCATGGAGAAGGCCTCAAGAAGAGGAAGCACAATAGAGATTCTTGAACAAGAGCTTCAAGGGGACATTAGAAAAGGAGAGTTCAAGGCCTCCAAACCATCCCCTCAACCTAAGCTGAAGAAGCTCCCTGTGAGGAGTGCAACAAAGGTATCTTCAGCAGCCTCTACTCTGCACACTCAGACATCTGAAACTATTCAGAAGGCTTTGCAAAAGCCATTTGAAATAGTGGGTCAGGGTTCTGAAGGTGCAAAACCCCTTAAGCCTACTTCTGACATAGAAGGAAAAGCTCATGAGGAAGAGATTGCTAACCTTGCTTATCTTGAAGTTGTAGCAGCTTCACCTTTGGCAGCTTGCCCCTCTGATCCAGAATTGATTCAAGTGGCAGCCATAGCTACTGCCTTAGAACAAGAAGAATTGGATATGAAGGTTGAGCAAGAGAAGACAGACTATGCTATCGTTGTGGCCTCTCAGCTAGCTGTAGCTGAAGATGAAAGGAAAGCTACCTTGGCTCAAAGTAATAAGAAGAGAAAGAGGTCTAGGGTTCAGCAAAGGAGGAGAACCAAGAGCAAGATTCTTGAGACAGCTCCTGAACTTACTACTAGGGTTACAAGGAGCATTGCTAGCCAAATGGAAGCTATGGATGAAGCTAGCAAGTACCAGAACTTCGTAAAGTCCAACCTCTATTTCAAGAAGAAAAAAGAAGAAAAACAAGCTGAAAGGGAGAAGGTGTCTGAACCTGAGAAGGTCAAACCCCCTGTGAAAAGACCAAGGGTGAGATTTGACAATGTGACTCCATCACCTCCTTCCTCACCTGAAAAGAAACAAGAGGAGAAAGAAGAAGAAGAAAGGAAACCTATAGAGAAGGAAGAAGAAGCAGCATCACCATCACCATTATCACCTCAATCATCACCACCATCTTCATCATCATCATCTTCAGAGTCAACACAATCTGAAGATCTCATTGTCGAGATTCAGCAAGGAGAAAGCTCAAAGGTGTGGAAAGGGAGCATGCTGCCTGAACACATTAGGCTAGGACCTAAAAGTAGGGATTTCTTCACAGAACCCACTTTGATCCGACGAGCAGAGTTGAAGAGTTTAATCAATTTACATGCCAACATAGTTTTTTTTTACTCATTCAAGATTTTTATTAGTATTTTACTTTCATAGTCCACTGGTTTTAGTCTGTGACTGTTCAAAATGTACTGTTGGTGCTACTTATTCCAAATATAAATATTATTTAACCTCAAACTAATTAGTCACTTCCCTTAATGGTATCATTGTATTTGTTCTAGAGGTCATTGAATCTGTCCCAAAGAACGACTCCACCATATTTGGGAGAACTCTTGATAGAAGGAAGAACCTGAGAGAATAGCACATCAGAAGGAATGAGCCTGGGATGCTCATTGCTCATGCCGGTACCCCCGAAAAATACTTGTTTAGCTTGACTTAAAGTCCACTGGTTCCATGAGTTAATGAGTTGCATCCTTTACATTGGTGTAGAGAATCGGTAATCGATCTGGTGATAAGAGATATCACCTTGCAATCCATAGTTTCAACTTTCAAGATATAGGTTTAATCCCTTTCATTAATCATCTCTAAAGATATATGATGTTTGTCACTTTTTATTTTAGCTACTTTCTTGATATATATCTATTGCATGACCCTTAATTTGTTTTATGGTGCCTTGGTTACAGTCTAAGTGGATATGGTAAGTCACCTAAATTCTGTAGAGTGAACACATCTTCTACGAATATTATTGCCCTGTCACCTTGGACTATCTCCAGTACCAAAATGGTAAAGGTTTTATTCCATTTTGATAGAATTTTTTCAGTGATTATTGGTTTATATATAATGGAGATTTAATTTGGGATTCTTGAATATTGTCCTGTCTCTAGAAAATGGGATAATCACCTTTTAAATGTGGTTGTCAGATCATCTTATTGGCGTAGCCCACTGTTAAGTCCCATTGATTTTTCTGTTTCATCGGAAGCAAATATATAAGATGATTGCCTTTATATGTTACAGGTGGCACCTAACTCAAATGAAACAATAGGAGTATTGATATTATTAAAGATATTATGCTATAAATAGGTATTTAAGGTTATTGACTTGTAGATATGCAAGAGTATATATGTTTTTATTATAGTTTGTAAATTGTTATTTGGCAGAGTATAGAAATGTAATATAGTTACTGATATTTAGTTCATGGGACTTAAATTTATTTGTTGTTTAAAAAACAGAGAGAAAATAACCTTCATATATAGGATAGTAGAGGGAAAATAATGAAACAATGTGATGTGTTTAGCTTAGTCTTCCATTCATTTATTTATCACAATACATTCATACAAGAATGGCACAATTAAATATATTCATCATTTTCAATCCGGCAATTAATAATCCTATATTAATTTTCAAATAAAAAATGCGTGAAATCCTGATAAAAAAAGAGAGATCTAGATCTATTAAATGAAATAAATACGGGTGATCAATATAATTTTCAATAACCTTAATGAAGATGTGGAACATTATATTCGGTCCAGTGTCAAACATTCTTATAAAGTATATATTCTACAAGTAGTTAGAGTTTGTAACAAAACACATACACACACGCAGTTAAAATATTTGCTTTTGAAGATCTGTGTGTATGCTTTACCTATATTATAATTCTTTTACTGTCATTTGTAATTGAGACTTTTGGACTTAAAGAAGTTGGGTTACTATATTTCATAATTGGCTTTTTGCAGAGAATTCTATATTGCAATTCCTCGTGATTTTGGATTTTTAAAAAAATGAGAATATATTAACCTTCCTCCTGGGTTTTATTTCTTTCCTACAGATGAAGAACTTGTCCTTCTCTTTCTCTATTCCAAGGCCTCTTTACAATCCCATCCCATATACCTGATCTTGACTTGTCTTGTCTCTGTTTGATCATTGGGAATTCAATGGTATGTCTTAGTATACTAGTTGGGTAATGGAAGAATATCATATTTGCTCATTTGGGTTTATCACTGCTTTTTGTGGAAGTACTAGGAGAAGAAGAAATTTTGTAAGTGATTTTATTGTTTTGTTAATTAAGTCAATCAATTAATTACCTATTATGTATATATACATATATAACATGGTTGCAATTTAAAAAACTTTAATTAATTTGTATTAATTAAATTTGCGATGAGGATGACAGTGGAACATATGTTTCATGGCTAGACAAAGTTTTTATGTCATTAGTTGATGATCTTGAAGAAATAAGCCTGCCTAATTAGATTGAATATTGTATATTAGGATGTTGCATGATGTTAGTAATTAGAATTTGTCAATTACATGTATTTTGAAAGGCACAATATTAGGGAGTTGCTATAGTTACATACAGGAACCACAAAGATGAGTACCTTTTTAAGCAATGGTTTTTTTGTTGTCATCTTTCTTACGTCCTCATATACATCATATAGGATATATTTTGGGGTTTGAGAAAATACAACTTATATAGTTTTGTTAAATTTAAATCCAAAATATGTATCAAGTTCTGTTTTTCCCTCCTTTAGTTATGTATGTATTAGCTATGAAATTTTTCACAGTCAATTCTATTAGCTAGGAATTAGCTATGAAAATCACTATAGCTAATCCGCTAATTTCATGTCAAAGTCACCCATCTTAGTGGCCATAAAAATTACCGATAATAATTGCCACTATAAATTATGATCTTTCCCGGCAATTAATTAGATCTTTACCTGCACTCGCTTCAATGGTCGAGAATACCTTTACCGACCCCAAATATGACGGCTAATGATTTATTGTCAGTAAATGTTTTTTGTGGCAATTTATATGGCCGCTAAAAGGCAAAATAAATGCCGCTAAAAGTGATTTGTGTTGTAGTGATGATAACTTTTCTTTCTTGCAATCATGTGTGCAGTAATGTGAGTCCAATGCCTCCATCTTGTCGGTTGTCTACTTGAAACCCCCTGTGAACAGGTTGCAATGCCTTAGAGAGATACATTCCTCCTCGGCTTGACAATGGTCCCCCACTCCGATATCTCTCGATGATTTGATAATGCTTGTCGCACACAATAGTCACTTCAACCACTATACCCTGAATAACGAGACATAATTTCAGTTGGGATTGTGTACCATTAGGCATTTGTTGATGTTAATAGGGACTTAATTACAATTATACATAATTTATGAGGTGACTGGAACTTGGATTCATTTCAACCATTAAATATATTAATCATAAATCCAATGGTCAGTATGTTTTCTTTTATATAGGGACCACATGGACCTAGGTCCATTATAGAGGACACATGTGTATCAATAGATAATTTGCAATTTTCTCATGCAAAACTTGTATGAGAAGGTTTGCAATTTTCTCCTTGTAAAAAATTCCAAGAGGATAAATGAAATTTTTGGTGAGATCAAGATCGTGGACGTAGGCAAGAGGTGCCAAACCACATTAAAATTGGGATTTCGTTCTTTTGTTTTTCTGTTTCTCGTGGGTGTGCTTCCGCAAGTGGATATTTCTCCTCTCTTGGTACCCAATAAATGATATAAGAGATGAGGTTCTAACCAAGGGTGGAATAGAAGCAGCGTTGTGAGCCATTCCTTTGGAGAGAGGTTAGTTCTAAAATTACTTTTTAGATACGTTCTATGACTACATTGAAGTTAAACGTTACTTTGTTTGATGGGAGGATGGACTTTTCCTTGTGGTAATGCATACGCCAAGACTATTTAGTACAATAGGGTCTTGATTGTGCCTTAGAAGAAGAAAAATCAAATGAGATGAGAGATTTGGAATGGAGTACAATACAAAAAAGGTAGTGAGCACAATTTCATTGGCACTAACTCCATATATTAAAATGATTGTATTGAAAGAAACCTCTCCAAGGAAGTTGTGGGAATTTTCGGAAAGTAAGTTTGTGTCATTGACGTTAACCAATTAATTGATGATGAAAATGGACATGTACTCGTTGAAGATGGAAGATGAAGGTAATGTGTTTGATCATATTAATAAGTTTATTGAGTTGGTATCTAGAATAACGAATGTAGGGCCGGGAGACTATCAAAGATGAAGAACATGTGTTATTTTTGTTGGCTTCACTACCCAAATCTTTTAAACCATAAGTGCAGTCAATGCTAGTTGGGAAGAGTACACGATGTATGGATGAGGTGATAAGATCGTTGAAGGAGAGTCAACAAATGATGAGTGGTGATAAATCTTCTGAAGATAGACAAATATTGGTAGCTAAAGGTGAGCGAGGAAGGAAGGAAGAAGTATATATGGTAACCAACATGGTAGAAGATTCCATCCAAGATATATGAGTATTGTTTAGTACCATTATTGTGGAGAATTTGGTCACATACAGGTTAAATGCCCAAAACTCAGGTATAAGAAGATTTGTAATTTTTTCCTTGTAAAAAATTGCAAGTGGAGTAATAAAAAATTTGGTAAGATCAAGATCGTGAACATAGGCAAGAGGTGCCTAACCACGTTAAATTATGAGTTTGTTCTTTTGTTTTTCTTATTTCTCTTGTGGGCGTGCTTCCCCAGGTAGAGATTTCTCCTCTCCTGGTACCCTACAAAAAAGACACTACTAAATTTGAAAATAGAAGTTGAATGGTTAATGCAATAAATGGAAAAAACACATTGATATATTGATGGAAAACAATATGTGCTTTGTTCGCACCACACTATTATACCGTAGCATTGAGATAAGGTAGTTTTGTATGGGTGGGGATCAAGATACTCTAGGATAAACTCTTGGTAATGTTACTTCGCATAATAATTTTGTGAATGTTGATGTTCATCAATCCAGCCATTGAGTTGAAAGTTCTCATTAAATAGATCAAATCTACAAAGTTTCATAAAATTTCAAAACATTTTGATACTCCATCAAATAACTTCAATTTAATGTATAATATATTTTTCAAAATATAAGTAAATGTTGACTATAGAATTACATACCTATAAATGTCAAATTTGTCTAAAATTTTGTTATGCATGATCATCATATTAATATCACATTATTCAACGATTAGATTTGTGAAATTCATAATCTACAAAAAAGTTATTAAGTGGAGTAACTTACTAATAGTTACTCGTAGAGTAACTTGATTTCCACCCATTTTATATTATTTAAGTATGATATTGATTTTCACTTATATTATATTTGGTTTGAAAGTGGTGTGAATTTCGACAAAAATAGAGGTTTTTTAGTTTGAAAGAAATAGTAGAGAGATAAAAGAGAAATTAATTTAAAGATTTGTTTGGTTGTATATAAATAGAGAAAAAAGAGATTTATAAATTTTTACGATGATAAAATTATCCCCAACACTATAGTAGAATAGAGAAATATTTTATGGGAGAGTTTGAAATGTAGGAATAATATTGTAATGAAACATGTTTAGCTCCCATTGTTCCTCATTTCTCCTCTTTTACGAGGAGATTTAAAATTTGATGCTACTTTTTCTATTATCTCCCCTCTCATCTACACAAACCAAATAAGGATGGAGAACTTAATTACTTCTATTTCTATTGGCACTTTTCCTCCGCATTAACTCTTTCATAATAAACAAAGTGTCAAATTTTAACCATGTTTATGTAAGGTCCAAGAATCCCCTCAAAGTGGTTTTAATCATGACAACCAAATTAAATGCAACTTAGCATAATTCTGATTCCAAAAGAACTAACCATTTCATTTGAGAATGTATCCAGAAGCAACAGGTTTCATCTTGCAGAAGGACAAATATGAGAAGATTCATTTTAATGGATAACAGAAGCAATAAGTTGAAAGAATGACAAACCTGTGAAGGAAAACTTGAAATAAAGATGAGTAAATTGAAAGCAACTCATTCAAGCATTCAGAAGCTATCAAGCACTTCTCACAGTTTCCAGAAACAAGAAGAAGCATCTCAAGAACTCCAAATGAAATTGTTTTAGAAGGAAGATTCATTTTAGGAGGAAATTCTAAGTAGAAAGCAAAAACAGAATTTCATTCTTAAGATATATCAACTGCAGAACATGAAACATGTCATAGAAGCATGAGAATCATCTGCAGTTGATCAGAAGCAATTCTGCAGAAGGGATGTGCAAGTATAGACTCTGCAGAAGCAGCAAAATAAACCAGAAAGTCTAAAATGAATCTCCTGCTGATTTAGCTGAGTAACAAAAGTTGAAATACACTTGAAATAATCCAGAAATTATCCTCAGCAAATTCACAGAAGCATTGGTGAAGAAATGAGCCAGTTTTGCTGTCTGCAGAAGCAAGTTCTACAAAAGCATGAAGACCAGTCAACAAGACAGTTGTACCTGTCAGCTTTTGCAGCTGTACCTGAAAGGGACTTGTCAAAGCATCACAGCTGGATCATTTTGACTGCATTCCAACGGCTACAAGGCTCCTCAACTATAAAAGGAGGTGCTCTCTTCACCATGGAACACACCTCTCACTCCAGAAGCATAAAATAATCTCTACTCTTTCACTGCCAGCTTCTGGAACCTTTTCTCTCTCCTCAAATTCTTTCTAATCCGCTTATACAAGTTGTTAAGGGGGAGTTTTGCTCACTAGGAAATTCTGCTGCTGCTCTGATTGTAAAATAGTGAGTTGTTTGTACTTTACCTTGCTGTTTCTGTGCTTCTGTAAGGTCAGAGAGATTGGTCTGTTGTAAAATCTCTTGTGACTCATTAGGTGAAGTATTTGGAGAGGTTGCAAAGGCTCTGGTGTGAGCCTGTGAGTGTTTGGAGTCTGCAGAAGGGAATTCTGCAGATTTCTGGACCTGTGCTTCTGCAGAAAGTCCTGCAGTAAGTCAGGGTCTATTTCTGTGAGTTTGGTGATTCTGTAGAAAGCCTGAAGAGGCTGTGGAAAAAGAATACTAGTGGTAGTGTGTACCCAAAGGTTGTAACTGATTTGTTAGTGAGAAAAATCCTACAGAAGGTAGGGACTGGACGTAGCCTCAGGTTGGAAGAGGTGAACCAGTATAAAAACCTTTGTGTTTTCTTCTTTCCCTTACCTTCTTAACTTCTGCATGTGCACAAAAAGCTTTCTAAACTAATAATATCTAAGTAAGTGGCAACTAAATTGATTCCACCAAAGGAATCCTATTTTCAGCATAATAAGCATTAATACTTACAATTCTACTTGTGGATATCCATCTTCTAATAAACAGCCAAGAACTTATCTTGAGCAGAATTTTATTAGAAGATATAATTGCAGAATTTTAAAAAGAATCACAATTCAACCCCCCTTCTTGTGATTCAACCATATACTTCAGTTTATTCACAAAAAACTTTAGATAAATTTTAGATTTATATAATACAAAAAAATTATTTACATGAATGGACTCGTGGTTTCAACATACCATAATATTTAGACCTTTCTAGTATGTGTGAATTAATGTGTGATGTGTGATTAGTTACTTAAATTAAAGTAATATTTTTGTTTAATTAACATGTTAAAAAGTTGTTATATTTTCTATTCTAAGGGAGTACCGGTAACCAGATACACTACTCCATCTTGTTGGCAAGATGACGTGGAGTTTCCCTTAGCCGGCCCACGTCATTCCTTAGTTGGCCATACGGATAAACGGTCCATTTGATCTTATGACACTTGTATTGTAATAGATAGTCATGTATATTGTTATTAATGCTTAACGTTTACACTATGTGGCACATGAACTAATGACTGAGCATTCCTTTTCATTCCCCACAAGACAAGTGGTTGTACTTTAATGATGATAAACCCACTAATAGCATATGGATTAGTTCCCATGCTGATCATTTACTCCTATAAATACTTTGTAAGTATACTAAGGTACGTGATTTTTCCCCATTACCTACTCACTATATTAACTTAACTAACTTTTGGGTTAAGTGTTTTGTAGGTATCCCCACCACATGTTCCATTTCCATATTCATGCCTTGGGAGACCATTATTGGATAACATCAAGCTATTCAGAAGTGTTGGAGAACATTTTGATACCGTTTGTCGGGAACTATAAATTTTTATTCCAACCATCTCTTTCTTCTTGAGCTTTCTTTCTTTTATTTTCATTTGTTAATCATATTATCCACGCAAAACATGGTTGAACCCCTTAGAACTTTAAATTTGATCTTGGCTTAACAGTACCACTCCCTAACCCAAAAAAAAGGCCCATGCAAAACCACCCCCAATATTCTATCATAACTGCAACACCTTCTTCTTCCTCTCATCCTCTTAACACGCAAGGCTTGATACAACCTCTACCCCATTTTATGGATGGGACATCACAGATACCTCCTCATCCACCGAATTATAATGGGTTCATACCTGGAATTCAGAGTTTTAATTCCCTCCTCCATATCACCGCATCCAGACCCAATGGTGTAGTAGCTTTTGCAAGAATTCAGTAGTTGGACCATTCTCATAACAAAAGGCTTCATGCAGAAAGAAGAATGAGCAAGGAAGTATGAGCTAGAAGAACCTCACATGCATCTGGGAGATTAAGACGATATTACTAATTGCCTTCTTGTGAAGATTCATATGATCCTTATGGTTAGCCACTCATTGAATCTCCTTCAAATGTTGACTTTTCCTCATAAGACTCTTCAAGTTGGGTAGGACGAGGCTGAAAAAAATCAACACATGTGTAATCCATATGCTAGAGGCATATCACTAGCTGGTTAGCCATATGCCAAAAAGAAAATCCACATCAAGCATAATCATAATGTAGGAGTTGTGAACTAGACTCAAGAATAGTTGATGCAAGAACCGGTAACACCCAAAATGATGTAAATATGGGGGTCTTTGAACCATATCTTAATGCAATTGGAGGAATAACCTAGTTGGGAATGCAGAATCCGGCTCAACCGATAAGGACCTGGATAAATTGGACAAACCCTGCACTTTGGTGTTGGAATATATTTACCATTCTCTTTGTTGTTTACAAACCAACTCTAAAGATAATTGATATCCCCATGAAGTATTTCAAAATTTCACTCCTTATAACCTCTTACTTTGGATATACTGATTCAGGTAAGCATTTGGATGCTTTTCACCAATGAGATGTTGTGCTTGGGCAGGTGAAAATATCCGATGCATAATTTTTCATCATTACTTGAAAGACGAGGCTTTGGTTTGGTTTTAAATATAAGCCATCTAACTCAATTAATTAATGGAAGGTTTTGACAATAGCCTTTGCTAAAAGATTTGCTTTGTATGGAGATGTTCCTAGATATTCAAAAACACTGGAAAAGATAAAATAAGAGGAAAATTAATCTTTGATATCATATTTGTCCATATTTTAAATAGAAGACATCTTACTCTCAATCTCAATGATTCGGTGCAGCTGCATATTCTTATTCATTATCTTTAGCACAAGGATCCTTTGTCTATCGAATTGGCCAAAAGCAAGGTGTATGCCGTGGACGATTTCATATTCAAAGCAGCTTGGTTCACGAGTTTTTGGCAAGCGAAACCAAAAATCTAGTAGTATAATAGTAAGAAAAGTATCGTATCCAAAGGGAACGGTCAACTCGCGTATATTCGTGGTCTATTTATCAAGAGACAAATAACAGATTTGTGAGGATATTATGCGTGGAAATTAATAAATTGCAAATTAATAAGTAATAAAAATAGAAAGGAAGAGTTAGAGACACTTTACTTGCATTAGGATTGAACTTCATATCATCACACCCCTTCGTGCATGTAAAAACTATCTATTATTTTAGGTTTACTCTATAATACTGTACACAAACTATATTGCTAAGACCCCGAGTTACCAGTGGCCTCACACACTCAAAGGTAATCCATGCGGGGCTCTCCCAGGTGACAGACATACTCTCGGCTTATTTTGCTTTCTTTTATTCCGTTTGTAAAAGAACTAATTGATAAACGAGGCCTACTACTCTGGACGCACCTTCGCTAGAGTACTGTCACTACCCATCACTCATTAGAATACATCCACGTTTCGCTTCCTGGATTGACAATCAACAAATCCTTTGTTATCGGAAAATTAATAACCATGCCTATCCTGTAGACGTCATTCATTAGAGTACTCACACTACCCATCAATCACTAGCAACGCCCATGTTTCGGTTCACTGGCTACCGAGTCCTCTTATTCACTCAGAGAATGGGTTTCTTCTTCAGAATCCACTCTGGCGCAAGCGCGGAAGTTAGGAATTAAGCACAGAATAAGATTACCAATATTATAGACAGAGAGCTCAGGAAATAATAATATAGAGTTTACATACACTTGGGGAGTAGAATCAATTACATCCAATCCTATGGAGAGTTAACTACACAAGGTAGCCATACAAACCACCGAAGAATGCTAGCACCATCTTCAATCCTTGTGAAGCGCTCCTCTTCTCTCCTACTCTAAAATTAGCTATGGTGCATTAATCACTGAAATATGACTGAATTACAATAATTGTGCATATTTTGATATGGTGCAATGAGGTCCTATTTATTAGGCTAAGGAAAGACAAAGGAAAATTGGGGAGAAATCTATCTAAAAAAACGGCAACAGGGCAAGAATCCTTCGTATCTTGGCGCTTCACCCTGCGCTAAACAGCGCAGGTTGCAGCGCAGGATTCCAGAGAGTTGCGCTGGCACCCTGCGCTACAGCGCAGGTTGAAGCGCAGATATGCGTCCTGGAGCTCCAAAACTTTCTCTTTTTTAACTTGATCTCTCCCCGAGACTGGTTTTGGTTGATTTGTCTTCCCTTGTTTCCCTTTTCTTGGATGAAATCTTGCATTTATTGAGCATCCTTGGATTTAATTGGGAAGGTTGTCGCGGAATCCTTGTTTGATTGGCGGTGATCTCCTCATTGATTGCCTCAAATCTTCTTCAAATCTTTATTAAATGTCTTCAATCCAACTCAAATCTTGCAGATATCTCCCTCATTAATGCTATCTTTCCTTCAAATCAAATCTTTGCAATCTCATCCTGCAAAAATCAGCAATATTTCTATCAAAATAGCATCAAATTAAAATTCAAGATTAATAAATACAATTTATCTGATATTAAATAAAAGGGATAAAACTGGGGCAAAAATACCATTTTATCCTTGATAAGTGAACTAAAAGTGCTCTAATTTATCAACTAATTTTCACTTATCAAAATACCCCCCAACTTAACTTCTTGCTTGTCCTCAAGCAAGACCTCTTTGAAATAAAAAAATCAATTCTATTCCCTGTGTATTTCAATAATTCAAAAACAAATTCAATGAACTATTCATCAACTCTTTCCTAAGTAGCAGTCACAACCCAAACATAAGAAAAATTCAGGATCAAGGGATGTTACCAATCCTCAATCAGAATAGAACACAAACATCAGTCAAAATTCTAAAAAATAGCAATTAAAGCAGTGAGTGATAAACCAAGGAAATCTCTCATTCTCACGGGTAAGTGTTTCCCTCAATCTTATTCACCACTGTTGAACAACTAGAATTGATAGTCGTTTCCAATATCTGAACCTGCAAGCAATTAATATGGATAAAAAGGTCTTTCTTAGGTTGTAATGAGGCTGGGCTATCAAGAAATCATGGTTTTTCTGGATATGCAATGAACACTTTGAATAGAGAGCATCTTGTGGTTGTGCTTTGGAACTTCTCTCATTCACCAAGTTATTCTTGAACTGTCACCCTTTTTCAGCTGGCCTCTTTGTTTGAAGAAGTAGTCCCCCCCCAACTTATTCAATTTCCACACCTTTTTGTGCAGATTTTTTTTTCTACACTGTTTGTGCAGATTTTTTTTCATGAGGGAGTACTCTTCTTTTTGAATTCCTGTGCCTGCTCTTTGAATTTTCTTAATCTTTCAATTCACCAATTTTGTCCCATTTCCCTTTTGTTGTGTTGCACCTTGCTCTCTATCCCAAGTGTGAAGGGACATGGTATGATCATTAATCATGGCTGGGGTGCATCAAAGGAAATATTAAAGGCTCAAACGGCAATCAAGAAATAGAAACATTTAATCAAGGTTGGCTATTTGACACTGAGCAAATATTATAATCACAAAACATGCCTTTGTCACTTCCATATCTTCCATCTACTAGCAAGACAAAATTCAGAAACTCAAGCAATACAAGCAAGACAATCAGCGGTGAAAACTCTCAATTTCAGTGTCTGGGCTCTCAGCTCACCGGTTATTGGCTAAAATTCCTTGATAAATCACTTACTAGTTTTAATTAACTATCCTGATAGGTTCTCTTGAGAAGTATCCTAATCCTAACTGATTATAGATTTAATCACAAAACCCTATCATCTTTCCTAGTCTGCTTAGTTAAACTACTTAATTCAGAGAATTTGAAAAAGTTGTCTTAATTCCTAATTTCCTAAGGTCCTAAAATTTTAAAATATACTAAAAATTTAAAAAAAATGAAATTCAAAACAAAAATCCTAAAAAAGCTTCTATAAAATAATAGAAAATAAAAGAAAAATGAAAAGAAAGAAACATCAGTATCAATCTTCATCCCCTGTATCCTGTAAGTCCTTGTCCTGCTGCTGCCCCCACCTCCCCCTGGATGATAGGCATATCCCCAGGCCACTGCAAGAATATTTGGAACTCTTCAAGCAACATGCTTGGGTATGGGTCTAGTACTCCTGATTGGTTTGAGGTCAAATGGCCTTTATACTTTGTAGCAATCTGTGCAATTCATGAAGAACATGGAAGCCTACCAATTTACATGCATAAATAATTACTCTCTTCACAACAAAATTTCACTGCACTTGGTAATGCCTTCCTAAAACTGAACATACTCATTTGTTTTGCAAGCATTCAATCAATCCATGGAAAGTGAAAGTTTAAAAAAAAATTTGAAAGAAACAGGGCATAACACTTCAAATTTAATAACTCACAAACAAAGAGCATTTAAATTCAGCAAATTGTTCTTCATGTTCCACACAACAGCCAAAATCACATTTAAGATAGCAATTATCAAAGTATACACATTCCTAAGGTTGTTATCCTAAAGTTCAAATCATAGAGTGAATGAAGATTTCAATTGATAAAAATTAAAGAAACATAACTGAAAGTTTCAAAATTGATGGAAGTTTGTGAGTGGAAAGTGTGAAAAGAAGAGCTTAGGAAGTAGAGAAACAGTACATGAGAAAATAGAAGATTTTTGAAAATTTTGTACTGTTGCGCTTCACCTTGTGCTACAGCGCATGTGAAGCGCAGAAGTCAGTGACTAAAATTGCATTCTTGCGCTTTACCTGCGCTACAGCGCAGGTGAAGCGCAGAAAACAGAATGTAATTTTGCAATTTTCAGTCACGTTTTCTGCTGCTTCCTATTATTTAAAATTTTATTTTCCACAAACTTATTCCAATCAATTTTGAAAATTTCCTAAATCCTAAAAAATGAAAAATCCTAACCAAAACAAAATAAACTGAAACAATTGAAAACTTAAAATCTCTGGGTTGCCTCCCAGGAAGCGCTTGTTTAACATCTTCTAGCTCGACGCCTGTTCTCTCAAGGTGGATGAAACTGAAATATTTTGATGAGCTTGTGTTCTGCACCCTTCCTTTATTTTGCCCATATACCTCCCCATAATCTTGCCTTGGAACAACCTGTACTATGAAGCTTTGATGATTTACAATTGATTGTTCTCAATTTCTTTGCTTCAGGGGGGTCTTTGATATGGAACACCCTGACCACTTGATCTTCAATTTAGCTATAGGCTCAAATCTAATTCTCTTGGCTCAATTCTTACTTTCATTGCTCTGGTCAGGTCAGCGTATTCGCAGGCTTTTCTTTTGTGAGGTCTGGAAGGATTATCACTTGCATCATGCCTTTCTTGATCTTCCTCTGGAGGACTGGTTGGATAAGGCAAAGTCTTTGATCTTGATACTACTTCCCTTCCTTCCTCGGGCTTTGATTCTCCATCTTCCTGTTCACTCTTTTCTCTTCCTCCTTCTCTTTCATCTCTTCTCTTCCTCCCTTCCAGTCAATCTCCTCTTTAAGCACCATCTGTTCTGTTTCCTCCTCCTCTCTTTTCTTCTTCTCTTCTTCTTCTTCTTCTTCTTCTTCTTCTTCTTCCTTCTTCTTCTTCTGCACTTTCTTCTTCCTTTTCTTCATCACTTCTTCTAATACTCTTTCTTGTGCATCTTCAATTTCATCTTCTTCATTAGCCAAATTGTCATTGGGTTCCTCTCCTATCAGCTGAACAATGTCGTCACACTGTTCTTTAGGGTTGGGTAGTGCATTTGCTGAAAACTGCTTGATCATATTTTCTATCTCATTTTGTGCAAGGTCAACGGTTAGTCCTTCTCTTTCACAATACAACTTAAATTGTATAAATTCCTTCCACTTGTCTTCAATAAAATTGTCACTATCTGAATGACTTGCTGAGATTTGTTCTGACTGTTGGTTGGCTCCTGTTTCTTTTAATTGCTCCAGCAAGGTGTCAGTGTTTCTTCTTGCTTCTTCTCTTTCCTTCTGAAGTCTTAACTCCCTTTGTTTCGCCATCTGCTTTAACAAAGCGTCAGTGTTTCGCCTTCGCTCTTCGCTCTCTTTCTGAAATTGTATACTGCTTTGATCGAATTCTTCCAAAAACTCATAAAATTGTGAGTCTCTTTGTTGATAGGAAGAGTAACTTTGCTGCTGTTGAAGAGAAGGTTGCATACGGAGTGAAACATCATCTTGGTGCCTCCCAAAATTCTGGTTCTGGTAACTTCCTCAATCCTGTGAAAAATTGTTAGAAAATTGTTTAATTAGAGAAGTTACCTTGAATCGGTGCATGAGAGGAGTAACTTGGTTCTTGCCACCTATCATAATCTCCAAGAGTTCTTCTTGGTTGATTTTGCCATTCATAAGCCATTTAACATTTACTTCACTTGGGTGGTAGAACAGAGAGTGTTGAAATTGTCTCCTTAAGCAGAGCCTTGCCCCTTTTTCTGTTACCTGCCTTCTCAAGGGAAATAATCAAATGTTAGCTCAGATGAGAATTTTATTTTTTAATAATAATAATATTTTTTTAAAAAAAAATAAATAATTAAAATAAAATATTTTTGTTTTCTTCTCGACTTCTCCTTCGTCTCCTTCTCTTGCGTCTACTTTTGTTCTTCCTTGATGTCCATTCTATTTCTGGCACAAATTGTAGTTGATTTGGGGGACACATGGCCTCTGAAAAGCATAAACAAGAAACTTTGAAAAAGGTAAGTGTGGAAGAAAAATTAATAAAAATAGAAAAACTATAAATTTCCTAAAAATAATAAAATTTCCTAAAATATGGAAGTCTTGAATTTGTCTCCCTTGCCCCTTTTTCTCTCTCTATATTTGGTCCCTTCTCTCAATTGATTTTGAGACACCTGTCTTTCACAAGAACACTATTCAAGAAGCTCAAACAAATGTTAGCTCAGGAAAGAATAACAAAATAATAATTTTTTATTTTTATTTATTTATTTATTTTTCAATAATTAATTAATTAATTTTTTAAAAAAAAAGAAAATAATTAAAATAAAATAACAAAGTATAATAATTAAAAAAAAATTTAAATTTCCTAAATAAAATTTCCTAAAATAATAAGAATAATAAATAAAAGAAATCCTAAGATAGATATCCTTGATAATTAGACCTCCAAGGTTTACACGAATTGGAAACTGTTCCCCGGCAACGCCGCCAAAAATACTTGATGGGTTTCTGGCAAGCGAACCAAAAATCTAGTAGTATAATAGTAAGAAAAGTATCGTATCCACAGGGACGGTCAACTCGCGTATATTCGTGGTCTATTTATCAAGAGACAAATAACAGATTTGTGAGGATATTATGCGTGGAAATTATAAATTGCAAATTAATAAGTAATAAAAATAGAAAGGAAGAGTTAGAGACACTTTACTTGGATTAGGATTGGACTTCATATCATCACACCACTCATCATTCATGCATAAACTATCTATTTTTTAGGTTTACTCTATAATACTTTAGACAAACTATATTGCTACGACCCCGAGTTACCAGCGGCCTCACACACTCAAAGGTAATCCATGCGGGCTCTCCCAGGCGACAGATTTACCCTTGGCTTATTTTGCTTTCTTTTATTCCGTTTGTAAAAGAACTAATTGATAAACGAGGCCTACTACTATGGACGCACCTTCGCTAGAGAACTGTCACTACCCATCACTCATTAGAATACATCCACATTTCGCTTCCTGGATTGACAATCAACTAATCCTTTGCTATCGGTAATTTAATAACCATGCCTATTTGTAGACGCCCTTCATTAGAGTACTCACACTACCCATCAATCACTAGCAACGCCCATGTTTCGGTTCACTGGCTACCGAGTCCTCTTATTCACTCAGAGAATGGGTTTCTTCAGAATCCGCTCCCCCATCCTCAATCATAGTCGAAACTAGCCTATAACTACTCCGGCGCAAGCGCGAAAGTTATGAATTAAGCACAGAATAAGATTACCAATATTATAGACAGAGAGCTCAGGAAATAATAATACAGAGTTTACATACACTTGGGGATAGAATCACTTACATACCAATCCAATAATGAAGAGTTAACTACACAAGGTAGCCATACAAACCACCGAAGATGCTGTCACCATCTTCAATCCTTCCTCCTCTCCTACTCTAAAATTAGCTCTGGTGCATTATCACTGAAATATGACTGAATTACAATAATTGTGCACACTTTGATCTGGTGCAATGAGGTCCTATTTATAGGCTGAGGAAAGACAAAGGAAATTGGGGAGAAATCTATCTAAAAACGGCAATAGGGCAAGAATCTTCGTAACTTGCGCTTCACCCTGCGCTACAGCGCAGGTTGCAGCGTAGGATCTAGAGAGTTGCGCTTCACCCTGCGCTACAGCGCAGGTTGAAGCGCAGAATGCGTCCTGCAGCTTCAAACTTTCTCTTTTTAACTTGATCTCTCCCCGAGACTGGTTTTGGTTGATTTGTCTTCCCTTGTTTCCCTTTTCTTGATGAAATCTTTCATTTATTGAGCATCTTAGATTTAATTGGGAAGGTTGTCTGCAGAATCCTTGTTTGATTGGCAGTGATCTCCTCATTGATTGCCTCAAATCTTCTTCAAATCTTTATTAAATGTCTTCAATCAAACTCAAATCTTGCAGATATCTCCCTCATTTAATGTTATCTTTCCTTCAAAAACAAATCTTTGCAATATCCTGCAAAATCAGCAATATTTCTATCAAAATAGCATCAAATTCAAATCCAAGATTAATAAATACAATTTATATGATATTAAATAAAAGGGATTAAACTGGGGTAAAAATACCATTTTATCCTTGATAAGTGAACTAAAAAGTGCTCTAATTGATCAACTAATTTTCACTTATCAGTTCATTCAGCAGGAAATAAATTTAGATGAAGGAGGATAAAGAAAAAGCTCTGATAAAGGAAAGATAAAACTCTGTGTTCAATGAAGGACAAGTCGGAGATAAAAGAAAAGAAAAGGCATATGGGGAGATATGAGCAATATACTCCATTGAATATGTATCCATCTACGGTTTTGAAGGATGTTCCTAATATTGAATTTGCTCAAGTAAGAAGGCATTTCCCCTTAAAATAGGATCATTAGGCGGATGATTTGAAATATTACTCTTTTCATCAGGGGCATGATCATGACACAAATGACTGTATTCAATTAAAAGATGTTATTGAACTTATCAGAGCAAGCTGACATGGCCGATATGTGAAGAGAGAAAATGCAAAGCCTTCAAAATTTCAAAGAAGTGTAGTAGTTAACTTTTCAGATAGCCACCTTGACTCGATTTTAGCCAAGGTAGCTATGAAGTCTTTATCTTTTTATTAGCTTTCGCATAAGGGTAAAAATTTTCATTAGAGTAAACATTGTCAAGCCGCCTTTCAAGAATTGAAGATGACCTTCACCAACTCTCTTATTTTGGTTTTTCCAAGACAATGAGACATTCTGTACTTATAATTGGTTGTTACAGATGAAGCAATAAGTTCAGTTCTTGTTAAAGAAAGTTAAGAATGATTTCTCATATTTTGTCAGTAAAGCATTACAAAGACCTGAGGTCAAGTACCAAAAGGTGGAGAAAGCCTCTTTGGCTTTGGTCTTTATAGATGGGTAAGACAATATTCCTAGGCACATCCCATAGTGGTTCAGACATATTTGCCCATAAGAGAAGTATTGCAAAAGCTTGACCTTGCTATAAGAATGATTCTATGGTCCACAGAATTATTTGAATTTGATATTTCATATGAACCCAATAATGTTGTTTAGTCTCAAATTCTAGCAGAATTTGTGCTAGAAATGACTGAATGATTGGAATCTCTGGAAAGCAACCCTTAAGTTCTTGGATAGTGCATGTGGACGGATCTTTCAATTTGAAATGAGATGCAGCTTGAATTATGTTAGAGAATAAAGACAACTTACTTATAGAACAATCTTTAAAGTTTGAATTTCCAACCTCAAATAATCAAGTCAAGTATGAAGATTGCTTCATCGAGTTAATTACAACAAAAGAATTGGAAGCAATTGCAGTATCTATATGCAGTGATTCCTAATTGATGATATCTCAAGTTAAAGGAGATATCAAGCAAAAGAGCCCATTCTACAACAATATCTAGCAAAAGTGAATAGGGTGTGTGACGGTTTCCAGTAGATTACGTTTTAACATGTTCCTCATGATCAGAACATAAAGGCCAATATCTTGTCCTTATTGAGAATGGTGGTTTTTTATACTTTGATTAATGTTCGTGTTCATAGAAAAAGGGTTATCTATTCCATTACTAAAATGCTTGGAACCAGAAGTAGTTCCTTATGCCATTGCTAAGGTGCATGAAGGAAGTTGTAGCCACCATCCTGGCGGCCAAGCTTTAGCAAGAAAAGATACTGAGGGTTGTATATTGTTGGCTGACTATGGAGAAAGATTCAACTAACTATGTCAAAAATGTGATGCATGCCAAAAAATGCAGTTGCCATAAAGCACCCAAAAGAGCTTTCATTATTTATGATACTTGGCCTTTTTATCAACGAGGACTTGATATTTTGGGACCTCTTCCTCAGGCACCAAGACAAGTCATGCTCTCCTCATAATGGCTATTGATTATTTCACAAAGTAGATAAAGGTGGAACTGTTAGCTACTATTTCCTCAACAATGATGTAGAAGTTCTTTTATAAGAATATAATCAGTCAGTTCAGTATTCGTAGAGTCATAGTTACAAATAATGGTACTCAATTTTATGACAAAGGCTTAAAAAATTTGATGGAAAGACTGCACATTTGGCACCACTTTACTTTTGTAGAGCATCCTCATACCAATGTACAAGCAAAGGCAATCAACTAGGTACTTTGTAGAGCACCACTTTGAGAATGATGAATGATGATGCAAAAGGACGTTGAGAAAAGCGATTGGACCATGTACTTTGGGCATATCAAACCACCCCTCATTCTTCTAGAGGGTATTCTCCATTCAAGTTAACATATGATGTGGAATTAGTTATTCTAGTACACATTGGAGAGTCATCTCGACACACACACAACATTTGAGGAAAGGGATTATGGGTAAGCCTTGTTAGACGAAATGGATTTTTTAGAGGTAAGAAAAGCCATGGCTCATCTTGGTGGTGAAGTAACAAAGCAAAGAGTCATCTTACAATACAATAAGAGAGTGGTTCATAAAGAATTCCAACTGGGTTACTTGTCTTCAGAAGAGTAGATATTGGCGGCCACCAACTTGTCCATGGTAATTAGCAGCTAATGGGGAAAGACCTTTACAGAGTAATATAATTAATCGACAAAGGTTCTTATAAATTAGAAACATTAGAAGGAAAGTCGATTCCAGGACATTGATATGTGGCCAACTTGGAACCCGGCTGGAGGATCTTGCTTCTTCTTCTTCATCAGCTACCAAAGTTGGATCAATGTTGGGACCTACTGAAACAACTCGACTGACAGCTTTTACTTGGAAAATAATCCCTTTCACCACAAAATATGTGGGGCTTACCATAGACGTATCCAAATTCAAATACACTACCTTCAACTGATCCAAGGGGTTTGAAAAAGAATCTGTACCAAGGTGGACCATTGTCTTCTAAAAATTTTGGTGATCCCTTGAGCCTTTTGATGATTCTTCTTACTTTTGTCTTAGCTTCTTCTACAAGGTAACCCTTTGGTTTGAAGGGTTTTTTTTGTTTCATCACCTCTATATACTGGTTTTCAGCAAAAATGGTTTTAGATTTCTATTTTTCCAAACTTGTTTTAAGCTCGTTCCTCTCCTTCACCACCAACTACTTTTCCCTTTCGGCAATATCTTTTCTCTTGGTGGTCGCGTCCTGGTCTTCCTCATAAGCTTTTAAGGCATCAACGGCTTTTTTGGCAGCATCCCATAGAACAACATTCTCGTTTAAAACCTCCATTCGGTTATTCTTGCTCTTTTTTATTGAAAATTGTAGAGTTTACAATTTCCTTCATGTTCTATTCAATTAGGGCGAACTCAAGCGACCAAATTGAAGGGAAAGTCCAAGATTCCCTCATCGGGGTTGAAGATATTAGACTTCCTGAAGTAGAAGCGGCACCTCATTGTGTATAAGTGATACCTCCCTAAGTCATAACTCCTTGGCTCGGAAGCTCAATGTTTTATTTTTTGGAAGGGGGTTCTTCATGGGAGCTATTATCTTCCCTGACCTTCATCTTTCCTTTTCTCTTCCTGGAAGATTCTGGTTGAGTAATCAGCTGAGGTTTAGGGTGTGGTTCATCAACAGGCATATCCTGTTTAAAGAAATTAGCTTTAAAATCAGAGATGTCCATTATGCATTGAGGTCTTAGAGGCGACATGACATCTTCTTCCAGGTGAACCTGTAATTTAGCCACACGAAAGGCTTTAATAGGAGCAGGGCCAACCATGATATCTGAAAGAAAAATATGAAGATGATATAAGTTAAGAAATTAAGTTGAAGAATAAAATAATGACAAAGGTATAAATGTCAAGTAAAGTTAAAAGAAAAAGACCTAGCAAAGTTGTTAAGGCCATAGAGTCGACATCAAGTAGTTCACGACAACTAAAACGTTGGTTAATCACATTAACAACATCCTAAAGGGCTTTAAGGAAGCTTGACTCCACTTCATTGAGTCGGGATTCTTGAGTCTTATAAGAATTTAGTGGCCAAAAGTAATAGGCTTGACTCCACCAAGGGGAAATGATATTGATTATTTTAGGGATCATACCAAAACAGGGCTTGTACTGGAAGGTTCTCACCGGAAAGGAATATTCCTCCTCTTGCGTGACTCAAGATAAGGTTCGAAAACACTTGGGTTTTTAAATGAAACCCCAAGCATACTTCTTATTCTTTGAAGGGGTGTGAGAAATGTGAAGGCTACTCTACTATATGCACAAATAAATTGGAAAGTGGGAGAAAAACCTCAAGAGGTAAGGTGAACTTGAGAAGGGAAAAGATTAAGGCGGTCCAAAAGTGTCATTTCAAAGATAGATCATCGGCTCACTATCTAGGCCTGCCAGATATGCATACTTCCACATCAGCTTGGGAAACAATGGAAGGGATCCCCAAAACCACATCATCTACCCAATCGTATCTTTCCTCATATGTTGAAGAAGCATCCTCTTTAATTCTTTCCACAACCTCCTAGCCAATGGGTCTTCTTTATTGCTAATGGGTGTTACGAGCCATTATTTCTAAACCTACAGAGGTCAATTGAGCAACATCAGAATCAGTAAAGAATCCAAGAATTCATCTTCGATTACAACACCTAAATACAACCCAGATATAAGTCCCTTGGGATTATGAACCCCACAAAGTCCAGTCAAAAACTTATTTGAAGAGTTGTGACTGTGGAACTTTGGCTCTGGCCTCTACTCACTTCACATTTCATCTTCATTGGAAGACTTTAAAGGATCAGGGAAATAAAAGGTTGAAGATGACCCATAAATGAAAACAATCTTTTTCTCATTTCTCAGTTCACACGGAATGACATTTTTACATATACAAAAAGAATATTAAAATAAAGTAAGAAGAAGAAATGATTGAAGTACCTGGATTGATGAATAAAGTAGAATAAGTTGAAGAAGAAAAAATGAAATGGAGAACAACAAGTAAGAGCGAGAATGAGAGATAATGAAGGACTTGTGAGAATGAAGAATCAACAAAGAACAAGAAAAGAGATTTCTGAGAAAGAACAAATAAACACACACACACAAGTAAAAGCACATAGAAGCCCTTTCAATATCCCTTAGTTAATGAAGACAACTACACAGACATTTCAACATTAGTATGCACAGAAGGCGAAACGCTTTGTGTAATATAATGAACCAATAACATGATGATACGTCATCCACTAGGAGACCGTGGAAAGTGAAATGTGTAATCGTCAAGAGAGAGGGAAATAAAGAAAAACTGCTAATAGTTATCAGTAACTTTTGAAATTCGAAGAAAGAGAAGTGAAAAGTTTTTGGTGCTTTCTTATTAAGTACACCTTGGTAACTTCTTTAAATTACTAAGTTGGGGGCAACTGTTCTAAGGGAGAACTAATAATCGGATACACGACTCCAGCTTGTTGGTCGGATGACATGTGTAACATCCCAGAAATTAGAATATAAATATCGTAGAATCATTAGGTTGTGAATCCCACCACAAGAAGGGAAGTTAGAAGTAAAATGAGGACTTAGGGGTTTGAAGGGAAAATAAAAAAAGTGTTAGGGAATCGGTTAAGAGTTGTGAGTATTAAGGGAATCAAGAAGGGAAAAACCAAGTATTAATCTAAACATGACTGTAGAATAACTTAGGAGGAGTCAAACCCGGTGGTGGAAAGGCTAGCATGGTGAAGAGGTGAGGAAGAAAGTAGAGACATTGGAACTAGGGAATTAGATTGACACGAAAAGAACTAAGCTTAAACGAATTGGAGGGAAGGAAGAGGAGAGTGTACGTAGACTCAAGGAACCAGGGTAGAAAGGTGATGTTACGGAAAGGAACAAGGGAATAGAGGAGCATAGTCTCATGGACACTTAGAACCATTAACCTTAGCCTTATTGAAGTGAATTGATGATTCACAACATGGTTCATGTGAAGTGTGCTCCGTTGGGCTTCAACAAAGGTTGTTGCTTAATTTTTGGTTTTAAGCCTAATGACCTTGGTGCATTAATTCGATAATATCTAGAGTTTTAGGTGCCAAATTGAGGTGATTCCACTTGCATTAGAAAGCTAAGATCTGGGGCTTCAATTTGATATAATACAGTAGTACTTTGTGTTGAGACAAAACTCACCTCCAAGAGTTTTTAATATGCCAAACCACTAAGTTTAAATATATGAGATGCATCTTGTTATTGCTAACTGTGTGCTCAAGCATGTGGCAGAACAATGTTAGAATCTGTTTGGCAGAATTCAAAGATTCATATATGTCAAAACAAAGAAACAAGGAAGCATCAAGAAGCTTGAAGCATCAAATGAGAAGAGACTCAGAAACAGCTTGAGACGACGTCTCAAGAACAGATGTAGAGTCAAGAGATCATCTCAAGAGAAAGAGACAGATCCAGAAGTGCATCATAAGCTTCATTGATCAAGACAGTAAAAGGATGAGACTAAGTTTCTAAATTGAGCAAGAGATCAGCACAAGGAAAGAAAAGATGCAAGAACAACTTGAGACGTTGTCTCATGATCAGACGCTATCTCAAGGTCAGACGCTGTCTCATGAACAGACGAGAAGAGATGAGTCCCATGCAGGAGATGCAAGGAAGAGAGCCAGACCCAGTGAGAAGACTCAAGTACAACTTAAAGAGTCAAACCATCAAGTCAGAATAAAAGTGAAAGATCCAGTACACTGTGCACTGGCACAATGACGTCTGTGCTTGTAAAGCAGCTGCTCTCATCCTGGAAACAAGGACTGACACTCTCTCAACGGCTCTCAAAGGTCACAAATGGTCAAAACGGCTAACTTCCATCTGAAATAAATAATGAGGGCTACAGTGGAGAAAAATGAGAGACTACGTTGATCATTGAACATATACTGCATCTCATTACACGTCTCAAGTGACATCTCAAGTGCACGTCTCAACTAGTTCATATCCAGACCTGATCTCAACTTGAGAACACTATTAGTCTCCATCCATCTCTTCTTTGATTGTAATACTATTACTTCTTTTAGAAGAGAAAATCACTAGCTAAGCCTACTGCCTATCCATTGTATGTTTGTAAGCTAGACTTATCACAACATTCTATTCTTGTAACCTGTCTCATCTAAGATAGGAGTGTGCCTAGTCTTAGAGTGAGGTGTGTGCATCCTGAAGAGGCTGTAAGAATACTTGTGGCTCAGCCAAGATAGGGAGTGCCTAGGCTTGGTGTGAGAGACGTCCTGAAGAGGCTGTAAGAATACTTGTAATTGATGGGTTGTCAATAGTGGAAATCTCACGTGTTGTGAGGACTGGACGTAGCCCAAGGTGTGGGTGAACCAGGATAAGATCCCTGTGCTCTCTCTTACTTATCTCGTCATTTTGCTTTATACTTGACTCACCTCAATATTGTTAACTATTAAGTTATTAACTTAGAATATAACTGAGTTTGAATTAAAAGTCTAAGACAACCCAAGCTTAAATCAAACAACTGAAATTGAAATTGGTTATATCTTGTCTTAACAGAGACCCCAAGTCAGCAGACTTGAGATCACGTCTCAATATTCAATTTTAGTGTATAAATTTTCAGGAACAATTTTAAAGAGTCTCTATTCAACCCCCCCCCCTTCTAGAGGCATTCAGCCAACTTCACTTTGATCTCTTTTGCACCTCCAAATGGGCTTATTCTCGCTCAAGTGAGAAAGTTGTCGCTTGAGCGAGGAAACTAGCAGAAATTAGGGAATTTTTCTAATTTTTTCTCCCAGAGCTCGCCCGAGCGAGCATGAGCAAGGGTGTTCGAGCAGAACTCCATAAAAATATTGTTAGGGCCCATTTCTCTCACTTTCTTCCATCCCTTTACTTCTAGAGAGAGAACCCTAGAGAGAGAAAAGAGCTTTTGGAGATAAGAGGAAGAAGGAAGAGCCACTCCACCACCTCAAGGTCATCAAGGAAGCTTGGATCCTCCCCTCCATCTCCCCCATTTCTCTTACTCTTGAGGTAAGTGTGGTCACCCACTCATTTCCATTTTGATTGCCCTATTGTATGCTCCCTGTTTTTCTCTCCCCCTTGCTTATTTACCTTGTCTGTGAGTGTTATTGGTTGATTCTTTGGATTATAGTGGTTGCATGAATGGTATGTATGGATATGTTCAAACCCTAGAATATACCTAGGTCTTTACGTTACCATCTCCATGGATTAGTTATTGTATTCATCATGTCATTCATACTCATGGATATATTTTTAATACCTCTAAGCATTCATGGGCCAATGGCCATCAAAGAATATGTCATAGAGTCTTCGGACTATCACAGGGTCTTTGGACCATCACAGGGTCTTCAGACCATCATAGGGACTCCGGACCATCACAGGCCTTTGGGCATTTATCTATAAGAAGAACGAGGTAACCACATGGAACTCTCGGCCAAGAGGGAGATGGGGGTCCTCCAGCTAAAATGACAACATGCATCGTTATTCATTGATAATAAGACTTAATCATAGATGGCCCTGGACGACGATCTTTGGTCACTTGGCCGAGCGCTCAATCGCAATCACAGCTAGAGAAAAGATCCCGGGTGTCGAGTAACAATACATCACAGTGATGTTTGCATAATTTCATAGTCATTGTTCATGTCTTGGAATTGCTGAGTATGTTGACTGTTGCATCTCATTTGTATGCTACCTTACACAACATGCTTTATCACTCACTGGGACATAAGTCTCACCACACGTTTTGTGGAACATTTTAGTTATGTAGGATGTGCAGCTAGAGCATGGAAAGGTAGACTTGAGCCTAGGGATTAATAATTTCCCCCTAGAAGTTATATGAGCTAGAGTAGCTAGACTTTTGTATAGGAAGGAGGATAGTAATTGAGTTAGCTAATCTTGTTGTATTGTGGGCAGTTAATTGCAATTATTTGTATAACTGTATATTTGGAAAGTTCCGCTTAAGTAAGCGTTGGTTACCTAAGCTTTGCATATGTTGTATGTTTACAATATCGGTAATGTCACGAAAATAATTTCAGAAATTCGGGAAGGTGCTTCCAAAGGGCACTATCCCTAGGTTTCCGGAATTAGGACGTTACAACAAGGAGTTTCCCTCTTAGCCGGCCTACACCATTCCTTAGCCGGCTAGACGGCTAAACAACCAATTTGGTTTTATCACACTCACTACAAAAAAAATGGTTTTTAGCGACAGCTAAAAACAGTCGCTATTTCATAATTAGCGACAACCCATCAGTCGTCGCTAAAAGCCTCGTCGTTAAAGCAGTAGCAATGACATTTTATGGCCGACGCTACATAGCGACAGCCTGGCTGTCGCTATGTAGCGACGACCAGCTAATAATTTTTTCGAAACAATATCCTTTCCTTCCAGATTTATCAATTGTGAGGATCGAACCCGCAACCTGCATGATTCCAAGAAGGAGCATTACTGTTACACTATGTTTGTTTCTTGAAATATATAATGCAAAATATAATATACATAGGGAAAAAAACAAGAAATTAGCGACGGACAGACCGAAACTAACATTACGAAGGTCGACGCTAAATAAAATTTTTTCAAAAAAATTATTTTACCATTAGCGTCGGCCTAGCCGACTCTATTTAATAAAGTTAGCATCGGTCAGGCCGACGCTACATAAAAAAATGTAAAAAGAAAAAATTCAACTTACCGACGACCAGATACTCGCGTCTAAAAACGCGCATTCTTGTAGTGACTTGTACCATAATGGATAGCCACGTATACTGTCATTAATGCTTAACATGTACACTCTGTGGCACTGGAATTAATCACCAAGCATTCCTCTCCATTCCCCACAAGACTAGTGGTTGTACTCTCTAATGATGATAAACCCACTAATAGCATAGGGATTAATGCCCATGCAAATCATTTACCCCTATAAATACTTCACATATACGTATACTAAGGGTGTGTTTGTGAATTTAGAGGGGATAAGAAAGAGAATGAAAAGACTTTGTAAGATATACTTAAAAAAATCAAACTCCAAAACATAAAGGGAGAGCACTTTTCAAGCGCGACCCTCTTATTCCCTCCAAAAATCAACTAGCAAACATACTCTAAGTGATATTTTCCCATTACCTACTCACTATACGAGTTGGCTTCTCTATTGTGTGAACCTGTGTTGCGTCTCTCCTTGCTCAGGCAAACAACGTCATTTTTGAGATGAAGAGAGAATAGTGTGTGTGGCCAGGCCGACCACATATTATTATTTCTATTAGCCACTGAAAATTTTACTAACCTTTTCTTCCTCCTCTTTCTATTTTTATTATTAATTTATTACCCTGTCAATTCATAAATCATAAAGAGTTTTTAGCTTGGATTGCATAAGAGGAAAAATGGAAAATCATCTATTTTAATCCAATTTAAATCAATTTGGATTAGATTGATTTTATTTTTTATAATATTATTTTATAGAACATTTAATAAATCGTCAAATATATAATCAATATTATAAATGTAATACAAAATCTCAAATATATTTTTTAATAAATCAATTATCAACTCTTTATATTATAATTTCGAGACCTCAACTTTGAGAGTGAGACACCCACTCACCTTACTCTCCCTCTCAATGATTTTTTATCCTCTAACTTTCTCTTTTTGAATGGTGAATTCCACTTACAAATTGTGAAAGTGAGATTCTTCCTTTAAATCATTAACACTAATTTTCTTTCTCATTTTATTTGAATCTTTAATTAATACAAATAAATGATAATCTTAAATTTTAAATTTCATTAAGATTCAAAATTATATCTTATTATTTTCTATTTCAGTCTTTTTCAATATATAAATATTTCTTCTTATCTTTATGATTTTAATTTTTTTTATAATATCTTATTATCAAATAATAATGGAAATTAGATCTTCATAGTAAATATAATATACTATTAGAATTTAAAATATTGAAAATTATCTAAAATAATTTTATTTTTGTTTTTAATTTTAAAAATATTAATTTACTATAAATTTAATTTTAATTAAATAAAATATATTTATCTGTGTAATAAGTGGGTTAATAACTAGTTATTATAAATCTATAATTAGTTCTAGATTTTAAACACAAACAAAGGTTACACTATTTCTAAGTAATAAATTTCTTGTTTGTTTGTGTTGTGCTTTATTATGTGATTTATTAATAAATTTTATATTTTTACATATTTTTATTGAAACTTATATTTATGGGAAATGCTAACGAGTGTCCTTAGGGCACTTGTTAAGTAACTAAAAATAGAAAATTTTTATTGGAGTGTGCAGAATGTTACATATGTAATTCAATACTGTGATTTCCAATAAAAAGTATCTATTCATGGTTCCTTAATAAGTGCCCTTAGGGCATCGTTAGCATGACTGTTTATTAGTATAAATATAAAATTATATAAAATGGAGATTATGAGACATGAAAATCAATTTAAAACTAATATGTTTTTCTAATATTAAAATGATATTGAATAAGTTAGATAATAAACCATAAAAAATATTAGTATGTTAAATTCATAAATATATATCTATATATAAACATGTGATTATTTATATATAAAATAATATATACATATAAGTTCAATTTGGATTGAATCGATTTTAAGTATAAAGATTGAAAATTGATCTAATTAATAAAAAAATACAGTTTTTATTTTTTTTTTTATTTTTTAAATGTATTTTTACGGTCAACAATAATAACATGTGGTCTGTCATATACAAATTCTCTCTTCATCTCAAAAACGACATAATTTGCTGGGACCATTACTAAATATAAAAAAGTGCTAGCAATACACTCTGCACTTTTTTAAGTGGATAACATCAAGATGTACGTTCAGAAGTGTTGGAGAACACTGTCTAATATAGTTCTCTTTTGTTAAGTAGGTATTTAAAGATAGTTCATCCCGAGGCATGATAATATTTTATTTGTATGATATTTGATTATTTGTTATATTAAAATGTTTGTTTGTTAATATTTTTCATTTTGATTTAATTGTTTAAGTTGCTTGAAAAAATTATGATAAAATTTGAACTGGGTATATTCGGGTAAGGTCGTTTACAGACAGTATTAGGCTATATGTAGTGTGGTGTTTGAATACGTGGTGATGATGTTCATGAATTTGATTATGGACGACGTGCAACGTAGGCAAAATCGGATCCATCCTGATTTCTGAACGATGGGTTGCCATCACATGCTTGCGTACGGCTTCTGCTTCATAATTTAATAATTTCAGTTCCTCATCGATCATAAATTAATTAATTAAAATAACCGAATATAAATTTAATTTCCAGAAAACGACAATATTATTGTGAACTAGGTTACATCATATTCCCACGGATCACTCTCTTGACTCTCTTGACGGTGTATGTGTTTGATTTTGAAATGCAAATCTTAAAAAATGATAGTTTTGGTAAAAGGTTAATTCGTGTGATTGTGTCTTCTAACTTTTACCAAAATTATGTTTACGAGGGTTTGAAATGCAAAAACCCCAGGTTAGTTTAAATCAAATATAAAGATATAAATAGAAAAGAATTTAGCCACAGAATTTATACTGGTTCACTCACTACCACTGTGAGCTACGTCCAGTCCCAATGCCAAACCAACAAAGGAATTTCCACTATCTAAATCAGATACAAGTATTCTTTTACAGTCAAGCCTCGATCCAGGCTCTACAACACCAAGTATTCTTTTACAGTCAAACCTCTCCAGGCTCTAAACCAAGTATTGTTTATCCACAAGCCTCTTCAGGCTCAACAACAAGTATTCTTTGTTTCTCTAAGTCTCTCCAGGCTCTCAGACACTTATGAGTGTTTACAAATGAGATTTGTTTAAGTTACAGAACCAAATTAGTTCCTAACTCAAAATGAAATGAACTTGTACAATATAATTGAGTAAAACTCAGGATGTATGAAATTTAAGTTCAATATATCAGAGAGAATGCAGCGCAGAATTTTGCAACGTTTTGGCTTGATATTATTGTCTTCTCTCTCTAATTGAAGTCATTCACGAAGCTTTATATAGAGTCAGGATAGAGTCCATTGAAGATTGCTCGATATCACCGTTGTGAAATAGTATTAATGTTGTTAGAACCGTTGAGAGACAATCTTCAAAAATGCTTCTGACTTTGTGTAGTGCAGGTATGCAGACCTTGACACAGTTCTGACACGTTGCAGGTACTATGTTACAGCAGTTTCCCTTTTCTGGTAAGTTGAAATGAAATCTTAAAAGGGTCTCTGTAAACTTCCTTAAATGAAACAACTTGCAGAAGACGTTGAGGATGCATTAAAGTCTTGAGCAGAAAGCCTTCTGACTTTAGTCAAATGCCACGTAGAAAGTCTTCAGTAGGTCTTCTTAATTCAGACAATACATCTCTTTTAGAGAGTTGAAAATCTTCAGTATGTTCTTCTCCTTCATAAGGTTGCACCACTTCAGAGGGTTGTTCCTTCAGAGAGCTTCTGAAACAAGTGAAATACCCTTAAGAGAATTTTGTACTTTTTGTCAACATACTTTAACCAAATTAGTTACTCATTAAAACTTAGGGCTGTGAGACTTAAACATTATTAATCACTTAATAATATTTTGAGACTGAACATTCTTTTCTAACTAATCTTTGAATCTTTAAATGCAATATATAAATGAAATTTTCAAAAATAAAAAGAAGAAGAATAGAAGAAGAGAAAGAGTTGAATTGTGTGAGAATCAAAAAGTCTTTTTGAAAAAGATTCTTCAAGAAAAGCCATCATGTCCAGAAATTCTGCAAATATCTGAAGAACTCTCAACTCAAGAAGTTTAGACAATTTGGAAGAAGATTGATATACACTCATGGAGTTTATCTGCACAAACAAGGTGTTACCGTTCTAAACTTAGTTTTCTATAACTGTTTTTTATTTGTATTGTCTCTTGAATAGGGATTCATAGAGAAGTACATTGTGAGATATCTCAAGAACAGGGTGTTCATTGAGATTGTTTGTGAAATCTTGTGACGGGGTGTGATAAGTAAGGTTGTTGTTCGAGTGACGGGGTGTCACACGAATGAACAGGCTCTTGTGAGGTGCAAGAGTCAAACCTTTTGTTTGTTAGAAAGTCTTTCTTTAGGATTGAGTGTGCATGGGTTTGTAAATCAACATATGTATAACCTGTGCAATGCACGGGATCACTTAAGAATTATTTGAAAGAATGGTGAAAGACTTTTTTTTAATTGAATTTGTGTAATAACGGATGATGCGATAGTAGAAATCACAATTTGACTAATGATATAGGTTATAGGGAACTCAAGTGGTAATATATAGCATCCAGTGAATGTTTAGTAGTAAAATTGTGTATATCCATCTGGGTTTGCTTAGTCGAGGTAGGAGACACCGGTGAGACCTTAAAAGATATCACCATTATAATCACATTATAAAGGCTAAATGCAGAAATCCGAGTGACTTTGTGTATTGTTTTGTTATTTCATTTGCTTTATATATTGATATATAAAGATAAAGTATCAGAACACTCTACCATATTAACAATCATTAATCCATGTAGCAAACCCTAAACCCTAAATATATCTCAACAAATAAATCTGTACTGATGTGTATGGTGGATGTTTAATCTCTCATCTCTTCCAATTTTTTATTTGAGTATAGGTTTTTTATTTAGAGTGGTTTGGTTCGGTTCGGGTAACAGATCCAATATCTTTAAATCCGGTTACCAGAACCAATCATTGACGGGTTTGATTGTTCGGTTCGGGTCCAACCTGATTCAGCTAAAAACTAAAACTTCAAACTTCAGATGGTTCTGTAGGGTTTATCGGTTTCATCGGATTGAACCAACCAATGAACACCCTTAAATAATATATTAGGAAAAATCACAATAAATTTGATGCAAATCCAACATATTTTATTATATTCAACATCCAAACTTTAGTATCAATCCAACAAATATGTTTTGTACTCATGTGTATCAATATCACATTAAAACAATTTTAAAGTAAATAAATAATTAGGAAAATACACAATAATTTTGATGTAAATCAACAGCATTTTATTATATACCACATTCAAACTTAGATCAATCCAATCCCAACAAATATAATATGGCCTCATGTTGTATCAATATCTACAAATTAAACATTTTAAGTTTGAATAAAACAATTTTTGGTCCCTATAAAATATATGGTTTTTGCTTTTAGTCCTTTCAAATTGTTTTATTTCTTTTGGTCCTCATAAAATTCAGAAACTTTGAAAAAGGTCCTTATTGCCACTTGTCATGCATCCAACCATGCCACATAAATAATCATGTTGATGTGGCATATGATGTGGTGTGTCTAGATGCATGACATATTATCAAAAAATGATAATAATGACCATTTCAAAATTTTCAAATTTATGAGGACCAAAAGAAGAAAAAATAATTTTATAAGGATCAAAAGCAAAAAATCACATATTTTACAAGGACCAAAAAGTTATTTAAGTCTAATAATAAAATAATTAATAAAAATATTGTAATAAATTGAATAAATAGTGGAAAAATATTTAAAACCTATAGGATTGTATAATTATAGATAGATTATATATAGATGTAAATCAACATATTTTGTTATAATACCATATCCAAACTTCGATATTAATCTCAACAAATTTATCTGTGCTTATGTGTATCAATGCCTACATATTAAATAATTTTACTTTAAATAAAAAAGATGACACGACTTTTGATAACAAAATGTAGTAAATATAATAATAAAATATTATAATAAATTGAATGAATAGTGAAAAAAATATTAAAAAACCTATAGGATTGTATAATTATAGATTCTACAGTGAAAGAGGATTTAGTGGGTGTGCTAGATCAAAACTGGATGTAGGCCCCTTTTGTGGCTGAACCAGTATAAATCTTTGTGTAATCTTCTCTATCCCTACTCTATCTTGCATTGAGTTTCTTGGTTATATGAATATGGTTCTTGATCATTAAAATAACATAAAGTTAAATAGAAAATTGATTGATTTCTATATATTGATTTGTATATTGAAAGTCAAATCGTTAACTTTGTGGAATCAATCTTGATAATCAATTACTTACTGTTTTCCAAATTGGTAATCAATTACCTACTACAATATCTTTGATCCGTTGCACTTATCTCTTGATTTTAAACTCTGATAGAATTTTAAAGGCAGTTTTTGAAGGGAAAAACGAATTTTGAAAATTAACAATTTTTTTGTGAATCTATTCAACCCCCCTTCTAGATTCCCTTTGGGACCAACACTTCCTTTCTTCTTGTAACAATTTTGGACTGCAAGTCCAGCTTTGTTACACCAAGAGCATTTAAGAAGTTGCCTTTTAGCTGGTACAATGAAATTTTTGTACAATCTTTGGTTTTGGAATTTCTTTCTAATCTAGATTTATCAAATACTCCTTTCTGAGTTCCTATAAATTTCTCTGAGTTATCAGTTCCCTTGACAAATTTAGCAAAATCTTGATTTAGTTCATTAACCTTTTCTTTTAGAAGATCATTTTCTTTTAGCGAAAGATGATTGTTACTGCTTGCTTCTTTTGAGGATCTCAATCTTAGAGATTTTACTTGCTTGGAGAGCTTAAAATGAGATTGTTGCAGACATTGATTTGTCTTGAACAATTTCTCATTTTCACTTTTTAATTTCTCATTATTTTCTTGTGCTTCTATTAATTGTGCTTTAAGCAAAGCACATTTTTGATCTAGTGTGTGTGAATTAGAGAGTACGTTTTCAAAAGCATCTTCTAATTCTTTATAAGAAGGAGAGTTAGAGTCAAATACCTCATCTTCTTCTTTTCCTGCCATGAGACACAGATTGGTTGTTTCTTGTTCTGGATCATCTTCTAATGAGCTTTCTGAGTCATCCCATGTAGCCATCATGGCTTTCTTCTTCTTTAGAAAGTTTCTGGGTTCCTTCTTTAGTTGTGGACAATCAACTTTCATGTGTCCTGGCTTGTTGCATTCAAAACAGATTATTTATGTTTTTGCTCCTTTAGGTTTTTTACCTTCCTTTTTTAATGTGAAGTTCTTTTTCCTTTTCCTCTTCTTCTCATCATTCTCTGAATTCATTAGGAAATGAAGCCAAGTTCATCATCATTTCTAGAGGTAGTTTCTTCCTCTTCATATTCTTGCTCCTTATCTTCTAAGGAGTTTACACTTGTGCTAGCCCTTTTTTATGCACTAGCTTTGAGTGCAATTGTTTTACCCTCTTCTTGGAAGTATTTCATCCATGAGTTCTTGCTCATGAACTTTTATCCAAGAAGTTTATCTAGTTTCAAGATAGCAAGATCTTTTGCTTCTTGAATAGTCGTTACTTTAGGTCTCCAGATTTTTAGAAGACTTCTAAGTATCTTTTTGACTCGCTCTTGGTTAGTGTAGCTTTTTCCAAGAGATTTTAAGTCATTTATAATGACTGTGGATCTGCTGAACATTTCATCAATTGATTCATGTTCATGCATATTAAACATTTCATATTGATGAATCAAAATATTTATTTTTTATTCTTTTACTTGGTATGTTCCTTCATGTGCTATGTTGAGAGTGTCCCATTTTTCTTTTGCAGTAGCACATCCAGCTACCTTATCATATTCTCCTCTGCTGAGAGCACATAGAAGATAGAACTTAGATTTGGAGTTCAGAAGATATTTCTATTTTTCTTTTGAGGTACATGCTTCTTTTGGTTTGAGTTGTGATGACTCTTCTATTATTTTGACATGTTCTCCTACCTTTGGTTGAGCTAATATTCTAGTTCTTTTTAAGGTAGGAATGAAGTTTCCTTTTTCAATGATATCCCAAAGATCAATATTTTGAGATTCTAGGAATAGCTTCATTCTGTCTTTCCAGTAGTAGTAATCATTTCCATCAAAGGCAGGAGGTCTATTCGTGGAAGACCCTTCTGGGATGAACATTCCAGCTCCATGGTTCACCATCTTCCCTTATTGACCTTTTTCCTCTCACATTGTTAAGTGTGTTCAACCCTAGAGGCAAGATCTAGTAACAATTGAAGTAATGTTGCAGTCACAAGAAGGGGGGTTGAACTGTGATTGCTTTAAAAATCTGCACTTTCTTCTAATATATAGTCTTCTCAAGCTTATTACTTGGCTTATATTAGAAGATTAAAAAACAAGCAAATGATAGTAATACTATGAGAATGTATAGTATGCAGAAAATACAGTTTATTCTTTTGAAAAACCTTCTTCAAGTATCACTTACTTAGGTATTAGATAGATTTAAAATTCTTTTATGCAAATGTGATGACTTAAACTTAAAAGAACCATTAACTATATAGAGAGTAAGGAGAGAAGATTTATGCATATAGTATTTATACTAGTTCACCCCTTAACTTTGAGGGCTACGTCCAGTCCCTACTTCCAGTAGGATTTTTAACTATACCAATCTTGATACAATAGCTTCTTGGGTGCTCCTCACCACTAGTATTCTTCTGCAGCCTCTTCAGGCTCTACTCAGTATTCTTCTACAGCTTATGTAGGAATTACAACAAGCTATCTACAGCAAACAGGGCACACCTAGCTTCTATAGATATCACACAACTTTTCTCAAGAAGAACTAACACCTTTTGTTGTTCTTGAGAATTACAATGAATGGAGAAATGAAATTACAACTAAAAATAGGCTCAAAACTATAACAGTTTAGTGTAGCAGAGATAAATGAGCCTACACACTCTCTTTCTCACTTTCCTAGCTATTTGAGACTGAAACTAAGAGATTTACAAAAAGTGGAATTTTTCCAGAAGGTACAGATGGTAATTCTGATGCACAGATTGCTTCTTCTGGAGAGTGTGTATTTGAATTGAAGAGGAGGCTCCTTTTTATAGGCAAGGTTGGCTCAACTAGCCGTTGGATTGCCTTGAAGATGAAGTTAAGTCCCCAGCTGGCCATATAGGAGCTGTCACTTTCATGTGGCAGCTTTTCTCTTTCTTCAACTTTGACTGGTCATATCTTCTAGAGAAACTATCTTTTGGAGCTCATATCTTCTGAACCAAGATTTTTACTCTATGTCAGTTTCCCTCTTCTTGAGAAGTTCTAATATCATACAAGAATACTGGGTATATATATAAATTTAGCTTTTGATGTTGCATATCCCGTAAATTCACTTTGTGGTATGTCATGTCAGTTTGTCTCTTCTGAAGGTTTTCTGACAGTGATCTTTCTTCTGGAGCTTTGATGCATTGACAACATCTTCATATGAATCTTCTCAACAACTTTTTTATTTTATTTTGACTTTTGAATAAGTGTAATTTATTCTTAATGAGAATCAGAAAGTGATTATGTGAAACTGTTGCTTTCCTGTCACAATTCTTTCTTCTGAAGCTTTACTCACTGAGATATATCTTCTGGAGTGTTTGACATCATTTTCTTATGAAACTTCTCAACAACTTTCTTGCTTTCTTTAGATAAATTCTTCCTTTGATAATGATTCTTATATGTATACATTTAAGAAGAAGTTGTCTCTTTATGTAGTAACTGTTTCTTCTAATTATGCTAGAGTAACAGTGAGTTGTTTCTTCTGAAGCTTTGTTGTTTCTTCTGAACAGATTATTCTTCAGATTTTGATCTATTTTTCTAAGACAATCTCAATTGAAACCATTAGTATAAACATTCAGAATTATATTAAGTGTATTTTGAGAGTTTATCATTATGAAAACATCTCAAGAGATTTCTTGGACCATAAAATAATCATATCTGCATAGAATTGGAACAGATCCTACTTGGATTGCAATAGAGGGTAAAAGCCTAAAAGGTAGATGAAGTTTATGTAGGTTTATACAACCCTATAGAAGCCCCCATAAGAGAACCAATAAGAAAACATATGCGATTAGAGGAGAGAGAGAGAGAGCAATAGGAGTTAGTGATCCTAGTGGTTTCCTAAAGAGGACCCCGCCTTTTCAATTATAATAATTTGATTGGTTTTGTATTCAATTTTTTATTTTATTTCAACACCATTTGGAACCCCACAAGTTAAGAGAGATTGAGACAAGTTTTGCAATGCTAATTGCTAGGACAATATTAATGAGTTTCTCAATCTCAAGTATTTACAACTAGGGACAGAGATGAGGCAAGCCAAACATAGTTATCAATCAGGTTTCTTCCTAGAGAAGGAGAAAAGAAAGATAGAGACACCCATAAAATGTTATAGCAAAGAGGAGCATATATGAGAAAAGATTGGACCCTCTTCTTATGGCAACATATATATTACTTTGACAAGAAAGCTTTGATCTTTCTCTACTATGTGAACTTGTCCACATAGGATTTTATATGTCCTTAGGATTCCACAAAAAATAGAGGTAAAGCCTTATGACTTCCAAGTTTTCATACACACATAATTCTATATATTTGCGTGTAGTGTGTACATATGGACACACACACACAACGTTTTTTATATTCTTCACCTGTAGTAAGTAATAATCAAGTTTTGAATTTTTCATAAACCAAATAGGCCCTAAGTTTGAATATGGTTTTTTCTCCTGAGTAGATATGAACATTTTGTATAGATCTTGAAATTCTTTAATAATTTCCATGTCTAGAGCTATATAGTTTCAAAATCGTGTGTTAGGCAATTGAAGCATATAATGAGCTTTTAAGTGGGAGTTGGCGAGAGGGGTGTCAATATAATATCTCCATCCATGATGGCAGAAGGGTATTCGGGTGATCATTGGGGATGGGATGCCAATAATATGTTCACATAATCTAAATGTTGAATTTTGATTTGTCTACAGACTAATTCTATGTTAGTTACTATGATAGTGACTTTCCTACTAAAAGTGAAAGGCTTATTTGTTGGAAATATCCTTATCCTATTCAAAGATTCATGAAGGAAACAAATAAACATTTGAGGGTTATAAAAGTGTTAGTGTATGCACTAGGATTCATATGTTTTTGAATATTCATCACTTGTATCATATTATTTATCTTATAAAGGCAATTCCATTTTATTATTTCTTTCAATAGAGTATAATAAATGTCCTTAGAATAGTAAGCTTAAATTTCATAAGACATCAAGTAGACGACTTGATTGTGAGATCTTATGAAGAACTATTCTTAAAATAGTCCCTAGTCAAGCATCATCTTAGGACAAATTGATGCATTAAGACTACTGTGTGAGTTTATTGATGATCTCGTCTCACAGATCATGGATATGAGATATCAAATACTCACATAAGTACATATTAAGAGTAATGATGTACTGGACTGGCCCACTATAAGAACGATGCATGGTTTGTTACATAAGTGTCACGAACGATTCTTTAATTAATGGTGTTATATGAAGTCCTTTGACATGAAATCACTATGATTCCTACATGAGGAATTATATGTTTTAATATCATTAAACATCACCTGTAACAGGCTGATTATAAAGTTGATTTTTTAGACATATAATAAATTATGTGGTGGAATGTGAGTGACCTAGATGGGATTTGTCCCTCCTATGTAAGAGGAGTAGGGGTGGGAATAGGCCAGCCGGCCTGTCAGGGGCCTGCGGCCTGGCCTGTTTATGGCCTGGCCTGGCCTGGCTCGTTTATTAAAAAGGCCAGGCCAAGGCTTCTTAAAAGGCCTGTTTAGTTAAATAGGCCAGGCTTCAGGCCTATGAAAAAGCCTATTAGGCTTAACAGGCCGACCTGTTTAATATAATAATATATAATATATTAAATTAATTATATAAATAACTATAAATATAATTAAAAAATTTATAATATAGTAAAAAATTAGAATATATTAAATAATTATATAAAAAAGTCAGCTTAAAAGGCCTACTGACCTGCATAGGCTTATAGGCCTGTTGGCCTGTTGGTAGGCCTTGTTATAAAACAGGCTTCTAAACAGGCTTACAGGCCAGGCCAGGCTTTTTCGCAGGCCAGGCCAGGCCTTACAAAAAGGCCTGTAACAGGTAACAGGCCAGGCTCAGGCTTAAGAATTATGAGTCAGGCCAGGCTCAGGCCTGCCAAAGCCTGGCCTGGCCTGGCCTGTTTCCACCCCTAAAGAGGAGTTATATCTATAGGCATCTTGATAGAGTTAGACAACAAAATACATGGCCATGCTCAAAAGGGTAAACATGAGATGTTTATTTTCTGCATAGTCTGCTTGGGTATCAAGAAAATATAAATTGAATTAAACAAGGATGAGACATTCCATGCCCTTGTGCTCAATTAGATATTTGGACAAAGGGACAATTCATATAGAATATTATCACAAAATAGGATACGTCAATTGTTGACATTCTTAATATTTGGGCATTAGTGATGTATTACTAGATACCACTCACTATTTATGATATTAAATATAAAAGGCTTTATTTTAATATCATAACCAGATATTAAGAGAACCTTTTGTGTCACATGTAAGGTCCAAGACCCTCTTGAGCAAAGGTTTTAATGACAACAAACTTTCACAACAATATTCTATGTGTTCTGAATACTTTGGTACTAATGCTTTCACTTGAGAATGCTTGAAAAGAATACGGGAAAAGTTACAGAAGGAAGGTGTAAAGATCAAAAACATCATTTAACATCAGAACATGTGTCCATGAAGCATGTTACATAGTGCTTTCATGCCAAAAGTGATTGAACAAGTTCCCACACTTCCAAAAGAAGAAACAGAATTTTGCATGTTGCAGAAGAAGAAGTTACAGCAAAGCTGCAGAAGATGCATTTCTATAGAAGAAACTTGATAGGAAATTCAAGAAGAAATCCAAAGAGAAAGAAAGGGAAGTCTGGACATAAAGATAATTGGAATAAATTCAGTTTATCCCTTAGAACCAAAATTCCAGACTCAGATCAAGTTATGACATATTAGAAGGAAGATTCACTTTTGTGAAAAGTGAAGAAGAAGCTCTTTGCTGGAAAATCATGACTTCCTAAGCTTCCCAAGAGTTTCAGTCATGTATAAACATACTATGGAGTCCTCTAAAATGATAACATGTCATTGACAAATCTCTGCATAAGAAAAAAAAGTCTGCAGAAGATTTGAGCTGTCAGGAATACTCCAGAAGAAGCAGAGTGCAGTAAATGCCATTTTTTCTCATTTCTGGGGTTACAGCTAAGGCAAATATAGCTGAAACAATTTATATCAATAAATTCAAAGCTCCCAGAATGCTTACAGAAGAAATGGCCACAGAATCCACAAGTTTTTTTCACTCTGCAGAAGAAATATGTTGTTAGACATGTTGTAGAAGAAGCAGAATTCACTAAATTATGTTTTTATCATTTTAGAGATGCAGTTGGGTCAAATACATTTGGAATATATTATTCTGAGTAAATCATGGCCTATGGTGTGATCCCAGAAGAAATAGCTGCAGAAATCACAAGTTTTTCCATCTGCAGAAGATAGGTCCTCAGAAGGTGCATTCAGTAAAACTTGACAGCTGTAAACAGCAAAGGACAACTGCTACATGACAGGGACAGGTCAAGGAACACAGCTTAAGGTCCAAGCAACTTTCCAACGGCTAGTTGCTCTCCAATCTCCTATAAAAAGAGGATTTCCCTTCATGTTTATACACACCTCTCTCCAGAAGAAGCATCCGGGCTTAGATTTACAAATCCATCTTCTGGAGACTTTCTCTCTCTTCACATTTTCTCAGATTCTGCACTAAAAAGATTAGTAAGAGAGAGATGGCTCAACCTTTTGTTGATATGCTTAATTTGTAGTAGTTTTGAGCCTATTTTCTATATTCTCAGCAAATACATCTTCTGTAAACTCTCAATAGTGCTTTGAGAGTGTTAGTGTCTCTTGAGAGAGTGTATAAGTATTGCTGTGAGTTGCTGCACTGGTGCTGTGAGCTAAAAAGAGGTGTAACTCATGCAGAAGGAAATCTGCAAGGTATTTTGAGTCTTTACTTTCTGCAGAAGAAGCTGCAGTAGGTGTGAAGCCTTGAGAGATAGTTAGTTTGGGTCTGCAATGGTGAGGTGTGCCCTGCTATTTGCAGAAATCAGTTGTTTGAGCCTGAAGAGGCTGCAAAATAATACTAGTGGTGAGGTGCACCCAAGAAGTCATTGTATCAAGGTTGATATAGTGGAAAATCCTACAGGTATAGGTATTGGACGTAGCCCAAGGATTATGAGGGTGAACCAATATAAAAATCATGTGTGCAATATCTCTTACCCTTACTCTCTTTAATTTTCTACACATACATCTATTGCTTGGTTAGTTATTGTTCATACTTTAAACATTTAGCAAGCTATAAACCATATTTTGACAAACATGTTTTTAAACTGATATTTTCACATAAATCACATCCATATTAGTTAAAATATTGACCTGAAAAGTTTCATTACATTATGAAACTATTTGGTACTCCAAAAGCACATTTCTTGAAAGATGTTCAATGTTCAACATTGAAACTTAGGGTTCAAACTACCATATTTTGATAAACCTATTTTTGAACTAATATTTTCACATAAATTACATCAGTATCAGTTAAAATACTGATATGGAAAGTTTCATTAAATTATGAAACTGTTTGGTGCTTCAGAAGCACATTTCTTGAAATTTGTTCATTGTTCAACATTGAACTTGGGGTTCAAACTACAAGATCCTTACAAACTTGGTTTTAATAAGATTTAACTTTATATTCTGGTTGTTTACTAATCAAATATTAGATCTGGAAAGTTTCATCAAGTTTCAAGTTCATTTGACCCTTCAGAAGATTGGTTTAAAGTGACAGATTCAATGTATTGCTTCTGCGCAACTGCAGAAACTTTATATTATTCTTCTAAACAGTTTTTCTCACATAATCTTATTAGTTATTGGTTAAATAACTATTCTGGAAAGTTTTATTAAAATACAAAATCATTTGACCCTTCAAAAGATTGGTTTAAAGTGACAGATTCATTGTTTTGCTTCTGCATAACTGCATAAACATTATATTATTCTTCTGAACCTTATTCTGAGTTGTAACTACATTAAATACATTATATGGAAGAATAATTTTGATGATATCAGTCCCTATTATTTTGCTTGCCTTTAAGAAGATAGTTTTAATCTACTTAGTTGGCATTATACACTAACCACTATTTTCTAGAAGGAACTTCTGATAGCCAAGGCATTCCTTGAGCAGAGATCAGTAAGTTGTTCAAAGTACTTGCAGGTTGGACCAAAAGTTTTCAAGGGTCACAATTCAACCCCCCTTCTTGTGACTCTATGATTTACTTCATCACACACATACAACAATCCCACTAGGAATGTTAGAGATTTTAATCGGATTAGAATAATAACATAATGGGCCAAGCTCATAAGTGATAGGGTTAATGAGTGATGGTTAAACCCTAGCCACCACTCTATATATATTTCATAAGATGCACAACCACAGACACATGAGCAGCCGACCTTTACTCTCCAAACACTACTAGTAGAGGTGAGGAGGGTTTCCTAGTTCACGTGTTGGCGTGGATACCTGTAGAGACGCGACTGCAACTGCCTCATTTGAAATTTGAAAGGTATGATAATCGATTGTATTTTAAAGCTTAAATACATGTTTTTTCATAATAACTTTCAATAGGAGAGAATCCAATATTTCCGCTGCACCCTGGCCATGCTCGATTCCTTTCAAAAAGTATATAAAATAGATTTACCTTAATAAATAATCACAGCCAAATTTTCTCTCATTTCTTTTATTTTGCTTAAGTCTTATCTCGACACCTTTTCATTTTAATTTTGTGTTTAAAACTTTTTAGATATGAAATTAGAAATTCTATTGAAATTTTACTCAAACTTCAAACATGTCCCTGCACATCAGAGGCCTTCAATATAAACAGTAGAGTAGAACTATTTCTTAAATCCCATATACCCTAGTGCTGATAATGTTATTTTTTGGTTGGATATCACATAGTGCCTATAAAAGATACTTCTGGTTGGTCTTATGAAACGCTTATCTTTTTGGTTATATATGTATGTATATATATATATATATATATATATATACATACACACAAAAATTAGCCAGTACACTATTCCTTTGCATTTAGCATTGAGATCTTCTATCACCTCATAATTTCTTGGGGAGCCTTATTTTTCTTTGTGAAATTATAGCAGGTGTGGAGCAAGAGGCTAACAAGGTGGAAGCAGGTTCAGTGCAGGAGTAGACCAACAAGGTGATATATGTGGAGTAAAAGGTTAACAAGGTGCCAGGTTCAGTTCCAAAGGAGACCAACAAGGTGGTAGATATGGAGCAAGGGGCTAACAAGGTGGCGAGTCCAATGGAAGAAGTGGATAACAATATGGTGGAGGAAATAGGCTTAAAAGAGAAAGAACCTAAAAACCCTAGTGAGGAGGAGAGGCTGGAGTCGTCAACATTGCAGCCTCTAGAGGCTATTGTGGATATGGATATGTTTAATAAAATAGGCGATTCTCTCAATGACTAAATGAAGGTAATGTAATTGTCTCAATCTCATAGTTCCTGGCATAACATAGCCTATGAAATTCAAATTATTAAGGGTCCTAATTAACAATTTCATTTATTTTCTGAACTAGAAATTTAGGGATGAATTGAAAGCCTTAAAAGATGCAGAAGTGCAAGCTGAACAGGCATACGATGATGATGTTCCAACAGACAAAGTTATGTTGTAAATTATTTAAATTCTCATTCTATTTAGGCTAATGGACTTGTACTAAATATTAATGGAGAACAAGCAGAAATTGAAACTAGTAATGAGAAGAAGGTAAATTGAGATTTTTTCTTAAATATAAGGATGGGTTAAATGCATCCTTATTTTCACACTACACGTAAATATATAGAATTATGTGTATATGAAAACCAGGAAGTCATAAGGCTTTACCTCTGTTTTTTTCCGTGGAATTCTAAGGACATATAGAATCCTATGTGGACAAGTTCACACAGCAGAGAAAGATCAAAGCTTTCTTGTCAAAGTAATATATAAGTGTCCATAAGAAGAGGGTCCAATCATTTCTCATATATGCTCCTCTTTGCTATAACATTTTATCTTTCATGGAGTGTCTCTATCTTTCTTTTCTCCTTCTCTAGGAAGAAACATGATTGATAACTATGTTTGGCTTGCCTCATCTCTGTCCCTAGTTGTAAATACTTGAGATTGAGAAACTCATTAATATTGTCCTAGCAATTAGCATTGCAAAAATTGTCTCAATCTCTCTTAACTTATGGCGTTCTGATGGGATTTAGGCAAGCATACCGAAATTCCAGCAGTATAATAGTAAGTAAGAGTATCGTATCCATGGGGAACGGTTCAATTTATAAAGATTAGTGGTCACAACTATCAAGTAAAAACAGATGGTTGTTTGTTGAGAATTGCGAAAGTAAATAAAAACAAAATATAAATTGAGATAGAGATAGAAACAGTTACTTGGACTAGGATTGAACTTCGTATCATCGCACTCCTTTCGTATGTGATCCCCAATATTATTTATGAATATACAACTATGATATCCTAGCCAAACTATGTTATTTTACCCTAGTCTCCACAATGATAAAATACTCATAAATCATTCATGCGGGTTCTCCCAAGCGACAAACTACCCTGGCTTGATTGCTCTACTTTTCCGTTCGTTAACACTATCAATTCGCCCTATATTCCTATAGTGACTACTATAAAGAGACTGTCACACTTCTTCAATCATCGATTCTCACTATATTCCTATAGTAACTACTATAAGTACTTTTACCAATCAGAGTTCAAGTTTCCTATTCCTAAACTCCCCCAAACTCGCTATTAAGTTTACAGAACTGCCTCTCGAATGCGCCCTATAAAACTAACCTATAACTCCGGCACACAGGCGAAAGCTACGCATTAAAAAAAGTATAAAAATATCGATATCATAAAAATAGGGATTCACATACAATCGGGGATTGAATCAACTACATTCAATCCTATTGGAGAGTTTAGCTACGCGTGGTAGCCATTATAAACCAATGGAGAAACTGTCACTTTCTCCAGCCCTTGCTCTGCTATACCGTATCTCCTCGGCCTCTGGTCTCCAAAAGCTCTCTTGATCTTTGCAAAAGGTCCTACTTATAGATGAAGGAAAGCTATCTGGAATCTGGAAGGAATCTGACTTGAATTCAAATTGAAAACAAATCCCGTGTTCCTGCGCTGAGCGCAGGTGGAGCGTATTTTTCGTTCTAGCTTTCCTTGATTCTCTCCTTTTTCAGCTTGATCTCTTCCTAATCTTATCCTTGTTTGCTAGGCTTTCCTTGTTTCCCTCTTTTTTGGCTTGATTCTGTGTTTATCTTGACTTTAAATTTAAATTGGGGAAGTTATCCGCAGAATCCTTGTTTAAATGGCTACTGATCTTATCTTTATTTGCTCTCATTTAAACTTCAAATCTGCAGATCCTATCCTCAAATAATGCTATTTTCTTTTCTCATTTAAATCTCTCTCATAAATCTGCAAAATCAACAGATTTTCTATTAAAATAGCATCATATTCAAATTCAAATCAAATATTCACAAACTATGCATTTATTAGTAAAAAGATGTATTTTTGGGGAATAATTTACTATTTTACCCTTGATGAGTGTCGTAATTATATAGTAAATTATCATATATTTTTCACTCAACAAATTCCCCCCAACTTAGCTTCTTGCTTGTCCTCAAGCAAGAAAACCTTTTGCAATCAAATGGATTCAATTCCCCTGTCAAGATTCTCAAAATAAGATTAAGGAAATAAATTTATCACCTCTTGCTAGGCAGCTGTCACTTTCCAAACGTTAGATTGAAAGTCAGAATCAAGTGATATTTCCAAAACTCAACCAAAATAGGATAAAAATACATTCAAACTTTTTCAGAAATATCAACCAAAACAATAAGTGAAGAAAAAATCAAGGAATCCTCTCATGCTTACGGGTAAGTTTTTCCCTCAATTTCTCACCGTTGTTAAACAACTAAGATTGATAGTCGTTTCTGGTCATTAGACATGCACATGGTTAACATGGATCGAAAGGTCTTTCTTTGGTTGTAATGAGGCTGGGCTATCAAGAATTCATGGTTTTTCTGGATATGCAAAGAAACACTAGAATAGAGAGCAATTTTGAATTTTTCTTTGTTCTTTGAGCCTTCTCTCAATTCTCCATTGCATTCTTGACTTGCATTTGTTCAGCTGGCCTCTTCTCTTGTTTGATGATTCACTCCCCCCAACTTGTTTACTTTTATTCACTTTTTCTTTTTGATTTTTGGGGGAGTGATTTTCTTTTGCTTTCTTGTGCCTGCTCTTTATAATTCTTTAAGTGAATCAATTTACTTTACAAGTCACCAACCAATCTTCCCAGTTTATCCAATTTCACCTTTGCTCTCTATCCCAAGTGTGTAGGGACAGGATATAACATTAACTTTGGTTGAGGTGCATAAGAAAAGAAACATTAAAGCTCAAATAGGTTACCAAAAAAATTGGAAAAAATTTTCATGGGTTGGCTTTTTGGCACTAAGCAAATAGTTAAACCACAAAATTTTGCCTTTATCACTTCCATATTTTCCAAGTACAGAATAAAGTCCAAAAACTCAAGCAATAACAGTTGACAAGCAGCGGTGAAAACTCTTATATCAGTGTTTGGTCTCACAACTCACCGGCTTTTTGGCTAATTTTCCTTGATGAAATCACTTATTGAAATTAGTTAACTATCCTGATATATTTTCCTGTACAATATCCTAATCCTAACTGATTATGGATTCAATCACAAAATTCCTATTTCTTTCCTAATTTGGTTAGTTAGACTGCCTAGCTTTGAGATTTTTAAATTAATTCCTTAAATCCCTATTCCTAAAACCTAAAAAAAATTGAAATATAAAACAAAAAACCTAATTAACTAAAAAAAATAAAAGAAAATAGAAAATAAAAGAACGAAAAGAAAGAAAAACACCAATGTCAATCTTCATCCTCTGTATCTTGTAAGTCCTTGTCCTGCTCTCCAGCTATTGCTGCTCTACCTCCCCCTGGATGAATAGGCCTGTCCCCAGGCCACTGCAAGAATATCTGGAACTCTTCAAGTAGCATGCGTGAGTATGGGTCTGGTAACTCCTGACTGGTTTGAGGTCAACTGGTCTTTCTAACACAAGTTGCATGGACTGAGAGCCTAATAAAGACAGAGTAAATGAAGATTTCAATTGGTGAAAACTAAAGAAAACATACCTGAAACTTGAAATTTTCAAAATTGATGGAGGTTTGTGAGTGAAAAGAAGGGCTTAGGAAGTAGAGAGTTGGAACAGAGAAAACAGGGGACGAATGACTCCCCCTATTTTTAGTTCAATTCAAGCAACAACGCGTACCTGCGCTTCTCCTGCGCTCAGCGCAGGTGAAGCGCAAAAAACAGAATGGAATTTTGTAATTTTCAGTCACGTTTTCTGCTACTTCCTATTATTTAAAAATTCTATTTTCCACAAACTTATTCCAATCAATTTTTGAAAATTTCCTAAATCCTAAAAAAATGAAAAATCCTAATTAACAAACAAAATTGAAAACAATTAAAAACTTAAAAATCTCCGGGTTGCCTCCCAGGAAGCGCTCGTTTAACGTCATATAGCTTGACGCTTGTTTTTCAAGGTGCCTGATATTGGAATCCTTTAGCGAGCCTTTGTGCTGCACCTTTGACTCCTTTGGGTAGTGACCCTACCCATATTTTAGCCTCGGACCAATTCTGAATGTGACTTGAATCTACCCATTTTGTCTTGTGTCTGGAGTTAGACCATGTTGCTAACTCCTTTGGCCTGACTTTTCTCTTCTTTGGAGTCTTTTGCTGAGTTGCATAGGTCTTCTCCTCCTGAAGCTTGGAAAATTCAAAGTTTTTAGATCTTACTCTTTTTTATTTACAAGGATCCTTGGTATGGAATATGCCTGACCACTTTGTCCTCATTCTGACTTTAAGTCCTGAATTTGATTTGCTTGGCATGACTTTTCTCTTTGCTCTGCTCAGGTCAGTGTAGTCACATGTTTTTCTCTTGTGGAGCTTGGGAGGTTTAACATCTGCACACTGTCTTTCATTATCTTCCTTTGCAGGATGTGGCAAGTGCTTCAATCTTGAGACTACATCCTCTTCTTTCTCTTCTTCTACTTTTACTTCACCTTCTTCTTCTTCCTTTTCCTCTTCTTCATCTTCTTCCTCAGTTTCTTTTGCTTTTTCAATGTCCTTTCCTTCATCAGCCAGATTTTCATTGGTTCCTTCCCCTATCAGTTGACCACTTATGGTAGGAATATCATCACAAAGTTCCTCGGAGTTTGGTTGTGTATTTGTTGAGATTTGTTATAACTGTTGGTTGGCTCTTATATTTGCTATCTGCTCTACTGTTTCATTAGTGAATGTCTTCTTCTTGATAAATGGCTCTTCCATGAATTTGGCATGTGTTGGAATTTGCTCCATATCTTCCTCAAATGGGATGTTAAATGTTTTGAGAATGTCCTTGAATCTTGCAATTTTCCTGTCTAGATCTTTCTTGGAGGGATTCTTTGAATATGGCAGGTACTTATCTTGAGATACCTGAGTGTCTTTGTGTTCCCTTTTTTTCTCAGTTGCAATTTCTTCTTCAATATTTTCTTGCTCTTTCCTCTTAAGGACTTCTCTTTCCACAATTAATTTATCACCAATCCCTTTTCCTATTTCCTTACCACTCCTGGTAGATATTGAGTTGCAAAACTCCTGCTGTGCAGAAAATTGCTTCCTTACTTGCTCCACTTGAGTTTCCAGGTTTCTGAATGTTGTCTCTATGGTTCTTTGACTGGCATTCATATCTTGTATGAGTGTATCGAGCTTCTCCTCAATTCTTGAACTTATGTCATGCATTGTGGCCCCTCTATCTTGGCTTCTTCCAGGATTGTTGAAGGAGTCATCTTGCCTTCCCTGGGTTCCCACATAGTTAACCTGTTCTACTTGAATATCCTCATAAGAGCAGTGACCATTGGGGTGGTCGTCTCTGCAAAAGTCACAAATCAACTGTTGGGTTTAACAAGGTTGAGATTGCACTGTTTGCAGTTGTTGAGGAAGTGCTTTTAATTGCTCGGTGAGTGCCTCTAGTTGTTGCTTGATGAGCTTGTTTTCTGCTAATAGTGCATCATTGCTTTTTAGCTCTAGCAACTCCTTCTTCTGAACCGGCTCCCCCCAATATTGAGCTTGTTGGTTATTCATTGTAAAATTCTCAATTATTGTGAGAGCATACTCTTCATCCACCGCCAGAATAGTCTCTCCTGCTGCAGCATCTATGTATGACTTGAATCGTGTTTGAGTCCATTGCAGAAAATGTTTAATTGTGCAATATTGTCAAAACCATGATTGGGCACTTTTGCAGCAAGGACTTGAATCGCTCCCAGGCTTCACATAATGGCCCGTCCTCTCTTTGCCTGAATGTGGAGATGTTTGTATTTACTTGAATGTAGCGTGATATTGGAAAGAATCTTTTCAGAAATTTATCTTCTACCACGCTCCAATTGCTCAGACTCTGGCTAGGATGCAATTTCAGCCACTCCTTTGCCTTACCTGTTAAAGAAAAGGGAAACAATCCTAAGTAGGCTGATTCTAAATCTTCTTCCTCAAATCCCATAACACCAATCAATTCATAGAAAGTAGAAAGATGTGTATGTTGATCCTCATGATCCAATCCTGTGAATTGGTGGGCACTAATGAGGTTTAAATGTGCAATCTTTATCTCCAAGGACTTCGTTGTAGCTGATAGAGCTATGCTTGAGTAATGACGAGGTCCTTGGTGCATGACATAGTCTCCTAAGACTCTCTTCCTTGGTTGTTCTTCAGTCATATTTTTGTTTTCTTCTTCACCCCTCCTTTGTCTCCTTCTCTTGTTTCTGCTTCTGTTCTTTCTAGATGTCCTCTCTATTTCTGGATCAATTGCATCTGATTTGGGGACACCTGTCCTCACAAAAGCATAAATCAAGAAACTAGGAAAAAGGGTAAGTGTGGAAGAGAAATTTTTTTAAAAAAAAAATAAAAAAAAATTAAAACTTTCCTAAAAATCCTAAAAAAATAAATAAATAAAAATCTAAGAAAAATAAATTCCTAAGATACTTGTATAAAAATAAAAATAAAATTTAAAATTAAAATCTTTCCTAAAAATCCTAAAAAAAATAAAAATTAAAAATCCTAAGATAAAATATATTCAACTTGATATAATAGACTTCCCAAGTCTTTAAAAATTGATACACCGTTCCCCGGCAACGGCGCCAAAAATACTTGATGGGATTTAGGTAAGCGTACCGAAATTCCAGCAGTATAATAGTAAGTAAGAGTATCGTATCCACAGGGAACGATTCAATTTATAAAGATTAGTGGTCACAACTATCAAGTAAAAACATATGGTTGTTTGTTGAGAATTCCGAAAGTAAATAAAAACAAAATATAAATTGAGATAGAGATAGAAACAGTTACTTGGACTAGGATTGAACTTCGTATCATCACACTCCTTTCGTATGTGATCCCCAATATTATTTATGAATATACAATTATGATATCCTAGCCAAACTATGTTATTTTACCCTGGTCTCCACAGTGATAAAATACTCAGAAATAATTCATACAGGTTCTCCCAAGCAACAAATTACCCCGACTTGATTGCTCTACTTTTCTGTTCGTTAACACTATCAATTCGCCATATATTCCTATAGTGACTACTATAAAGAGACTGTCACACCTCTTCAATCATCGATTCTCACTATATTCCTATAGTAACTACTATGAGTAATTTTACTAATCAGAATTCAGGTTTCCTATTCCTAGGCTCCCCCAAACTCGCTATTAATTTTATAGAACCACCTATTGAATACGCCCTATAAAACTAACCTATAACTCCGGCACACAGGCGAAAGATACGCATTATGCAAAGTATAAAAATATCGATATCATAAAAATAGGGATTCATAAATAGTACAGAGAATTCACATACAATCAGGGATTGAATCAACTACATTCGATCCTACTGGAGAGTTTAGCTACGCATGGTAGCCATTACAAACCAACGGAGAAACTGTCACTTTCTCCGGCCCTTGCTCTGCTATACCGTATCTCCTCGGCCTCTGGTTTCCAAAAGCTCTCTTGATCTTTGCAAAAGGTCCTATTTATAGATGAAGGAAAACTATCTGAAATCTAGAAGGAATGTGACTTGAATTCAAATTGAAAACAAATCCCGTGTTCCTGCGCTTCACCTGCGCTCAGCGCATCTGAAGCGCAAGAAACAGAGAGCAATCCTGGTAGTTGCGCTTCACCTGTGCTAAGCGTAGGTGGAGCGTATTTTTCGTTCCAACCTTCCTTGATTTTCTCCTTTTTCAGCTTGATCTCTTCCTGATCTTATCCTTGTTTGTTTGGCTTTCCTTGTTTCCCTCTTTTTTGGCTTGATTTTGTGTTTATCTTGACTTTAAATTTAAATTGGGGAAGTTATCCGCAGAATCCTTGTTTAAATGGTTGCTGATCTTATCTTTATTTGCTCTCATTTAACTTCAAATCTGCAGATCTTATCCTCAAATAATGCTATGTTCTTTTCTCATTTAAATCTCTCTCATAAATCTGCAAAATCAACAGATTTTCTATTAAAATAGCATCATATTCAAATTCAAATCAAATATTCACAAATTATGCATTTATTACTAAAGAAAGGTATTTTTGGGGAATAATTTACTATTTTACCCTTGATGAGTGCAATAATTATACAGTATATTATCATATATTTTTCACTCATCAGGTTCCAAAGGGGGTTGAAATAAAATTAAAATTTGAATACAAACCAATCAAATTAATATAATTGAAAGGGTGGGGTCCTCTACAGGAAACCACTAGAATCACTGACTCCTATTGCTCTCTCTCTCTCCTTTAATCTTCTTATTGTAGTTCTCTTATGGGGGCTTCTATAGGGTTGCATAAACCTACATAAACTTTATATACCTTAAGGCTTTTACCCTCTATTGCAATCCAAGTGTAGGATCTGTTCCAATTCTATGCAGATATGATTATCACCATTGAAGAGACTGTTCATCACTGATTTTCATCATTAACGTACTACTATTTTTCCACAATTCTATTACTCTTTCAGTCCCATTACCCCATCCCCATTATCCAATGACAACCCAACCAAGAAAATAAAAAAAAAACGCTTAAAACAAGGAAATTTTATAACCTGTGTGGCGCGAACAATAAGAAGAGTGACCAAGGTGGAAGAACCTTTTTCCTCACTTGGATTTTTGGTGAAAGAAGGAATTAGGGGACAATAATATCAGTATAGAAGAAGGAAAAGTCAATTGAAAGAGAGGGAAAGGGTCAGAAAAAAAAGGTAGGTGTAGAAATCTGAGATTGAGGACGATGGAGGCTGAGAGGCTCGTGATTCCAATGAGCTGGATGGTGGAGCGATGGTTTGGGATGATGGATCGGCGAAGCAACAACGCCTCGATGTGGTGGCACGAGACTTAAGGGATGATCGGTGGTGACGGCTGCAATTCTGCGAAGAGAAAAAAGTTTTGCGTATAAATTGCACATAGAAACCTAAATGAGAATTTGTCAAAAATTACAAATATGTCATTAATGAAAAGCATTGGTTCTCTATGTGTTTTCAATTTCCAAAGCAGAAAAAGAGAAATTGAGAAGGAAAACTACTCTAACCTGTTTCTATTTTTTTGTTTTAAAAACTGAAAAACCAAAACTATTTTCAAAACATATTGTCATGAAAATAGTTGTCAAACAAGTTTTTTAATATTTAAGTTCTAGAGAACTGAAAATTGTTTTTAAAAAACAGAAATCAAACAGCCCTACGAATGGAATTAACAAGCATGATTAGAAAAATTAGTTCAATAAAAAATTACTAGTAAACAAAAGAATAAGCAATGTTATTTAAAATAATTTTTTATTAAAACGTTAACTTAACTTTTAATTTTAAAATAAAGAAAGCAACAAATAGAAATAAAAAATATTGAGTAAACTAACAAATTGGTCCCTGACTTTTATAGGGTTATGCAATTTAGTCCCTAAGAAATAGAAAACCCCAATATATAGTCCCTGACTTTTTACTTTTTCTTTCACTATAGTCCAACTGTGTACGTTTCCCGTTAATTTTTTTACGATGTGTGACGTTTAGTGGCGCTCTGTCACACTATTTGCCATTGGAGCACAAAAATAACGTTATTGAAGTTGAGACTTTCCAATGAAAAAATGGGAGAAGAGAGAAAAGCGGAGAACATGGAAGCATAAGACTGTTGGAGTTGAAACCTTTCAAGCTATAAATTTGACAACCACATCATTTTTGTGTCACGGTGGACACTTTAGTGTGACAAAGTGTCACTAAACGTGACACGTTGTAAAAAAATTAACAGGAAACACACAGTTGGACTATAGTGAAAGAAAAAGTAAAAAGTCAGGGACTATAATAAAATTTTCTATTTCTCAGAGACTAAATTGCATGACTCTAAAAGAGTCAGGGACCGATTTGCTAGTTTAGACGTCGCTTTTTTCGTTACAAAAATACTACATGTGATTTAAAATGTACCGACGCAAGCAGGGCCCATTACAAACCCAAGCTTACGCTACATGGTCCTACTACATCCTTTTTCACGCTCTTCAATAAAAACTTTCCTTTGGTTATTTTTGAATTCTTTTAAAAAATAAAGTTGCTATTTTTCACATCTCATGAAATTAATGTGAGAGTGGTATAAATAAGAAAGAAATAGATAACAAAAGATCAGGGAAAAAAAAACTGAAAGATAAGATGAGTGATATATTTAAAAATAAAATAAAAGATATAAAAAATGATATAAAAGAAATGGGTATCAACGTATAGGTGATCGAAATTTTGGAAAATAATTCAAAATAATGACGTGAAGATGTGCAAGATAAACATGAGCGTAGTAAATGGCGTTTGGCATTGCAGAGCCAGCTTGCGTGACTCAGAGCCATTAATATAGGAAGCAAAATTTGCAGGAAGAGAGCGTGTGCTGTGCTTTCAATGGGGAAAGTCCCTCTGCCTGAGAAAATGAATGGGAATCTTATGATGAATATATAGGTCCACTCCCTAAACTATGTAAAAACCACTTCACGAGGTGAAACAAAACTAGCGCCAATTAACCCCAAATCATTTACTCTTCAACCCAAATAAAACAAAAATATATCAGACTCATTTTCAAACAAACCCTAATAAATTTATGAAGCTTCCTTCACAACTTTTTTTTACAAAAAAAAAAAGACTCCTATATAAATGAATATGTAAAGATGTATTGATTTAATTCAAAGTACATCATAGTTTTTATTTACAAATATTTCAAAATAAATATTTTATGGGTAAAGATGATCCACTTATTGTAGGAATAAATCTTGTTAATTAAAATTTACTCCATGTTGAATTTTAGTAACTTACATAATAGTTTTCCTCAGTGTTGAATTTTAGTAATTTAACCCTTGAATTAAAAATTCTTACTAATTATGTATATGAAATTTGTACAATTAACTTAACAACTAATTGATACTTCATTAGACAACTCTTGTATAATATGTTTTTAAAATAAATAAATACAAACTATAAGATTGCATTACTATATGAATATTTAGTTTATCTAAAATTTGGTTAGTATGTAATACTACAATATATTCAATAGTTAAATTTATTAATTGAATAAAGTAAATTTAACAAAGACTTACTCCTAAATTGAGCGGATCTCCATTTTTTTTTATATATTTCATAAACAAGTTATTTCCCCTGCAACTTTACATCTCCCTTTCAACAAAGACACAATCCCTCCCATTTTTTGTGTTCAAGAATTGAAGGCGATAATGAAAGTATACAGGAACCTTTAATTTTTAGAGTTTAATGAATATATATTGTCAGTCTAAATCTTACACTGTCATTCAATAATATGTTGTCATATCATTTAATAAATATGATATTTTAATTAAACTCAAGAAACGATGTGGTAACATATCACTACAACACATCATTGTTGAATGACATTGTAAATTTTGCACTCACAGTGTATATTCAGTAAATTCTTAACTTTATATGAAAATATAACCTTCAATGTACATCCAGTAAATTCAAGTTTATTGTCTTTTTTTGTCTTATATGGTATTTTCAAATGGTAACATGTGTTAAAAATTTAAATGTGAATAATGAAGTCTCACATTGATTAAAAATGAATGAAATAAAAAACATATAATAGAATATTTTCATGCTTAATGCTTTAAGATTTTAATCAAAATGTAGTGTCTAAAGTCTGTTTTGATCTATTATATTGCTTAACCTATTGACACAAAATCACTACTTTCAGATATTTCCCTTGACCTTTATCAAGTGGTATCTGACTCTAGTTCGATTACTAGGTATTTGGAGTTAGTGTATGGTTGGTGTAGATTTTTATCTTAACTTGGAGTTCATTTATTAGTTCATTTATACTTCAAAATTAAGGCTTACTAATGTTAAAACTCACACCTAGTGTATATTTTGGTGAGTGTTTTCAAACTTGACTTTGAATAAATTTGATTTTGTAGAAATGGTTTTGCTTAAAATTAAGTTTGAAGTAATTTGATTAATTTATGTTTGAAAACTTTTCTCTTTTTAAAATTGTTTAAAAAAATTGATTTTATTTTAGAGATTTTTGTACAATCAGAAATAAATTTTCGTTTGGCTACAATCATAAAAAAATTATGTTTGCTATAATAAATGTCTTCACATTGTTAAAAAAATTCCTCTCTCTCTATTGCAGTTGTTCTTTTCAAGAAGCAACTCTGAGTTGTTTTTTAAAAAAGGTAGAAAAGTGTGTTTGGCTTGCCATTTCAGCTAACTGAAAGTTGAAAATAGTAGTTGAAACCATTTCAGGAGTGTTTGGGAAGGTAGCTTTTTTGGTAGCTACAAGCTTTTCTTAAAAAATACTTGGGGTAACTTTTTTAAAAAAACTCCAATTTTCAACTACTAGCTGAAAATTAATTACAAGTTTAGCCCTCAACCACCCCCACTTATCATTATTTAATAATTAATGTTATCCTTAAATGTCATTTTACCATTTTCAGCTAGTTTTACCAAACACATTCAATAGTTTTTCAGTTTTCAGCTTTCAGCTAGCTTTTCAGCTAGTTTTACCAAACACACTCGAAATCTGATTATTTTCATATTCTACTTCTTGAAAAAAGTTTAGACAAATATCTTAAAATTTCTTACAAGTGATTTTTAAAAAAATGATTTTTTAAGAAATAATTTTAAATGAACTCACTCTAAAAGTACGCCGGAAGATGCTAGCTCAAATCTCAAAGCATATGTACATTTTTAAATATGATTATGAATACTCCCAACTTTCATCCAAAATGTCATTAGAGTATGAATATTGAAAATGCAATTGTGAGTGATAAAAATTTACAATGATTAATAATCGGCTGATTAAATTGAGATAAATATAAGAGAATAGATCCATATATCTTAGGCATTAAAAATTTGAGTTAAGATTAGGGGTGGGAACATGTCAGACCGCTCGTCAGGGGCCTACAACCTGACCTACATCAGGTCCAGGCCAGGTCAAGCCAATTTATTAAATAGATCATATCAAGGCTTTTTCAAAAGCCTATATAGCAAAACAGGTCAGGTTTCAGGCCATCGAAAAAGCCTTTTGAGCTTACCAGGCCGACCTATTTAACTCAGTATAAATGAAATACTAATATTTTATATATTGTTATTATTATTATTATTATAGAGTTTTTTATTATATTTTCTTATAACTATTTACTTATTAGCTTGTGTAAATATATAAGTATGTTCTCGATCCATAAAAAAATTAAGCTTATAAGTCTATTCAAACGTGCTTATGATATATTCAAGTACCTTACTATAAAACAGGCTTTTAAGCAGGCTTTAAGACCAAGTCAGACTTTAAATAGGCCAGGCTCAGGCCATAAAATAAAGCCTATATTAGGTAAACAGGTCAGACTCAGGCCATAAATTTAAGGTACAGGCCTTGGAAAGTCTAGCTCAGCTCGGCCTATTCCCATCCCTAGTTAAGATATAAAAGCATATTCTTTCTTGTAATTTATTGTGTAACTCATTGCCATAAATTGCCTATACTTTAGGCGGAAAAGAATAATTTCACACTCAATTTTTTTTGGATGTGGAAGGTAGAAAAAGAGAGAAATGGAAAGAAAAAATAAAATAAAGACAGAGAAAAAGTAAAAAAAATGGGATAAATATTGATGTAATGGGAAAGGAAAAGAGAGATAGAAAGAAAAGATGAAATGAAGAGACAAAAAGCAAAAGATATGATCCTTGACGTAATGGGAAAGAAAAATAGAGATAGAAAGAAAAAATATATAAATGAAATGTAAAAGAAAGCGGTGAAAGTTATATTTATCACTAATAATTTTCCAATTATTAAAAGGTGAAAGATAAAAGAAAAAAGAGTCGGACCAACGAGTTGGCCCAGCCCATCACAGGCCCTGCATGCACTGGGCCACTCATAATTCGGGCTGGACTAGGCCAAAATTGATTCGAGCTTGAAATTTCATAACTCAGTCTAACCCGTATATTAGGTTAAACGGGTCAGCTCATCGAGTTGAGCCCATTTTGACACCCATATTTTTCTAACCCTATCAATTTGCATCAAAGAGTTTGAGGAAAAATAAAAACAAATTAAAGTAATTATTTTATTTTGTTTTGTTTTAATCATACATTCTATTATTAATTTTTTAAATATGAAAATAAAAAGAAATCTTTGTTTCAATCTTCTTATCATCTCTTATACTTGTTCTAATAAATATTTAAAAAAAAAAAAACAACCATTCTCTCACATTATATTCTAAAGTTTACTATAGAAAAATATCATATAATTGAGATCGATGGAATGCTACTAAACGTGTGTTTGGCTTGGCGTTGAAACTGGTCAAACCCAAATTTGGATTCCTCAATATAATTATTTCTAGCATTGAAAATGTGAGTTTGTCACGTTTTAAAGTTAAACCAAACATGCTCTAAGTAACTAAGTGCTCGTTTGATTCACAATTGCGTAGAGTTAATTTTAAAATAGATATTTGAAATGAATTATGCAAAAAATTTGAAACACTTTGAATATAATTGATTTTATTTCAATTTTTTGAAATTTCGTTGGCTAGTGTACAAAGGAGTTCAAAATGAGCACTAAATCGTAATACCTTAATTAAGTACATCAATTAAACATTGAAGTACATTGGCTTTTTCACTGTATTGGAATAGTATCCCATTTCGTAATGATAATTGAATTCAAACCTATTAAATACACGTAAAAAAATGTAGAGTAAAATATGTTTATGATCATTTTAATTTTTAAAATGAGTTTTTGGTATTTATAAAAATTTCTTTTTTATTTACATCCTTCTAAAATATAAATTATCAACATAAGTATATTAATCTCTGATATATATATATATATATATATATATATTACAAGAAAAATATATTTTAGCTACGGTTACTTAATGTGGGTTGTTACAACTCCTGGTAAAACAAGTGATTTATGTTTACACACGCGTCTTCAGTGTGGGTTGTTAATGATGTTAAATAAATTAGTGAAATTCTCCACGGTTGGTTTCATTTAGTTAGGGTTTTAACCGTTATTAATAGTTTTCCTACTTTAAAAGAATTAAATTGAAAGAATAAGGCAATTTCACGCGGTGCACGTTTCTACTCATTTCTATTCCTTCCATCACTTCCTCTCTCACGGTTTTCGCGCAAACCCTTTCGCACAGACCAAATGCTTCATTTCATCACCGCGAAGCTTCCTTTCATCTCCGTAAAGCTTCTGTTCATCCACGTCATCTTCGATAGCTCCGCTTTCGTTCATCCTCGTCGCCGCCCAAAACTCCATCGCTGCCTAAAGCTCCATCGCCGCCCAAAACTCCATCGCCTCCCAAAGCTCCACCGCAGCAGCTCCTTTTGTTCGTTAGTTTTTACAATTTTTCACCAGAAATGTGAGTTTAAGTTTTGTAGTTTTGTAAATCTAGGTTTTTGTAATTTTGCCTTTTTATTTTGGATTTTCAGATTAGTAATTGATGCTTTTCGGTAATACTATTGCTAGTCACATTTCAAGAACAAACTATTAGGCTGGATTTTCAGTATGCCATTCACTAATCGTTTTTGCTTTGGGTCCCACGACTTCTCTTCAGTCATTCGATTTAGGTATGTTATTTTGCTTTAACTTAACATTATGCTTGTTTGAAAATGAAAAAGAAAAACGTTGATCAATTTTGATTGTTTTGCTTGTAGCTAATGTGTTTAGAAAATCAAAGAAAAACACAGACTCCATACAATGGTGATGGATTCAAGCTATTTATTCCCTCAAAGTGGAATCCAAGCAAAGAGGTTGAGTACACAGTTCAGGTTCTTATCTATGAGGACAACTTCGATTCAACCAGCAATGTCGATGTCACAGTGACTCCAATTGATAAGAAGTTCAATACTGACTATGGTTCGCCCGAGGAGCTCCTCTCTCAGGTAAACTTGTTCTAAGCTAACTAGTACTTATGCTTGTTTTCTAATTAACAAGGAACACTAGTTATAGCTTGATTAATGTAAAGTTTGTATTTTTTAAATTCCCACCATTCACTAAGAATGAAGTCTATGAATCTTTGAAGACAATGACAAGAAGTGCTACTTGCTGGTTTACATTCAATATTTGATTTTTTTCCTCTCTCTGAAGGTGGATTATTTACTAGGAAAACAAACCTTCTTTTGTGAAACTCAGGCTGAGGTAAGTAACTAACAATTAAACACAAAAACACCAAATATCATTGCATAATGCATATGCTAACTAAGTGTGAACTTTAATTGGTCAGGGTGGTTTTGATGCAAATGTTGTTGCCACAACAAACATCTTGGAGAGTTCAACATCAGTGGTATGCTTGATCCATCAACAAGATAGGTATGCTTGTACCATATGTATGCTCTCTGGAAATGCTTCCTACCCTGCCCTGCCCTGCTCCCTCTGTTCTCCATCCAGAAAACCGTCATTTTTTATCTCTTTCTTTTGTTCAAAAAAGGTATTTATTGCATGTCAAGAGAATCAGACAGTTTTATCGGTTTTTGTAATGACTCTAAACCCAAAATGACCAGAAGTAGAATGTGTATAGCCAACAATTGAGGTTCGTTATGAGCACCTAAATATTGAGGCAGAGGCTTTTGTGGGAAGCAGAGCTTTGCCCACTTTCCTCAAGTTCTAGAAAGACCACACTCCTTTTGGCCTTGTCAGGAAAGCTTGATCCAAATCTCAAGGTGAAAACCAAGTTCTCTTAATTTGACAGATGTGTATTATGCTCATTCTTTGTATGTTAGAAAGTGGTATTTTTCATCTAATTTAGATGTCATTGTGTCCTCCAGGTATCTGGGAGAGTGACTTATAATGGACATGGAATGAATGAGTTAGTACCTCAAAGAACTGCTGCCTATATTAGTCAGCAGCATAATGTTCATATTGGAGAAATGACTGTGAGGGAAACCTTGGCTTTCTCAACAAGGTGCCAAGGGGTTGGATCACATTATGGTTAGCCGTTTTTCATCTTACTAATTTTTCATTTCTAATTTGGGGTGTAACATAACTTACATTAAGTATAACTTTTGACTTTTTTTTGTGATGCATAGACTTGCTTACTGAGTTGTCTAGAAGAGAAAAAGAAGCAAAGATTAAACCAGATCCGGAAATAGATGTCTACATGAAGGTGATAAAAAAATTGTGATCAATCTTTATTGCACTAAAAGAATTAATTGTAAAGCAGTGGATATTTGAATGGGAAATTTCTATTTGTTTTAGATTGTAGAGAGTCCAAATAGGCATTGAAGAAAAACTATAAGCTTTTTCATCCTGCAAACTCTATACATTGAATTTGAGAAATTACTTAAATGTACCACCCTGTCGGACTGTTTGAGGACCATGCACTACATATTCTCCTTAATAAGGTACTTGCTAGTTTGTAACACAACTGACACCATCCAAGTCTTTTTTTATTTTTTTTTTTTGGTCGGACTATCCAAGTCTTTTAAGATTTAATTTACTTTGGAGGTTGGATTTTCCACCAAGTTACATTCCCATAATTTAACACTTGTCTCTTAATATGATTTTAACTAATATTTTAATATATTAAAATGAATTTGACACGTAACGGAAATGCGGTCATGAGCCATGGCTAGAAAACAATATCTAGTTTCTTTTAATTTTAAAATATAAATTTAATTTCATAAATTTTAATAAAAATCATGATTAATTAAGATAAATGACACTTGTCTCCTGGAACTAACATTTTGTTGCATGCATAAAATAGTTTTGACACCTAATTTGGTGAGGTGGCCATAGGTTGAAAAGAATAATCCAGGGGTAGTTTTATCATTTTAAAAATTAAACAAGGAAAAATAGTAAATTCACATATTAAAAATTCAGAAAATTAATAAAACATTATAGAAAAAAACTTGGTTGAAATGTTTGGTAAAAATGTTTGGCAGAAAACATTTATGTTCTAATTAATTATTATCATCATTTTGGCTTACATTGGTGTAATTTTAGTTGTATGTAGTTGATATCCTCAACGATACTTCTTAAGGTAACAACATGTATTCCTGGCTTGTTTTTACATATTGTTCCAGTTATTACTTAATATTATATTTACATTGGGCATATCAATTGGCTCGATTTAATTCACTGTCTCAATTTTCCATTTGGATTTTTGTTTTGGGCTGTCATATATAATGTTGATATATCTCATTAGATATGTGAGTTAATTCATTGGTGAACCTTAGCATAACATACCCAATTTGCTTTATGGACAGTTATTCATTGGTGAGCATTGTCATTGATTTCAGCCTTGGCACTTTCCTTTTAGAAGAGTATAATTATTTAAACTTTGTTTACTTTCAAGTTATTTCTTTTTAATTTCCAAATTATGAGGCAAATGTGGCTAATTGTTTGACAATAAATTTTTATCTATTAATGAAAGTTAGTTGTTACAGGACATTGTCTTTATACCAAAAGAATAAGACAAGGTTTATGATCTTTGTTTATGTGCGATTTAATTTCTCATGTTAAGTTAATTTTGTCACTTTTTAAGCTTTATATCCTATTAAATCTTTGTTCTAGTTAATCTTAATGGAAGAAACAAGAGAAAGGAAAACATTACCTACAGTTTAGGTCCCAGGTAAGCACTTTTTTTTTATTCTGGATCACTTGTATTTATCGGGGGTTTAAACTCCTATTAACATCCTTGTTTTTACCCGCGGTTGTATAACCCCAGGCAACTCAAGAATTCTCCAGCGGTTGTCTTAAACCGCGGCTAACACTTCCCGACGCCTCGATTACCCGCAGTTTATACAACCCCTGGTAAAACACTTAGTAAGGGTTTAAACCCCCGCTAAATCCAAAATGAACCCCTGTTAAAACCATTTTTTCTTGTAGTGATATATATATATATATGTGGCATTTTTTTTACTTACCACACTATTTTTCATAATTACTTTAATTTTTGAGAGGATATGAATACAAGAAATAAATTTTTGAGAACCAAGTGAATAGCGGAAAAACTAAAATACTAGCTAGCTAGCTGAAAATTTATAAAAAAAAGCTAATGAAAGTTTAAAAACTAGTTGATTGAATTGAAAGTGTTTAGTAAAATTAGTTGATAATTGTAATGTTATATTAATTACTGAACCAGAACTTTAAATTTGGAAATAATAAAAAATTTTAAAGATAAAATTATAACAAACAATTTCAACTAGTAGCTAAAACCTTGAAATGCTACTCGGAGTAGGGTTTAAAAAACCGATAATAGCTACTCAAAAACGTTATTTTACCAAAAACTTAAATGCACTCTTGGTCCTATTATTTTATTACTTTCAGAATTTTGGTTCATATTTTTTTTCCCAATTTTGGTCCCCCATGTTTTGCTGATTTCCCAATTTTGGCCCCCTTGTTTTTTTCACGATTTTGATCCCCCAATTTTTGTTTCAATTATGCAAATTTCACTACCAAAATAGTTCTATTTAACAACAAAACTTAGAGACGGAATTATTTTCGTCTCTATTAGCGACAAAAATAGAGACAAAATAGCGTAAATAAAGACGGTCACTTATTCTATGATTTAGAGACAGAATAGTCTGTCTCAGTTATTCCCCGTCTCTACGTCCATCTCTAAATGGTTTATACACTACAAAAAATTACCCTCTGTTGACAGTCATTTTTCAGATAAGTTATTTTCGGGCTATGGTTTTTATTCTACCCGTGAGTATAAAGTTCATTTTTTAGCAAGTGTATTTTTTTATCTAGCTTTGTAAATTATTTTCTCCTATTTCCTTATTTTCCCCCAATTTTTTTTGTTCAAAGAGGGTTTTACTCGTTCACTCACACAAAGTGTTGCTGTCATTGTTCACCACCATGGCGCCACCATGACCTTCCCTCCGTTGTTCACTGCCACCCTAACCTTGTCGTCGCATGGAGGTAATAAGCTCTTTGTGTTTGATTTGCACCTGTACCGAGAAACTCCAACACTTCTCTCATCTTCTTGATTTGCTTCATTTGTTAATTTCTTTCGAAATCTTCCTTGTTCAACCTTTGTTGTGTGTTTTGATCTATTAGTTTTTTATTCCTCACCTTCAACTCTGATGAAGAGCTTCTTTGCTCTGCATTCTACTTGTTTGGTTCCGTTGCTGCCATAGTCACCTCTCCATTCACACCGGAGAAGAGGAACTTGCCGGTGGTGACTTTGCTCAAGGCTTTGAGGAAGATTTTGCAATCTCCTTTTATGAATTTAATTTAATTAATTGATTTTGTTTCAAGTATTTCTCTCTTTGAATGCTTTGATTTAGGTTTCTGAAGTTTGTTGAAATTAATTTTGAAGGTATTGCGTAGTAGGTTTTGTATCACTTTTCAAAATCCTGAATTTGGTATTGATTTTGAACTCTTCAAATGTCAGGGCATTGGATGAGAGTTTCTACCAATGCATAATTGGACTTGAGTTGTTTATGTTTTATAGGAAGGTTGACTCTTAATGTTAATGTTTTGTAGTTTTGTGAAATTTAGGTGTTGACAAACTTGAAGTGGGAAATTCGTTGAAACTTAGATATCATAGGGGTTAACTCTGGCAATTTCAATTAAAATTATCATTCCCAGTACGGTGCATTTTGATGCATGTCTTTGGTTTTGTTAATAATTAGCAAGTTTGGTTCTGTTAATAATTAGTTCCAACCATAGGTGAGTTTTCTTAACAATTATTAATGAATTCTTAATTGAGATTAGAAGAGAAGATGCATGGGCGAGTGAGTTTTCTTGTAAATTATCAATTCATGTGACTGATGATTGATTTTTGTCATAGATGAGAATTTGTTGAGGCTGAAACTCAAAATTTTACTAAGTTATAAGAGATCAATATTTTCAAATGCAAAGGCATATGAAGAGAGATTCAAAAGAATTATTATTGATCAAGATTCAAGTTAACTTAGTAAAATTCAAAGAGTTTATATTATTTCGAATTCTAAGATAGAGATGTTGATCTCTGAATATGCATTGAAATATAAAGTAGCCTTTATATTAAATATGTATTCAAATTTGAAATGCTTTTTGATAGCAAGAAGAAAGAATTCTAGATGAATTCGTTCATTTATTGAATATGAATCAATTCTGAAGGCATGAGACATAAGATAAATTCAAGTCTTTTATTCATATGTGAATGCAATTTGAATTACATGAGAAATTCGAATGAAATACATCAAGAAAAATACAGCATGTGAAAATAAAGAAGATAAATTATTCCAAAGATTTGATCAAGTATCAAGATGTGATTCGAAGTTCAAATGGAGATCAAAGACTAATTCAAGAAAAGAAAGACGTTCCAAATAACTTAGAAGAATTTATGAAGTCAGAAGCCTGGAAAGGAATTCGAAGACCTATCAGATTTTGAAAGGCAATTCGAAGACTCATCAGATTTCAAATGGAGCAGTTATCGGAAGTTACCATCCAGAGACAAATGTCAAGATCTCAAGCAAGCAGTTATTGAAAGTTACTATCTGAAGACAGATGTCAAGATCTCAAGCAATAAGTTATTGAGAGTTAGATGACCGTTGTTATCTTTGTATACGTGTCATACTTAGAAATTTGACACTTCAAATAAGTCTGAAGACGTGTCAAAATCCTGTTAAGTATCCATTAGAATAGAAATCTATATATAGGCTGAATTCTGATGTAATAAAGGTTGGATTTCATTTTACTGAAACTCTCTTAAACACCTAACGTCCATACTCTGAAGTGACTAAATGGTTATTAAAGAGATCGTCTAGTATGTGTATCCATCCCAACTTTTCATTAATGCAATCTACATTCCTGCAAGTTTCTGTTCTTTGATTACTTCTCGCATTTAAATTCCTGCAACTTTTTTCTTTTCTTTGTTTATTTTTGCATTTAAGTTTCTGCAATTTACTTTCAGTTTTCTTTACTGCATTTACTTTAATTTCTTTTCTAGTTTCAAATCTTTATTTTCGTTTTTCTTTTCTCTTTAGAATTCTGTTTCATTCTACATTTTTACTCTTCAAAGTCATTCTTGTGAAGAACTAAGTCATTCAAATTTCTGTTACTTATTGAATGCAATTTCTGAGTAAACCTAGTTCTTAAAAAGAACCTTTAGAGGATTCAGATTCTAGTCCCAAATTGTACTTTCAGAATAAAAAAAGTTTTCAAACTTGATTGAAAATTTTCACAACAAACAAAATTATAATCTATTTACTTGTATTATATGATGCTGAAATTATATTAGATGGGTAGTTTCTGTTATTGACATTAGTGATATTATAGATAACATTAGTATTTAATGGCAGGTTCACAAAGCACAAGTAAAAGTACATACACATTGTTTGTGAAGACTAGGTACTTGTTCATTTATCTATACTATCATAGAATATATTTGTTCTTGTTCAAGTTGTTCATATCATGTAAATTAAATCAACTTAGTGAAGGCTCTTGAAAAGCTTCTAAAGCAGTTACACATCTAAAGTTGGAGATGCAACTAGCAGGACTAGACTCAAGTTGAAGCAAGCTCAAAGGCTCTTCAAGCTCTTGTTTCTGATACAGAGGTAGCTTTTTATGTGATTTTGAACTGTGAACTCCCATTTGATGTGATTGTATGAACTCAGATTAAGGTTATTCAACTGCTGAAAAATGTGCTTTATACAATCACATCAAAGTTGAAAGTTAAGGGAAATAGTAAAAAGTTTGAAGAATCTTGATTAGAAAAATGTGGTGATACTTTCAATAATCAGTAAGATATAGTGAAATTCTAGTGTGTGAATTTAATTTAATGAAATTCTAACTATTTTGGTTTTTATTTCTTTCTCCCTTCTTTGTTCTGGTTTCGAAGACTAGGAAGCATTCTTTAAAGATTATGTTGAAGCACATGCCAAACTTAGCAATCCAATAATGTTGGTAAATTAGCGGACACTTAACTCTTTGCCTTGTATGATGAGGACTTTAAGCCTGGACCTGCTTCTGAGAGAGCATATGGGCTTTTCAACCCTGATTAATCCATGATCTATGATGCTGGTCTCTCCAAGCAGCAGAGTACCAGCCCCGTGCCCGTGATGGCCCTGGTACAAATGAATTCTATCACTACAATATTATTATATAATCCTACATAACCATTAATTGATTTACCAACTTAAATTTTTATGAAAAAATGGAACTCAATTACATATAATATTATCGTTGTATAAATGAATTCCAAAGCAGCGAGTATGTCTTTTGTTATCTTGAAAAACTCATAGGTTAATTTATTTTATATAATGTCTATATTTGCTAAGTAGGTTACATCGATCATTTTCTTGTCTCTAATATTTTTTAAATTATCTGATGTATTTTTTATTCAGTAGAGAATTCAAATTGGCAAGGAGTTGTTGGAAGCAAAGAGGATTGAAGAATAGAATGGGAGAAAACAGTCTGGCTCGCCAAGTTGTCTCACATCTAGTGTTCTATTTTCTTTTTCCATTTAGTAGTAGTAGTTGTTTGTGCTTTTTATGTGATTCTGAACTGGGAACTCCCATTTTCGTTCTTTCTATTTTAGTAGTAGTTGAACTTTCTATATAGACATATCGTTTTGTATAGGGCTTTGCTAGTTCACTACCCCTGTTGTAATTTAATTATATATATATATATATATTATTATTATCTAGATAGGTAGTTAACGAGAGAAAAAATTATTATTAGGAATGAATTCTAATTTTTAATTGGCTCATTTTATTGATTATCACTAATTTATGATTTTTTGCAGCTTGACTAAATTTGGGAAAGGTAATAGGTTTGAGAAAAGAGGGAGCTGATTTTGGAAAAGCACTGGACTGGTTTCTGAACTCATTGAGAGGCTACTAAAGGTATTTTACTTGCAAAATTTCATTTGATTCTTTAAATATATATATATATTCATTTATGTTTGGCTATTAGGCACCTTCAAATAAAAATAATTATGTTATAGTTTTCAATTGTATTAAAAATAGATTAATGTGTGTTTATTAGCATTTCTAATTATATTTTTATTTAGCTCTTAGTATGGTATTTGTAATTTAGAAAGTATACTTAAGCAACTTTTTTTATTTTGATTAGACACTAAAGTTTAATTTCATTTTTATTTAAATTATTTATTATGAATAGATTTTTTATTATACATGAAATACATTAAACGTAAAATTAAAATTAACTAAAAATGTATTTACAAATGGGTCAACAATAGGGAGGGGAGTATATATTCTTAACTTCTACCTACGGACGGAAGTCGTAGCAAAAAGTTAACAATTTATAGTGACAGTCACTTAAATTGTAGGTAGAACCTATACCGATGGTCAATTCTCCATTACAGGACGACACGCATAATTGACGGCCAGAGCGTCCGTCAGTCAATGCCAAACTAACATATGGCTATGGATAATTCACCTGTAGTGACAATTTTGTCTGTCAACGAAAATGACTTTTTTTGTAGTGATATTACTTTAGAGATTAAAACTAGAGATCGAATTGTACCGTCTGTGATGTGAAACGTCTCTAAATCCGTCTCTAAATGATTTAAAATACTTTAAAGATAGATTTTAGAAACAAAAATATTGTGGAACTAATCAAATCTATCTCTAAGTCCGTCTCTAGTTGGGGAATTTATTATCTATAACACCTAGTTCTGTTTCTAAGACAAAGCCACACTATAATTTGATTTTAAATATTCAATTAAAGTCAAAGCCTCTTAAAAGCTTATTATGTGATTTATAATATATTATACTTTAAAATATAATGATTCGATATTATTATTTATTTATAATAAAATAATATAATTGAATGAAAAAAATACTAAATACCTAAAGAGAAACTATAAAAAATTGTGAGGAATATAGTGTTCTTATATAGTATGATTGTATTATGTATTTTTTAAATAATTTTAATATATATTAATTTCTAATAACGATAATAAACTACTAGAATCCTTTTTTGGCCTAGAAAGTCTCTTAAGCCTCGAACCCTAGGCATCCTGCATATCTAAACATAATAAAATCTGTATGAGACTAAAGTCTCAGTGAGCATATTCATGCATGCAGGTGTGGGTTGGGCATACGAATGACATGCATCAATAGTCACATATGTACAAGGGAATTTCATATAAACTTAGCAATAATGACTATGGGTGTTCATTGATTTGGTTCAGTTTGATGAACCCGATGAACCAAACCGAACCAATCTAATTGGATTGTATTGGATTTTTTAGCTCAATCAGGTTTCACCCGAACCGAACCAATCAAACCCGTCAATGTTTGGTTCGTGTAACGAATTCAAGACAGTGGACCTGTTACCCGAACCGAACCACCCCTAAATAAAAAACTATACTAAAAAAATTGGAAGAAAGGAGAGATTAAACATCAACATGAGTTTTATCATGGAGGAGAGATTAAACATTAACATGGGGTTTATCATAGATTGTCTTTTTCTTAAATGAATTTTTCTATTATTTATTAAAAAAATTGAATATTTTTTTACTATATTGGCATGATAAAACTTATGATCCGATTGAATTGAACCAACCTGTTCTTGATCGGTTCAGGTCACTTACAGAAAAATTACAAAATCCAAACCGAACTGAATCAAATTAACAGTTTTATTTGGTTTAGATTTGTTTCTCCTACAAAACCAAACCAAAACGACCCTTGAACACCCCTAATAATGACATAATACATTAACTAAGAGAAGGGTCTTATCACTTAACATGCATGAGGCAGGACTTGAGCTCAGAGTCACATACAACAAGGAACGTCCCCCTTGCAGTCATATAGACCACACCATTTAATTGTGATGTCTTATTAAGCACATGACATGAATAAGGTAATACATTAAATTAAACTTTATGGTCCAAGACTCGTGAGGCCGAAGTCAACTATGAGTTTTAACATAATGGTCCAAGACCCATGAGGCCGAATAGTCGAGTATGCGTTTATTATTATGGTCCAAGACCCGGGAGACCGAAGCTAAACATGTTTTCGTTATCTTTGACATGTAGTGTATATATATGGAAATGAAACCCTCAATTCAAATGGTCTTCAACATGAATTATAACATAAAGGTATACTATAGTATCATATGAATACAAATCATATACATTTGACATCCAATAAGTAAATCTTTAGGCTATGGTATTCAAATCACAATACAATTTCACAATCAAACTGTAGTCAATTACATTCATCAATCAAAAATAGGTTTACGGAATGGAATCATACAAAGAGAGAAATGAACAGATATCATGAGTGTGTGGATTACACTCACCTAAAAAATGGTTTTGTGATGCCTTCAGTGTTTTGCTGAGCCTTAACCATACGTTCTTCCTCTTTCGAGAACCGGCAATCCGAAGCTCCATTATTCTCCTTCTTTTCGAGTTGGCTAAGATTTTCGTTAAAAAAAAGGATTTGGGTTTTTAGAATGTTTTGAAAGAAACCACCAGTTCAAAATACAAGTTTAAAAAAAAAAATGCTGCGCAAATTTTTGTTCAAGCGATAGGATTTTTTGGTTGAGCGAAAATCAGGCAATGATTATGCTTGAATTTCACTTGAGCGAAATCCCATTCGTTCGAGCGAATTTCTCAAACCGATTCTCATAAAAATTAACTGTCATTTTCGCTCAAGCGAGAAATTCTTCGCTCGAGCTCTCGCTTGGGCAAAAATGAGACAAACTTACTGCCAGAAATTCATTTGAGCAAACCCCCATTTGCTTGAGCAAATTTCTCAAACTGTTTTTTATAACATCCTGAAAAGTTAGGCCTAGGATATATAAGAGAAACCTTAGGTGGTGAACCCAACCTTGAGAAGAAAGTTAAAAGTAGGATGAGAATTCGGAGGTTAAGAGCGTGCCAGACAAGAAATTAAGGGAATCCATTAGGAACTGTGAGTTTTAAAAAGAGTTTAGAAGAGGGACTAAGAGTTAAGTCAATCAAACTGTGGGTCAAACTTGGGAGAAGTCGCACCCTGTATCAGAGAGAAGTATTACAGTTTAAGAATAAGGAAATGAAGTTAGGTAAAGAAGGACTAAGTTGGAAGCAAGTGTCACAAGAAGGGGTTAGGGAGGAGAGCAACATCCTGGATCTAAGCCATTAAGTGTGAAAGAATAAGCCTTAAGGTCAAGAGAATTGATTTATCAAGAATTATAGTGGGAAAGGATTTGGGTGAGGAGACTAAGCTAGGAGGAGGATTTATGGAGAGGAATTAGGTTTGAGAAGGAGAGATTTGATTTGGAATCAAAGAGAGGCAAAAACCAAGGTTGTTGCTTAATTTCGGGTTTTAAGCTTAATGACATTGGTGCACTAATATGGAAATATCTAGAGTTGTAGGTGTCTAATTGAAGTGATTCCACTTGGATTAAAAAGCTAAGATTCGGGGCTTCAGTTTGATATGTTATACGATAGTATTCCGAGCTCGTTTGCACCCCAAACAGAAACATTCTTGATCAAGCGAGAAAGCTATCAAGAAACAACGGAATTTCCTCAATTTCTCTCTGTTAACTGCGCTCCAAGCTGCGCTGAGCACAGCTAAAGCGCAGAAATCAGAGAGTTTTGGGGAGGAGCTGCATCGGTTACTGTAAAAACACTAAAAACTAAGTTTTTCATTCATTTCTTCATCTTCTCCTTCGAACCTAGAGTGAGAGAGAGTAGAATTTTTTAGAGAGAGAAAGGAAAATTGAGGGCACTAGCTCGTGTGGAAGAAGAAACACACCATCATCTAGGCCTCCTATTTTTGATTCTCCCCCTTTCTAACTCCTTTTGGGTACTCCTTAAGGTGAGTTTGGTTCTCAACTCACTCCCCTTTGTTAAATGGAAACCAATTGCACGTTCCCTACTCCATTCTTCCTTTTCTTCTTGCATGTCCATGTTGAATTGGTAGAATGTTCAATTGATTAAGGATTATTCATATTTTTATGCTTAAACCCTAGGAATTGGAAAACTTTGGGTTAGAGAATTTGTCTATGTGTGTGGTTTTGTGAATATGCATTGGTGTATGTTAAAATATTATGATTAATTGATGAATGATGTATGGATTATTGAAATATGTTTTGAGGAAAAGAATGAAATTTTATAGTAATTCATATTTCAAATCTTCATATGAATGTATATTAAATTGTCATTTATGAAAAAAGGGGACTTCGGTCCAAAGAGGGGGCTTTATGCCTAAAAAGAATTAAGAATATGAAAATTATGAATTGATTGTTTAATTAAAATAGGAGGTTATGTGGCCACAAGGAAGAGGTTCCTTGTATGGTTTTGAGTTCAATTCCAAGCAAGAGGTATAAATGAAAAGAACCCAGTGGTGTTGGGTAATACACCAGAGGTTATATGTGAATGTGAAATGTTGACTTTATTATATTTTGAAAGCCTTTAAATTTTATGTGCATTTATGGATGTTAAAATGCTTACTTGTTGTCTGTACACGTGCCCACTTGCACAACCTTACTCACTAAGATTTATTCTCACCACGTGATATGTGATTTTATATAGATGTGCAAGGCGCCCATCAAGGCAAGTGAAGGCTTTATAGCTGAAGAATTGTGGGAATTGGTTACTTTTGTTTTATAATTGGTGTTAACTTGGAATAGTTCTTTGGCTGTATACAAATTTTGTTGATGATGTATTTAGCCTTTGTTGGCATACTTTCATTTTGTATCAGTGTACGTAGTGACTTAAAGCTTATATATATATATATATATATATATATATAAAAGGAGTGTTCAACTTACACCGGTGTAAGTTACACCAAGTATTACACCGCTGAATAATTTTTTAATGGATCATTGTATTAAGTAATCCACCATTGCATTGAAAGTTACTATCATATAGATCATATATATATAATTTTACATTAATCCAAAATTATTTAATATGTCATTGAGATTAGAGGTGTCAAAATGGGCTACCCGGCCCGGCCCGCATCGGGTAGCGGGCTTGTGCGGGCAGGGTTAAAATACCCGGCTAAAATTCGGTCCTGTGAACTTAGTGCCCTAGCCCGGCCTTATGCGGGTAGCGGGCTTGTGCGGGCCGACCCGGTTAAAAAAAATTAACTTATTCAAAAATGTTGCTCATTAAAAATTGTAAACAATTATACTTTTACAAAACTAAAAAAAATTACAATTTAGTTATAAAAATCATTTAAAAGGGGAAAAGCAAAATGAATTTGCATTCGATGAATCGAAATTGTTCCAAGATTTTTCCATTTTATAATAGTACTCAATTGATATGTAATTAAATTAAATTAAATTAAATAAACCTATACTGCACCTGTTCCAAAAATTGTTCTTCAAAATTGATTCTAAATTGTTCCAAGATTTTTCCATTTTATAATAGTACTCAATTGATTTGTAATTAAATTAAATTAAATAAACCTATACTGCACCTGTTCCAAAAATTGTTCTTCAAAATAGGATTATAAAATACATATTTGACAAACTTGGATTTGAGGAAGTATATATATGCACTAATATAATAATATACTCAATCATAATTGCTTTAATTAATTAGTTATCTATCAAAAGAAAATCATAATTGCTCACCATATCCATTAACTTCACAGTAGAAATTTCAATTTTCAGAACTTCAAACATTTTTAGATGGAAGAAAAATAAAAAATGGGCCATGCCAGCGAACTTAAGCATAACTCAAAAGCAAGACAATTTTTTTTTTAAAAAAAAGGGCCGCCTGTTAGCCCGATCGGGTAGCCCGACCCGAACCCGCTTAAGACTGGACTTTTTCATTTTCGGGTTAAAAAGCCCGGCAAAAATTCAGGCCTATAATTTAAGTGTCCAAGCCCTCCCATATTGCGGGTTCGGGCGGGCCGACCCATTTTGACACCTCTAATTGAGATGTCTCAAGATTAACGTTATATATACATTTGAAATATATGAAAAACCCAACCATTTGATTATCAAGTTATCAGTGTCAAAATTTTATGAAATTTGACACATATAATCATGATGATGAATAAACATAATTCAACGGTTGGATTACTAAAAATCACATTCGATTTGTAGTTATCAACGGTGTAATAATTGGTGTAACTTACACTAGTGTAAGTTGAACCCTCCTTATATATATATATATATATATATATATATATATATATATATATATATATGAAAAACCCAACCATTTGATTATCAAGTTATTAGTCTCAAAATTTTATGAAATTTGACACAAATAATCATGATGATGAATAAACATAATTTAACGGTTTGATTACTAAAAAACACATTCGATTTGTAGTTATGAGCGGTGTAATACTTGATGTAACTTACACTGGTGTAATTTGAACCCTCCTCATATATATGAAGAGGGATCAAATTACACCAGTGTAAGTTACATCAAGTCTTACACTGCTAAATAACTTTTTAACATATCATAGTATTAAGTAATCTACCGTTGGATTGAAAGTTACTATCATATAGATCATATATATAAAATTTTACATTAATCTGAAATTATTTGATATGTCATTGAGATGTCTCAAAATTAACGTCATATATACATTTGAAATTTATGAAAAAAAAGGACCATTTGATTATCGGTTTACTAGTGTTCAAATTTTATGAAATTTTACATAGATGATCAAGATGATGAATAAATATAATACAACGGTTGGATTAATAAAAATCACATTCGATCTAGAGTTATTAGCGGTGTAAGATTTGGTGTAACTTACACTGATGTAAGTTGAACCCTCCTCTATATGTGTGTGTGTGTGTGTATATATATATATATATGAGGAGGGTTCAAATTACACTAGTGTAAGTTACATCAAGTATTACACCGCTCATAACTACAAATCGAATGTGTTTTTAGTAATCAAACCGTTGAATTATGTTTATTCATCATCATGATTATATGTATCAAATTTCGTAAAATTTTGACACTGATAACTTGATAATCAAATGATTGGGTTTTTAATATATTATAAATGTATATATAACGTTAATCTTGAGACATCTCAATGACATATCAAATAATTTCGGATTAATGTAAAATTATATATATATATATGATCTTTATGATAGTAGCTTTCAATCTAACGGTAGATTACTTAATATAGTGATCCATTAAAAAATTATTTAGCGGTGTAATACTTGGTATAACTTACACTGGTGTAATTTGAACCCTCATATATATATATATATTGTTGGACTATCTAAGCTTGATTGTGTGATTTGATATTTGTAATGCACGTATTAATTTGTGAACTACCAGGAATGTGCTTCCAACAGACATAATTCCTGAAATTCGAAATTAGGACGTTACATTTTTCGTCTAAAAGGGTATCATTTTCGCTCAAACAAGAAATCATTCGCTTGAGTGAAATCTTGCTTTAGCGAAAATGAGGCAGAATCAAATACTAGTTTTCTAGAGATTTATTTCCTCATTTCTTTTCTTATTTTAATTTTTGATGAAAAGACTTTTTTCTATCGTTTTATTAATTAAGAAAAGATTTGAAATTAGAGATGTTAATTACACTTTTCCCTTTACAATTCTTTAATTGAAAATCAAATTATAAAAAATTAACATCTTCTTGATTCTAAATTAACAACAAATTAAAAAATATAAACATTTTAAAATAAAAAGTAAAAACTATTTTTAAACAGTGGCGTACTTAAGGAAGAAAGTCAATAAATATTTTGAGTTTTTAATTAGTATATCAAATTTTATACTTTTCATTCAGTAATTTGATATTTTTAACTACTTAACTGGTTAGGGGCGATAGTTAGCAAAATCCTAATTCTATTTCATCTTTTTTTTATCATATTATATATTAGGAACAATCGTATTTGGAGCTTAATTGCAGTTAAAGCTTCTCACTCATTCTTAAGAATGTATTTAATGGGGATTGAACTAGGGAGTTATTCTCACGATCTCATCTTGCGTTACCAACTGAGTCACAATACTTGGTAATTCTATTTCGTATTAATATAATGCTCATATTATTTCCGAAAAAACAACAATTATTTAAAAAATGTTTGATTCTCTTTAAACAAAATTTTGTATAAGTCTTATACATAAAAAAAATTCTTGTTATAGGAGAGCTAGCCGCATCATAATATGAATATTCTCAGCTTGAGCAGGATTGTCTCTTGTGGAGAATACTTGTTGTTTATATCAAAAATAAATATTAAATGCTTTTAAGTTATCAAGATATATATGCATTCAATTTTTCAATTAACAATTTTATAATGATTATAAATCCTTGTAACTATTTTTTTTAAAAACTTATTAATTTTTTTGTTTAACCACAGGTATCCTTATTAATTAATTAATAAAAATATATTGAATTTTTTCAATATTTTAAAAATATTAAGTGCATTAAGTTTTATTTTCTTTATTAACTGTATGGAAGATCGTTAGGATAATGTTTAATAAAAATATAGAAAAATTCATAAATTTATATCCTTTTGATGAACCTTTTTAATAGTCTTATTAATTACTTAAAAATATTAATTATATCTAAGGCTTTCAATATATAATAATTTCACTTTTATTAATAATTGTTTTAAGTAATTATTAAAATATATAGAATAATTGAATAAAGAGAGATATAACATTTCCACGTAATTCAGTTAATAATTTAAGTTTTAAGTAATTAATTAATATATAGATCAGCGGGGTGAATTAGAATTTCATAGGAGAATAGGATTTAAATGTTCCTTTTAATTATTATGATAAAAATATATCCTTCAGAAAAATATATAAAAAATATAAAATCAGTTTATACTTTATTTTTAAAGTAATTAATAATGAGTAATTATTTTTTTAATTGCTATTTCACAAGATAACAAAATTCAATACCATTTTATATTCTGAAAACATTAAATGCTTTTATATTTTTATTTAATATTTTTATGTTTTAAACAATTAATATTTACATTAAATGTTTATAAAATATTAATTCTTATAATAATTCAAAATATATAAAATTATAACATCATTTTATCATACGAGTATGAGTAATGACCTGTTATTATAAAACGAAAAATATTTTTAAATAATGTATTTTCACAATATTTTAATGAGTTACCCACACACACATTTTATATATATATATATATATACACACACACTCTTTTTTATGTTAGAAATATATTATAAAATCAAATTGAGGATTACTAGTAACACACTCTCTAACACACTTCATGTGATTGATTAAAATTTACATAGATCTCACCAAATTATGTGGGTCCCACTACCAATGTGATTGGACTCATGTGAATTTTAACCAATCACAAGGAGTGTGATGGAAAAAGTGTGTTGCTAGCACTTTTCAAATTGATTATGTATCATTCATACACACGGGAACACATATAAACACATGCACATTATATCCTTCACCGACAAACTTAAACTTTTGGATAGTTGGTTCATAGGAATGGAAATAGGCCACTCTACATTTTAGACTCGATCGGGCTAGACCAAGTCAATTTATTAAATATATCATATCAAGAAGAAAAGCTGATCTATTTAAGTAAATATAAATAAAATAGCAATATATTTTTATATTTATATTATTATTATTGTAAAGATTTTTCTTACAATGTTTTATAATTATATATTTATTAGTTTATTTAAATATATGAGTATGTTGCCTTACATAAAAGACTTGAGTTTATGGATTTATTCAAATATATGTTTATGACATATTTAAAAAACTTATTATAAAACAATTTTTTAAAAAAACTTTAAGGTCAAGACAGTCTTTTCAATAAGCTAGACCGGACCATAAAATAAAACTAACATTAGGTAAATAAAATCCACTACTCAAGCCATAGTTTTTAGAGGTAAATTAAACTCAGGCCTTTGAATTTAGAAAGTTTAGCTCGGCATAACATATTTGTACCTTAGAGTTCAATTCTTGTTAATTACTCCATTATTCTAATAAAAATTTTAATTTCAGTAAGCTACAAGAAATACTAAGAAAAAAATAATAAAATTAAAAAAATCATCATAATCTTGAATTTTCTAAAATAACAAATAAAATATCTTTTTCAAAATGACTTATATCTTGAAACATGAAGTAATTGTTAATATACTAAATTACTACTATTGTTTGTAAGATGTCAATACAAATTTACGCAATAAATTATTTTTATTTATTACAATAACAGTGTGTATGTATATATAATTAATCTCTTAAAGGAGGCTCATAAATTTGAAGATGCTTCCACTGATTTGCGCCAAAGGCGGGTGTGATGTTTTCCTTGAATTTATTCTTTTTAATCTGGAATGATTTTCAACTTTCTCCATTCTAATAAATGCATTATGTATATGTACGAGTTTAGCAATTATGCAAGCGTTAAATACACCCTACAAATGCGTTTCCTCTTCTTTATAATTGACAACGATATTGTATCTTGACAGAGTTAATTTAATACCAAAATCATTATTAATGATCAACATTGTTTGGTTCATTTATTTCACCAAATATTTTGGTTTCAATGCACACTCTATGGACGTACTAAAAAAATACGCTCTTTATGTGTCTAATACGTATAATAATGGATATACGAAACATGCATATACAATAAATTTCCTATGATCATTTGATTCCTTTTGAAGAATTGGCTACAATCAATTATATTACATACTGGCGCGCAATAATATAGTATTATGAAATAAAAGTGCAGGTGTTCATGTATTGACACTTTAAAAGGAGTCTAGCTAAAACTAAAAGCATCATAAAAAAGAAAAACGGAAAGAACGAGAGGAACGTCTCAAAAGAACAAAAGTGAGTGAGTGACTGAGTGAGTGTGTGTGTTTACCGCTGAATAATTTTTAACGAATCATTGTATTAAATAATCCACCGTTTGATTGAAAGTTACTATCATATAGATCATACATATAAAATTTTACATTAATCTGAATTATTTGATATGTCATTGAGATGTCTCAAGATTAACGATATATATACATTTGAAATATATGAAAAATTCAATCATTTGATTATCAAGTTATTAGTGTTGAAATTTTACGAATTTTGACACATATAATCATGATGATGAATAAACATAATTCAATGGTTGGATTACTAAAAACATAATCGATTTGTAGTTATTAGCGGTGTAATACTTGGTGTAACTTACACTGGTGTAATTTGAACCCTCCTCTCATATATATATATATTCATTCATATCCCTTTCAAGTGAAGTTTAAGTTTTTGGAATAATTGGGTCTTGATAGGATATAAGAGCCTCTATCATCAAGTGGTCGTTTAGAGTTTGATCCATCTTCCCCCAATATTTTAATAAAAAAAAGTTTAATTTAAATTCAAAGTGGGTGAAACATGTGTATTGTTCACGTTTCAAACCCAATAGACTCTTGGGTGAGGGGGCATGTTATATATCCATTTATGTGCATTTCACCCAAAACTTGGGATAGTTGACAATATCATGAGACTCAAAATCAAATGAATGCGCGTTATGGATGTGTTTGTGGAATTAACCAATGTTTTAAAAACTGGAGCAGTAATTGAACCGGTGAAGACACTAGTTCACGGTTCAATGGTTCAGCCATGGTCGAAGCGGAATAATTAAATATATATATTTAATATTATATAATATTTTAAGTAACAAAATAACAAATTTATAAAAAAATGAAGATATATTAGACTATAAATTAATATAAAGGACCTTATTATATGTATTGTAAGATGAAAAATTAATAAAAATTGACTAAATAATAAATATTTATGTGTAATCCTCAAAACTTTATTCTTATTTATCCAAAAAATATTTTAGATTAAATAAAAAAATACAAAATACGAAAAAAAAACTAAAAATTTTAAAATGGCTGGTTCAACCGGTTCTGTGACATCGATTTTTATTGATTTTCACCGGTTCTTGACATGTTCGACCGGTTTTTGACCAGTTTCCACCGGTTATGAAAGTGACAAGTTTTTTTAGAGTGTATGGACCGGTTCCCGATCGGACTGGTTGAACCGACCGATCCGGTTCGATTTTAATTACCATGAAGCTAACAATTGTACGTTTATTAAGACTTATAAAGAGGCCGAGTACAAAGTTTTCAAATACATTAAAATATTATATTTTTTATTAAAATTATTTTAGTATTATCTTAAAGTTTTAATTATATATATATATATAATTAACTTTGTACGTACTAATGTAAAAATTACTTGATATATGTTCCTAAACATTGACATGGATGATGTAAATGCAAATAGTACAATTATTAACAAATTAGCTAATAATCAAGTGATGGTGACCTAGAGAAATGGAATACATTTGAAGAGCCGATGTAATTAATCATGAATGAGTTAAACTTCCCCCACACTCGTTTTTATTGGTTAAGTAACTCACTTTCTCATTGCACGTTTTTGCAATATTGTACGTTAATTGCTGAGTGTTTGGTTTATTTTAAAATGACATTAATTATAAATGTGGATTCAGTCAATGCTACAGAAATGTGAATTCGAGCTAACAATACTTTCTATAATATTAACTAAATATATATTTATAACGTGATTTTGAGGTAAATTAAATATCGTATAGTCCTGTTTTGAAAAAAAGGTTTGTAGATGGAGAGTATTGACCAATCTCGAGTGCTATACGAAAGGTTTTTTTTTTTTTTTTTTTTTTTTTTTTTTTTTTGGTAATGATACGAAAGGATTTTCAACCGATGATTACCCAACACTAAAAGAAAGAGAGGGAAGGATGCTACTATATATGAATGGCCATTAATCCCACAATAGAATTGGAATGATATTTTGTAAGACATATGACATGATGGGCAACATATATATCATGTAATTAACAATTTAATTTTGATTTTTTCACTTTCATTGTATTACACTTCTTTCCATACTCTTTTATTTTTTTCTCCTTTCATCTCATTTTCTTTCACATTAATTATCATATTTCTCTCTTCATTTCTATTTTTCTCTACCTCTCTTCTCTACACTTCCCACACTCAAATTTTAAATGTGATAATATCTTTTTCCTTAACAATTTTAACACGGTCCAAATTAAGCCCTATGCGTTAAATGTACTTCAGATAAATCCCAGCCATGACACATTTATATATGGATATTATGAAAAATATAATAATTTGGCTTCATAATGTAGAAAATAGGAAAAAATGCTGGCAGAAATCATGCTTAAAAGATCCCTCACAAAAAAAAAAAAAAAATCTCACTTCCATCATTAGTAGAGGACAATTATTACCACCATCTCAAGTATTTTGTAAAATAAATATAATACTACTATAAGGAGAACACAAAGTTATACATATGTTTCAATTTTTTATAATAATTTAAGAGTTTAATAAACATACATTACTATTCAATAAGGTATTACCATACTATTTAATTAATCTGATCCTTCATGTTGTATTAAATTTAATAAATAATGTATTAATATATCATTAATAATATAAATATTTTTTCTTAAAAAATGTATATCCATTAAGTCCATCCCTTACTCAACCTATTTTTTCAACCCAAATAACAACAATAATAATAATGTTGCATTTAACTTTTTAATTTTATCTCAACATTTTGCCATAATAGCTTGCGTAGCCATCATTCAATGTAGGATAGAAATAGGGTAACAATTCAACAAGATTTCCTGGGATAATGTAACATGTGGAAGCGTTATTTTCAAAGTCAATACCAGCATTCCATTTCTCTGTTCACGTGTCAATAAAATTTTCCGTTCCAAAAATAAACAAAAAAAAAAAAACTTTAATTTATCTTCCACTTATGAACAATATATATCTTCACAAAACATACACGTATGATTTTTTGAGATACGAATATAGTTACAGTGTAAATCATCATAGAGTAAGTGAATAAGTAAAATCAGTAAGCAATAGAGATGACGGAAAAAAATTACAAGTTTGGTAGCCTCCGATCCATCCTTTACACTATGAAAAATGTTACTTCCACACTTAATTTGACTGTAGAAAAGAGAAAAAAAAAAGTGAAGAGAAAATTTAAAATTTAATAATTGATATGATATAGAAAGAAATAAAAAATATAAAGAAAACATAAGTGTAAAATAAGTACTATTATATGGAAAAAATGATAATTATTATACTATTAACTCTCCGAATGGCAAAAGTTATTAAAGTATTAAACAAAGAGTTATAATTTTTTTTCATAAAAAAAAGTTATAATTATTTCGCATTTACTTTTTTTTACACTTTTCTTTATATTTAATTTTTCATTTATTAATTTTTCTCTTTTTTCTATTATATCATCATTTACATTTTTCACATTCTTTCTCTTTATTGTTTTCTTTATATTTTTCTCATTCCATACTCCTACACTTTAAAATTGGTACTCATTTCGTTAAGACCCTTATAACCGTTTTACACAGTTTGAGAAAGATTGGTTAAAGTATTGACTTTTTTTAAAAAATTAAAACATTTCAAATGTACCAATATTTAAAAGTCATTATATTTTAGAGACATCAATTCTCAAACTCCAAAAGTCACTTTTCAATGGTATAGTTGAGCATATAGTTGAGCATATGTGGGTAAAATTTCATTAATTATTCACACTTAGAAATTAAAAAGGGTTCAACATTAATGGAGGACAAATATAGAAAAATAATTAATTTATCTAAAAATTTGTAAAAAAGTATTATATTAAGGACACTCAATTCTTTTAGAAATGGTCTTATGAATAGGGATGAAGGGAGTATTAAACTATTCTTTTCTAAAAAAAGTATTTATTACATTTTAGAGATATAATTAACAAGAGCTAAATATAATATTAAAATAAATTTTAACATGAATTTATGTATTTTTATTATTATTTTAATACATTTTATTGTGTATATGAACGCACTGTATTCAGCCAAGAATTGCTTAGAAAAAAGTCTCTCTCTCTCTCTCTCTTTCACTAGCAATTACACCTCTTTCGCCCACCATTAAATGCAATTGCACCATCTCAATACGCTCAGCAATAACTCATCGCTGCCTCATTTTTCTCCATCCGTTCCCACTTCCTTCTCCCTTTCTATCCTCCTTCAATTCCTTTGTCTTCTCTCCTCTTCTTTCTCCCTCTAAACAGAGCCCCTACACCATCAACCTTTCACTGCTTACCATATAGGCATCTTTTCTTTTCCATAACTGCCTCTAATCCTTCCTTTTTCTCCTATCCATCTTTGAAAAAAGCCTCCTTTTTTCGGTAAAAGCAGATCTAAATCTTTTATCTTCTTCTACCTAGCTACTACTCTCCTCTCTCTCTCTCTCCACCGCAACTACCACCCTCTGGTAAGTGAAAGAAACAAAAAAAAAGTCAAGTTGTTTAATTTCACGTATCACTCATGCACCTCTAAGATCATTGATCGGTGATCACTGTTAACGTACGTTTCACATTTTTTATTTTAAAAAAAAATCGTGTTTTAATTTTCTCAGTGAGTTGGTCTCACTCGGTGCATATAGCTAGGGTTGCTAGAATGTGAAAACGAGTTTGCCACATATATATAGAGAGAGAGAGAAAAAAAAAAGGAGACAGGAAGCTTAGATATGGATTCTCCGAGATCTTCGTATGCGGTTTTTTTTTTTTTTTTTTTAAATTTTCTGATTTTGCTGGGTGGATTTGCCGTAACAGAAAATTGTCAACAGTTTTTTTTTTTTATGCATTTTAATTATGTGATATACATGTACATAAAGCGCATTTGTTTCTTGGAATTGTAAGGACAGTGAAAAAAATTGAAACCCCTATCCGTACCCCACTTTTTTCTTTTTTAATGTGAGGTCACGTTTTTGTGCCTGCCTGGGATTTTCATGTTTTGCTTTCATGTTTCCTTTTTGTAGTGACACACACACCGCCAGCTACACTTGACGGAATCTAAGAAGAAGAAGAAAAAAAAACACTCAATCCTCATCTCTCTCTGTATAGAGCTCTTCATCATTCTCCACACTCCAACCTGGACATCAAGAGAGAGAAAGTTGAATTCAGTAGGGTGGTTGGTGGTTTTGGAGTGTGAAATATGCCAGCTGGTATTATGATTCCGGCGAGAAACATGCCCTCCATGATTGGAAGAAACGGCGCCGTTGGTGGATTTGGATTATCTTCAGGACTCTCTCTTGGTCAGGTGGGTTCACTTGAGTTGAGATCCTTCTTCTTAAATTCTTCATCACTCCAATTTTAATTTTAATTTCCCTTATTAATTAATTAATAATTGTGGTTCTTAAGCTAATTTAATTTGACTGTTGTCTTGGTTTACTCTCTATTTGACTTTATCCTTCAAAAAAGTCTTTTTTTTATGAGTCAAATCATGGTCTCTCTTTGTATTTTACCAGTTGAAATATCCTTCTCGTTATTCGAAAACCGCGTTATTCCTTCCTTTGGTTTTTTTTTTCACTGTTTCAAGCTAGTTACTTTCCTCAAAAACATCAATCTCATCAAATCCCCGCGTTTTTCTTCTTTCTTTCTCATCAATTAAAAAAATAAAAGAAAAGAAAATAGAGTTTCTTTTCTTCCTTCCTTTTTTTTTTGTTGGTTTGTTGAGTGTACTATGCTATATATGTGGTATTGTTTTTGTTAGATTGAAAACCCATAAGCCTTGGGAATCTTAAAGATCTGTAGAAATGTTCCAGCAGCCAAACCTAATGGAAGGTGGTCATCTTCTCCCACTGGATCACATGGCTCAGAACACTACCTCAGAGAGTGATATCCCCAGAATCCGTGAAGATGAGTTCGTCGACAGTGCCACCAAGTCAGGTAGTGAAAACCAGGAAGGTGCTTCAGGTGAAGACCAAGACCCTCGTCCCAATAAGAAGAAGCGTTACCACCGCCACACACAGCATCAGATCCAGGAAATGGAAGCGTAAGCTAATTAAACCGCTACCCCATTATTTATTATAATTAACTAGTTAAATTAATTGAAAATTTATTTTTTATTTATTTAGTTTCTTTAAGGAGTGTCCGCACCCTGATGACAAGCAAAGGAAGGAACTCAGCCGAGAGTTAGGGTTAGAGCCATTACAGGTCAAGTTTTGGTTCCAAAACAAGCGCACTCAGATGAAGGTAATGCTTTTTTTTTTTTTTTTGGGTTAAATTAAAGATGATAACAGGACCCTTTACGTTAAAGTTTATTTTTTTGTTTGGCTTATGTTTTGTTTTTTAACAGACCCAACATGAGAGGCATGAGAACACACAGCTTAGAACTGAGAATGAGAAGCTTCGTGCGGATAACATGAGGTTCAGGGAAGCTCTTAGCAATGCCTCTTGTCCTAATTGTGGTGGACCAACAGCTATAGGAGAAATGTCATTTGATGAACATCACTTGAGGCTCGAAAATGCTCGCCTAAGAGAAGAGGTATCATGGCATGGTGTGGTATAGATAAATAAATATATTGGGATATGGGAATTGATCATTCTCTAATTATGTTAACATTTTATGTAATTTTTACTAGGGTGGACCATGAAAAATTCACACCATCATGTTTCATGGTAGACTATGGTCCATCCTAGGAAAAACCCTCTACATTTTTTTTATTTCTTCTTAAGTATTAAATACATTTTGAGAGACCTCATGAAAATTTGTGAATTTTTATCCTATTTTGGACACACTCTTTAATATTGTGATTTGTCCATTTTTTAAAAAAATTAATGATTTCTTTAATTATTTTCAGATTGATAGGATTTCTGCCATTGCTGCCAAGTATGTAGGCAAGCCTGTGGGTAGCTATCCACTTCTTTCATCACCTTCATCTGTTCCTCCTCGCCCTCTTGAGCTTGGGATAGGTGGTGGTTTTGGTGGCCAACCTGGAGGAGGCATTGGTGGTGGAGATATGTATGGAGCTGGAGATCTTCTTAGGTCAATAAGTGGACCCACTGAAGCTGATAAACCAATAATAATAGAGCTAGCTGTTGCAGCTATGGAGGAGCTAATTGGAATGGCACAAATGGGTGAGCCACTTTGGTTAACCACCCTGGATGGCTCCACCACTGTGCTCAATGAGGATGAATACATCAGATCCTTTCCAAGAGGAATTGGACCAAAGCCTGCTGGATTCAAGTGTGAAGCTTCAAGAGAAACCGCTGTTGTCATCATGAATCATGTTAACCTTGTTGAGATTCTCATGGACACGGTATAAAAATTAAAAGTCTTTCTTATGTCACATAACATTATTAATTAGAACTTATGTAATAATAATACTTATTTTTTCTAGTCTTTGGCTTTATTAATTATATTCTCTTGTGTTTTTAAGAACCAATGGTCCACAGTGTTCTCTGGAATAGTCTCAAGAGCAATGACTCTAGAAGTGCTATCAACTGGGGTAGCGGGGAACTATAATGGCGCATTGCAAGTGGTATTGTACATTTATAGAATCTCCATTTTAGTGCAATTAATTAGTACAAATTTTGTTATTAATGCAAATAAACATAAATCAATTTATTTGATTATTTTCAGATGACAGCAGAACTACAAGTACCTTCACCTCTTGTGCCAACTCGAGAGAGCTATTTTGTAAGGTATTGTAAGCAACATGCTGATGGGACTTGGGCAGTGGTTGATGTGTCTTTGGATAATTTGCGCCCTAGTCCTTCTGCCAGATGTAGAAGAAGGCCTTCTGGTTGCTTAATTCAAGAAATGCCCAATGGCTACTCTAAGGTTAGAAATCATTGATCATATCATATCCCTAAAGAATTAGATCAGACATATCCTAAAATCTATCTGTTCTGGTCACATACGCCCCGAATGTAAAAATATAATAATTTAAATTTTGATTGATTTTTATTAATACCTAATTAATAATTACTCTTGTGGTTGCATGTATTCAGTATCTATTTTTGTTAATAATGTGACTTAAATTTAAGCTAATCTATGCCCCAGGTGATATGGGTTGAGCATGTAGAAGTGGATGATAGAGGTGTTCATAGTCTATACAAGCAGCTTGTTAGCTCTGGACATGCATTTGGTGCAAAACGTTGGATTGCAACCTTAGATCGACAATGTGAAAGGCTTGCTAGTGCCATGGCTACAAATATTCCCACCGTAGATGTTGGCGGTATCAATAAATACTAATAATTCTTTTATTTTTTTATTTATGTGACGTATTTTTCTTCATTAAGTAATTGACCTATAATAATATTCTATTGTAATATTAGTGATAACAAACCAAGATGGGAGGAAGAGTATGTTGAAACTGGCTGAGAGAATGGTTATAAGCTTTTGTGCTGGAGTGAGTGCTTCTACTGCTCATACATGGACAACACTTTCTGGGACTGGTGCTGATGATGTAAGGGTCATGACCCGTAAGAGTGTAGATGACCCTGGAAGGCCTCCTGGTATTGTTCTCAGTGCTGCAACTTCTTTTTGGCTTCCAGTTCCACCAAAAAGAGTTTTTGAATTCCTCCGAGATGAGAACTCTAGAAGTGAGGTAAGTGAAAAATTCAATCAAGCAACAATTATGCATCCAATCATTATCTTCTTATCTAAAGTTCTAGGGTGCATTATTTGTGTTTATAGGTTATTTAGACATGTCCTTTATTTAGTAAAATTGCGTGTATCTATATGCATATGATGTGCTCATAATTTTTAGTCATCATACGTCTACTTTCTACATTCAGTTATCTCATATCAATTACTTTGAATTGCATATGTCTTTTTCAAATTGCCAAAGACAGTGTGTAGAGATTCCGGCTTTTAAGCTAAAGCTTTCTTCCATTATATTTTATGTCATTTGACTTTTTTCACAAATTATTAATTGTAATGGATAGTCAGATATAGTTATTTTATAATTTTGAATGTTTACATCAATGTTGTTTTTCTAAAGTGTCTTTAATTTTTCAAATAAAAAAATTAAGAACAAAGTTAATTAGTAAACCCAAAAATTCACATTAACTATAAAAAATATTGGACTTTTTTTAAAGAAAGAAAAGAAAATAAAGGGCTATCAAATTCTTGAATTGAAGCAAAGATTAAAACGTGTTTGTTGATTAATATTATATAATATTACTCTCTTCATCTTCAGGTTCATTAATTTTTTGCTTTTTGATTTACCTAACTTATTTTGAAAACAGTGGGATATCCTTTCCAATGGAGGAGTTGTCCAAGAAATGGCACATATTGCTAACGGCCGAGATACCGGGAATTGTGTCTCTCTTCTTCGAGTTAATGTACGTATGATCTTTTGTCATATTCATTAACTAATAATCATTTTATTATGAAATCACATTTGACCGAACTTATTCAACTTATGTCATATTTACATTTATATGCAGAGTGCCAATTCAAGTCAAAGCAACATGTTGATATTACAAGAGAGTTGCACCGACTCAACAGGCTCTTTTGTTATATATGCTCCTGTAGACATTGTAGCAATGAATGTGGTTCTAAATGGAGGGGACCCAGATTATGTAGCCCTTCTCCCTTCAGGGTTTGCTATACTCCCAGATGGGACCACATCACATGGTGCTGGCATTGGTGAAACTGGACCTGGTGGATCTCTCTTGACTGTTGCATTTCAAATATTAGTTGATTCAGTTCCAACCGCAAAGCTTTCTCTTGGATCTGTTGCAACAGTTAACAATCTTATTGCATGCACTGTTGAGAGAATCAAGGCTTCACTATCTGGTGAAGTTGCTTGAACTTCAAGACTAATGGAACATGTGGTGAGAATAAGACAATGCCTTTTGTTTTATATTTTACTTAGTATAGATTTAGTTAAAAATCCATATTTTTCCTTAAATTAATATAACTACCATTTAATAAAAAATTAAATTATTATCTTTAGTAATCAATAATACGTAGGCTAACCAAAGAGTTGGGATACAATTGGTAGCGCAGGTTGAGTTTGTGAAAAGAATTTCCGAGTTCGATCCCCCACTAAACACATTCTTAGGGAGGAGTGATGAGCCTTAACTGTGACTAAGCCCCGAACAGGATTATCCTTAATAATTGAGATTTTTTATTTACTTTATCATTTATACTATTTAATTGGTAATTTAGTTCATTCTTTTAGAGTTGTAGTACCCATGATGATGCTGGAAATTTTTGAATGAGATATATTTTTCTCTTGTTTTGATTAAATTAAACTTTTGGGATTTTTATATATTATGTATGTTATAAGGTTATGTTTTCAACATATATCATCTCACTAAATTGTCTTTACACTTATTTTTGCTTCTCAAAAGCTGTTTGCTTCTTATTCTGACTCTTATTTTGATGGTTTCTTTACTCTTATGCAGGAAGAAGAAAGACAAAGAGGTGCATTGCATTTTGGAAAATGAGGTGTTGGGAACTTCGGCTTATATAAAACGGATGGGGAGAAGTCAAGAGCGCACCTTTTGCAAGATTCCTTCTCAGCACACCAACAGGGTACTGAGAGGATTAAGGTTCGGGAATTGACTTCCCTAGATGTAGGAAATGCTAAGAGCTAAAATTAAGACCTTACTTCTCTTCACCTTCTAAGACAAAAACATATCTATATATGTAGTTAGTGTTAGCTTTTTGATGATTAAACTGTAGTTTTGATGTAACCTCTTATGTTTCTTCTTCTATATTAATGTTATTTGTGTTTAAGGTTAAGCACTAGCACTTGCTAGTAAATGGGAATCTTGCACCACTAGTACACAGTGGTTAATTGCTCATTACACCTGTTTTTATCTTTTTTAAGGTTTTGAATTGGATGTTGCTTCCATTTTGCCATTAACTTTAGAAAATATTTTTTGTTTTTATTTCTTATTTCTTAACTTTAATTATAAAAATACATTCCGTTTTGGTGATAAAAACATCACACTATATGTTTTCACTTTATTTTCTATTTTTAAAGTTTTATATAAGAAATAATGAAAATAACTTTGTATTTATTTCTCAGTTGTCGGTATAAAATCTTGAAACATGAAATAAAATAAAAAATAAATTAACATTTTTTATAATTAAAATTAAAAATTAAAAAATATTTTGTGAAAGTAAATGACTATTAGATCACATGATTTATTATTGATTTTGTTTTCATTATTTATGACATATATAAATGTTGAATAGCCTATAGGTCGTAATATGTCACATAAAAAAATGATTCGGAGCATTGATCTATATCGTCACACAGGTAAAAGGGGTATAAGTTCCCTTAAATATATTATGGGCAGGTTATTTACCTCAACATCGAATCGATCAAACTGATCTGTATGCTTCATATATAAGGGTTTGCTCTTAAATGTATAATGTGCCCACTTTTTGACCAGGGACTTCTTCACCCTCAAAGGAAATAAATAAGTACAATTTAGAGCTATTTATCTTGAATCTCTTCACTTTCATTCTATACCAATCAATTATGTAAACAAAGAAAATAAGTTTTTCCTTTTTACGGTATAGATAAATAATGTCAGTGTACAAATAATAGTTTTGTACAATTTGTACATGCCAACCAAGGTTTTCGCATTTCAGATCAAAATCAAATAAACTATTTATTAGGATGGAAATAGGCCAGGTCAGGCTTTGGCAGGTCCGAGTCAGGCCTGACTCTTAATTCTTAAGCCTGAGTCTGGGTCTATTACTTGTTACACGCCTTTCTTAAGGCCTAGCCTGGCCTGGACTGTAAGTCTGGTTTATAACAAAGCCAACAAACAGGTCAACAGGTCTATAAGCCTATGCAGGTTAGCAGACATATAAACAGACTTTTTATATAATTAATTTAATATATTCTAATTTTTTAATTATATTTTTATTTATCTATATAATTAATTTAATATATTATATATTATTATATTAAACAGACCAGCCTGTCAAGCCTAACAGGCTTTTTCATAGGCTTCAAGACCGACCTCTTTAACTAAACAAGCCAGGGCACAGGCACCTGACAGGCCAACTGGCCTATTCTCACCCCAACTCTCTATATTATAAATTTAAGACCTTAAACTACAAGAAAAATAGAATGTACCAGTAATTATTTAACGGGGGTTGTTTCAAACATTCAATAAAACAAAGCGATTTCATTTACCCACATGTGTTTAGTGTGGGTTGTCAACTTGATAAGTGAAAAAATATATGATAATTGACTATATAATTTCTGCACTTATCAAGGGTAAAATAGTAAATTTATGCCCCAAATTTCCTCTTTTTAGTAATAAATGCATATTTTGTAATTATTTGATTTGAATTTGAATATGATGCTATTTTGATAGAAAATCTGTTGATTTTGCAAATAAAAGGGCAAGTTTTAAATGGAGAAACAAGATAGCATTTATTTGAAGAGAGAATCTGCAGATGAGAGTTTAAATGACAGAAAATCAAGATAAAATCATTAGCCATTTAAACAAGGATTCTGAGGATAATTTTCTAAATTCAAATTTAAGATCAAATCAGCACAAGATCAAGCTAAAAAGAGGAAAATAAGGAAAGCAAAGAAAACAAGTATAAGATCAGGAAGAGATCAAGTTGAAAAAGAGGAAATCAAGGAAGTTGGATCGTGTATCACGCTCCACCTGAGCTGAGCGTAGGTGGAGTGCAGCAATTAAAATACATTTTAGATCCTGCGCTTCAAACGCGTTGAGCGCAGGTTGAAGCGTAGGAATACGGGATCAGTTTTTCAAAGGATTTCAAAACAGATTCCTTCCAGATTTCAGATGGCTTTCCAACTTCTATAAATAGAACCTTTTGCAAAGATCAAAGGAGCTTTTGGAGAGACGGCAGAGCAGAAGCTAGGGCTGGAGAAAAGTGTGACAGTTTCTCCGTTGGTGTGTAATGGCTACCATGCGTAGCTAAACTCTCCAATAGGATTGAACGTAGTTGATTCAATCCCCGATTGTATGTGAATTCTCTTTAATATCTATGAATCCCTATTTTTATGATATCGGTATTTTTATTCTGTGCTTAATGCTTACCTTTCGCCTGTGTGCCGGAGTTATAGGTTGGTTTTATGGGGCGCATTGGAAAATGGTTTTATAAAATCAATAGCGAGTTTGGGGGAGCCTAGGAATAGGAAACTTGAACTCTGATTGGTAAAAATACTCATAGTAGTCCCTATAGGAATATAGGGCGAATTGATAGTGTTAACAAACCGAAAGTAGATCTTTAAAGCCGGGGTAATTTGTCGCCTGGGAGAACCCGCAAGAATTATTTCTGAGTATTTCGCGATCCGGGGAACCTACGCGGAATAACATAGTTTGGCCAAGGTATCATAATAATATATTCATAAATATTATTGGGGTTCACATATAAAAGGGGTGCGATGAAACGAAGTTCAATCCTAGTCCAAGTAACTGTTTCTACCTATCTCACTTTAAGTTCAATTTTATTTACTTTTGCAATTCTCAACAATCTACAACCGTATTTCTCCTTGATAGCCGTGACCACTAATTTTTATAAATTGAACCGTTCTCTGTGGATACGATACTCTTACTTACTATTATACTGCTGGGATTTTGGTACGCTTGCCAGATTCTCAACAAGTATTTTTGGCGCCGTTGCCGGGGAACGATGTATCAATTTTTAAAGACTTGGGAGGTCTATACTATTAAGTTGTATATGTTCTATCTTAGGAATTTTTATTTTTTTTAGGATTTTTATTTTTAGGAATTTTAGGAAAATTTTCTTTTTATTATAATTCTCTTCCACACTTACCCTTTTTCGAGTTTTCTTGATTTATGCTCTTGCGAGGTCAGGTGTCTCCAAATCAGTTGCAATTTGATCCAGAAATAGAGAGGAAATCTAGAAGGAACATGAGTAGAAACAAGAGAAGGAGACGAAGGAGAAGTCAAGAAGAAAACAAAAAAATGGCTGAAGAAAATACAAGAAGAAGAGTCTTAAGAGACTATGTCATGAACCAAGGACCTCGACACTACTCAAGCATTGTTTTACCAGTTACAGTGAAGTCCTTGGAGATGAAGGCCGCACATTTAAATCTCATCAGTGCCCATCAATTTGCAGGATTGGATCATGAAGATCCACATACTCATCTATCTACTTTCTATGAATTGATTGGAACTATGGGTTTTGAAGAAGGTGATTTGGAATCTGTCTACTTACGATTGTTTCCTTTTTCTCTAATAGGTAAAGCGAAGGAGTGACTGAAATTGCATCCTAATCAGAGTCTGAACAATTGGGGCGTGGTAGAAGATAAATTTCTAAAGAGATTCTTTCCACCATCCCGATATATTCAAGCCAAGTCAGACATCTCCACATTCAGGCAAGGAGCATATGAACCATTATGTGATGTCTGGGAGAGATTCAAGTCCTTGCTGCGAAAGTTCCCAAACCATGGTTTTGACGAAATTGCCCAATTAAACATTTTCTGCAATGGACTCAAACCCGATTCAAAGTCATTCATAGATGCCGCAGTAGGAGGGACAATTTTGGCAGTGGATGCAGAGCGTGCTATCACCATCATTGATAATTTTGCACAGAATGGCCAGCAAGCTCAATATGGGAGACAACCAGTCCAAGTTTAGAAGAAGGGAGTGCTAGAATTAAATAGCAATGATGCACTTCTAGCAGAACAAAAGCTTCTCAAGTGACAACTAGAGGCACTCACCAAGCAATTGGAAGCACTTCCTCAACAACTGAAAGCAGTACAGTCTCAACCCAGCCAAGCCCAACCGATGATTTGTGACTTTTGAGGAGGCGACCATCCCAATGGTAATTGCTCTTCTCAAGACATTCAAGCAGAATAGGTCATCTACATGGGAAATCAAGGAAGGCAAGGTAATTTCTCCAACAATAATCAGTATTCACAAGGATGAAGAAATAACCAAAACAACAACTCTGGCTGGAGACGAGATGGAGGAAACAGACAAATGTCATATCAGCAGCAGCAACAAAGTTACCCTTCAACAAATGACAGACTCTCAAAACTGGAAGAGAAGATTGATGTTTTCATACAGAATTTTGATGGCTTTAAGAAGAATATAGAAGCATCAATCAAATCCTTGGAAAATCAAGTTGGACAGTTAGCAAATGAGATGACAGAACATAAAAAGGGCCACTTCACAGCAAACACTCAGACCAATCCAAAGGAGCATTGTAATGCAGTTACTGCTGATGGTAACGCAACAGAAGAGAGTGACTTAGAGGACAACATCATATTTGAAGAAAAAGTGCTCACAGAAGAGTTTGTTCAAAGGAGTGCTCAAGAAGAGGAGAAGCCTGAAGCAGCTATGAAAGAAGCAGAAGAATCAGAAAAGGCCAACAACACAGGTAAGTCACTTGACCCAGGTAAGTTTACTGTACCAGTTTCTATTGGTAATCAACCAGTTACAAAAACTTTATTAGATCTTGGAGCGAGCATCAATTTGATGTCGCTATCATTCTTTAACAAACTGGGAATTTTGAAGGTCAAGCCTGCCAAAGTGAAGTTACAGCTTGCAAATAAAACCACTCAACACCCATATGGGATAATTGAAGACTTACCAATATGAGTGGATAAGTTTGTGTATGCTGCTGACTTCTACATTGCTGAGATGGAAGATGAGGATACTGATGTCCCCATAATTCTGGGAAGACCGTTTATGAAAGTTGCCAAGGCGATAATGGATGTTGATCGGGGAAAATATCAAATCAGCTCTAAAGATGAAAGCATTGTTTTTAATTTAGACAGAGGAATTCCCCAAATAATTGAAACACCAGAAAAGCTGAAGATAGATCCTACTGATGGGATCTACATAACTCATTTTGAACCAAAGCTGCAAAAGGTAAGAAAGAAAGAAGCATTAAACTTAAAAGTACCTGAAAACAAGAAGAAAAAGGTTCCCAACATTTTGAGGGAACCAACAAGAAGGAAGAAGCGGCAAAAGGAGTCTATCATGGAGTTCAAGTTCAAAAAGAGAAAAAGATCAACATAAGATGAGGAAGAAGATCATGAAGACAGTGATGAAAGTGATGACAACACCAGGAACTGGCTTGGAGGATGGGCAATAAAAGGAAGAACAGGAGCTGAGTCAACCATCATCCTCCAATTGAGGCCACCATGAGTGGAACAGGCGTCGAGCTAGAAGATGTTAAACAAGCTCTTCCTGGAACAGGCGTCGAACTAAAAGACGTTAAACAACCTTGCATCACCGCAGAACGGCTCGACCTGTGTCGCATGTAACATCCCCAATTTTTCCGTCTAACCTAAACGATAGAAATTAGGAATAGTAATTAGGAATGGTAATTGGGGAACATTTTATGAAAAAATTACCTTCAATTAGATAAATGGAGGATTATAATAAGAAACGGGATAAACTAATGAAAAACATGAACTAGACAAAGAATCAGAAGCCTGGACCTAGGCCCGGGGGAAGAGTAGAGCCGTCCCAGAGATGTACGTATTGGAATAAAACAAAATAGGATTATTAACGATGAATAGTGTCAATGGTACCTCGATAGTATCTAATAGTAGAAAATAGTACTCAATAGTACCCAATGGTGTCAAATAGTAGCAAATAATGCTTAATAGTACCCGATAGTGTCAAATAGTGTTGACTAGGAATGAAATATCATGAGTGGATTAGTTAGTGATGGCATGGTGATGATGACTATCGGTCACATCAGTCAGAATCCCGCGGTTTTGCGGCCCCATAACCGAATAAAATAATATTATCGGGGCTGGAGGCGGGTCCAAAAATAATAAAATAATGCAGAAACGTATGAATAGTGAAGGATCTCGAGATTAAACAACGATTTCTATTCCATAAGAGGCAAGTAGGCGCCCCAGTGTAGGAGTGCCCAAGAAACTGATACTAAAATTTTTATCGGTATCATTAGTGCACAGAAAAATTAGGAAAAATTACTACAACAATATTTTGTGGATTAGGAACTATTATTATTAAGGAATATTAATTTTAAGGTGTAGAATCTTAGGCAATATGATCAAGCCTCCTACTATGCCAAAAAAGACATGTAATAATGTTTCTAAGCACTACATATGACCTCATGGAAATGCTATCTATCTCCGTGCTATCTAAGTTGGGTAACTAAATATAGCGGTTCAGAAGCGTTATCTATGAAGTACTTAGATAGGGTTTCAATATAAAAATGCTATACGGGTTTTTACTTTTAGATAGCGTTTTTTTGTTGGTATAGCTCTGGATTAACTATGGACTAACTACGAATTCCCTAGCTATTTAGTAGCTAATTCAAAGTTGTTCAACTAAAATTCTAATTAAGACATCTGCAATAGGAATAATCAAATTCTTAGGTACCCATATTTTCTTGGGTCCTCTTTTGTTAGTCTTGGGTTTTGACTTCCTTTTGTGTTTGCCTTGTGACACATGGTGTCCAGGATTTCCATAGTGGGAGTACCCATTACCTTTTCTCAAACCCTATTTGCTTATAAAAAGAGGTTTAGAATTAGATAAATATGATGATGGGTCTTCAGAGAAGCCTAAGCCACATTTGTCAATGAAGCTCTTTTGAGTTCCTAATAATATGTTGAGATTATTAGTTCCTTCTACAAATCTGGCTAAGTCTCTGGTAAGTTCCTCAATCTTTCTTTAGAGTTTTTTATTCTCCTTGGAAAGATCTTTGGAATTTCCAGTATCTTTCATCAAGAGTTTTTCTTTGAGTAACAAATTTTCTTTCTCTAAAATTTCATTTTTATCACATACATCAGTGTATGCCTTAGAAAGATCCTTGTACTCATTAAAAAGTTCCCTTGAGCTCTCAACTAAATCATCATATTGATCTTAGAGAGTTTGAGAAATTACCTCTGATTCTGAACTATCTAAAGATGGGAGACTTGCCATCAAGCAAAGATTTGCTTCCTCTGAAGTGTCCTTATCCTCCTATGAAGTGGAATCATCAAGGTCTTCCCATGTAGCCATCAATCCCTTCTTTTTCTTAAAGAACTTATTCTTTTTGAATGAAGGTTTCTTTAGCTTGGGACAGCTAGCCTTCATCTGCCATGGCTGCTTACATTCAAAATAAATGATTTTGTAATTTGATAAAGTATCTTTGCCTAACTTACTTGTCTTTGATCCAGAGGATGAATGCTTTTTGAATTTTCCTTTCTTCTGCAACATTCTTTTGATCTTCCTGCTGAGAAGAGCTAAATCATCATCATCCTCTGAACTGACTTCAGAACCTTCACTACCTTCTGAAGTCTCTTCAGCTTGCATGGCTTTGTGTGACCCATGCCTTGGCTGCTTGGATCTGGAGTTCAAAGCTAATGACTTTTTCTTGGGTGCATCCTCACCAAATTCTAACTAATGAACTTTAAGAGAACCTAACAGTTCTTCTATTATCAAAGAGTTGAGGTCTTTAGCATCTTGAATGGTTGTAACTTTAGGTCTCCAAGCCTTTGGTAGAATCCTTAGAATCTTGCAATTATTATCATCAGAATCATAAGTTCTGCCTAAAGACTTAAGTCCATTTGTTATTGTCTGAAACCTACCAAACATTTGGTCAATGGTTTCAGATTCTTACATCTTGAACATCTCATATTGATGAACTAGCATGCTAATATTTGATTGTTTGACATTATCAGTCCCTTCATGGGCTGCTGCCAATGTATCCCAGATTTCCTTGGCGGAGGAGCATCCATGCACCTTCTTTTACCTAGGTTTATTTAAGGAACAAACTAAGTAGTGTTTTGCTTTAGCATTTAGTTGAACACGAGCATTTTGCTCACCAATCCAATCTGCCTTAGGTATGGGTACACCACCATGCATGGGAATATAATCACCACCAGTGACTATATCCCACAGATCGATGTTGCTGCTCTCAATGAACAGTTTCATACGATCTCTCCAGTAATGGTAATCAACACCATTGGATGCTGGAGGCCTTGTCACAGATGCACCTTCGGTGATATAGTGTGAGTTGCTTGTAGAAGTTTCCATTCTGGATCCTTTTGTTAGCGCAAAAACCCTATAAGATTTGGTTTTAATGACAACAAACCTTTTGATCAAACTTAATGTTTTCTGTTGTTGAAGTTACTGATGTTTTGTATGTGAGATCTTAAGAAAGACAGGATTCTCATGAAGAACTCAGAAAGATCAACCACTACCAAGCTCAGACTGAGATTGAGAGGCAACCTCAGATTGAGACTGGTAGTAATCCTCAGATTAAAAAATGAAGAAAAAGGTCAGCCTGAGTTTGATCAATCAATGCAAGTCTTTCCTGAGATTCAGAAAGATCAGAATCCTATGTTAAGAAGCATCAGACTTTAGAATCATTTATGGAGTATGGGCAAAGCTTAAAATATTCTATATGCTGAAGGTAATTTCAGAAGAAGGCCTCAAGACATATCCTTTATCAGAATATCTTCAGAAGCTTAGAATAGAAGATAGCCTAAGTTGAGAGAGGTGCACATCATAATGAAGTCTTAGCTACAGTCAGAAAGGATCTCTACTAGAGACACCAAACATCCAGCTAAGTCAAGCTGAGCTCAATAATGAACCAATATTTGAGACTCAAGATAAGCAGAAATATAAAAGATAAATATATGAGATGTCTTGTTTCTACTAACTGTGTGCTCAAGTGTTTGCAAATTTTAGCATCTCATATTGCAGGATAATTTTCTCTCATGTTAAGACAAGCTGAGATGCTAAAGAGACTCATGTATAAACTTAAAAGGAAGGATCAAAAGTCAGATGCAAGATCTGTCAAGAGATGATACTCTAACTTAGCTTCAGAATCAAGAGATAAGATCAGAATAGAAGATGCTAGACAAAGAATAGATTCAAAGTCAGCTTGAGACAAGCTCAACTGTAAAGTCAATTTGAGACAGGCCCAAATTCATTATAAGATCATACTCAGTCCAAGCATGACAAAGAAGCACTTTGAAATATGAAGCTAAGCAAAGATGAGATCTAAACTCAAGTTGAGACGATCTCAAGATCAGATGCGGTCTCAAGATCAGATGCAGTCTCAAGATCAGACACAGTCTCAAGTTCAGACGCAAAGATCAGATGCAGACATGAGACGCAAACTTGAGACGTAGATATGAGACTCAGACTTGAGACGCAGAAATGAGATGCAAACATCAGAATCAGAAGCATACTCAAGAGATTTAGTCTCATCAGAGACCAGCAGCAAAAGCTAGTCAACACAAGTACACTGTCACAGTAGAGACTACACCAGAAAAGTACTGAGCTCATGACAGAAAAGTGAAAGACAACCTCTCTCTCTTCTAACGGCTAGTATAACGGCTAGTTTTATGAAGACTATAGAAGGAAGTCTCATTATGATGAGACGTGTGAGAGACACAAGTGAGACTCAGCAGAGATGCTGCTGCACAACCAGAAAAATCCAAGTCTCAAGTGAATCTCAACCTACCTACCTATGCTATCTTAGCTAATATCTTGTAGTAGGTTTAGCTCTTGTTTTGTACTATTTTATATACACTCTTTGAGTGATTTAGAGAGCTACCATCTAGCTGAGCTCACGGTTTATCCATACTTTGTATGTAGTCTAAGCTAGATCAATCACATCTCATCTCATATCACCAAGTCTCAACTAAGTCAGGAGGTGCCTGAGCTTAGTGTGAGCGTTTGTAAAGCCTGGAGAGGCACTGTTACAAGAATACTCACTGAGTTGCCTGGAGAGGCAGTTGAAAACAAAGAATACTGCATACGTTGCCTGGAGAGGCAGCTGAAAACAAAGAATACTGCATGAATTTCCTGAAGAGGCAGTTGAGAACAAAGAATACTTGTGGCTCAACCAAGGTTGGAGTGCCTATGCTTGGTGTGAGTGACGTCCTGAAGAGGCTGTAAGAATACTTGTAATTGACAGGTTGTCAATAGTAGAAATCTCACGAGTTGTGAGGACTGGACGTAGCCCAAGGTTTTGGGTGGACCAGTATAAATCTCAGTGTGCATCTCTTCTCCATATCTCTCTATTTATATTGTGCATCTCATGTTTCAAATCTGTTTGTTAAAATAAACTAAGTCTATTCAGAGAAAACCAAGTTGTAATAACTGAGATCTCGTCTCACATCTCATCTTGCATCTCGTCTTACATCTCAAGCCCATCTCATCTCAGATCCCATCTCAACTTGAGATCAATCAATAGTCTCACTCATTCTCTTTTAAGGTCTTAACATTTGATGAGCTAATTATGAAGATGGCTGAATGTCTCTAGAAGGGGGGTTGAATAGAGACTTCTTGAATTTGTTCCTGAAATTTCAGAACTAAAGTTGAAGAATGAGATGTGATCTCAAGTCTGTTGACTTGGAATCTCTTGTTAGGACAGGATACAAGTTAATTAACTTTTAGTGAGTCTGTCTATGTTCAAGTTAGTTTAAAGTCTCAACTGAGACATTGTTTTAATTCTTAGAGATGTTGCTTTGTTATTTTGTTGATTTAAGACTAGCACAATAAAGATGAGAGAAGAGATAAGGGGCATAGTCTTATCCTGGTTCACCCACACCTTGGGCTACGTACAGTCCTCACAACACATGAGATTTCCACTATTGACAAACCCGTCAATACAAGTATTCTTACAGCCTCTTCAAGACGTCTCTCACACCAAGCCTAGGCACTCCCTATCTTGGCTGAGCCACAAGTATTCTTACAGCCTCTTCAGGACGCAAACAACTCACTCTAAGACTAGGTACACTCCTATTTTAGATGAGACAAGGTTACAGAGTACGTTGAGATAAGACTAGCTTACAGGCAAACAAAGTACAGATGAAAGATGTAGTAAGCTAGATAAGCTCTCTTCTAAAATACAATGACAGTGTGAGGCTCTGAGAAGAGAGATGAGTAGAGACAAATGTATATCTCAAGTTGAGATGAGTCTGTATATAACAGTCAGTTGAGATGTGCACTTGAGATGATAGTTGAGATGTGATAAGATGCTTAGTGATTGTGCAGTAGTGCAGGCAGTCTCTCTCACAGTCCTCAGTTTGATGAAGTCTCTTTATATTTCGGATAGAAACTAGTCGTTATGTGACCGTTTCTAGCTGTTGAGACACATGGCTGACATACAGGCTTTTTTTGTTGAGACTCAGTGGCTTTTCAGGGACGTTGGTATTGTGTCAGTGTACTTGGTTGACCCTGTGCTGACTTTACTTGCTGTCTTCTCTTACTGAGCTTGCAGTCTTTCTTCCGTCCAGAGTCTATCTTTACCTCTTTGTGTCTGTGACAAGATCTCATTCAACTGCTTCTGTCCTTGAGACGACGTCTCAAGCTGTTCTTGCATCTCAAGCTGAACTAACATATGTTCATGGCTTGCATCTCAAGCTATGCTTGAGTCTTTTCCTTTTTTCTTGCTTCTGCTTGTTTTGACTGAGATCTTTTCTGTCTACAAGATTACATCTGAACATAAGCTTGCATCTCAAGCTATACTTGCATCCACTCATGACTTGCACCTTAAGCTGTTCAAGTGTCTTTTTGCTGGCTTGGTGATGAGTCTAGTCTTTCTTCTCCTTAATTCTGGATCAAGACACGTGCTTTATATGCAACTTATTTCTTGGGCTCGCAGCTGATCCTTTAGATTGAAAAAAACCAAGCTGTTGCAGGATTTCTTGAACCATGACAACTTGCAGTTTTGTTCTTTGTGTTTCTTTATCCATGACTTTGCTTGTTGATAAGTGAAAATTATATGATAAATTAGAGCACTTTTTAGTTCACTTATCAAGGATAAAATGGTATTTTTGCCCCAATTTAATCCCTTTTTATTTAATATCAGATAAATTGTATTTATTAATCTTGGATTTGAATTTGATGCTATTTTGATAGAAATATTGTTGATTTTTGCAGGATATTGCAAAGATTTGATTTGAAGGAAAGATAGCATTAAATGAGGGAGATATCTGCAAGATTTGAGTTTGATTGAAGACATTTAATAAAGATTTGAAGAAGATTTAAGGCAATCAATGAGGAGATCACAGCCCATCAAACAAGGATTCTTCAGACAACCTTCCCAATTAAATCCAAGATGCTCAATAAATGCAAGTTTTCATCAAGAAAAGGGAAACAAGGAAAGACAAATCAACAAAACCAGTCTCGGGGAGAGATCAAGTTAAAAAGAGAATGTTTGAAGCTGTAGGACGCATTCTGCGCTTCAACCTGCGCTGTAGCGCAGGGTGAAGCGCAGCTCTCTGGAATCTGCACTGCAGCCTGCGCTGTAGCGCAACTTGAAGCGCAGGTCATGCAGATTTGTTCCATGTTGCCATTTTTAGATAGATTTCTCCCCAATTTCCTTTGTCTTTCCTTAGCCTATAAATAGGACCTCATTGCACCAGATCAAGTGTGCACGATTATTGTAATTCAGTCTTATATCAGTGATAATGCACCAAAGCTAATTTTAGAGTAGGAGAGGAGGAGCGCTTCACAAGGAGTGAAGATGGTGACAACATCTTCGGTGGTTTGTATGGCTACCCTGTGTAGTTAACTCTCCATTAGGATTGAATGTAATTGATTCTATCCCCAAGTGTATGTATACTCTATTTTATTATTTCTGAGTTCTCTGTCTATAATATTGGTAATCTTATTCTGTGCTTAATTCCTAACTTCCGCGCTTGCGCCGGAGTTATAGGCTAGTTTCGACTAGGATTGAGGATGGGGGAGCGGATTCTGAAGAAACCCAAACTCTGATTGAATAAGAGGACTCGATACTCTGTGACCGACACATGAGCATTACTAATGAGAGATGGGTAGTGACAGTACTCTAGCGAAAGACGTTTACAGGATTGGGCCTTAGTATCGATAGCAAAGGATTAGTTGATTGTCAATCCAGGACCGACACATGGATGTATCCTAATGAGTGATGGGTAGTGTGAGTACTCTAGTGAAGGTGCGTCTACAGGATTAGGCCTCGTTTATCAATTAGTTCTTTTACAAACGGAATAAAGAAAACAAAATAAGTCGAGGGTAAGTCTGTCGCTTGGGAGAGCCCGCATAGATTATCTTTGAGTGTGTGAGGCCGCTGGTAACTCGGGGTCTTAGCAATATAGTTTGTCTACAGTATTGTAGAGTATACCTAAAATAATAGATATATTTTACATACACAAAGGGTGTGATGATATGAAGTTCAATCCTAATCCAAGTAAAGTGTCTCTAACTCTTCCTTTCTAATTCAATTGATTATTTATTTGCTCTTTACAATTTTCGCAACAATATTCTCAAAATCATTGTTTCCCTTGATAAATAGATCACGAGTTTATGTGAATTGACCGTTCCCTGTGGATACAATATCTTTCTTACTATTATACTACTGGATTTTTGGTTCGCTTACCAGAAACCCATCAAGTATTTTTGGCGCCGTTGCCGGGGAGCGGTTTCCAATTCGTGTAAACCTTGGAGGTCTAATTATCAAGGATATCTATCTTAGGATTTCTTTTATTTATTATTCTTATTATTTTAGGAAATTTTTATTTTGGAAATTTATACTTTATTTTTATTTTTATTTTTAATTATTTTAATTATTTTCTTTTTATAGAAAAAAATTAATTAATTATTAAAAAAATAAATAAAAAAAAAATTATTATTTTGTTCCTCTTTCTTGAGCTAACATTTGTTTGAGCTTCTTGAATAGTGTTCTTGTGAAAGACAGGTGTCTCAAAATCATTTGAGAGAAGGGACCAAATAGAGAGAGAAAAAGGGCAAGGGAGACAAATTCAAGACTCTCCATATTTTAGGAAATTTTTATTATTTTTAGGAAATTTATAGTTTTTTTATTTTTATTATTTTTTCTTCCACACTTACCTTTTTCAAAGTTTCTTGTTTATGCTTTTCAGAGTCCAGGTGTCCCCCAATCAATTACAACTTGATCCAGAAACAGAAAGGACATCAAGGAAGAACAGAAGTAGAAACAAGAGAAAGAGACAAGGGAAAAGTCGAGAAGAGAACAAAAATATGTTATTTTTAATTATTTTATTTTAATTATTTTCTTTTTTAAAAAAATATTTATTTTATTAAAAATTTATTTTTTTTTGTTATTTTGTTTTTCTCTTTGTTTGAGCATCTTGATTATTTCTCTTAGGAAAACAGGTAACAGAAAAGGGGACAGAGCTCAAGGAGACAATTTCAACACTCTCTGTTCAACCACCCCAAGTGAAGTAAATGCTAAATGACTTATGAATGACAAAATCAACCAAGGAGAACCCTTGGGGATTATGTCAGACAGCAAGCACCAGAGTATTTCTCCCATACACCGATTCAAGGTAACTTCTCTAATTACAACAATTATTCTAACAAATTTTCATAGGATTGGAGAAGTTACTAGAATCAGAATTTTGGATGGCACCAAGATGATGTTTCACTCCGCATGCAACCTTCTTTTCAACAGCAGCAAAGTTACTCAAAATATGATGAGTTTTTGGAAGAACTCGATCGATACAATATACAATTTCAGAAGGAGAGAGAAGAAGCAAGAAGAAAAAATGATGCTTTGATAGCGCAGCTAGCAGAACAAAGGGAGTTAAGACTTCAAAAGGAAAGAGAAGAAACAAGGCGAAACACTGACGCTTTGTTAAAGCAGATGGCGGAACAAAGGGAGTTAAGACTTCAGAAGGACAAAGAAGAAGCAAGAAGAAACACTAGCACCTTGCTGGAGCAATCAACAAAAACAGAAGTCAACCAACGGTCAAAACAAATATCAACAAGTCATTCAGATAGTGACGATTTTATTGAAGACAAGTGGGAGGAATTTATACAATTTAAGTTGTATTGTGAAAGAGAAGGACTAACCGTTGACCTCGCACTAAATGAGATAGAACATATGATCAAGCAGTTTTCTACAAATGCACTACCCAACCCTGAAGAACAGTGTGACGACATTGTTCAACTGATAGGGGAGGAAACCAATGACAATCCTACTGATGAAGAAGATGAAATTAAAGATGCACAAGAAAGAGTATCAGAAGAAGTTGATGAAGAAAAGGAAGAAGAAGAAGGTGCAACAGAAGAAGAAGAAGAAGAAGAAGAAGAAGAAGAAAGAGAGGATGAAACAGAAAAGATGGTGCTTGAAGAAGAGATTGACTGTGAAAGGGAGAAAGAGAACAACACATATGAGGGTGTACATGAAAAAGATCAAGAAAATGAAGAAAAGAGTGAACAGGGAGATGGAGAATCAAAGCCCGAGGAAGGAAGGGAAGTGGTACCAAGACCAAAGACCTTGCCTTATCCAACCAGTCCTCCAGAGGAAAATCAAGAAAGGCATGGTACAAGTGATAAACCTTCCAGACCTCACAAAAGAAAAGCCTGCGATCACACTGACTAGAACAAGGCAAAGAGAAGAAAAGTCAAGCTAGAATCAAATTCAGAGCCTAGAGCCAGATTGAAGATCAAGTGGTCAGGTGTGTTCCATATCAAAGACCCCTGCGAAGCAAAGAAATTGAGAGCAATCAACTGCGAATCATCTAAGCTTTAGGAAAAGAAGACTCATGCACATGAGAGCAAGATAATAAAGAAAAGAAGAGTCAAGCCAAGGAAGTCAAAAGCATGGTCTAACTCCAGGAAGAAGCCCAAATGGTCAAAGTCATATCACACTACAGGTTGCTCCAAGGCAAGATTATGGGGAGGTTTATGGGCCAAAGAAAGGAAGGGTGCAACACACAAGCTCACCAAAATATTTCAGTTTCAGCCACCTTGAGAGAACAGGCGTCGAGCTATCAGACGTTAAACAAGAGCTTTCTGGGAGGCAACCCAGAGATTTTTAAAGTTTTAATTAATTTCAGTTTTGTTTTGTTTTCTTGTTTGTTAATTAGGATTTTTCTATTCAGGAAATTTTCAAAATTGATTGGAATAAGTTTGTGGATTTTTAAATAATAGGAAGTAGCAGAAAACGTGAGTGAAAATTGCAAAATTACATTCCGTTTTCTGCGCTTTAACCTGCGCTGTAGCGCAGGTAAAGCGCAGAAATACAATTTTAGTCACTGACTTCTGTGCTTCACATGCGCTGTAGCGCAGGGTGAAGCGCAGCAGTACGAATTTTTTCAAAAAAATCTTCTATTTTTTCATGTACTGTTTCTCTACTTCCTAAGCTTTTCTTTTCACTTTTTCCACTCACTCCATCAATTTTGAAACTTTCAAATTTGAATTTTACCAATTGAAATCTTCATTTACTCTATGATTTGAATTTTAGGATAGCAACTTTAGGATTATGAATGTGTATAATGTTGATAATTGCTATCTTGAATATGATTATGACTATGCGGAACATGAAGAACAATTTGCTTGATTGAAATGTCCTTTGTTTTGTGAGTTATTGAATTTGAAAGTGTTATGCTTTGTTTCTTTCAAAAATCTTGAACTTTCACTTTCCATGGATTTATTGAATGCTTGCAAAATAAATGAGTATGATTTGTTTTTAGGAAGTCACTACCAAGTCCACTGAACTTTTGTTGTGAAAATATTAATTCTTTGAATTATGCATGTAAATTGGTAGGCTTCCACGTTCTTCATAAATTGCACAGACTGTTGCAAAGTATAAAGACCAGTTGACCTCAAACCAATCAGGAGTACTAGACCTATACTGAAGCATGCTGCTTGAAGAGTTCCGGATATTCTTGCAGTGGCCTGGGGACAGGCCTATTCATCCAGGGGGAGGTGGAGCAGCAGTAGGACAAGGACTTACAGGATACAGAGGATGAAGATTGATACTGGTGTTTTCTCTCTTTTAGTTTTTCTTTTATTTTCTATTACTTTCTAGAATTTTTTCTAGTTAATTTGGATTTTTGTTTTGTATTTCAATTTTTTAAAAATTTTCAGAATTTTTAAAATTTTTAGGACCTTAGGAATTAGGATTTAAGGTAACTTTTTCAAAATTCTCTGTAATTAAGTAGTTTAACTAACCAGACTAGGAAAGATGATAGGGTTTTGTGATTAACTCCATAATCAGTTAGAATTAGGATACTTCTCAGGAGAACCTATCAGGATAGTTAATTAAAACCAGTAAGTGCTTTATCAAGGAATTTTAGCCAATAACCGGTGAGCCGTGAGCCCAAACACTGAAATCGAAAGCTTTCCACCCCTGCTTGTCAACTGTTATTGCTTGAGTTTCTGAATTTTGTCTTGCTAGTAGAAGGTATGGAAGTGACAAAGGCATATTTTGTGATTATAATATTTTGCTCAGTGCCAAATAGCCAACCTTGATTACATTATTCCAATTTTTTTATTGCCCATTTGAACCTTAATATTTCCTTTGATGCACCCCAGTCATGATTAATGATCATACCATGTCCCTTCACACTTGGGATAGAGAGCAAGGTACAACACAACAAATGGGACAAAAGGTTGGTGAATAAAAAGATTAAGAAAATTCAAAGAGCAGGGGGATTATTTCTTCAAACAATGAGGCCAAGCTGAAAAAGGATGACCATTCAAGAATGACCAGGTGAATTGAGAGAAGTCCCAAGCACAATCACAAGATGCTCTCTATTCAAAGTGTTCTTTGAATATCCAGAAAAACCATGAATTCTTGATAGCCCAACCTCATTACAACCAAAGAAAAGACCTTTTGATCCTTATTAACTATTTGCAGGTTCAGATGTTGGAAACGACTATCAATTCTAGTTGTTCAACGGTGGTGAAAAAGATTGAGGGAAATACTTACCCGCGAGAATGAGAGATTTCCTTGGTTTATCACTTACTGCTTTAGTTGCTATTTTTGAGAAGTTTGACTGATGTTTGTGTTCTATTCTGATTGAGGATTGATAACATCTCTTAATCCTGATTTTTTCTTATGTTTGGAAAGTGACCGCTGCTTAACAAGGAGATGATGAAAAGTTCCTTGAATTTGTTTTTGATTTTAGTTATTCAGGGGATAGAATTGATTTTTTGATTGCAAAGAGGTCTCTTGCTTGAGGACAAGCAGAATTCAAGGTGGGGGGTATTTTGATAAATGAAAATTATATGATAAATTATAGCACTTTTTAGTTCACTTATCAAGAATAAAATGGTATTTTTGCGCCAGTTTAATCCCTTTTTATTTAATATCAGATAAATTGTATTTATTAATCTTGGATTTGAATTTGATACTATTTTGATAGAAATATTGTTGATTTTTGCAGGATATTGCAAAGATTTGATTTGAAGGAAAGATAACATTAAATGAGGGAGATATCTGCAAAATTTGAGTTTGATTGAAGACATTTAATAAAGATTTGAAGAAGATTTGAGGCAATCAATGAGGAGATCACTACCAATCAAACAAGGATTCTGTAGACAACCTTCCCAATTAATCCAAGATGCTCAATAAATGCAAGATTTCATCAAGAAAAGGGAAACAAGGAAAGACAAATCAACCAAAACCAGGCTCGAGGAGAGATCAAGTTAAAAAGAGAAAGTTTGAAGCTGCAGGACGCATTCTGCGCTTCAACCTGCGCTGTAGTGCAGGGTGAAGCACAACTCTCTGGAATGCAGCCTGTGCTGTAGCGCAGCTTGAAGCGCAGGTCACGCAGATTTGTTCCCTGTTGCCATTTTTAGATAGATTTCTCCCCAATTTCCTTTGTCTTTCCTTAGCCTATAAATAGGACCTCATTGCACCAGATCAGGTGTGCACGATTATTGTAATTCAGTCCTATTTCAGTGATAATGCACCAAAGCTAATTTTAGAGTAGGAGAAGAGGAGCGCTTCACAGGGATTGAAGATGGTGACAGCATCTTCGATGGTTTATATGGCTACCCTGTGTAGTTAACTCTCCATTAGGATTGAATGTAATTGATTCTATCCCCAAGTGTATGTAAACTCTATTTTATTATTTCTGAGCTCTCTGTCTATAATATTGGTAATCTTATTATGTGCTTAATTCCTAACTTCCGCGCTTGCGCCAGAGTTATAGGCTAGTTTCGACGAGGATTGAGGATGGGGGGAGCGGATTCTGAAGAAACCCAAACTCTGATTGAATAAGAGGACTCGATACTCTGTGACCGACACATGAGCGTTACTAATGAGTGATGGGTAGTGACAGTACTCTAGCGAAGGGTGTTTACAGGATTAGGCCTTAGTATCGATAGCAAAAGATTAGTTGATTGTCAATCCAGGACCGACACATGGATGTATTCTGATGAGTGATGGGTAGTGTGAGTACTCTAGTGAAGGTACGTCTACAGGATTAGGCCTCGTTTATCAATTAGTTCTTTTACAAACGGAATAAAGAAAACAAAAATAAGCCGAGGGTAAGTCTGTCGCTTGGGAGAGCCCGCATGGATTATCTTTGAGTGTGTGAGGCCGCTGGTAACTCGGGGGTCTTAGCAATATAGTTTGTCTACAGTATTATAGAGTAAACCTAAAATAATAGATAGTTTTTACATACACAAAGGGTGTGATGATATGAAGTTCAATCCTAATCCAAGTAAAGTGTCTCTAACTCTTCCTTTCTAATTCAATTGATTATTTATTTGCTCTTTACAATTTACGCAACAATATTCTCAAAATCATTGTTTCCCTTGATAAATAGATCACGAGTTTACGTGAATTGACCGTTCCCTGTGGATACGATATCTTTCTTACTATTATACTACTGGATTTTTGGTTCGCTTGCCAGAAACCCATCACTTGTCTTATGGTCGAGAGATCCTTTTTGACTCATGTGTCCAAATTAGATTTTCTCCAGTAAACAAAGACTAGGAATCTCTGCCACACTTAAGCACACAGTTAGTAATACAAGATGCATCTCATATATTTTAAACTTAACCAGTTTTTCATATTAAAAACTTCTTGGAGGTGAGCTTGTCTCAACAATCTCCCATTTTTTTGATGATGGCAAACTATGAAGTTTAAATATCTGATGAGATTAAGTTATAGAGGTAGAGTGATCTCCCCCTGAAACGTGCAGTGTTTGAGAATGATTTAAGGAGATGAGCTCCCTCTGAGTTATAGGCTTATTTGTTGTTTGATGTTAGTAAAAGAAAACAACAAATAGGCAATGAGATCAAATGAGAGTCATCATTCATTGATTTATCAAAAGATTTTTGGAGGAATACATAGCACAGCAAAAAGATGCCACTGCATCTAACCAAGGATAGTGAAAAGATGCTATCACATCTTATCCTTCTAACTTAAACACTTTCCTTACAAACACAAGACTCTCATCAGATACCTAGATATCTAATATCTAATATCTAACCAACTCTACCCCTTTGACATTATCAAAAGAAATATAACTAGTACAACTAGGATGAGAGGGAAGAGGATGAGTCTGAGTTATCAGAAGGCCTTGCAATAGTCTGTGGGAGCACTGGAGGAGGAGGCAGATTAGAGAGATGCAAATTCATTTTCCTGTTGAAGTCATTGGAGGTGCTAATAGCTTGAAGCACTGTGTCTAGTCCGTCAAGAATTGCCTCTTGCCTCTTTTTGTGATGCTTGAGCTTCTTAAGGATCTTTTTCTGATTCTGCTCAAGTCTAGATTGAAGGTTCTGGTGCTGCTGCTGCTGTTCTTCTTGTAGCTGGTTCAGAAAAGTATTGATGGAATTGGATAAATGAGTGGGAATAAAGGGCTCAGATGAAGGTTCCTCAGGCCTGTCAGCAGGTGGTGCAGATTGATCATATTTAGGGAGAGGTGAATCTTGCTGAATTGTCTCTACATAGAATTTTCCAGGAGTAGGGCAGGAAGTGGGAATGGAGTAAGTAGGTTCATTCCTTACAGGAGTTGCCTGCTTGGTGGTGACAACCTCTGCAGTTTCAGCCTGAACTTGATGTTTCTCTTGTGGGGGGGGGGGGGGGGGGGGGGGGTTTCAAAGCTTACCAAGGTCTCGGCAAACAAACTTACTAACAAGAGAGACTTCCGGTGGAGGAGACTTAGGAGGAATCTGTTGTGGTGGAGAGTGGTGTTCCATCTCTTGATCCATTTCAGGTGTTTGTTCTTTATCAGCCCCAACTCCTTTTTTCAAGTCTTGCTCACTGGGCTGCTCAAAGGTGATAGGAGCTGGTTCAGTGAGTGCAAGAGCAGTGTGGTTAGGCTTAGATTTCTTCTTTTTCTTTTTCTTGGTCTCAGTCTCTGTAGAGACAGAAGGTTGAGCTTTCATTTTCTTTTCTTTCATAGGGATCTCAAACCCTCTTTAGATTCCCTCATCAACTTCCTTTGAGGCCTTCTTCTTCTTCTTTCTCTTTCAGCTTCTGACATTTTTTATGATGAGGAAGCTTGTGTAATAGTAGGAACAAGAGGAGGGGGATTATTTAAAGAAAAAGTAAGAGGAGGAATGCTCTTACCATCTAGCCCGAGAGACTTTAGGTTTGTTTTTCCCATGTAGCTAGGTCTCTCATCAGATTCTCACATCCATTGAAGTCTACCTTGAAGTGCCTCAAGATCCTGGTTGTCAGCATCCCAAATGGAAGGGAGGCATTGATCTTAGAATTGTGGAAGGCATGCTCCATATGCCTTAAGATGAGAAAGGGCAGATTGAGGGGGATTCCATGTTTAAGATGGTACATGACCATCATATCCTGATGATAGATTTTGTTGAAAGTGCCAGCCCGAGGCATGATGCACTTGACAACTAGATGGAATAGGAATTTTCCAAACAGGTTTAGAGAGGAAGCAGAGTCTGTGATGAGACCACCTTTGAAAGAGAGAGGGTACCTACAGTGGCTGCTGGAATGCCAATCTCATTCACCAATGTTATACATTGTATAAAACCTATTCCCGGCCACAGGTGCCTTGGATGATAGCACAAGAGTTTCTTTTGTCAACTCTATGTGAACTCCTCTGATGTCAGTGATGATGAGTGGCTGACCTTGAGACGATCCCTTAGCCTTATAGCATGCTACGTAGAATGGCCCTAGTCATCTTAGGAAAGACGACTCAGTCATGGTCAGGTAGTCCTTCCAACCTTGCTTTTCTAGATAGGGACCCATGTCCCATCCTTCATCCCTCAGCTCTTGGGATGAGATCACTCTCCCACTATGATTTTCTTTTCTGCGAACCTTTTGGTAAACTTCTCTTCAACTTCAGCATTACAGAAGAGATCAGATTGGAAAGACAACTTCTTTCCTCCTACCATTTTCTTCTCCTTCCCTTTTTCTGGAGGTTTCAGGTTGAGTCAGGTCCAATATGAATAGGGGATCTAGGTGGTGCTGTTTGGTGACTTGGGAAGTAACCTCTGGGATTTCATCCTAAGTGGCAGAGGGGTGCTCTTTTTTGGATGATTGGATTTGGAAGATGAAGAAGGTTGGATAGGTTGGGAGGTTTGTGAAGGCTCTTTTTCTGTGCTTGGTTGCGGAGGGGAGGACAACTAGGTGTTCTTGGCTAGATTGCACACTCTAAGATTGGGATTCTTCTAATGAGGAAGAAGACATTTTGCTTCTGGAGATGAAGAGGATGAGGATTTGTCGAGTATGGCAGCTTTAGACCGATAACTTTGATACGCAATTTGAGGAAGAGAAGAAGGTAGATTGCGGGTTTAAAAATGTGCTTTAAATAGAGAGCTGAAGAGAGAGAGAGAGAAGAGTAAATGCGCTAGTGGGGAGTCATTAGAAACTGTTGAGGGTGGTTGGCTCTCTTTTTTATAGTATAACGACTAGTTTACCAATGAGTGGGAATGTACTAGCCATTGACTAATACGGCTCTCTTTCCTCAGTTCAATGTGCAGTAACATCTCAGTAATTAGTAAGACGTGAGTTGAGACATGTTATGAGATGTGTCTGATAGAAGATGCATCTGGAGACCTTGTCTCTTCTCAGATGACCCCTTAGTCTTAATTTTTAATGAGACTCGGAATAGCTTATGGTTCATGAAATAGAATACAAATCATTATTTTCAACTAAGACAACACACATTTAACAAGTTTTAAATTTTCAATGAATCTTTCTTCCAGTAAAGGCTTAGTAAAGATGTCAGCTAGCTGACTCTTAGTATCTACAAAATTAATTCAATATTCTCTTCTTTCTGTACATGATCCCTTATGAAGTCATGCTTGATACTCTATGTGTTTAGACCTTGAATGATGAACAAGATTCTTTGCAAGATTATGGCACTAGTGTTATCACAATAAATGGGTATTTTAGAATACCTGACTGCATAATCCAAACATCCGGAGATTTGATCCACAATATTTGTGCAGCATGCAGCTGCTGAGACATATTTAGCTTCTGTGTGGAACAGAAGAAATGGTATTCTGCTTCTTGCATGACCAAGAGATGAGCATTTTCCCCAAAAATTGACAAGATCCACTGATGCTTTTCTATCCATCTGTCACCAGCAAAGTCAGCATCATTGTATCCTATGAGATCAAAGCTACATCCTTTTTCATACCAGAGGCCAAGATTAGTGGTTCCAATTAAATATCTAAATATTCTTTTAATAGCTGTGAGATGGGATTTCTTTAGGATCAGATTGGTACCTTGCACAGATGCCCACAACATATTGAATATCTGGTCTGCTAGCAGTTAAGTACATAAGGGAACCAATCATACCTCTATAAAGCTTGTCCTGAGACAGCTTTACCACCCTCATCCCTTGTCAATCTGAGTTGAGGGGTGCATAGGGGATTTCATTGGCTTAGCCTCATTCATTTTGAATTTGTTGAGCAAATCTCTTGTATATTTTTCTTGGCTTATGAAGATGCCATCTGTTAATTGTTTCATTTGTAGTCCTAAGAAAAATCTTAGCTCACCCATCATGCTCATCTCAAATTCTCCCTGCATGAGACTTGAGAACTCTTGACATAAAGACTCATTAGTTGACCCAAAATGATATCATCAACATAGATTTGAACAATCAATAAGTCTTTGTTGATTTTCTTTTGAACAATGTTGTATCAATCTTACCTCTGGTGAAACTATTTTTATTAAAAAGGAACTCAACCTGTCATACCAAGCTCTTGGAGCTTGCTTGAAGACCATACAGGGCCTTTGAGAGTCTGAGGACAATATTCTGGGATGATCAGGATCTTCAAAGCCAGGAGGCTGTCTCAGATAGACTCTTTCTATGATTCCATTCAAGAAAGCACTTTTACATCCATCTGGTACAACTTGAAGTATTTGTGTGCAGCAAAGGCTAGTAGAATTCTGATGGCTTCAATTCTGGCAACAGGTGCAAAGGTCTCATCATAGTCTATCCCTTCCTGTTGATTGTATCCCTGTGCCACCAATCTGGCTTTGTTTCTCATGACTTTCCCTTTCTCATTTAACTTGTTTCTGAATACCCATCTGGTTCCAATGATGGATTGATGTGATGGTGGAGGAACCAAATTCCAGACTTTACTCTTCTCAAATTGGTTTAGTTCTTCTTCCATAGCCTTAATCCAAGATTCATCATTGAGAGCTTCATGTATGTCTTTTGGTTCTATCTCAGATAGTAATGCCATTAAATTTTCATTGCTCCTGAAAGAAGATCTGGTTCTAACTCTATCTGAGGTGTCTCCAATGATTTGATCTCTGGGATGAGATCTCACCAATCTCCAGCTCCTGGGCAGTTGAGATGCATGCTCATTCTGGATCTCAATACTTCCTTGCCTTGTTTCTTGAGTTCCAGTTTGATATCTGGTTTGTCTTCTTCTTGGAGGGAATGAGGTGTCTCAAGGTGGCTGCTTCTGTGAGATATTCCTTCAGATTGGACATCTTTTCTGTGCTCAGATTGAGATGATCTCACTAGCTTTTGCTCAGGTGAAGCTCTTTCCTCAGCTTCTTGAGTTGAGATCTTTAGTTCTCTCCCATCATCTCTTCAATCTCTTCGTCCACCTCTTTCTGAGAGCTGCCCTGTATCTCATTAAAAACTACATGCATAGATTCTTCAGTAGTTTTGGTTCTTAGATTATAAACTCTATAGGCTTTAGATGTTAGTGAATATCCTAGGAAAATTCCTTTATCAGATTTTGTGTCAAATTTTCCTAATTGTTCTTTAGTATTTAAAATATAACAGTCACATCCAAAAACATGAAAATATGAGATTGAAGGCTTTCTACCTTTCCATAGCTCATATGGAGTTTTATTCAAGATCTTCCTTATAGTGACTCTGTTTATAATGTAACAAGATGTGTTGACAGCTTCTGCCCAAAAATACTTCTCAATCCAGAGTCACATAACAAAGTTCTTGCCATTTTTGAAGGGTCCTATTCTTTCTCTCAACTACTCCATTCTGTTGAGGAGTCCTTGGACAGGAGAAGTTATGAGTAATGCCATTTTTATCAAAAAATTTTAAACTTAGCATTCTCAAACTCTCCTCCATGATCACTCCTTACAGCACCAATTCCATATCCTTTCAGACTGAATCTTTTTGCAAAAATTTTGAAAATCATAAGATTCATCTTCTGAGAGAGGAATAGAACCCAGGTGAACTTGAGAAATCATCCACAATGACAAACCATATTTTTACCACTGAGACTTACAGTCTTGTTGGTCCAAATAGTCAATGTGAAGGATCTCAAGAGGTGGTAGTTGAGACATGAGTTGGATTGAAACTTGATTGCTATGCTTGCTTTTTACACAATCACATATCATCCTTGTCAAATTTGACCTTAGGTAATCCTTTGACAAGAGATGACTGCAAGTGACTCATGGTTCTCATGTTGATATGTCCAACCTCTTATGCCAAAGCCATCTCATGGTCATGAGACATGAGACATGTAGATCAGATAGGCTCTCAAGTGAGACTGAGTAAGATTTTTGTTCTTTTCCAGAAAAAAGTTTTCCAGTTTTAGAGTCTATGATCTCACAATAAGTGGGGAAATTACATGATAACCATTGTCACAATTGGCTTATACTAAGTAAATTGTGTTTCAGACCTTCAACAAAATATACATTTCAATTTGAGCTGAGTTGGTCTTACCAATCTTACCTATGCCCTTAATTTGGGCTTTACTGTTGTCTCCAAAGAGACAACTCCAGTAGCCTTTTCTTCAAGTGACAGGAACTTGCTTTTGTCTCCTGTCATGTGCCTTGAACATCCACTGTCCAGCACCCACACCTTCTTTGACTTTGCTGCTGCCAGGCACATCTGTCACAACATGAAATTTTGCTTTAGGTACCCACTTATATTTGGGTCCTTCATGGTTAGTTACCTTTCTCTAGATGCTACATGTCTCAAGTAGCATTCAGTGGCCTTATGACCAAACTTGCTACAGCAAGAGCATCTTTCTTTCTTCCTTTTCCTTGCAGGAATGAAGAAGTCCTTGTACCAGATCTCACTGGAGGATTTCTCATAGCCCAGTCCAGCTTTATCAAAAATTCCCTTTTGAGACCCAATGAGTCTCTCAAGATTTTTAGTTCCTTTAACAAACTTTGCTAGATCATCTATGAGAATTCTATTTTGTTTTTTGAGATTCTGATTTTCTTCAGAGAGATGCTTTAGCTTTTGCTCAGAAGACTGACTTTTGCTTTTGATAAGCTCAGACAATCTCATGTGAGACAGCATGAGACTGCTATTTTTATGATTCAAACTCTCATTTTCTTTTTCCAAGAATTTTACTTTCTCAAGAGTTGTGTCCAGCAGACTTCAAATGAGAACTTTTTGATACTAGGAGATTTGAATCATGAAGCAGATTCTCAAAAGCACATTTAAGTTCAGTCAAGGTTAATTCAGAATCTGAGTCACTTACCTCATCATCATCTGATGAGTCACCATTTGCCATAAGACATATGTTAGCTGACTCTTCATCTGGGCTTTCATCTTCTTCAGTGTCATCCCAGGTGGCCATCATTGCCTTCTTTTTTGGACTTCTTTTTTGTCCTTTTTGAGTAATGGACATTCAGATTTGATATGTCCAGGCTTTCTGCATTCAAAGCAGATGAATTGTCCTTTTCTGTCAGGTTTCATTTCTCCTCTTCTTGAGGAAAACTCTTTCTTCCACTTCCTCTTGCTCTCCACAAGCGTCTGATCTTCCTTGAGATGTATGCTAGCTCATCATCATCTCTCACTGTCACCATCTTCTTCATCTTCTTCTGTTTCTTATCATGAGATGAGTTAAGTGAGGTCTGTTGAGATGAGCTTACCTTCTTACCTTTTGAATTGCTGGAAGTTGCCTTCAAAGCTATAGTCTTGGGTCGTCTGATGAGGTCTTCTTCCATCAGTTCTTGCTCATGTACCTTTAGTGATCCAAGGAGCTCATCTAATCTGAGGATGCTCAGGTCCTTGGCTTCTTGTATAGTTGTGACCTTAGGTCTCCAGGGTTTAGGTAGGCTTCTCAAGATTTTCCTTACCATATCTTGGTTTGAGTATGTTCTACCCAGAGACTTGAGGTCATTGGTTATGACAGTGAACCTTCTCACCATTTCTTCTATGCCTTCATCTTCATTCATTTTAAAGAGCTCATACTGCCTTACCAGTATGTTGATCTTGGCTTCTTTAACTTGATTAGTCCCTTCATGCTCAATCTCAAGAGCATCCATATTTCCTTAGCTGAGACACACCCAGCTACTTTGTCATACTCACTTCTGCTTAAGGCACAGGTGAGTAGGTATTTGGCTCTTGAGTTGAGTACATATCTTGCCTTCTCAGCATCTGTCCATTGCTCTCTGGGCTTAGCTGCCCTGAGCCCGAGCTCATCTGTGATGTAGGGCACATAAGGACCTATCTCAATGATTTCCCAGAGATCAGCATGCTGAGATTCAATGAATAATCTCATCCTGTCTTTCCAGTAATAGTAATCTGTTCCATCAAAGGCAGGAGGTCTGTTTGTAGATGCTCCTTCAGGAATGAACAGACTTGCACTTGGACCAGCCATGGATCTTTTCCTCTTCACACGTCGGTGTGCTCAACCCCAAAGAGGCCGAGCTCTGATACCAACTGAAGTTGGCTGATGTCTCTAGAAGGGGGGTTGAATAGAGACTTCTTGAATTCGTTCCTGAAATTTCAGAACTAAAGTTGAAGATGAGATGTAATCTCAAGTCTGTTGACTTGGAATCTCTTGTTAGGACAGGATACAAGTTAATTAACTTTTAGTAAGTCTGTCTATGTTCAAGTTAGTTTAAAGTCTCAACTGAGACGTTGGTTTAATTCTTAGAGATGTTGCTTTGTTATTTGTTGATTTAAGACAAGCACAATAAAGATGAAGAAGATAAGGGGCAGAGATCTTATCCTGGTTCACCCACACCTTGGGCTACGTCCAGTCCTCACAACACGTGAGATTTCCACTATTGACAAACCCGTCAATACAAGTATTCTTACTGCCTCTTCAGGACGTCTCTCACACCAAGCCTAGGCACTCCTATCTTGGCTGAGCCACAAGTATTCTTACAGCCTCTTCAGGACGCAAACCTCACTCTAAGACTAGGCACACTCCTATCTTAGATGAGACAAGGTTACAGAGTACGTTGAGATAAGACTAGCTTACAGCAACAAAGTACAGATGAAAGATGTAGTAAGCTAGATAAGCTCTCTTCTAAAATACAATGACAGTGTGATACTTGAGAAGAGAGATGAGTAGAGACAAATGTATCTCAAGTTGAGATGAGTCTGTATATACAGTCAGTTGAGATGTGCACTTGAGATGATAGTTGAGATGTGATAAGATGCTTAGTGATTGTGCAGTAATGCAGGCAGTCTCTCTCACTCCTCAGTTTGATGAAGTCTCTTTATTTTCGATAGAAACTAGCCGTTATGTGACCGTTTCTAGCTGTTGAGACACATGCTGACATACAGGCTTTTTCTGTTGAGACTCAGCAGCTTTTCAGGGACGTTGGTACTGTGTCAGTGTACTTGGTTGACCCTGTGCTGACTTTACTTGTGTCTTCTCTTACTGAGCTTGCAATCTTTCTGTCCAGAGTCTGTCTTAACTTTCTTGTGTCTGTGACAAGATCTCATTCACTGCTTCTGTCCTTGAGACGACGTCTCAAGCTGTTCTTGCATCTCAAGCTGAACTAGCATCTGTTCATGGCTTGCATCTCAAGCTATGCTTGAGTCTTTCCTTTTTCCTTGCTTCTGCTTTTTTGACTGAGATCTTTTCTGTTAACAAGATTACATCTGAACATAAGCTTGCATCTCAAGCTATACTTGCATCCACTCATGACTTGCACCTTAAGCTGTTCAAGTGTCTTTTTGCTGGCTTGGTGATGAGTCTAGTCATTCTTCTCCTTAATTCTGGATCAAGACATGTGCTTTATATGAAACTGATTTCTTGGGCTTGCAACTGATCCTTTAGATTGAAAAACCAAGCTGTTGCAGGATTTCTTGAACCATGACAGCTTGCAGTTTTGTTCTTTGTGTTTCTTTATCCATGACTTTGCTTGTCTTATGGTCTAGAGATCCTCTTTGACTCATGTGTCCAAATTAGATTTTCTGCAGTAAACAAAGACTGGGAATCTCTGCCACACTTAAGCACACAGTTAGTAATACAAGATGCATCTCATATATTTTAAACTTAACAGTTTGTCATATTAAAAACTTCTTGGAGGTGAGCTTGTCTCAACAAATTAATCTTACATCTTTAATTCGGTTTACTAAACTAAATCAAATCTATTCAAAGATTATCAAGTTTCATTTATCAGCAAATCATCTTTACTTGATTACAAATTATTGTTGAGACAACATCTCATCTACCATTTGAGACTCCAAGTGTTAAACTGAGATCACATCTCAACGTGAATTTAAGTGTGAATTTCAGGTACAATATTTTAAGTTTCTATTCACCCCTTTCTAGAGACGTTCAAAACAACTTCACTTTTCCCAGCACTGATGAGTGCTTACCCTGAGGTAAAGCTCTGGTACCAACTGTAGGAAAACACAGGAAAACTAGAAGGGGTTGAATAGTGTTTTATAAAACCAGAGAGTTTTTGGAAATCTTTTCCAAGCAGAATGAATTTTAGAGGTTCTAATAACTTGCTGTTATTTGAATTTTTGTACTCTCTGAAGTTGCTTTAGAGGGTCAATAAAATAGTTTCTTAAAGAATGTTGAAAGCTAAGTGTTATAAAACAATTAGTTCAATTCCCTTATCGTTAGTTTAAAACTGAATTTAAGCGAGTTATTAAGGGTAAGAAAAACTTAACCAAGAATTTTATTCCTGGTTCCACTACTACCACTATGAGTTACGTCCATCCCCAAAGCCAACCAGCTAAGGATTATCCACTATCTGAACAGATTACAAGTTCTTTTGATACCAAGCCTCTTCAGGCTCTACACCAAGTATTCTTTTCTTACCAACTCTCCAGGCTCTATACAAACGTGTTTGAATGAAAATAGCCTAAGCTTAAAAACTACACAAGTTTAAAGCTCAAACTATGTAAATTACAAGTGAACTGAGTTAATCTCAGAATATAAAGTTTGTACAAGTATATCAGAGTGTAAATATTTCACGTAAAAATGTGCAGCGTTTCAGCAGTTGATTATCTCTTGTCACTAGCAAGAAGTCTGAAACAGGGTATTTATAAGAGGTTGGATTTGCTATCCGTTGAGCTCTCACTAATTCCCGTTGAGAGATAGAATTAGATATGCTAACGCTTCCATTAAGACATATGTTTCTGATGGCTCTGATTAGGCAAAGTAGGCTTGCAACTAAGACTTTGCTTTTTCTGAGTGTATGTACTTCTGCAGCAAGAACATTCCTTTTATGGTATGGGAATTTGAACTGGTTCCAGAAAGCTGTTGCTGAGCAATATACTAAGAAGGATCAGCGAAACAACTTGCAAAGGTCGTACAATGACTTGATACTTGAGAAAGTCTTCACGACTCTTTGTTCAGGATGATTAAAAATACAGAACCAAGAGCCACGTCAGAAAGCTTCAAAGAGTCTTTAAACTTCAGCATGTTGCATGACTTCAGCAAGTCTTTTTCTACTTCAGCAGGTCGATTTCACAAGATCCACTTCAGAAAGTCCAATCTGCTGAATGAGAATACCTTTAAGAGTATTTAATTAATTATTTCAAATATCAAATTTGTTACTCATTAAAACTTAGGATAATGAGACTTAAAACATTAATAATTTCTTAATAATATTTTTGATACTCAACACTAAGTATGGGAAGAGACACTGAGATCAGTGCTTGTTGGGCCAGAGTATCTGCTTCTTTTGCAAGGAGCCAGGCCACATGAAGAATGAGTGCCCCAAAAGGAAGGAAGCCACCAGACCCCAAGCCACCAGGAGAGCCTTTACAATTAGTGGCGAGACAGCGACATCGATAGATAATCTGATTAGAGGTATGTGTGATTTAGGAGGCATTTTCGTAATTGTACTTTATGATTCAGGAGCCACTCATTCATTCATTGCATATGATTGTGGGAGAAATTGAAATTTCATGCTATCCCTCTACCCTATACCTTAAATGTCATCACCCCAGCTAAGTAGGCAATCCCCACTTCCCTTGTGTGTTCTAAATGCCCCATTGTTGTACAAGGGAGGGCCTTTGAGGTTGATCTAATTTGTTTTCCATTGAGGGGCATAGATGTGATCCTTGGCATGAACTGGATTTCTCAAAACTAGGTCATGATTGATTGTTTCAACAAGGAAGCTATTTTTCCAGTTCTCCCTCCTCTTCCTGGGGAGAGACCACTTGTAATTTTATCTAGTGTCACCCAAGTGTCCAAATGCCTGACTGATGGGAGTAGTTGTTTTATTTATTGCTTTCATCAACTCTAGGTTCCGGTATTGATCTAAACAATGTACCCACGGTTCGGAGAGTTTCAAGATGTTTTCCTTAATGAGGTTACCACCATACCTCCGGACCAGGAGATCGAGTTTACCATTGACTTGGTATCGGGCACAGGTCCCATCTCCAAGGCACCCTATGAATGTCCCACAAGAGCTTAGTAAACTTAAAACCCAATTAGAAGACCTTATAGCTAAGAAGTTCATTAGGCCTAGTGTGTCACCATGGGGAGCACCGGTGCTTTTAGTGAAAAAGAAGAATGAGAGTAATGAGGATGTGTTTAGACTATAGGCTTGCTCAACAATTAAACATTAAAACAGGTATCGCTTACTCAGGATAAATGATCTCTTAGACCACTTAGAGGGCTTCAGTCTTTCTAAGATAGATTTGAGATCTAGCTACCACCAGAACAAGATTAGGAGTGAGGATATACGCCAAGACTGCCTTGAGGACTAGATATGGGCACTACGAGTACTTGTGATGTCGTTTGGCTTAACCGATGCTCCGATGTGTTCATGGACTACATGACCGCATCTTCCTGCCCTACCTTGATCAGTTTTGTTGTCGTGTTCATCAATGACATCTTGATCTACTCCCAGACTTTAGAGGAGCACGAGCGACATCTTAGGGTTTTCCTAGGGATTTTGAGAGAGAAGAGGCTTTTTGCCAACCCAGAGAAGTGAGAGTTTTGGATGGACAGGGTTCCATTTCCTAGGGCATGGTGATTTCCAAAGAGGGTGTGTCAGTTGACCCTACAAGATAAAGTCATCCTTGAATGGGAAAGGCCTAAGACCATAACAGAGATTAGGAGTTTCTTAGGATTGGCTGGCTACTATTGGAGATCATTAAGGGATTCTCCCAGCTAGTCTTGCCCCTCACTAGATTGACCCGTAAGGGTCAAGCCTTTGTGTGGGATGAGAGTGTTAGCGGAGCTTCTTGGAGCTCAAGGAGAGGTTGACCACCCCGCCCCGGTACTTGTGTTGTCGGATTTGTCCTAAACCTTCGAGGTCTATATTGATTCCTCTGGGAAGGGGGCTAGGGTGTGTGCTGATGCAGGAGAGGAGTGTAGTGGCCTATGCCTCTAGGCAGTTGAGGCCCCATGAGGAGAACTACCCTACCCATGACTTAAAGTTAGTGGTTGTGGTATTTTCCCTCAAGATTTGGAGGGCATTAACTGTATGAGTGAGGTTTGAGGTCTTTAGTGATCACAAGAGTCTTAAGTACCTCATTGATCAGAAAGAACTCAACATGAGGCAGAGGAAGTGGATGGAGTTTCTAAAGGATTATGAATTTGAGCTGAGATACCACTCAGGCAAGGCCAATGTAGTGGTCGATGCCCTCCGTAGGAATCCCTGCATGTGTCATCCATGATGGTACATGAAATGGGGATTGTTGGAAGAATTTAGGAACCTAAGCCTTAATGTTGAGCTCGGAGAGAGTAGCTTGAGGCTCTATATGTTAAAGGTCACCAGTGAACTTAGAACTCTGATTAAGGAGGCACAGGGTTCAGACCCAGACCTCCAAGCTAGGAGAGGGTGTTGAGATCTTGGCAAGCGTACCAATATCGCAGTAGTAATAGTAAGAAAGGGTTGTCGTACCCATGAGGAACGGTACACAATAAAGTCTTAGTAAACAATATAATTGAGTATATAAAGGGAAACTATGGAATTTATTATTGTGATAATTAAGAAAATAATGCAGTAAGAAATTAAATCAAAAAGAAATATTTAAGGAAGATTTAAAAGGGAAACTAGGATTGTTATGAAAAATTAAATAAAGATTACAATAAGATAATAAAATAAAATAAAATAAGAGACGAAGAGAAACAATGATAAGATTGAACAAATAAAGAGAAACTAGGATTAAAACTTCGTCTATCATACCCCTCATGTATTTTGGAAATCAATGATATTTAGGAATTTGTAATCATAAATATTGAAGCACAAATAAATATTATTTCATAAAGGTTCCCACAACTATGAAATACTCATAAACAATTCATGTTGTTTCCCACAGTCACAAATTGCCCCTCTTGAAGATCAGTTGTTAAGCTATCAATTCATGTTGGGTTCCCACAGTCCACAAATTGAGTGTTTTTACCAATCAGAATTCAAGAACCCTATTTCTAGGCATTCAGGAACTTGCAACCTGATTTAGTAAAAACCGCTTCCCAGCGTATTCAATAAATCATATCATAACTCCGGTACAAAGACAGAAGCTAAGCATTAAGAACATAATAAAAACAACCAATATTATAAAAACAGAGATTCCTAAATAACAAAGAAAACCAAAATAACCGTTGGGATTTGAATCGACTACATTCATCCTAAATAGAGATTTAGCTACTCATGGTAGCCATTACACTCCAGAGACTGTCACACTTTTCTCCTAACTCCGTATCTACTCAAAAAACTCTGTAACTCTCTTAATACCTAAAACTGACTGCTAAAAGTCCTATAAATACTGTCTGAAGGCTCGTTGGAACCCTGTTTATGGACCATTACAAATTAGGTTACGTTTCCTGCGCTCTGTCTGCACTCAGAGCAGGTGAAGCGCAGGAAACAGTATCTGGACAGTCATTCATGTGCTCTGCCTGCGCTCAACGCAGGAACACGCAGCAACTTCCTCTGAATTTTCATCCTGTGGAGCTTGTTCTACACTGTTCCTGTCCTTGCTCACTGTTCTTTTGATGCTTCACTTGTACCTTAGCTTTTATCTGTAAAAATCAACAGATTTTCCATTAAAAATAGTATCAAATTCAAATTTAGCTTAATAAATACAAAAAACCACAAATTAAGCTAAAAAGGGTGATTGGGTTATAAATTCAACAATTTGTCATAAATAAGTGTTGTAATTATATAGGAATTTTACGTAATTTTAACACTTATCAAATTCCCCCCAACTTAGCTTCTTGCTTGTCCTCAAGCAAGAAAAAATCAAATTCAGACAGTTATTTACAATGACTAACTATGACTCTAACTAGCAGGAAAACAATTTCACGTTCCAAATTTCAAATTTAAAATTAGAAATAAATGATGACTTGCATCATCAATCAAGATAAGACAAATGTGCATTAAATCTATCAAGAATAGCAATTGCCACAACAACTAATAAAATCAAGGAAATTCTTTCAATTCTCATAGGTAAGTGTTTCCCTCAATTTCTCCACTATAGTTGAACAATAAAATTCCTAGTCGTTTTCAGTTAATATACAACACATAATCAACATGGGATCATAAGGTCTTTTATGGGTTGTAATGTGGTCTGACTATCAAGAATAAATGGTTTTTCCTCAGGATATATCAAGAAACACAACTTTAGAGAAAAGAGAACATAACTACAAGTTAAACAATTATCTCAATTGACTCTCAATTCACCATCTTTTTATTGAATTCAAACATTTCAGCACAATGTTTTTTGCCTCTTTTTGGGAATTCACTCCTTTTTTCATATTTATATATATGTATTTTTTTATTTATGATTTTATAAAGGAGTGAATTCCATTACTCACTGTGACCCTTTTTTTCAATATCCATCAACCAACCAATACCCATTCTCATTGAGTAAAATGCACCTATGCTCTCTATCCCTAAGTGTGTGAGGGACAAGGATTATAATTATTAACAAGGCTAGAGTGCAAAATCTTAGAAAATTTTAAGCTCAAATGGGCTATCAAAAATAGGAAATATTATTTACAGATTGGCTATTTGTCACTGAGTAATTTACATATTAAACAAATTTCCTTAGTCACTTCCATGCTTTTCATATGCAGTAATAAATAAAAAACTCAAGCAATAGCAATTGACAAGCAACAGGGAAACTCTCAAAGTGTTTAGTTGCACACACTCACAGGCTTATAGGCTATTTTTCCTTGATTAAATTACCTGTTGCACAATTAGCTATCTTAGTTAACTTTCCTGCACAAAATCCTAATCCTAACTGATTATGAATTCAGCCACTTAATTCCTTTTTCTCCTCCTAAGTTCAGTTAGGTTTGGCTGCTAGCTCTGCGACATTGAATTGAATTCCTTAATTCCTAATTCCTAAGTCCTAAGTTAAAATATTAATCCTAATTGAATAATCTGCATAAGGTTCAAGATTATCAAATAAAGAATTAAAAAGAAAGAGAAACATAGTTGCTTCCAAAATTCCAAAATCTGTTTGCAGCTACTGAATCATCAGGTGGTCCAGTTCCAGCTGCTCCACTCCCCCCTGAAAGAGAGGCCTGTCCCCAGGCCACTGTAAGTAAGTCCGGAATTACTCTGGTGGCTTGCCTGGGTGTGGTCCATGGGCAGTTGAAGTCACTTGATTTGCCCCTCCAATGGCTGGTGTGGCATGTCAGCTGGCAAAACATAAAAAGAGAGGAATGTGAATGGTGAAATAGAATAAGAAACGCAAGAATATACCTTATAAAGCAGATTAAACTACGAAAAAATAGGTTTAAATGGTGAAAAGGGGAGAAAGAAGGTTCTACTGCAGAAAGTTTTTGCGCTCCAAAATATCTAGAAAACAGGGGAATGGTTGAAGTGACCTTCCCCGGTTCAGATTTTGAATTTTTGCTTGAACGCGTTGCTGCGCTCAGCGCAGGTGAAGCGCAACAAACATAACCAATTGTACTTCCTGGACTTTGATTGCGCTTAGCGCAGGTGAAGCACGGGGAACAGAGGCCTACTGTCCCCAACACTTAGTCAATTTTCTGTTGTCTCCAATGATCAATATTTCCCCTTTTCTCTCCCTCACACTCACTCAACCAATTCCTAAAATTCCTAAACTAAAAACACATAATCCTAACTAAACAAAATAACACACAAAATTTGAAATTAAAAATGCAAAAACGATAAATAAAACATTGGGTTGCCTCCCAATAAGCGCTCGTTTAACGTCATATAGCTTGACACTTGTTTCTTTCATGGTGGCTGAAACTGGAATCTTTTGGTGAGCTTTTGTGCTACAAACCCTTCCTTTCTTTGGTCAGTGAACCTCCCCATACTCTTGCCTTGAACCAATTTTGAGTGTAACTCGAGTCTAACCATTTGGGCTTCTTTCTGAAATTAGGCCATTCTTCGGACTCCTTTGGCTTGACTTTTCTTTTCTTTACTGTCTTAATCTGACATACACGAGTCTTCTTCTCCTGAAGCTTGGAAGATTCACAGTTAGCCACTCTTAATCGTCTTGCTTCACAAGGGTCCTTGAATGGAAATACACTTGACCACTTTGTCCTCAGTCTGACTTTAGGCTTCTTATGGAATTAGACCATGCTTTGATTCCTTTGGCCTGATGTTTCTTTTCTTGACGTCTTGTTCTGATTTGCGTGGGTCTTATTTTCCTGAAGCTGGGAAGATTCACATTTGTTCACTCTTAATTCCTTGGCTTCACAAGGGTTTTTGGTAGGAAACACACCCGACCACTTTGTCTTTAATCTGGCTTTAGGAATTGAAGTCTGTTTTCCTCAGCTTGATTCTTCTTCTCTTTGCTCTAACTCAGGTCAGTGTATTCACATGTCTTTCTCTTGTGGCGCTTGGAAGGTTTAACACTTGCATACTTCCTTTCTTGATCTTCCTTTAGAGGGCTTTCTAGATATGGCAAGGTCTTCAGTCTTGGGACCACTTCCCCTCCTTTCTGTGGCCTTTTTTCACTATATCCCTTTTCACTCTTTTTCTCAGTTACACTTTCACATTTAGTGTCTTCTTCCTCCCTTTCAGAAACACTTTCTTTTGTTCCACCAGCATCTCTATCTGCAACTAAGGCTAGTTTTTGTTTCCTTCTTTTCAAGCTGCATCCTACAAGTGATTTCAGTAGCTGATTTCTTCTTCTTTTCAACTTCTTATTAAGAACCGTCATATTTTTCTTCTGCAGCTTGTGAATGCTTTGATGATCAGCTTCCTCTCTCTTGACCCCTTGCAGTGGTGGTTCAGTGTTGGCATATGAGACTCCTTCAGTAGAGTCTATCTGTAGGAAATCTAGTGGTTCTTTCTGTTGTGAAATTGTCCTGAGCACATTGAATGTCACTTCATCATCCTGCGTGCTGACCGTGAATTTTCCTCTGTCAATGTCAACTATGACCTTTGCTATTTCATCTTCTTCTTTCTCTTCTTCTACTCCTGTTGCATCTTCTGCTTCTTCATTTGCTTCTTCTGGTTCCTCTTCTTCATCAGCCAGATTGTCATTGGTTCCCTCCCCTATCAGTTGAACACTTATGGTAGTCATGTCGTCACACTATTCTTCTGGGTTGGCTTGAGCATTTGCTGAGATCCGTTCTGACTTATATTTAGCTAAGTTTCTACTATCTGTGCTATCAAAGGGTCAATGGGTTCTTCCTGCTTCTTTGCTATCTTTCCGCAATGTCACAAAGGATTGCAAGTATTCTTCAAGAAGAGCATCCAATTTTGATCCTCCTTATTGAAGTGAATAGTAACTTTGTTGTTGTTGGAAAGAAGGTTGCATGTTAGAAGGCCATACATATTGGCTCTAACCAGAATTAATCGTTCTGGTTATTTCTCCAAACTTGTGAATAAATTTTTGCAAAGTTGTTGCTGTTGGAGAAGTTGCCTAGTCTTCCTTGATTTCCCATGTAATCAACTTGCTCTTCTTGAGTGTCTTGATAAGAGCAGTAACCATAGGGATGGTTACCTCCACAAAAATCACAAGTCAATTGTGGGGACTGGTCAGGATAGGATTGCACTGCCTGCAATTGCTGAGGAAGCTTAGGCATCTGCTTGGTGAGTGCTTTTAATTGCTGGATGAGAATATTCTTCTGAGCCACGATCTCATCTATAGAAGTTGCATGTGGAATGAAACAACATCTTGTTACCATGCAAAGCTCTGATTCTGGTTACTTCCCAAATCCTGCGAAAAATTGTTAGAATAATTGTTGTAATTAGAAAAGTTACCGTGAATCGGTATGCTGGAAGAATATTCTGGTTCTAGCTGCATAACATAATCTCCAAGTGTTCTTCTTGGTGCAGGGGGATATTGTCTCTCTTCAGCCATATCTTCACTTTTAATTCATTTGAGGTGGTTGAACAGAGAGTGTTGAGATTGTCTCCTTGAGCTTGTCCATGCTTCTTCTTCTTCCTTTGGATGGGTGATGAGAGAGTGTTGAAATTGTCTCCTTGAGCTTGTCATTTTTTTGCAGATTTTTTTGTAGATTTTTTTTTGCTCCGGTTCCTTCTGACTGTCTTGTCAATCTCAGAATCAAAGTTGGTCTTGAGACACCTAACCTTGCAAGGGCATAAATCAAGAAGCTAAAACAAGGGTTATCTCAGAGGAGAGGAATAAAAATAAAATAACTAGAAGAAAAATAAAAATATTCTCAACTCAAAAAGATAGATTAACTAAGAATTTAAATTGAGACACCGTTCTCCGGAAACGGCGCAAAAATACTTGTTGAGATCTTGGCAAGCGTACCTATATCACAACAGTATAATAGTGAGAAAGGGTTGTCGTACCCATGAGGAACGGTACAAAATAAATTCATAGTAACCAATCTAATTGAGTATATAAAGGGAAACTATGGAATTTATTATTGTGATAATTAAGGAAATAATGCAGTAAGAAATTAAATCAAAAAGAAATATTAAGGAAGATTTAAAAGGAAAACTAGGATTGTTATGAAAATTAAATAAAGATTACAATAAGATAATAAAATAAAATAAAATATGAGACAAAGAGAAACAAGGATCAGATTGAGCAAATAAAGAGAAACTAGGATTGAACTTCGTCTATCGCACCCCTCTTGTATTTTGGAAATCAATGATATTTAGGAATTTATAATCATAAATATTGAAGCACAAATAAATATTATTTCATAAAGGTTCCCACAACTAAGAAATACTCAGAAACAATTCAGGTTGGTTCCCACAGTCACAAATTACCCCGCTTGAAGATTAGTTGTTAAAGATATCAATTCATGTTGGTTCCCACAGTCACAAATTGAGTGTTTTTAACAATCAGAATTCAAGAACCCTATTCCTAGGCATTCAGGAACTCGCACCTGATTTAGTAAACTGCTTCCTAGCTTATTCAATAAATCATATCATAACTCTGGTAGATGGAAGTTAACCATTAAAAACAGAGATTCCTAAATAACAAAGAAAAACCAAATACCGTTGGGGATTGAATCAACTACATTCAATCCTAAAGAGAGATTTAGCTACTCATGGTAGGAATTACACTCCAGAGACTGTCACACTTTTCTCCTAACTCCGTATCTACTCATAAACTCTGTAACTCTTTGAATACCTAAAACTGACTGCTAAAAGTCCTATAAATATTGTCTGAAGGCCCGTTGGAACCCTGTTGTGGCCCATTACAAATTAGGTTACGTTTCCTGCGCTCAGTGTAGGTGAAGCGCAGGATGTAACATCCGGATAATTAAGACTAATTATGTATATAAAAAGGATAGGATAATGATTTTTAGAATGACAACAAAGAAAAGAGAAAAAAAAAATGGAATAAGGGAAAGAACTTAGGATGAAAACCAAGGTTTGGAGTTTCAGCATTCTCGCTCAAGCGAGAATATCTCGCTTGAGCGAATTATGCAGCAACATTGTAAAAAATGAGTTTCTGCATATCTCTCTTGAGCGAGAGCAGCTCGCTTAAGTGAGATACAGGGTGGTTTTGGGAGGCTCTCTGGACAAATTTCGCTTGAGCGAGAAGGGCTCTCCCAAGCGAGAATCTTCCAGAGAGGGGGTAATTTCTGGTCCGTTCTCGCTTGAGCAAGGAGCCTCTCGCTTAAGCTAGAATGTGAAGGAAAAGTTTTACCCCGCACCTCTCGCTCAAGTGAGAATATCTCGCTTGAGCGAGAACCCACTTTCAGGTTTAAAGGCCTTAGTTAGGGCATCGAATTGAACACTTCTCCTTTCTCCTCCTTCTTATTTCTAGAGAGAGATAGAGAGATTCTATAGAGAGGGTGCATCTTTGAAGCTTCACACAAGGAATCAAGGCCAGGATTCCTCCACCCAACCTTCTTCTCATCTCCTCAAGCTTCCTTTGAGGTGAGTATAACTCACACACTCACTCCTAATTGTGCTATGGCATGAACCCTACTTCCTTCTTCTTTTCTCTCATTTTATATGTTGATGTTGACTGTATTTTCCTTCTCTTTTGATTGTTCTTACTTGTTGATTGTGATTGGCTTTGTTGGAGGTTGTAGATTAGGGTTTGAATGCTATTACCTTCCAATTGTGATTTAAGCTTATATCTCGGTTAAGCGAAAATCCTTCATAACTGAATTCCCATAATTCAATTATCATTTGCTCAAGCGAGTCATTTCTCACTTGAGCGAAAAAAAAGATAGTGTTATGTCAATTTTAACCATTTTTAACCCTTTTTAACATCCAATCCACATCAAAGCAGATTGCCCCAAGCTGAAGAAACCTACCTTCAAGAAAAAGAAGTTCTTCAAGAAGAAGAAAGGGTTGATGGCCACCTGGGAAGACTAATTTTCTAACATATTATTGATAAGTGCCAAATATTAGGAAATTTTTACATGGAATTATGGCACTTATGGTTTAATTGCATTTATTTGACATTTAATTTCTCCCAATTTTAGAGTTTTGAATTCAAGCAAGTATTATCCGAGTCTTGGTTTATTTGATGCATTTTAATCCCATTTTGTGTTCTAATTGTAGGAAACCAAGAAGAGGAGTAATCAGACTTAGATGAAATGAAGAAGAAGAAAAGAAAGGAATGCTCTGTTTTATTTTCGCTTAAGCCAAAATTTCTGGCTTAAGCAAAAATTGTCCAGAGGGAGTAAATTTTGGGTGCCATTTTCGCTTAAGCCAAAATATTTGGCTTAAGTGAAAATATCTTTCTTCACCACGAAGCACTCTATTGGCTTAAGCCAGAATACACTTATGCAGAAAAATTAAACAGAGTTGAAAAATAGTTTCGACAGTTCGACACACATTCTAAAAGAGGAAACTTGGAGATTTGAAGACGACGGAAGCTGCGGAAGCACAATCCTCCATCTTCTTGGATTTCTTGGTTGTAAAAGCTATTATGAGTAGCTAATCTTTTCACTTGGGATTGAATGTAATCGATTCGAACTCGGATGTATTCTGGTGATATTTATATATAGTAATTTTGTTTCGATCCAATATTGGTATTGTCGTTCTGTTCTCTATTCCTGATTCTATCTGATCAATAGATTCTTGATTTCGATTTTTAGATCTAACTGGAAAGTATTTCTGAAAATCTGATATGAACGAGAATACTCGATATATTGCGATACTAGGAATAGATTTCAATATATCGATTGCTTTTAACACTTGAACGTAATGCTGGATTGTAACGCCCTAATTTCTAAACTCATAAACAGTGCCCGTTGGAGACACTATCTCTGAATTCCTTGAAATTAGTTCGTTAAATTTCCGATATCGTCAAACAATTGCTTAAACTTCCCAACGATTAGCTTAAGCAGTTATCATACAAACATCAAATTCCTAAATAAGAATAAAGCTTACTTAAAATTGGGGAAGAATCCACACTTGGAAAAGTGCATTCAATGAACTCATACCGGAAATCCGATAGAGTCTCCCCTAAAACTGGACTTCACCAATTCTCAAGATAAACCTGAAACTCAGTAAAAACCAAATCCAGTTTAACAACATGAACTTACTAAGTCATAATAGAGCCTCCGTGGCCAAAATAGAGAAATTCAAACATATCCAATATACATTAAGAATTAGCCAGTGAAACAAATATATATACATATATACATCAAGACTACTCCTAATAATCAAAATCTCCCAATTATGGCCAAAACTTAGCTTCACCCTTATCTTAACTGCCTTGACCTCACCAGAGGGACCTGCACAGCTAAAGGATATCCCCGAAACGTGGGGTGAGATAATAATCTCAGTGAATACAACCACATGCATGAATGCAGGGAGCAGATATCAATGACAATCAACATTTATCAAACATCACATAGGACATAGTCATGAACTAAATACATAAAACATGTTTACCAATAGTCAATAACACACAAAAAGGAACATATAATTTAATTAATATGATTCTATGACTAATGCACTTTATGATGCTCATGATGCACTCATTGCTGTGCCCAGCAGGCATAATCTTATCACTTTTCTGGAGTTAGACCTGAGCTCAGACTACGGGAACCGGCTTTCCCGGGGACGAATCCCACTCAAACTGGACCGAAGTCGTGTTTTACTTATTTACTTGATTTTTAACTCATAGCGCAAAGGCTGGCTTAATTAACTCACGGTCGAAACCGACTTACATTATTCAAATGCACATGATAACACTTTTCGTAAGTTTGCAAGTATCGTAAACTTTGACATTCAAAGGTTTTTCAGTCAAATCCTAACATCAATCACTCAATCTTAAGCAAACGTTACTAAATCATTCAAAATAACTAAATAGAAAGGGAGATCAAGGAGTTGGGTTCATACACTAAGCATATCGACAATTTCGTAAATCTCGCTATTTTTGACTCTACGAATAACAACCCCACATTTTCAATTCAAACTCTAAAAACAACCATATCAATCTATGAAATAACATTAAGCAAAGAACTATAACCAATTCGAATAAGAGTATGAGTTACAATCGAGGGAATTCGATAGTTTCAAAAACTTCGAAACTAAGGATTTCGACGCTCGATTCTATACTCATATGATCAATCTATCAATAATCACTTCAAACAACATGAATACACCAATCCAAACAAGAGTCAATCACCATCAAGAAAGGGGGAGAAAAAGGGTGGGAGCATGCATTGAGACCAATAGATTCTACCATAAATGTGAGTTATACTCAGCAATCTATGAAATTAAGGGAGGAATTGAGAGCTTGAAGTAATCCAATTGTTGATTCTAGCTTCAATCTCCTTCCAAGGCTCCAAAATTGAGTTCCTCTCTCTAGGATTCTCTCTTTCTCACTCTAGGGTTTTAAGAAGGGTGAAGGAAATAGTGAGTCTTCGATTTTTGCATGTCCAGCTTTTATACTGGACCGCTGGTAATCGATTACAGTAGTGTTGTAATCGATTACAAGAGATAGAATTTTACACTGAAAAGCGTTTCTGGGAATCTGGTAATCGATTACAACCTTTGGTAATCGATTACCAAAAACTCAGCCCTCAGGTAATCGATTACACAAAATTCAGCTCTCGGGTAATCGATTACAACCTGTGAGTAATCGATTACCTAAAAACTAGCTCTCGGGTAATCGATTACAAACTCCCTGTAATCGATTACCAGAACCCAAAACTCTTCATTTAACTCGAATGGAATTCTAACTTAGTTTTTATAATTCACTTTCAACTTTTAATTTCCCAACTCACTTTCCCTTAATTACCAATACATGATTATCTTATTTTTAGCCTAATGAGTTATTAAAGTTCCTAATTTTGCGGGATGTTACATGGATGATCTATTGGATATTTGAGGAATCGATATTCAAGAGATTAATCTTATGAATTTTATACTTGAGGAATCAATATAAATGATATTTGTGTGTTGCACCAATATTGATAGTCTCAAATGCTATATATCTATATTCATCCAGAATACAGACGAGTGAGATAGATGAAATTCAATCCCTACTTCTCTTATTGAAATCTCTCATCATTTTCCTAGTGTTTTTACTATTACTTTGGTTAAATTTCAAATTAGTTTTTATTTACATCAAACATGAAACAAACCATCTTCCTTGTGTATATATATACTTTTTGAATCTAGATGTAAACTTTAATTGATTCGCTCCTCGTGGGATCGACACTCTTACTTTGAAAATCATTATACTACAGTTGACTTTTGGTACGCTTGCCAAGGAGTTAACAAGTATTTTTGGCGCCGTTACCGGGGAGCGGTGTCCTTTTAAAGTTTTAGTTAGTTCATTAAGTAGTGTGAATATCTTTTGTGTAGATAGTTTTATTTGCATTATTATCCTTGTGCTAATCCTTGCTTGAGCTGTGTTGATTTATGTTATTGAGAGGTTAGGTATCTGAAGATCAATTGAAATTTGACCCGGAAATTGAGAAGACGGCTCAGAAGAACAGAGGTAAGAATAGAAAGAAAAAGCAAGGACAGACCACAGGTGAATCTTCCAACAATCCCAACACACCTAGTCCAACAGATCAAAGAATTGAGAACATGGCTGGTGAAAGAAGAGATCCACCAAGGAGGACTCTAGGAGACTATGCCTTGCAACAGGGTCCCAGACATTTCTCCAGTATTGCAATGCCAGCTGCAACAAAAGCATTGGAAATGAAGCTAGCATTCCTTAGCTTGATCAGTGCTCATCAGTTTACTGGAATTGATCATGAGTATCCATATACTCACCTTTCTACATTTTATGAATTAATTGGAACAATGGCATTTGAGGAAGAAGATCTAGAAAATGTTTACTTACGTTTATTCCCTTTCTCATTGGAAGGTAAAGCAAAGGAGTGGCTTAAATCTCATCCAAACCAGAGTCTGACTAGCTGGAGTGTAGTGGAGACAAAATTCTTAACCAAATTTTTCCACCATCTCATTACATCAAGGCTAAGTCAGACATTTCATCATTTAGGCAGGGACCGGATGAATCTCTTTTTGAAGCATGGGAAAGATTCAAGTCTTTGTTGAGGAGATGCCTCAACCATGGATTTGAAGACATAACTCAACTGAATACATTTTGCAATGGTTTATTTCCTGATACAAAAATGATATTGGATGCTGCAGCAAGAGGGACTATGTTATCAGTAGATGCAGAACAGGCAACAAGAATAATTGAAGGTTTAGCATCTGCTGATCAACAAGCTCAACATGGAAGGAATACAGTGCAAAGGAGGGGAGTGCTTGATTTGAATACTACAGATGCTATATTGGCTCAGAATAAGATATTGACTCAACAGATTGAAGCACTTACTAAACAAATGTCAAAGCTTCCTCAACAATTACATGTTGTACAATCAAATCCTGGTCAATCACAACAACAGTTAGTATGTGATTTCTGTAGAGGTGACCATCCTAATGGTCAATGTTCTTATCAAGACAATCAACAGGAAGAACATATCAATTACATGTCTAACCCAGGAAGACCAGGTAATTTCTCCACTAATAATAATTATGCTAACAATTTTTCACAGGGGTGGAGAAACAATCAGAATCAGAATTTGGATGGAGACAGGAAGCTGGTTCTCTTAGTAGGCAGCCTCCTTATCAATAACAACAACAACAACATTATCCTTATGTGCATGAAAGAACATCAAAATTGGAGGATACTCTTGAGAAGTTCATGGAAGTTTCTACGACAAACCAGAAAAATATAGAAGCTTCTATCAGAAATCTTGAGACTCAAGTTGGGCAGTTAACTAACAGTTAGCTAACCAACAGTCAGGACAATTTTCTGCAAATACACAAACCAATCCCGGAGAACAATGTAATGCTATCACCACCAGAAGTGGTAAACTGATAGGAAGAGGGATTGATGACAACCTGGCTGTAGAGGAGGAAGTGTTGGAGGAAAAAGAAAATAAAGAAGAGAAAAATGAGCGTGAGGGAGAAAAAGGAAAAAAAATAAGAGTGAGTATGTACATATAGAAAAAGAAACAGAGAAAAAGAGTGAAAAAAAGGAGAAAAAGAAGGAGAAAGTGGGGGAAGAAGTACCACAACTGAAAAATTTACCATATCCTAAGATTCCATCAAAGAAAGATAAAGAAAGGCAGTTTGCGCGTTTTCTGGATATTTTCACAAGGTTGCAGATTAACATTCCTTTTCTAGAAGCTATGGAGCAAATGCCAAAAAATGCAAAATTCATGAAAGAGCTTCTAACAAAGAAAAGGAGATTTTCAGAAGAAACAGTGGAATTGGAAGCAAGGTGCAGTGTTATTCCTATTAATATTGGAAGTTTATCAGTTAATAAAGCTTTGCTTGATTTGGGTGATAGCATAAATCTCATGCCTCTATCTATGCTGAAAAGAATTGGAAATTTGGAAGTTAGACCTACTCGAATGACATTGCAATTAGCTGACAGGTCTATGAAATATACTTATGGTGTAGCAGAGGATGTTTTGGTGAAAGTTGATAAGTTTGTGTTTCCAGTGGATTTTGTGATTATGGATATCAAAAAAGATATTGAAGTTCCACTGATATTAGGCAGACCATTCATGAAGATAGCCAAGGTAGTTATTGATATGGATGATGGTAAGCTTAAAGTCAGAATACAAGATGAAGAGGTCAACTTCAATGTGTTTGAAGCTACATAGCATCCAAATGATAATCAAGAATGCTTTAATATTGATGCAATTGCTGAGTCTTTCTCAACAGCTAGGAAGTTTCAGCTGCAGGAAATGAAGAAATTGAAAAATGATTGCCATGAGTCTTCCAAGCTTCATAAGAGAGAGACCTATGCATGCACTGGCGAGAGAAAAGTAAAAAGAAGAATCAGGCCAAGAAAATCAATTTCAGTGCCTAAAGTCAGAATGAGGGCAAAATGGTCAGATGTATATCCGGTCAAGGATCCATGTGGGATAATGAAATCTGAAAATATGTCTAAAGAAAGGATTGGTGGTGAAGTGAAAGTACAGAAACTCACCACAAAGTTTTATCTGAAGGAACCTTAGATGATACAGGTGTCAAGCTATGTGACGTTAAACAAGCGCTTCCTGGGAGGCAACCCAGTGTTTAATTATGTTTGCACTTTTAAATTTCACTTGTGTGTGTGATTGTGATTCTGTAAATATTTGTGTGTTTGTGTGTCAAAAGTCAATTTTTAGCATTTAGGTGTCTCAAATGGACCAAACATGCATATTTAAGCATTTTGAAGTTAATTAGATAAATTTTGCATGGAAATGAGTTTTGGTGCTAATTTGAGGCTATTGGATGCTCAAAATTGCCTTTAAGTTGTTCAAATTTGGAAAAGTGAATTTCAATCTTGATTTTGAGTTTTAGACTGTGAAAATTTGTCAAATCATAGAGAATGAGGTAGGGAATGAATTGATGTGTGAAATAGAGTTCATTAGATAGACTTGATCAAGTATTGATTGGGTGAAAATTAGAGAAATTTTGGAAAAGTGTCAAAAATCTTGTATAGCAATTTTCTGAAATTTTCGCTCAAGCCAAATACTTTGGCTTAAGCCAATTTTGCAGAAAAATTTGAAAATAACAGTTTCTAATAATTTGGCTTAAGCGAAAATAGGGGTGAAAAATTGGGGATTCTGGACTACTTTGGCTTAAGCCAAATTGATTTGGCTTAAGCGAAATTGGGTGTAAAAATGATGACTCTTTGGAGGAATTTGGCTTAAGCTAAACTGATTTCGCTTAAGCGAAAATGAGTATGAAAATGAAGGTTCTCTAGATGAATTTGGCTCAAGCCAAATTGGGTTGGCTTAAGCCAAAATAGGCACAAAAATGAGGGGTTTCTAGACTGATTTGGCTTAAGCCAAAAAGTATTAGCTTAAGCCAAAATGATGCTGAAAAAGAAGGCATTCTGGACTAATTTGGCTTAAGCGAAAATATTTAGCTTAAGCCAAAACTTTAAAACAGCATTTAATTAAAAAACAGAGGGAGGTTCTTTTACAGTTTCTTACTCTCCCAAAATCCCTCTCTCATGCGCACGACCCCCTCCCCTAGGGCACCAAGTTTTTCATTGAATTCACTCCATTTCACTCACCAATCTCCATCTTCTTCCTTTAATTTCTCTCTAAGGTAACTTCCTCTTCATTTTTCTTTGATTTCACTGAATAATTTCAAGAATTCATGGTGTATCAAACCCTAGGGTAGTAGCCATATGGGTTGTTGTGTGAAATGTAGTTTTTGGATAATAATGCTTGAAAAAAATACTTGTTTGATTGTTTGATTGAAATGAATGCTTGGAATGGAAAAGAGAGCAAAATGAGAATGAATTGATTTAAGAAATTTTCTTGTTTTTGAGTTGCACACACACTGTTTGATGAAATGCTTGAATGACTTGAACACTTGTTTATGCAAAATTGATGTTGTTGGAAGCATATTTTTGGGTTATTGAAATAGTACAATGTATACAAGTGTCATAAAAAAAATTTAATTTGGTAACTTAGCTTGTACCTTTGTTAGAAACATAATAATGTTTAATGTTTAAAAAGGTATATAGCTTGCAATGTTACAATTTGAAATGTTGTTGTGCAATTGAATGTTACACCTTGAAATGTTGTTGCAAAATAAATGTGTACATTCAATTGAAACATACCATGTGATTGTGAATTATGTGCAATGAATTGGATGTCTTGCTGTGGTTTGGTTATTTAACTTGTTACCTTCAGTGGCCTGGGGACAATCCAATTTTTCCAGGGGGAGTGGAGCTGCTGGAGCAAGTGGAGCTGCTGAATATGGAGTTGCAGCTGGAGATGATGTAGCAGCTTGAGATGAAGAAGGAATGGGAGCAAAATTTTATGATGAAGAATTTGACACTGACTTGGATAGAGTGATGAGGGGAGACTGACATACCCTACTATTCCATCTTTCAAAACTTTATGTGACATAGTTTCACTGTTATTTCGTTGATACTTTAGTACTGTGTGTGGTTATATTTGCAGATGACTTTAGTACTGCAATATTTTGGTGTGTTAAATAGTAGTTACTTTTGTGATATTTGCAGTAGTTATTTTGATTTAGATGTTTGATACTTTACTTGGTTAGTTAGGATTTACGTTTTATTTTACTTTTACTTAGTATTTTCAACATAATACTGGTAGACATAGTTAAAATTTTTTGGGAGTCACAGAAAATTTTTCTTGAGGAAACTAGTTAAAAGAAATCAGGATTCAGTGAGTGTCCTAAGATTAGAATAGCTTCACAAACTGAACAAAGAGGAGAAAAAGGGAAAATGTGGTTGATTGCATAATCAAATAGGATTAGGACATTAGTGCAAGTTAATTGATCAAGATAAGCAATCATAACAATAGATGATTTAATCAAGGAAACAAACCACAGATAACCCAGTGAGTGTGTGAATCCATAAACAGCTTGAGAGTTTCACTGTTAATTGGCCAGTTGATATTGCTTGAGTTTCCTCTTTGATAACATCACATAAGAGGCATTGAATTCATATAGATATTCTTAAAGAAGGTTCTAGAAAACCATTCATGACCTCCCCAATAGAAAACCTTCTATTGGGGAGGTGGAATGCCTATAAATAAAAGATATAAGTCCTCATTTCTAAGCATCAAAGGATTGGAGTATCCAAATGCCAAAAAAGTTATCTTTAGAGCAATACAAGTTCCATTCATGTAAACTCATCTATAACCTTCCTTAGTTACTTTTTTTGGCCACTACAATGAGGATTTGGCTAACTTAAAAGAAATCAAGTCAACTGATCAAGTTAAGTTAACATGGTTTAAAATAAAAGAAGTGGCAAAATAATGACGACTATCTCTATCCTAAATGGCTTGAGATGTGCCTTTAAATAACATTGATCATGCTATTAATTGGTATTTACTTTAGAAGCAAAAGCTACTATGACTACGTATGGTAGAAACACCAGAGGATGGAACTTTTAATTGAGTATATAGCTTATATACACAATTTTAAGCAAATAAGATAATTTATTCAATCACATTAAGTCCCAAAGACAAAGGAAACAACATTATAAATGAAACAATGAAATGTGTTATAAAGTAAACAACCATCATGACCAAAAGCATTATATTCTAAAAATGGTCTAAGTACTCCTCCTCAGGCTTAAGCTCCTTAGTAACTATGCTTAGCTACGTGATTAATTGGAGAAACTAGATATATTAATAGGAAGCTATATATATACACACATATATACACAAAGATAAAAAGTATACAAGTAGTTTATAATTTGTTTTCAGTGAGATAAGATAACTTGAATATGATAAGATGACATTTGAATTTGTAAATTGTTAATTTAAACACGTTCTTAATTTTTTACCCTTTTTATTTATTAAATTAATGGTTTTGTTAAAATCAGGCCTTGGTACCTAGAATAAGACTTCCAAGAATGTAAATATTTTATTAAAATAGAAAATATTAAATAAATCATAAGCATAAATTAAAATTAAATACTTTTTATTTTAATTACTAAATTTTCTAACTTATTATATTGAATTAAAATGAAATATTAAATTTTTAATTTAATTTCAATATAAATATGTCACGTAAATTTCAACATAAATCTTGTTTGAATTTCTATCAATTCAGATTAATTTTTATTAAAAATAGAGTTGTATTCATATAGATAATTTTAAAGAAGGTTCTAGAAAATCATTCATGACCACTAGATTAAATAGATTACCACTTTCTATTGGGGGAGGTGGAATGCCTATAAATAAAATATATATGCCCTTATTTCTAACCATCAAAGGATTGGAGAATCCAAACACCAAAAAAGCTATCTTTAGAGTAATACAAGTTCCATTCATATTCATCTATAACCTTCCTTAGTTGCTTTCTTTGGCCACAACAACGAGGATTTAGCTAACTTAAAAGAAATCAAGTCAATTGATCAAGTTAAGCTAACATGGTTTAAAATAAAAGAAGTGGCAAAATAATGACGACTATGCCTACAAGTAACATTGATCATGCTATTAATTGGTATTTACTTTAGAAGCCAAAGCTACTATGGCTACATACTGGAGAAACACTAGAAGATGTAACTTTTCATTCAATATATAGGTTATATACAATATTTTAAGCAAATAAAATAATTTATTCATTCACATTAAGTCTCCAAAGACTAAGGAAACTGTTGAGTCTCAAAAGTTATAAAATTATTTACCTTGAGTCTCAGTCTCTCAATAGGTTTTAATGAATAACAAATATAAATATTCAGATAAATTTATGACAAAATGCCTTCACAATACTCTGTTTTATTTCATATCATAAGAGTGTGAAACATCATCTGAAAGTTTATCATCATCTGAAGATCAAACATCATCTGAAGAGCGATTATCCTCGAAAGAAGTGAAGTGCATCTGAAGCACCCTTGCATCTGAAAGATGAAGTCTTCAGGACAATGGTTTGACCTTAGAAGACGTTGCTGAGTACGAGGAACGTTCAAATCAAGATCTTACCTACTTCAGCATAAGAGTCAGTGCTGCTTTTCTTCCTCGTTCAAATGTTTAGCACATTTAAGGAAAGTCTGCAAAGCTGCTGCTCCTGCCAGATTGCTTTTTGTGCGCAGACCTGCTGCACCTGCTTCTACTCAGATTGCTTTGAACAGAGCTGTGTCAAACATATTCTGAATGCATTAAATGTTATTTGGTAACGAGAATTTATCCTTTGGAGACTATAAATACGTCCCATGAAGAATTGAAGAGCAGAGAAGCATTATCAACCAAAGAAACTACACGCTGCAAAAATCAAACTCTGATTTTCTTTGTACAATCATTCATTTTCATATTCTGAGAAACTCTCAGCTTTTTGTACATAAAAGTTCACAACTATCATCTGAAGATAGTGAACTAATTCCCTTTCTTGTTTAAACTTAGAACAGTTTGGGTTGTTAAGCCTGGAGAGGCTTTCTGTCTGAAAGAATACTTGGGTTACACTTGGATAAGTGTCGGAGAGCCTGAAGAGGCTTGGTGAAAGAAACAATACTTGGTTGAGAGCCTGGAGAGGCTTGGTGAAAGAAACAATACTTGGTTGAGAGCCTGGAGAGGCTTGGTGAAAGAAATAATACTTGTGGTAGAGCCTGGAGATTCTTGGTGAAAGAAAGAATACTTGTGGTAGAGCCTGAAGAGGCTTGACAGAAAAGAATACTTGTAATTCTTGCAAGAATAGTGGAAATCCATTGGCGGGTTGCCTTTGGGACTGGACGTAGCTCACGGTGAAAGTGAGTGAACCAGGATAAATTTGGTTGTGTTCTCTCTTTCCCTTAAGCTCTGTGAATTCAGTTTTTCTTCTAACCAAAAAGGGGCGTGAAAAGCATTTTAAATAGAAAACCTTAATCTTTTCAAAGGTACATTTATAAGCAAATTTTAAGTCTGAACTCAAGTTCAGAAGATACAGCAAAACTTCAAATCGTAATTCATCGTCTGAAGATTTTCTGAAACGTCTTTCTAAAAAGTTTACTAAAAACTTAAGGTTTCCATTGAAACTCTATTCAACCCCCCTTCTAGTGTTTCCCTGTGTGTATTTTCAGAAACAACATTATAAACGAAACAAATAAATGCATTATAGAGCAAACAACCATTATGACCAAAAGCATTGTATTCTAAAAATGGTCCAAGTCCTCCTACCTAGGCTTAAGCACAATAGCAATTGTGCTTATATACGTGATTACCTGGAAACTAGATATATAAATAGGAAGCTATCTGTGTGTGTATATGTATGTATGTATGTATGTATGTATGTATGTATGTATGTATGTATATACATACATAAATACACACTAGATAAAATGTAAAGGAGTAGTTTACAATTTTTATTCAGTGAAATAAGATAACTTGAGTCCGACAAGATAAGGTTTGAATTTTAAATTGTTGATTTAAAGACGTTCTTAACCCGACCCTTTTATTTTTTAAATTAACAGTTTTTTTAAAATCAGACCTTGGTACTGCGGATAAGACTTCCAAGAATGTATATATTTTATTAAAATAGAAAATATTAAATAAATCAGAAGCATAAATGAAGATTAAATACTTTCTGTTCTCAAAGTCTCCTGATGACCAGACTAACAGTTAGGTCGGCGTCAAACCTAGGCGTCCGAAAGAGTTTAGATGCCTTTTGACCTAGGGGGTCACCCCTGTATAGGCTATCTCTTGGGCCTTATTATTCAAGCTCAAAAGCACCCTCTCCTTATGATTACTAATGGGCTAATCATGTTATATCCTGGAACCTAATAATGGACCACAACCATCCAAGCTCGAGGCCCAAAGGATGTGGGGCGAAGAGATTGAATAACTATGTCATGATAGTTTAGGTCTTAGATGCTTATTATGTTCTTTGAAATTTGATTATTACTTTTTATTTTTCATTTTAATTAATTTCGCGCCCGCCCCAGAATATCAATCATCATTCTAGTATTAAAGGATACTAATTTAATAAAAAAGGATCAGGGTTGTTCATTCTGGTATCAAAGGTCACTAATTCAGTCAACAAAGATCAGGGCCATTTATTTCAAAACCCAAGTATCATGATCGTTCCTTTACGACATCGTGCTACGTGTGAAGGAAGAGTCACGACTTGAATCCTCGTGCGGCGTTTATTAGATATTAGCTGCGTCTTGTCTGACTTAGCCATCATTAATCATCATTAATATATGTTCTCATTCTTCCACAAAACAAACTGCTTCCCGCACGTCTCAGGGCCTTCTCAAGAGTCTTTTCATTTCCTACCATTTATCTCTTTCCATCGTTGGCTCACGCGGCTTTGATTTCTCTACCAAGAAATTTTCCAAGGTATTTTCTTTACTTTGCATTTTTTTCCATCTCTCCTCCTCTTTCTCAAATTTGTGCACCATCTCAAGGGCCAGGGTATAATGGCTCATCAAGACAATGACGACGAACCCCAAACCACAATTGAACTGTCGTGAACGTTGTAGGAAATACCACTATCCCTATTGTCTCTTCTTCATACTCTTGGGTGTCTAGAGATGTATTATGATGGACCTCTAGATTATGTTTTGATGATAGTGTCGCACACATTAGGAGCTTAATAAGGAAATCCTCCCCCTCTGTTGGCCATCATATAATTGTAGAATCTTGCTTGGATGATGGGTTTGTCTATAGCCAACCTTCTTCATCTTCTCATACTCCTTTTACTTATTTTTATTAAACATTTGTGACCAGATTGGTTATTAAGCTTCCCTTACCGAATTTGAGTGTCAGGTTCTTGGGACACTGAATGTGGACCCTGTTGAGTCTCAAAATATTATTAAATGGTTAATAATGTTTATAAAAGGGAATCAAGCATGTGGTCAGGGTGCAGCAGAAATAAATGGATTCCCTCCCTTGTTATAATCGTTTTTGCGAAAACACGAATCAAGGCATATAAGGTATTAAAACGAAAGTTCGTACCTTATTAGGATTATGAACGAGGCAATAGTCGCCATGTCTCTAGTGGTGTCCACGGCAACAGCCGAACTAGGAAACCCTCCTCAACTCTGCTAATAACCTTAGAGAGTAAAAGGCGATTGCTTATATACATAGGGCAGTGCATCTTATGCTCTATTTATAAAGTGGTGGCTAGGGTTTTACCTCCTCACTCACTTAACCCTCACACTTATGGGTCTGGCCCATTATGTTATAATTTTAATTAAATTAAATTAGAATTATTACCCTTTACTAGTGGCATGTTGTATGCGTGTAACCCAATAGGCTTTTAATATTTGGTTATGATATTAAAATAAAAAAACCCTTTTCTATTTAATATCATAAATAGTGAGCGGTATCTAGCAACACATCACTATCCAAATATTGAGATTATCAACAACTTTGATAAATCCTATTTTGTGATAATTTATATGATCTGTCCCTTTGTCCAAATATCTAATTGAACACAAGGGCATGGATTGTGTCAACCTTGTATAGTTCAATTTATGTTTTCTTGATCCCCAAGTAGACTGTACAGAAAACAAACATCTCATGTTTATCCTCCTGAGCATGGTCATGCATTTTGCAGTCTCACTTTATCAAGAGGCCTAAAGATATAACTCTTGTTACATAGGAGGGACAAATCTCATCTAGGTCACTCACATTCCTCCACATAATTTATTATATGTCCAAATATCAACTTTATGATTACCCTGTTACAAGCAACGTTTGATGATAATTAAAACATATAATTCCTTATGTAGGAATCGTAGTGATTTCAGGTCGAAGGACTTCATATAATATTTATCAATTTAAGAAACGTCCATGACACTTATGTAACAATCCATGCAACATTCTTAAGGTGGGTCTATCCAGTACACCATTACTCTTAATGTGTACCTATTTGAGCACATGATATCTCATATCCATGATCCGTAAGATGTGATCATCAATGAACTCACATACTAGTCTAAATGCATCTTTGTCCTAAGATGATACTTGACTAGGGACTATTTTAAGAATAGTTCTTCATAAGATCTCACGATCAAGTCATCTACTTGACTTCTTATGAAGTTTGAGGTTACTATTCTAAGGACATCAATTGTATTCTTAAAAGAATGAATTGCCTTTATAAAATAATATGATACATGTGATGGATGTTACAAAAACATATAAGTCTCTAGTGCATATACCTAACAATCTCCCACTTGCACTAGAGACATTCAGACATAACTCTTATTCCTAATGATCTAGTGTGCCCTTCATGTTTCTGCTGCACAAGGGATTTTGTTGATGTGGTAGAATTAGCGACTGTTTCCTGCTTTGAACTTTTCAGGTCACAGTGCCACCATTCAAACATAACATATAACCTGATTGCGATCTAGAATCATCTTTGTCGGTTTGGAAGTCAGCATCAATGTAACCCTTTACAAGTAACTCTTCCTTACCTTCATATATCAAGAATGAATCCTTAGTTCTTCTCAAGTACTTTAAGGATGTTCTTGACTTCTGTCCAGTGACCTTCACTAGGATCAGATTGGGATCTGCTAGCCATGCTTAGAGCATATGATATTTCTGGTCGAGTACATAACATGGCAAACATGATAGACCTATAGCAGATGCATAAGGAATCTTACTCATGCGACCTCTCTCTTCTTTACTGGAAGGAGATTGAGCCTTAGATAGGCTTATACCATGTGACATAGGCAAAATTCCCTTCTTAGAACCTTGCATGTTAAACTGTTTTAACACCTTATCTATGTATGTACTTTGACTTAGGCCAAGTAATCTTTGAGATCTATCTCTTTAGATCCTGATACCTAACACATAGGTTGCTTCGTCCAAATCATTCATAAAAAAAATTCCTAACCAAGTCTTTATAGACTAAAGGGTAGGAATGTCATTTCCTATGAGGAGTATGTCATCTACATACAAAACCAGAAAAATCACTATGTTATCACTAACCATTTTGTAGTCACAAGGTTTATCTTCACTTTTAATGAAACCAAACTGCTTTAACAGCTTCATCAAAATGAAGATTTCAGCTTCTAGAAGCTTGCTTTAATCCATAAATGGATCGTTGCAACTTACATACCTTTAGGTATAACAAAACCTTCAGGCTATATCACATATATATCTTCAAGAAGGCTTCCATTTAGGAAGGCTGTCTTGAGATCTACTTGCCAGATTTCATAATCATGGTAAGTTCCAAATAGCAAGCAAGATCCGAACAGATTTGAGCATGGCAACTGGGGAAAAGGTTTCATCATAGTCTACACCATGAATTTGCGTGAAACCCTTAGCCACCAATCGTGCTTTAAAGGTACTTACATTACCATCCATGTCAGTTTCCTTTCAAAAACCTGCTTGCACCCTATGGGTTTTATCCCTTCGGGTGGCTCAATCAAGGTCCATACCTTGTTAGTATACATGGAATCCATTTCAGATCTCATGGAATCAAGCCATTTCTCAGATTCTGGACTCAAATGAGCCTCTTGGTAAGTCACTGGTTCACCTTGATCCATGAGTAATATATCCCCTTCCTAAGACATAAGGAAACCATACCTACGCAAGTCTTGCGCTACTTGAGCAGGTGGCTCCACCACACTTTGTGATATCCGCTCTTGATCCATCATTGGCTCATTGCTACTTTATGGTACTTTAATTTCTTCAAGTTCTACTTTCCTCCCACTTATTTTCTTAGAGATAAATTCCTTCTCTAAGAATACAGCAGTCCTAGCGACAAACACTTTGCCTTCGCTAGAATTATAGAAGTAGTAACCCTTAGTTTCTTTTGGGTATCCCACAAATAAGCATTTATCTGATTTGGGTCCTAGCTTATCTGAAACTTGGCGTTTCACATAAGCTTCACAACCCCAAATCTTCATAAAAGACATACTAGGTCGTCTCCCAGTCCATATCTCATATGGTGTCTTTATGACAGCCTTAGATGGAACACGGTTTAGTGTGAAGGCTACTGTTAACAAAGCATGACCCCAAAAAGGAGTCAGGGAGATCAGTGTGACTCATCATAGAACGAACCATATCTAATAGAGTTCGATTTCTCCTTTCTGAAACTCCATTCCATTGAGGTGTTCCAGGAGGAGTGAGTTGAGACGTTATCCCACACTCTCTTAGATAGTCATCAAATGTTGGCTTAAGTATTCTCCACCTCGATCTCATCGAAGTGCTTTTAATAGTCTTTCCAAGTTGGTTTTATACTTCATTCTTAAATTCCTTCAACTCTTCAAAGGACTCAGATATGTGTTTCACCAGATACACAAATCCATATCTACTGAAATCATCAATAAAAGTGATGAAGTATTGAAAACCTCCTCTAGCCATCGTGCCCATGGGCCCACATACATCACTATGTATGAGACCAAGAAGATCACCGGCCCTTTCACCTTTTCCAGTGAATTGGGTTTTGGTCATCTTCCCCAATAAACAAGATTCACATGTCTCAATTGATTCAAAATCAAATGAGTCCAAATAACCATCTTGGTTGAGTTTGGATAAGCGTTTCTCATTTATGTGGCGCAAGCGACAATGCCAAAGATAAGTTGGGTTCAAATCATTTGCTTTAACCCTCTTAGCACTTATGTTATAGATAGGCACTTCCAAGTCAAGAACATATAGTCCATCGTTCAACTTTGCACAACCATAAAACATATCATTCAAATAAATTGAACAACTATTGTTCTTTATTATGAATGAAAAGCCACTATTGTACAAACAAGAAACGGAAATAATATTCCCACTAATGGCAGGCACAAAATAATTATTTAGTTCAATAACTAGCCCAGTTGTCAAAGTTAAATAATAGGTTCCTACGGCTATAGCAGCAACCCTTGCTCCATTTCCCACACGTAGGTCGACTTCGCCTTTAGCCAATGACCTACTCCTCTGCCCATTCACACAAATGTGAGATCCACATCCGGTATCCAATACCCAAGATGCAGAAGTAGACAAATTGACTTCTATAACATAAATACCTGAAGCGGAAGTCTCACTTCCCTTCTTGATCTCCTCCAGGTACTTTGCACAGTTTCTCTTCCAAGTCCTGATTGGCCATGGTGGAACCATTTTCCTTCCTTAGCTATCCCACCCATAGGTTTCAAGAATTTCCTCTTGCCCTTTCCCTTTCCAGGTCAGACCATCAATATGGCCTTCCCTTTAACTTTATTAATGTTTTGCTCAGTTGTTCTTAACATGCTTAGCAATTCTGGCAGTGGTTTGTCAAATTTATTCATGTTGTAGTTCATGACGAATTGACTATAGCTGTCCGGCAACGATTGCAGGACAAGATCAGTGGCCAACTCTTGGCCTAATGGGAATCCAAGCCTTTCTAGGTTTTCAATGTACCAAATCATCTTGAATACTTGAGCACCTAAAAGACTTCCCTCTGCCAGACTACATTGATGAAGTGCCTTTGAGACTTCGAATCGTTCATGCCTAGCTTGGCCTTTATAAAGTCTCTTTAAATGTACGATCATATCATACGCCTCCATGTTCTCATGCTTTTCAACATTTATGGTAGCAAGCATAAGGCAACCTACATCGAGAGCAACATCCAGATGCTTTCTAAAAGCATCCTTGTCAGCTTTCGAAGCATTTGCAGCGGGTGTTTCAGGAATAGGCCCTTCCAGGACATGCAACCTTTTTCCCATGGCTAAGGACAATCCTTAGGTTTCTATAGCAGTCTAGAAAGTTAATTCTAGACAATTTGTCCTTCTCAAGGACATATCACAATAAAAGTTAATTGTTGTGTTTGTTGCCAAGGTAATAATGCACGTAAGTATCATATAACAAAACATATTTAATAAGGTATTTAAATAAATATGCCTCCCACTATTTTGATTCAAAACAAGTACCCTCAATATAAAGAATCAGAAAATCCCATCACTAGATTTTCTAGTGGGCCAAGATCCATATTTCACCTAATTTTAAGTCAGCTTTGGCTGATCGCTTAAGAAAATGTTATTTAGGTAGGAACACGCTTTCCAATTGCATCTCATACAACTCTTGGATAGTTAGGTGAATAACTCTTATTCTAATTCATCTTATGAATTAATGCCTAACTCAGTGCCTCTAGGTTCTTCAATCCTATTGAATATACCTAGTTAAGTCAAAACCCAATGATTGACAATTAGATATTACTTTTATCCCATCGCGTCTCACTAGAATAAATAAATGCACCCTGCTTTGGCAGACCCACACTTAATCGATTCTAGCTTCGACGAGTGCCATACATTAGAAGGCAAAACATGACTTAATATTAGTTCCTTTGGGTTTTTCAATCCTATTGAGTATACCCAATCAAAGATCAACGGTTGACAATCGGATATTACTTTTATCCTATCGTGTCTCACTAGAATAAATAAATGTACCCTGCTTTGGCAGACCCACACTTCATCGATTCTAGCTTCGACGAGTGCCATACATTGGAAGGCAAAACATGACTTAATATTAGTGCATTTGGGTTTTTCAATCCTATTGAGTATACCCAATCAAAGACCAATGGTTGACAATCGGATATTACTTTTATCCTATCGTGTCTCACTAGAATAGATAAATGTACCCTGCTTTGGCAGACCCACACTTAATCAATTCTAGTCTTGACGAGTGTCATTTATTGGAAGGCACACAAGCATTGAGGGATTTGATCGCTTTAATTTTTATTCGTTTGTTAACTATTTAACAAAATAAGCATGCATCTCATACAAATACATGATATGGTTATGGCCTCCTAAAAACAAATACAAAATTACATCAACTATATAATCTTGTATATAATCTTGAGTTCTCCAAATCTCCCACTGAATCCATGCTCCATGTCCTACCGGTTACATTACATAAAAAGAAGAAACCTTGTTTAACATACGAGGGGATAGAGATGAGAAGAGAATTACAAGAGGAATGTTAAGAGGTAAGGCACGACACGCAGGTCGTATTTAAATTAAAATATCTAAGGTCATAACCAGTCATCATGCAAACTCAACATCCATAGATTGTAAAACGAGTGATATAATAAGATGTATATATTAAGCGAGGTTTGATTACGCGCATACGAAATAACACACTACGAAATAACACACTAGGGTTTTACCCCCTCACCCACTTAACCCTCACACTTATGGGCCTGGCCCATTATGTTATAATTCTAATTAAATTAAATTAGAATTATTATCCTTTCCTAGTGGCATGTTGTATGCGTGTAACCCAATAGGCTTTTAATATTTGGTTATGATATTAAAATAAAAACCCTTTTCTATTTAATATCATAAATAGTGAGCGGTATCTAGCAATACATCACTATCCAAATATTGAAATTATCAACAACTTTGATAAATCCTATTTTATGATAATTTTATATGATTTGTCCCTTTGTCCAAATATCTAATTGAACACAAGGGCATGGATTGTGTCAACCTTGTATAATTCAATTTATGTTTTCTTGATCCCCAAGTAGACTATACAGAAAATAAACATCTCATGTTTATCCTCCTGAGCATGTCCATGCATTTTGCAGTCTCACTTTATCAAGATGCCTAAAGATATAACTCCTGTTACATAGGAGGGACAAATCCCATCTCGGTCACTCACATTCCTCCACATAATTTATTATATGTTCAAATACCAACTTTATGATTACCCTGTTATAGGCAACGTTTGATGATAATTAAAACATATAATTCCTTATGTAGGAATCATAGTGATTTCATGTCGAAGGACTTCATATAATATTTATCAATTTAAGAAACGTTCATGACACTTATGTAACAATCCATGCAACGTTCTTAAGGTGGGTCTGTCCAGTACACCATTACTATTAATGTGTACCTATGTGAGCACATGATATCTCATATCCATGATCCGTAAGATGTGATCATCAATGAACTCACATACTAGTCTAAATGCATCTTTGTCCTAAGATGATACTTGACTAGGGACTATTTTAAGAATAGTTCTTCATAAGATCTCACGATCAAGTCATCTACTTGACTTCTTATGAAGTTTGAGCTTACTATTCTAAGGAAATTAATTGTATTCTTAAAAGAATGAATTGCCTTTATAAAATAATATGATACATGTGATGAATGTTACAAAAACATATAAGTCTCTAGTGCATATACCTAACAGTTTAAGTCTCATAATCCTGTGAAAGTACTGTTAGAACCACAGGAAACACTAAAAGGGGGGGTTGAATAGTGTTTTAAACTTTTTGATAGTTTTTGGAAATCTTTTGGTTAAAACATGAATATGGGCACTGTTAAAAATAAGTCTTAAGATCAGAGATAGTTGAAACGTGTGGAAGATAAGAAAAACAATGTTTCTTCTAAAGCTTAAGATTGTTTTAAACAGAGGCTTCTCAAAGCATCTTCTGAAGATTATTACAAAGAGTATTTTCAGCACAGTTTCTGAAATACTTCAGACTACTAGAGGTTGTCTGAAGTCTGTTCCTGATTTTTGAACTGATCTCTTTCAGACTTACTTCTGAGATTTTATTTCAGAAGTTCTTCAAGGAGCATTCTTTGTAAAGCTTCAAATGATATAAGAGATATCTCATGTTTTGTTCATATGAAAGATTATTTTATTGAAATAGTTGTGTTAAGTTTATTATAGAAAATACTTTTCAAGTTCCAACTTAAATATGAAAACTGGAAGTAAAGAGATTAAAGAAAAACTTAGGCATAGAGATTTCAGACAGACTTTTAAAGAGGCTGTCTGAAGTTTTCAGACGGCTGGTAAAAACTAATTTTAAAAGATGTTTTGTGCCCTTTATAAAATATTAGGTTAATTATTCTGACCCCTTGATTAGTATTAACAGAATTGATAAGAGATAAGGGTAAGAAAACTTAGACAAGGAATTTATCCTGGTTCACCCACAAACCCGTGAGCTACATCCAGTCCCAGAGGCAAACCACCACTGGATTTTCCACTATCTGAATCCACAGATACAAGTATTATTCACAGCCTCTTCAGGCCTACACAAGTATTACTTTGTTTTCAACTGCCTCTCCAGGCAACTCATTGCAGTATTCTTTTACAGACAAGCCTCTCCAGGCTCAACAAGTATTCTTTTCTACCAAGCCTCTCCAGGCTCTACCACAAGTATTCTTTTCTATCAAGCCTCTTCAGGCTCTACCACAAGTATTCTTTTCTATCAAGCCTCTCCAGGCTCTACAACAAGTATTCTTTTCTATCAAGCCTCTCAAGGCTCTACAACAAGTATTCTTTCCTATCAAGCCTCTCTAGGCTCTACAACAAGTATTCTTTTCTATCAAGCCTCTCCAGGCTCTACAACGAGTATTCTTTCTTCCACCAAGCCTCTCCAGGCTCTCAGACACTTATCCAAGTGTGGAGTATTCTTTCTTCCACCAAGCCTCTCCAGGCTCTCAGACACTTAAAGTGTTTACAGATTAAACTAAGTTTAAGTTTCCACGAAACATAAACTTAATCTTTTCCTGTACTAGAGGTTAACTGAGTACTACTCAGGATACAATGGATAAATCTGAGTACAAGGGTAAGACAGTGATACAAGCATATATGTTTAAGTTCAATCCCTGTCTCTGATATGAGGAATAACATCCTCTGAGAATTGGCTAGGTAGATACTGACTTTAAGCTCCAGCCTTGTTCTCCAGCCATTGGTTTCCATGGGTTACATTCTCACCCGTATCATTGGAAAAACCAAGGCATACTTGCAGCTTCAAACCATTCTTGGTTCATATGAGATTAAGCACAGCTTGGTTGGTTGTTCAACTGAACAACTACAATTTTGACTAACTGATCAATAGATCAGCAGCATGGTTGATTCAAGTATGTATGGTCAACACCAATAAGATTTTTCTGATATATCTTGATCAACTGATTGAACCAAGTGAATGAGTTCAACATCTTCAAATTCTTCCTTGAGGCTATTTATATGTTCTGTTGGAATATAGCCGTTTGAAGATGATTCATAATACCGTTGAGATGTTGATGATGTGGCTCATATAGCCGTTACTTAATAGTGTCTCAAACGGTTGCTTCTTCTTTAGCAGATATGTGTTCAGACAGTCCTGTTCTGACACTTCTGTAGATGAGCTCTTTTAGAGAGATTTTCTTGATATTATTTTGCATGTTCTCTCTCTTGATATCCTTTTACTTTTCTTCAGCTGACTTCTGATTTCCTCTTCTTTTCTTAGGAGTGTATATGAGGAGGTATCCGTTGGATTTGTCCTCTTGCTTATTTTGTATAAGCTCCTTTTCTGTTTGCTTCCTGACACCATTTCTTCTTTCTTCTTTGAGTGAGGTGTCTTGTTCAATGGCTGTTTCTTGCAGATGATAAAATATGTTTGAATTAAAATATTTCATTCAAACATTTCTCTTTGTTGCTTCTGCTTAGTCTCCTGAGCTTTTCTTGTGCTTTCTTTTGGATTGGTGATGATGATATTTCCGTTGTGATACCACCATTTAGAGAAAGCATTGAATGCTATTCAATCCATCGTGAGACACGCTTCTGGGTGTCTTCACAATTCTGACAGAGTACAACGTTGGTGCTGCTATAAAGCTGCCATCGTTGTTGCTGCAATTTCTGCGTTGCAGAGATTTCCTCAGTGGTGTATGAAATTCAAAATCACCAGGAAAGGTCTCTGTGTTCCTTGCTATAAACGTGTTTGAAAAGGTACGTGCAGCAGAGGTTCAGAAAAGTCTTCACAAACTTCAGCAGAGGGTGCCACGTCATAAGTGAGACTTCAGACAGCACTGATACTTCAGACGGGTTGAACTACTTCAGACAACTTCAACTCTTCAGACGAGTTCTGCTTCTTCAGACAGCTTCGTTGCTTCAGAAAGCTTCTTTGCTTCAGAAAGCTTCCTTGCTTCAGACAGCTTCTTTTCTTCAGACTGCTTTATGTTGTCTTCATATGGTCTTCACGTCTTCAGACGGTTTGCGCACTTCAGACGAGTTGCATTCTTCAGACAGCTTCTTTATATTTGATCCTGCATTTGTTCTTCTGATCCTAATCTTCTGATTCTGATAAATATTTCATCCTGAAACACAATCAGCAAACCAATACCTTTCTCAGTAGAATCTGTTTATATAATCTTATTTGTTAATCATTAAAACTAAAGGATATTAAGTCTTTGAGTCAAGTTTGAATGCTCAAACTGATTAATAGACTTCACAAGTACACTGTGCTCAGAAAAGTAGAGTCTGCGCTGCTGACACCTACTACCTGTTGCACCTGCTACTGCAAGCTACCAAGGCTATGTGTCATAACGGGAAGAAAGTTATCTCTCAACGAGATTTAGAGAAGTCTACCAGACTCATTTCTCTTCTCCTATATATATATGAAGTCTTATGCAGAAGAAATAGAGAGAACGAAAAAAAAAACTTGCTGAAGCACTGCTGAAATTCTCTGATAAATATATTCATTTGTTTCATTTGTACAACAACTTCTTATCCTGAGTTATACTCAGTTATTTGTACATCTTACCCTGTTTAGGCTTTAAACTTGTGTAGTTTAAAAGCTAATGCATTTTCTTTTTATACATTGTTTGTGTTTGAGCCTGGAAAGGCTTGCTGTTTAAACAATACTTGGTTTGAGCCTGGAGAGGCTTGTCTAAAAAAGAATACTTGTTGTAAAGAGCCTGAAGAGGCTTGACTGAAAAAAATACTTGTAACTGATCAGTTAGTGGAAAATCCTTTGTTGGTTTGGAATTGGGACTGGATGTAGCTTACGGTGGATGTGAGTGAACCAGGATAAATCTCTTGGCTAAGTCTACTCTACCCTTATCTCTCAATATTTGTTATTTAAACTAACTGGAGGGTTTTGAGTAATCTATTTTATAAGTTTGAACTCGAAATAAATTCAAACACTCTTTAAAAACAAGTTTCCAAAATTATTTTCCAGACCTGCTGAAGCAAATTTCAGTAAGTACCTTTACACCCAGCTTCAGTAAGTTGCTAAAATTCTTTGTGAAAAGTTCTGGTTGTAAAAGGTTTTCATAAAATCTGTTTAAACATATAAAACATTATTCAACCCCCCTTCTAGTGTTTCATGTGGTTTCTACAGCCCCTACCTAACTGCACCACCACAATAGCTGGGGTTTCATGAGGTCTTTTGCTATCCTCTGTGAATATCACAAACTAACCCCTACTACCACAAAATTTTAACTTTTTCCAAGAGAAATATGACAAAAACAAACCCATAGGCTAGACCTCAATAAATGGTATTCCCGGGAGGGCAATCCTAGAAGTTGTATGTTCTTCGTATAAAGAATTTAAATTCAAGTGTCTTAAAAATAAAAGGAGACGAAATCTTCTCGAGATTATTTACCAGTGCAGAGGGTGATATGAAATTTCCTCTTTACTAGACCAAAAACATAATTATGGTTTTAGGTGTAGACGATGATTCTCTGTCTTATTTAGATTTAAGGGATGTTTCCCTATTGAACTTACTCAAACCTGTTAGTTGTAACACTATTCTTGAGCTGGAAGGGGACTTGAATACCCTTGGAGCACACATGGTTAATGGTGCCTCAATCGACCTTATTATACTTGAATTTCTTTTTGTCAATTGCTCAAACTAATTTGTAAAAGTTTTTTTCTTTTTAATAGAGATGCCACCTAAAGAATCTGGTTTTGTTCCGCGGATGAACGAGAAAACCTTGCACTCCTTCCATAATTCGGGTAGGAAGAGGGGAGAAAGTCTTCACATGGAAGGGGTTCAATCCAAACCCATTATTTTTTTTAGGGCGGCCAGGAGGCTTCTTCAACTACTTGTTCTGGACTTCCTACCCAAGCTTCTTCTACTCGGCGACCTTGTCCGTCCGGCTAAAAGGATTCTAGTTGGCTATCCGATTAAACAAATATTGACCGGATAGAAATAGATTGACCGGTTGAAAGATTTATCTGATTGTCTGCTCATCCATCCGCCCTCTGTCGTTTGCCTCGGCTATCCGGCTGACCAAAGGGTTACTCGAATGAAAAGGTTTGGTCGGCTGAATGATTCTACCTGACTATCCGGCTCGATCGTCCGCCGAGGCTGTCCGGATGGATTATTATAATCTATTCTGTGAGATTTTCGCTCAAGCGAGAATCTCCTCGCTTGAGCGAATTCATCAGCAAAAACAGGGCGTATTGGATGTTGTCATTTTCACTTGAGTGAAGGAATTTTCACTCAAGAGAAAATCAAGCAGAATGCCCACTTCTAGTTCTCGCTCAAGCGAAAATGCGTGGGGTTGTTTCTTTAAAATCCTTTCTCTAGGGCATTCGAGCCATTCTAAACATTTTCCCCTACTCCCTTGCATGCCTTAGCAGAGGAAAAGAGAAGATGGGAAGAAAGGAAGCTCACCCAAGGTAGTAGAAGAATGAGGACAAAGGTCATCCCATCCCCTCAAGCTCATTCTTCACTACTCTAGAGGTGAGTGTGGTCCACCCACTCACTTTCATCATGTGTGAAAGCCCTAAGTGACCCTTTTATCTCTTCCCTTTCTTACTTTGCTTGCAATTGTTTAGAGTGATTCATGCTTGTCCTAGCTTGATTTACACCTTTGTGTTGATTATGCTCAAGGATATATGTTAGGGATTTCATATCTAGGGCTTTATCCACATCATTGTTCATGTCTCATATGCTTAAGACTCAAATCATGTTTCAAGATACTCATATTCATGTAAATAAATATTCATGTTCACCTTCAGCCATCACGGGTCCTGGACCATCATGTTTAAAGATAAAAGATTTTCATGTTGTGGTATTGTTAAGAATTGATTCAGGTAATCGATAGGTCTATATGTAACATCCTAAAATTTATAGGACAAATAAAATTATTAAGAGATAAATCATAAGATTGCAATTAACATTAATTGTTATAAATATAGTAATTGTTATATTAATAAAATAATATCAGGATTAATAAGGATAATCTTAGGAGAGAGATATGGTTTAGTATTTTAAATTAAGATCAGATTTTAAAATAGGAATAATGAGATCATAAGGATTAAAGATAAGAATCAATACAAATTTAGGATAAGATTTAATTATAATATTTGAATTTAAATTTGAATATAGAAGGATAAGGACTCTATAATATCCTAATAATTCCTAAAGAATAAATAAAATAAAATAAGATTTATGAAGAAAATAATAATAATATCATTATTATGATTCAGAAAAAGATATTATTTAATTAAAAAGGGTAATGAGTGGGTAGGAGTAGGCCCAGCTCAGTTAGATATTTAAATAGGGGGAGGGTTATCTATTTCACCCTCATTAGTTTTCAAACGTTAGATAACCAAACCCTGGGGGAGGAGAGAAGCAACTCCACAAGGAGAAGGTGCTGCAAAGTAGATCAGTAAGAGAGAGTCACCATTCTCTTTTGGATTGTCATCTCTAAAGGTACGGTGGGGGAAAGGGTGCTGCTTATATATGTACGTGGGAGTGCTTGGGTAGTGAGGGCAACCATAAGACCCTCTTAGATTCGAATTTGATGTGTATGTTATGTGCTGTGTGATGAAAATTTGTGGTTTGATGCTTAAATGTGTGAATCTTGATGAATCTTGATTGAATTGAAAGAGGGTAGCGAAAATAGCGAAAAGGGGTAAACTAAGGGCTTAGCGATTGGTGATTATAATGGAATAACTGTGAAAGATTGTTGTAAAGATTGGTGTTCTTATTGATTTTGTTCGGTATAAACGTATATAGTTGGTGTATTAACAATGGGGATTGATTAAAGGTTGAATAAAAGGGTTTAAAAGGGGCAAAAACGTATGAACGGTCGCGTTCTACGACATTTACGCTTCAACTGCGCTGAAGCGCAGGCTGGAGCGTATCGCTTTCAAATCTGCGCTCCACTTGTGCTGAGTGAGAGTGGAGCGTAGCTCTCTGGAATTCGCGCTGCAAGTACGCTGAGCGTAGGGTGAGCGCAACTCGCAAATTAACTTATTTAAAAACGTGAAATTGAGTTGGATGCTTATTGTTGTGTGGACTGGTTGATGAATTGGATGTATAACGTGTATTGATTGTAGCATGAGTGTTATCTTATGTGACGTTAGATGTTTATAATATTATGATGTATGATGATGATGTATTGATGTATGAGCATATGAGGTATGAGATGTGTGATGATGATATATTGATGCATTAAGCATATGGGGTATGTTATGATGATGATGATATAATGATGCATTGAGCATATGAGTTGTGTTATGATGATGATGATTATGCATAGAGCATATGAGTTGTGGTGACTGAGATGCACGGGCCCATTGAGGGGGTGCAACTCAGGAGGTGAACTGCACGGGCCCATTGAGAGGGTGCAGAGACCATGATGGGGGACATTTTATGCACGGGCCCATCGAGGGGGTGCAACCTATTGGCCTGTGTGGTGATTAACGGTCGGGCCATCATTGCGGGGCGGATGTCTCTGCACGAGCTCAAGAGAGGGTGATGTGCAACCTATCGGCCTGTGTGGTGATTAACGGTAGGGCCATCATCGGTAACAACTACGGAGATTGATGAGGTGCGCCCATTATGCGGAGTTCCAAATCATGATCCTTGGGATGAGTTTTGGTGTACATGATGATAGAGTGAGCCTGCATTGTATTTTATGATGAAATTGAAATATGACATGATGATATGAGTATTGTGTGTTGAGTGTGGAGAATGTGTGTTCTCAATGATTTGCGAGTGTGACTTATAACTTGGTGATGAGATAATATATTTGCTAATAAGTGTATGAGATGATATATGATATTATTTGATGATGATGATGATTATATGTGGGTGAGGATGGGGTAGCCTTTTGTGTGCATGTATGAGTTGGTATTCTTTTTCTCACCATTTTCTCTGTGGTTTATTTACAAGCGATGATGATGGCACATCAAGTGCCGAGTATTGAATTGAAGGGGTGTCGCTCTGATACTTGTGACATCAAGGCTTAGTAATAGGGGTTTTATTTTATGTTATTAAGAAGAGATTATGAAAACTATTTTAAGTGCCCTACATGGCCAATAAGGATGTTTTGATATTGACATTTGAGATTTTGATGTTTTAATTATTTTGAAAACAGTTGACCTTAATTTCTATTTTAATTCAGTTGTTTTGAATCAATGACGTTTTGTAGAAAGAGAATGTGAACTTTTTTACCCGGTGTGGTTCGTAACTTTTCCTAAATCTTTCTATTTGATGAATGTATAAGAGATTGGGGTAGAAGGGTGTCACACTATATGGCCCCAAGGGAGACGTTCCTTGTTGTCTGAGCTTAGGTCTAGCTTTATGTCAAGTGATAAGACCCCTACTGTTGGGTATAGTAACTCATGTTTAATTATGGTTTCAAGTTATTCAGTCAATTATATACATGGTTAATTCATGAATGATTATGTAAATTGATGTTGCATTGCATCTGCTTGTTTAATTACCCACACTGTGTGCATGATTGCACTCACTGGGACGTAAGTCTCAACACACGTTTGTGGATTCATTTTAGATATGCAGGATATCCAACTGGAGTATGGAAGAGAAGACTTGATTTCTAAGGGTGGATATTTCCTCCTATGTGTTATATTGATTAGAGAAATTAGGTCTTGTTGTACATGGATAAAAATGTTTATTTGATTTAGCTGCTTTTGTTGAATTGTAGACATTTATGCAAATTATTGTATAATTGTATATTTGGAAGTTCCTCTTAAATAAATGTTGGCTACCTAAGCATTGTAAGTGATGTATGTTATGATATCACTAATGTCACAAAAATTAATTCTGGTAATTAGAGAATTTGCTTTAAATGAGCATTATTCCTTGGTTTTCAGAATTAGGACGTTAAATTACGTTAATGGAACTTATATTGCTCTAAAGATAGCTTTTTTGGTATTTGTATTCTCCAATCCTTTGATGGTTATAAATGAGGGCATATAGCCTTTATTTATAGGCCTTCCACTCCCCCAATAAAAGGTGGTAATGTATTTAATGAAATTGTTATGAATGGTTTTCTAGAATCTTCTTTAAGAATATCAATATTAATTCAATTCAATATTTAATGAAAATTAATCTGAATTAAAAAAATTCAAAAACGATTATGTTGAAATTTATGTGACATATTTATATTGAAAATAAATAAAAAAATTGAAATATATCTTTATAATTCAATATAATAATATAGAAAATTTATTGAAATAAAAATATAAAATATTTTTTCTTCATTTACGCTTCTGACTAATAAAAAATTTTCTATTTTAACAAAAAAATTATATTCTTGGAAGTCTCATCCTCGATTCCAAGGTGTTATTATAACAAAACCGTTAATTTACTAAGTAAAAATGGTATGGAATCAAGAACATGTCTAAATCCACAATTTCCAAATTCAAATCTTATCTTATCAAATTCAAGTTATTTTATCTCATTGAATACAAATTATAAACCATTGTACTTTTATCTAGTGTGTATATATAGCTTCCCATTTATATATCTAGTTTCTAGGCAATCACGTAGCTAAGCACAATTGCTAAGGTGCTTAAGGCCGAGGAGTAGGACTTGAACCATTTTTAGAATACAATGCTTTTGGTCATAATGGTTGTTTGCTTTATAACGCATTTTATTGTTTTGTTTATATTGTTGTTTCCTTAGTCTTTGGGGACTTAATGTGAATAAATAAATTATCTTATTTGCTTAAAATTATGTATATAACCTATATACTCAATGAAAAGTTTCATCTTCTTGTGTTTCTAGTGTACTTAGCCATAGTAGCTTTGGCTTCTAAAGTAAATACCAATTAATAGCATGATCAATGTTACTTATAGGCACATCTCAAGTCATTTATGACAAAGATAGTCATTATTATTTTGTCACTTCTTTTATTTTAAATCATGTTAACTTAACTTGATCAATTGACTTGATTTCTTTAAAATTAGCCAAATCCTCATTGTAGTGGCCAAAGAAAGTAACTAATGAAGGTTATAGATGAGTTTATGTGAATGAAACTTGTATTGCTCTAAAGATAGCCTTTTTGGTGTTTGGATTCTCCAATCCTTTGGTGGTTAGAAATGAGGGCCTATATCTTTTATTTATAGGCATTCAACCTCCTCCAATAGAAGGCGGTATATTTAATCTAGTGGTCATGAATGGTTTTCTAGAACCTTCTTTAAGAATATCTATATGAATTCAATTCAATATTTAATGAAAATTAATCTGAATTGATAGAAATTCAAATAAGATTTATGTTGAAATTTACGTGACATATTTATATTGAAATTAAATTAAAAAAATTAAATATATCATTTTAATTCAATATAATATGTTAGAAAATTTATTCAATTAAAATAGAAAGTATTTAATCTTCATTTATGCTTCCGATTTATTTAATATTTTCTATTTTAATATAAAATGACATTGTTGGAAGTCTTATCCACATTTATATGGGCTGATTTTATTAAAACTTTTAATTTAATAAATAAAAAAATAAGAAATTAAGAATCTTTTGAAATCAACAATTTACAAATTCGAATCTTGTCCTATCATATCCAAGTTAACTTATCTCATTGAATGCAAATTGTAAATTAATCTTTTACTTTTTATCTAATATATATATATATATATATTTATATTGCTTACTATTTATATATCTAGTTTATATATAATCAAGTAGCTAGTCACAATTACGGAGGTGCTTGATAGCAATTTTAGAATACAATGTTTTTGGCCATGATGTTATTTTCTCTATAACGCAATTTATTGTTTCGTTTATAATGTTTTTTAGTCCATGTGGCCTTAATTTGAATGAATAAATCATCTTATAAGTTTCAAATTATGTATATGACCTATATACTCGTCTTTTCACTTATCCTCTTAAGAATTGAGCGCTCAGAATCTGAAAACAAGAACCTGTATTGGCAAAGTCTCGAGAAGGGGGGTTGAATTGAGACACGTATAAGCTTGTCTAAAATTTAAAACTTTTCTGACTTTAATTCTCAAGTCTTTCAAGTTGGATGTCAGAGTTTTAGTCACGGTCTGAAGCAATAGTGTCTAAGAGTGTAAAAGACTTGTTCTATTAAAAGGGGCTTCTGAACTTTGTTATCAAGATGTTAATTGTAACATCCTAATTTCTAAATCCAAGAATTAAGCTTGTTGGAAGCAAAATTCCCGAATTTCTAAAATTATTTCGCGCCATTTAGATATTGCACATACAAACATCATATAACGCTTATGCATTCCAATGTTACTATATATGTAAACATAAACTGAATACATGAATAAAGGCCATCCAGGCTACAATGTGAGCATCAAATACATAGCCCTGAATTGGGATAGCACCATAATGTGTTCTGACAAAATGGAGAGGGCCCGAAGGCTACACATGTACAAATATATCCCACAAAAGAATACATTGTATGCTAACATATATATATATATATATCCAGAGTGTAAACGAAAAACATCATATCCTAAGAATATAACATGAACAAAACGATAAGTCTCCCAGCTCCTGCAACCTCACCGGATGGTACGGGAGGAACTTGTGGATCTAAAATATAACCACAAAACGTGTGGTGAGACGAATGTCTCAGTGAATATAACTATGCAGCAGACAGTGTAGGTAAACAGACAAATGCGGTGTACAGAGAATTCAGAATCAACACAACATAGTAAATCAACATAATTCCAACATATTATGCATGACCTGCATTATCCGGTAGGCGGGGTCTTATCACTTAATTGAGGGAGGCTAGACCTGAGCTCAAATCACCAGGGTACTAATCACCCCAGGGGTACTAATCACCACTTCTGAGTCCAGACTACAAGGGAACTAATCTCCCACGGGTACTAATCACCACCTCTATTTAAACTAAAGTTTCGTTTTCTTATTATCTGGGAGCTAAAGCCCTAACTTGGTATTCAATGATAGCACATGTGTCATGCTACACATACATACATGTTTTCATAGCCATAACAAAACCCTAACATGTGGACCCTATCCCAAATCCCCAATCATCAATAATCATCATCATGGATACTCAAGGTAAATACATATAAACAGCTCAATCACAAGTAAAGAGAAGAGGGGAAAACAGATTAGGGTTCATAGGGGGCTTTATACAAGCATGGAGTGAAGTGTGTGAGTTACACTCACCTCAAGGGAACTCAAAGAGAAGGGGGAATGAGTTGAGGGAGGTTAGGTGTGAAAATCCTTGGCTTCCTATTCTCATCCTTGGCTCCAATGGCCAATCCTCTTTCTAGAAAAAAAGGGTGGAAAAGAGAAATGAGGGAAAAGCCCTAAAGAAATCTGTTTTAAAAACTGTAATCGGGCATTCTCGCTCAAGCGAGGCTTTCTCCCTCGCTTGAGCGAGAAAACTGAGTGCTGCCTGTTTTCACATTCTCGCTCAAACGAGGATATTCTCACTTGAGTAGGATGTTCTCGCTTGAGCGAGACAAAGTCAAAGAGCAACCCTGCAAAATTGGGGGGAATTGCGCTTGAGCGCGCTCACTCTCGCTTGAGCGAGAGCAAGTTTGAGAGCAATCTCGGAAAATTTGCCCCAATTGCACTCAAGCGAGGGGTTCTCACTTGAGCGAGCATATCTGAACCTGAACCCCCCTTGTTTTTCTGCTAAATTCGCACAGACGAGGCACTCTCGCCTGGGAGAGAAGTATTCTCGCTTGAGCGAGGCTACTGAAGGTTTCTTTTTCCTAATTTTTATCCTAAGATCTTTGAATCACTTTAATCTCCCTTCTCCTAGTTTCTTTTTACAAAAAGCCTTTCTAATCCTAATTATCTTATGAAAATCGTTCATGAGATTTGGGATGTTACATTAATTAAAATATTTTTGATTTAAGAAACTTACTTTTGTATTGTTACTTAAATATTGATTTACTTGTAAAACTCAGAAGCAGTTTCAAAACAGTATAAGTAAATGTAAAGCAGATAAGAATTAGGGTCAGAAGAGGACTGACACAACAAGATTTGTACTGGTTCACTCTTATCAACAAGAGCTACGTCCAATCCTCACCTTAGTGAGATTTTCCACTAACTTCTCAAAGTTACAAGTATTATCCTTCACAAGCCTCTTCAAGCTTCTAAGTATTCTCCTTCAAGAGCCTCTCCAGGCTTCTGCGTATTCTCCTTACAGAGCCTCTCCAGGCGTCTGAGTAGTTTTATAATAGCCTCTCCGAGCTTCTCCACTCAACACCACAGTCAAGAAACACTTCTCACTTAGTGGAGGAGTTACAATAGAATGAGATGAAAATAGAGATGTTTAACTTGAGGTTTAAACACACAGAGTGTGAATAAGAAGTTAGATACTCAAGCTGAGTTAAAAATAAATACAGACCACAAATAAACTCAAAGAGTTTGATAAACAGTAGATAAAGGGTAGGTCAGAAGCAGATACATAGATGAAACAGTGAGTAAACTCTTGTGCAGTGTTTTGGCTCTTTTAGCTTGATGTTCTCTATTTTTCTAAGTTCTTCTTGGCCTATTTATAGGGGTGTGTTTGAATATGGTCGTTTATAGCCGTTGGGAATCCTCGACAGCTATTGCCCTTGTTTCAGGAACTTTTTACACATCAGCACACTTGACTTGCTTTTGTCCGATGCGTTATACTTTTGCGTCTGAGATGTGTTTCCGCGTTTGAGTTACTTTTCTGCTTTTGACTTGATATTTTGCTTGAGTTCTATTTCTGATGATTTGATTCTAGCTTGAAGCAAATATTCTTCTAAGCACTTTGTGTGAGACTTCATCTCATCTTCTGTGTCTGAGTCTGACTTGATCTTCATCATTTGCGTCTAAATTTGACTTGTTTGGTTCTGCGTCTAACTCTAAAATTTCTCTTTGAAGACTTGATGTTTTTTATGAAGAAGTCTTTAAGCCTTTAATGTATTTGCATTTTAACTCAAATTATAATTTCTACACACTTAAGCAAACAGGTTAGATGCAAATTGACTCAGAATGAAACTTGAATTTTTATTTAGTCAGAAGGGTTGTCAATCATTAAAACTTTAATCATCTGAGGGTTTGTCTTAACATTATCCCCCTTTTTCATGATGGTAAAACCTCTTAGAAGTAAAAATTTGAAGTTCTTTTTTATGAAGATTAAAAATATCAGTTGGATGCAAAGCTCCCCTTGAGTCTGAGACTCACCCTGAATTTGTTACCTTTAGATTTTATTTAGTTACAGGGTTATGAGTTAAGCTCAGACAGAACCAAATAGTTAATAAGCAGTGTTCAAATTCAGATAAGAAAGATGTTAAAAATTTGATCAATAAGCATAAAAAGTCAGAATTCATTCAAGAGAAACGTAGAACATCACATTAGTAATTACATCAAAGACTAATGTTATGAAATTTTTGAAAATTTAAAAAATTCTACTTCTACTCTAATCTAATCTAATCTAATTTAACATTAACTTCTAACTCTACTCTCCTTTTTGCCATCAGCAGAGGGTGAGCTAGAAGGCTTGGGGACAGATGTAGGGAGATTAGTAGGAGAGAAATCCTTCAACTGTTGAGCCATCCAACTTTGAAATTGCATTTGTCTCGATGAAGATTCCCCAACAACCTTAAGAATGAGATACATGCCATCAAAGATCAGATCTTGATGTTTTTGAACCTTTTGGATCTCTCTCTCAATTCTATCAATCCTTTGGTTAAATGATGTAGTGGATTCCAGATCTGTTCTAGTTGTATCTGATTGTGTCTTAGGATCAGATGCTTTTTCTTGGTGCATCTGGCTCTGACCCAGATTACCTTCAAATACATTTGGATCTAGTTTTACTTTAGTATCATTTCTATTTTCTTTTTCTTCTTGTTAAGACAAACTCTCTCTTAGGTGTTTTAATGACAACAAACCATTTAAGTATGTAAACCTTGTTATCTTATCTAAGATTCATTTGTGTTACTAACATGTGTATTGAGTAGTGCAGCTCTTAGATCTTAAATCACATATTAAAAGTCATGAGATACAAATGTACAAAGGTGTCTCAAGCGAAGACACAAAAAATTCAAGTCATACTAAAATGTCTTTACAGCAAAGACTAAGGTTGATGGATCCTTATGTCCAAAATGATGTTAAAGGCAAGGCAAATCAAGATGCACAAACAAATAAAAAGTTCATATGCATAAACTGAGAAAGGATTGACCTCCGATGACAAATCTCAGACTCGTACCTAAAACTGGCAACTCAGACTTGTACCTCAAATTAAGAACCTAAGACTGAGACTCAGACACAAGATGAAGTCATCATGACACGCTGACATATATGACTGTTTGACTAAAGCAAAAACATACTCTCTCTCTTCCAACGGTCACAACAACGGCTAGCTAAGGAAAGCCTATAAATAGCAAGCCTCATAAATGCTGAAGTTGAGAGACTCTGTTGAACCTCTGCAAAAACTAAATCTGAGCTACTCAATTATCATTTACATTTACTCTCTTCATCTTTCAATCATCTCTTACATTCAGTCGTAATCTTAACTCCAAAAGAGCGATTGTTTCTAGTTAAGCTCATTGTGTATCTGTATTTCGTACGTAACCCATGCTAGAAAACCTAAATCTTACCTTACCCTTGAAATCCCAACCAATCTAGGAGGTGCAAAGGCAGAGGTGTGGGTGATTGTAAGCCTGGAGAGGCATTATAAAAAGAATACTCAATGTGTAAGCCTGAAGAAGCGGACTTAAGAATACTTGTATCTTAACTGCAGTTATAGTGGAAATCTCACAAGGTTATGAGGACTGGACATAGCCCAAGGTGTGGGTGAGCTAGGATAAATCTAAGTGTATCTCTTCTCTATCCCTTATCCATTATCTGTCGTATTAATTTGATCTTAATCTGATTAAGCATTTACTTTGATAATACAAAAGGCAACTAATCAAACAATATTTGTTTATCTGAATCTTAGCTCAACTCATAACTGTTTTCATCTAATCCCATTTATTTGAGACTGTACTCAAGAGTCAATATGAGATTCTAAGCTTTGTCTTAAGAGTCAAACTTAGATTGTTCTCAAGCATTCAAGAAACAATTTTTACAAGTCTCCATTCAATCCCCTTCTAAAGACGTTCAGCCAACTTCAATTGGTATCAAAGCTCGGTCTCTAGGGGTTGAGCACACCTGAGTGTAAAGAGGAAAGATCCTTAAAGAACAAATGAATGGACCAAATGTAAGTCTGTTCATTCCTAAAGGATCATCCACTAACAGGCCTCTTGCCTTTGATGGAACGAATCACTATTACTGGAAGGACCGAATGAGATTGTTCATTGAATCTCAACATATTAATCTTTGGGAACTCATTGAGGTAGGTCCTTATATCCCTTATATTGTTGATGAACTTGGTTTGAGAACTTCTAAGCCTAGAGAAGCCTGGACTGATGTTGAGAAGAGTAGATATGTTCTCAACTCAAAAGCCAAGTACTTGTTAACATGCGTATTGAATAGAAGCGAGTACAAAAAGGTAGCTGGATGTCCCTCAGCCAAAGAAATCTGGGAGGCACTTGAGATTGAGCATGAGGGTACCAATCAAGTAAAGGAAGCTAAGATTAATATCTTAGTGTGGCAATACGAGTTGTTCAAGATGAAAGAAGGTGAAGGCATAGAAGACATTGTAAGACGCTTCACGATAATCACTAATGATCTGAAGTCATTGAGAAGGACGTATTCTAACCAGGACATGGTCAGGAAGATACTCAAAAGCCTGTCCAAACCTTGGAGGCCTAAGGTAACTACAATCCAAGAGGCAAAGGATTTGAGCACGCTCAGATTGGATGAGTTACTTGGTTCTCTCAAGGTGCATGAGCAGGAACTTATGGAGGAAGATATCCTCAAGAAGCCCAAGCCAATCGCTCTAAAAGCTTCATCCAGTAACTCCAAAGGTAAGAAGGTAAGCTCCTCCCATCAAATTTTACTTAACTCTCATGAATCAGAAAGTGAAGACTGCGAGGATGATGATGAGACTGAGATGGACGATGAGATTGCCTTCATATTAAGAAGAATCAGGCAGATGTGAAAAGCCAGAGGTAGTGGAAGAAGAAGGTTTCCCTCCAGAAGACCTGAGACTAAGTCAAATAAGAAGGGGCATATCATATGCTATGAATCCAACAAGCTTGGGAATTTCAAATCTATTTGTCTTCTTCTGAAGAAGGAAGTTAAGAAGAGTCCAAGGAAGAAGCCTATGATGGCTACCTGGGATGACTCCTAGGATGATGAGAGCCATGATGAAGAATCTTTAAATATGTGCTTGATGGCTGATAGTGCATCCTCAGATGAAGAGGTATATGACTCAGACTCAGATCCTTCATATAGTGGGCTTAAGTCCGCCTATTGAAAATCTTCTTTATGATTCCAATCTTCTAGCTTCAAAAATCTCTTTGACGAAATCTCAACTAAATGAAGCTTTATAAAAGGTTAAGTGTCTTGAAAAAGAAAGTGAAGATTTGAATAAAAAGAATATGAGTCTCATGCAGTTTCACATGAAACTGTCTTAGATTGTCAAAAATCAGACTCAAGCTCAGACTAAGCTGGAATTAAAAAGATTAACTAATGAAAATCAAAAGCTTAAACATAAAAATAGAGTTTTGTTAGATGACCTGGCAAAATTTGTAAATGGTACAAAAAACATTGAGAGACTCATTCAGTCTCAAAATGGAGTCTTTGATAAAGTTGGGTTACACTATGAAAAGTCTGTGAATGAAGTTTGGTACAAAAGCTTTTCTATTCCAACTAGAAAGCCCAAGGAGAGATGTTCATGTTGTAGTAAGTTTGGCCACAAGACCTCAAACTGCTACCTAAGACAAGTAGCCATCAGAAAGAAGGTTTCTAACCACTCAGGACCCAAATATAAGTGGGTACCTAAGATCAATTTCTTATAACTTCTACCATTGTCAACAACCCTCAATCTGATATCTATCAATTTAAAATTTTCAAACTGGGAAAAGAATTAAAAATTTGCACAAATATTCTATTCCAACACCATGCCTTACAACCTTAAATCTCAAAAACCAAGATCAACCATCAATCCATAACTAAATCTAGAACAAACGGAAGCCCGAAAAGTGCTCCAATAACAAGTAAACAAATTCAATAAAGAAAGGCATAAAATAAACATAAAAGCAAAATAATAACAAGCAAGCTGATATTTCACACACCAATACTCTTTCAATCCTCAAAATTTGAGCTTTTCAACCCCAAAACCAAAGGAAAGAGGAAAGCAGATAAACCCACATGGAGAAATAGTAAATGGACATAAACAAAAAACAAAAAAGGATGAAGAAAACCAAGTCAGCTCTGGGAAACAAAGATCGAACACACACACAATAACCACCACAAGTGATGATAATACTAAGTACCAAAAATCTTCGTTTTATACTCTTTCAAGAAAAGCGATCAATAATTAATTGCGTGCATCTAAGAACATGTACAATACTGCATGTAACTCTATGATAATAAAACGCTAGTGCCCTTATCATTACCACCCCTGCATATGACAGCCCTGGAGTCCCCAACATTTGCAACAAGCAAGCGATCACCAACTAGAATACCAGTGGAATCAGTAGAGCCAACATCTCTGTTATGACTATTTTCTTATTTCAAAAATTTAGAGTCAGTATGGTTGTATGCATTAGCTATGGAAAAGAAAAGTTTGACAGGGAAACAAAAATTTATTCTCTTCGTTTAGCAAATTGAAGAACATAAGGCATAAAAAACATGCATTGACAGGTAGAAGATAACATACCCTAAGCCTAAACTTAAACCAAGACACCCGTCAAAATTGAAAACCCTAGATCGAAGTAGATGGTGGTTCTTTAGGGTAAGGCTTCGAGGTGGGCCATTGGCGAAGAAAGAGGAAAATGAGGGAAGAATGAGAGAGGAAAACATTACACAGAGCGAAGAAGAAGTAGTTGAGGAAGGGTATCAAAGGGTAAGAACACGCTCACGACCCGTGACCAAGCCCAGCCACTACACGTCGCGTCTCCAGCAGCGGCGCACACATGGAGAAGAGAGAACAGACGAAGAAGAAGCAGTGACCGGAGAAGCTACGACGGTGATAGGGAGAGAGAAGGAGAGTGACGATGAGAGAGAAAGCTTGGAGAGAGAGATAGGAAGGGTGAGGGACGAGACGACGCGTGAGCATAATGAAGGAGAAAGATTTCTGTTTGGGTTAAAGAAGATTCACGTTAGAACCGTCGTCGTATCTCTTTTCTGCTCATTTTTTAACGACGAGTGGCCTATAAACCGTTGTTATATTGGTTTTCAAAGATGGTTAAAAGGCAACCGTCTTTATAAACTTCACATGAATTTTAAAAATGTCACCGCGCAATTTCAACGATGGTCCCTTTTTAACCATTGTTAAAATTCGTCGTCATATGACTTTTTTGAACTAGTGCAAATCTGTTGTTAACATAGACTTGCCTAGCAGCAACAAAGAAAAAACATATGTGGGTCATGGATAGCGACTGTTCAAGGCACATGACAAGAGACAAAAGCAAGTTCTTGTCACTTGAAGAAAAAGTTTATGAAGTTGTCTCATTTGGAGACAATAGTAAAGCACAGATTCGGGGTATAGATAAGATTGGTAAGAAGGACTCAACTCAGATTGAGAATGTTTATTTTGTTGAAGGATTGAAGCATAATCTTATTAGTATAAGCCAACTCTATGACAATGGTTATTATGTTAATTTCGAACCCACGTTTTGTGAGATCATAGACTTTAAGACTGGAAAACCAATTTTCTTTGGTCAAAGAAACAAAAATCTTTACTCAGTTTGTCTTGAGAGCCTATCTGATCTCACCTGTCTTGTCTCTCATGACAATGAAAAATGGTTATGGCATAAAAGGGTTGGGCACATCAACATAAGAACTATAAGTCAACTTGTTAATCAGAGTCTTGTCAAAGGTCTACCTAAGATCAAGTTTGACAAAGATTTGATTTGTGAGTCATGTGTCAAGAATAAGCATACGAATACTAGCTTCAAATCCAAGAAGCACGTTAGCACTAACAGGCCATTAGAACTACTTCATGAAGATCTATTTGGACCCACTAGGACAGTCAGTCTCAATGTTAAAAAATAGAGTTAATATACAAATTAGACCCTAAAAGTGTCATCGTGTTTACTTTTAGTCCCTAAATGTTAAAGAGTGAACAAATTAGTCCCCGAAAGTTTAAAATTGTTAACTTATTAGACTTTTCGTTAACCTCTGTTAGTTTATTTAAATGGAACTATTGAGTTGGATTATTAAATGCATTGTTGGACTTTTAAGTGACACATTGAATATCTACATGGAAGTTCAACTAACAATAAATTTATTGATATGTTTTTGTGTGTAATCAAAGTATGTTTTTGTGTGTAATCATCAAGTTCAACCCAGGGAGGAGGCACTGGCAACAATATTATTGAATGAAAAATCTTGCAGAACTTATCAATGAGCTAGTTATGTTTTTTGGAACCATATTTTGTATTTTGATACATTTTGTAATGAAAATGGTTAACAATAGTCCAATTATGTTTTCTTTGTTGGATGTAAAGTAAAGCTTTAATTTGCAGAACATTTGGTATTCTGGTTTATTTCTTTGTTGTGGTCAATGTGACAGTAAACTGTCGAATTGTACTTGTGACAAAAGCATATTTGTGAATGAAATTGGCATCTCACAGTTTCTGCTATATGACAAATTGCAATTTTGCCATAGATAAGATTATGGTTTTTAAACTCAAATAATGCCACAATAATTTGAAACTCAATCAAGCAACACAAATCTCCTCATTAAACAAACAGTGAGAGTGTACAAAGATTTTTTTTTCATTTCTCAGAGCCAATACAAATAGACTAAGACTCCATGAACATTACATACCATAAACCCTAAAACTATATCCATTGAAGTCATCTAAATACAATGAACATAACATACTAATGCATTATGCTAAACTCATACCAAACACACAACCTAATTCCCATATGTAATTTGCCAAACTATTTCTTAACACACATTACAAATAAGACAACAACCATTATACTCAAAAATCCACATAAAATCTGGAATTTGAAAATCGATTTCTCATCTTCCACTAATTGTTTCTTTAACTTTCTAACACACTTTTCTATTTTTCCATTCTAGCCTTTAGCTTCTCCACTTCTGCTTCCTCAATCACTGGAGTACTTGATGATGACTCTTCAACCCATTCAAAGTATCCACAACCAATATAATCTTTTTGCATAAAATAAACAAAAAAGGGGTAAGAAACCACTTTTAAAACCCACCTTCAACAGAAAAATTGCTTACCCCAAAGAATGGACACCTCAATAACCATCTCCCTTGGTTTTTTCCCTTCATGCACTCCATCAATCGAAGTCTTCTGCCACATGCGCATATGTTCATCAAGCCACCTTCATCACCGGAGACGATTCCACTTGTTGCATGATAGCTTGCAGTCCTCATTTTATGGTTTGTTAGATTTAGGGTTTGAGAGATAAGAATGGTGAAAATAGTGGAGATTTGGGTTACAATGTTGGGGATAAAAGAATAGAGATCTGGGTTGTAAAATAGAATAAGTATATTGGAGAAGAAGGAGGATTAGGACTGTAATTTTTTTATTTTTTTATTTTTTGCGATGTAGGAGAAGAGGAACACAACGATGGAAATCTAGGTTATAATTTGGGGGAAATGAGTCCTAATTTTCGTTCAACAAAAATTTATTGTTAGTCGAGCTTCAATGTAGACATTCAATGTGTCACTTAACAGTCCAACATTGCATTTAACAGTTCAACTTAGCAGTTTTATTTCTATAAACTAACAGAGGTTAACGGAAGGACTAATAAGTTAACAGTTTTAAACTTTCGTGGACTAATTTGTTCACTCTTTAACTTTTAGGGACTAAAAGTAAACACGGCAACACTTTTAAGGACTAATTTGTATATTAACTCAAAAAAAATATGGATTTGTCATAGTAGATGACTACTCCAGATTTACTTAGGTTCTATTCCTATATCAAAAGGATGGTTCTTATGATAACTTTAAAATCTTTTATAAAAAGGTCCAATCTGAGAAAGGATATGGAATTGGTGCTGTTAGAAGCGATCATAGAGGAGAATTTGAGAATGTCAAATTCAAGGAATTCTTTGACAAACATGGAATATCTCATGACTTCTCTTGCGCTAAAACTCCCCCAACAGAATGGAGTAGTGGAAAGAAAAAATCGAATGCTTCAAGAAATGGCAAGAACCTTGCTATGTGACTCTGGAATAGAAAAATATTTTTTGGCCGAGGTTGTGAACATCTCATGCGACATAATTAACAAAGTCACCATCAGAAAGGTTCTCAATAAAACTCCTTGCGGACAAGTAGATTGATGAATCATACCGTAAAAAGTCATAAATTGATTAAAAGATGCAAAAAAAAATATTCTTTAGCATTATCAGTACACAAGATGCGAATAGAGCGACCAAATTTAGTTTGAATTTCATTGAAAAAATTTTGTAGCACAAGGCCATGAATATACACAAACCATACCTATAGAAATAACTAGGGAAACATAGGTCAAACAACCAAACACGGGCCAGAGGAAGGGGGAGAGAGGAATAGGGATCATTAGGGATTTTACACACAAAATGAGGGTGAGTGTGTGAGTTACACTCACATAAATCAAGCTCCAAGAGGGGAAGGAAGACGGTAGATAGGTGGTCATGAGCTCCTTGCTCCTTCTCCTCCTTCAATCCAAGCTTGGCACTCTTCCTCTCTCTACTTTCTCTCTCTAAGACAAGGAAATTGTGTGGGTTATGAAATAGAAACCTTAACTTTACGCTTAAAAACTGATTTTGCGCATTTTCACTCAAGCGTCTCGGTTGAGCGAGCCCCTCCTCGCTTGAGTGAAAGTAGTCCAAAAAACCCCCCTCTCTGCCACTTTTTCACTTGAGCGAGAATTGTAACATCCTAATTCCGTGAACCTAGGAATAGTGTCTGTTGGAGACGCATTCCCAAGTTTATGGAATTATTTTGCACCATTATCGATATCATAACATACACAATGCAAACAACGTTTAGGCAATCTAACGTTACTTAAGCTTACACATATACATGAATTGAATCTACATATACATATAAACGACATTAGTGGCTCAAAATAATAATATCATAGATACATCATCATGAATGGGATACAACCATACATGTGCTTTCAGCAAAATAGAAGGACCCGAAGGCTACACATGTACATCGATATCCCACACAAGAATAATAGTTAAAGTAGTTGAGATCTCAATACATAAATGCTAAATACATCAAAATGAAATCTAAACTCCCAAGCTCCAGCGCTCTCATTGTCCAGCTCGAGGAGGACCCTGTGCATCTAAATAATAGCTACAAAACATGTGGTGAGACTAGTGTCTCAGTGAGCATAACTATGCAACAAGCAGTGTAGGAAGACAAGCAGATGCTATACAACAAGAAAAATATATACAACAATCATAACGTGATAAATCTCATTCAATAACAACACATGATATGCATGATCTGCATTGCCCGGCAGACGGGGTCTTTTCGCTATTTCTAAGGCTAAACTTGAGCTCAAAATACACGAAACGTTTTCCTTGGGTAATAAATGCCGTCAATTATTCTGGACCGAAGCCAAACTCATTTTCACTTTATTCTGGACCGAAGTCAAGCTTGTTTATCTTAGGGTTTACTGGGCCGAGGCCAAATTCATGTTTCAATATAACAAGGGTTGAACCCATAAACTTTTAACACCCACAAGACTATTTGAATGGAAAAATATGCAATCAATGCCTTAACAAGGATGTGAGTAGAAAGACCCTAATACATAAAACCCTAACTCATATTTTTAAGACATACAACCATACAATAAGTTTAATAGGGAAATAACAATCAAACAATCCACATACGAGCCAAAAGAAAGGGGAATGAGAGAGTAGGGTTCATTGGGAGACTCAAGCAAGAATGGGTGAGGGTGTGTGAGCTATACTCACCTAATTAAAGTAGCTCAAGAATGAAGGTGGAAAGAGTGATGAGGGTTGAGGATGAGCAAGCTCCCTTGATCTTCTTCTTCCTCAACCTTCAAGTCTCTCTCTCTCTAACTTCTCTCTCTAACGTGAATAAATGAGGTAATAAATGAGGTCAATGCCCTAAACGCTATGTTTTAAAAATTTGGATTTGCTCACTCTTGCTCAAGTGAGGATTGCTCGCTTGAGCGAGAATACCTGAGCCCTTCTGTTCTCACGTTCTCGCTCAAGCAAGGATCCGCTCGCTTGAGCGAGACCAAGTTAGAGAGCAAACTCTGAATTTGGGGTAATTTCGCTCAAGTAAGCTAAATCTCACTTGAGCGAGACCAAGTCAAAAAGCAACCTCTGGAAATTCCACCAATTCTACTCAAGCGAGAGGCTTCTTGATTGATTAAAAAAACCAAAAACTCACTTCCCCAATTTTACTGATAGATTCGCTTAGGTGAGGGTACTCTCGCCTGAGCAAGCCGCCTTCTCGCTTAAACGAGGCTATATTCGCTTAAGCGAAATCACTGCAAGATGGAAATTTCAGATTTCCGTCCCAGGCCTTCTCCAACACTTTTTACCCTATTTTCCTAATTCCCTTTTATAAAAATACCTTTCTAATTCTCTTTAGCTTATGAAAATAATTTATGAAATTTGGGATGTTACAAGAATGCTCTCGCTCAAGAGAGAAAACCAATATAAAATTTCCACATTTTGATTGATATTTTCGCCCAAGCGAGAATGGCCTCGCTTGGGCGAAAACCCCACAGAATGAAAAACTCCAAATTTCCATTCCCTCTCGCTCAAGCGAGCCACTTCTCGCTTGAGCAAGAAAGAGGCAGTGTTATGCCCTCAAATACAGTTTTAAACCCTCTCTAACCCTATTCTTTTAATCCAAGCATCTTCCTCTTATTTCCTCATTTCTTTAAACGCTAAATTCTTATAACCTAGCTTAAACCCTCCTAAATTCCCTCAAGATTAATGTGTGGGGCTTGACACTTGATCCCTCCCTTAAATTCACTCTTAAAACCCGGAACTCTCGATAAATTCCCAACCTCATTTCTTGACAAAGCTCTTGACTTAGGATTTCCACTATACTTCCTAAAGCTCTAATTTTTTTGGATGTTACAATTGAGACCTAACCCTTGATCTCTCCCTTAACACTCCCTCTAACACCCTAAACTCTCATTCATTTCCCAACCTTCTTTCTTGACAGGGCCCTTAACTTATGATTTTTATTATACTTCCTTAATCCCTAAGTTTGGGATGTTACATTTTGGATCAAAGACTCAAAGATGGAATCTTTGATCAAAGTGAGAAGAAAGAAAATGGAGAGGAAGAAGAGGAAGAAAATTCGACCAAGGGAAGAATAAGAGGAAGATGAAGAGATAAAATATTAAAAGAGAAAAGATAAAAAGTTACTTTTGGGGACACAATTAATACTTTTGATGACCTAATCATGTTCCTCTTTACTTTTTGTCTAATTAAGCTAGGTTAAGGGCTAAATAAATAATTAGGAATGGTCTAATTGTATGTGAACGGCTTAATCAATGGTTAAGGCCTTATGTTAGGCAAAATTGAAAGAATTAGCTCAAAGGGCATTTTTGTCATTTTATAACATATTAGGTATATTATTGTCTCTTCACTCTAAAAATTAAATAAAATTCATGAAAATTCCATAAAATTATAAATATGATTTATAAATTGATTAAAATCCAAAACATAATTTCTTATGATTTTTCATTATTTCCCTACATTTAAAATACACATATTAGGGTTACGCAATTAACTAGGGGCATTTTGGTAAGTTTACCTAAAAGTACCAAAAAAGTTCTAAATTAATTACCAAAAAATATTATTAATTATACTAACACTCTTTTGACTAAAAATATAGCTTCCTTTAATTTGTTTTTAATATTTTTCATAATTAAATTTATATTTTTCTTAATTGTATAATTATTAGGGGTATTTTGGTAATTTTCTTAAACTCCAGTAAAAAACTATTAAAATTATGGCTGTGTAGCTCGTTGAATTCTAAGTTAGATTGTATCTTAAGGATTTCCAATTCCTTATAAATTTATTTGTAAAAATTATATTATCCTATAGACATATACTTGTATGAGAAATTGAGGGTGTTACATTCTGCATCAACAATTATCATCCTCGGCCATGCCGATTGCACTTTTAGTGGCCAAAATAGAGGAGAAAACCACTATGGACGAAGACGAACATCACGGTTTGCCATGGTAGCTTAGTATTTTAAAGAAATTGCTAAGCTTGGAAATGGATGACTTAATTAAATCCATATATTGCATTCCTTAAATGGGTTTTCTTATCAAAAAATGCAAAAAAAAAAATACTGAAATAAAGTGAAAAAACTATTTACCACCATTGGGTGATTTTGGCTAGCTGGAAAGGGGAAAGAAAGGGTGTTTATAAGGCGCAAAATTAAACATCGCCACTAGCAAAGTTGTTGGGAAATAAAGACCGGTTTTACAAGACACAAATACATACAATGTCATGCACAATTCCAAATTGTAGGGGCACATAGGTGGCGCTAAATCTATTAGCGCCTTGTAAGTAAAAATTCTCTTTCCTATGGAACTAAATGGATTAGCTTATTAGGATAAAAACAAAATGTCCTTTCATGATGTACTATGCTAACTCATGTAGTGATTTTTGAGCATTTGTGCTTCATTGTGGATACAATTGTCATTAGTCATCATAATCAAATCCAAGTCTGTGGGTTTGTCGAACGTCCATCACAATCACCAATCCTATTTACAGTATCCTAACACGTTATATAATAATATTAACCTCTTTAAATATAGCAGTGTTATTGGCTCAAAGTTGGATAGGCTCTTGTTTAAATTCTTCATTGAACCTATATTTGGTGACAATGTATTATGTAAATAGATTCCCTTGGTCAAAAGACAATTCATACTAATGACAACATCACAAGTATTTTACTTTATAGAATATGGATAATGTATGAAAGAATACTAAATTGAGGGAAGTAAGCCATCAGATCATGTGTCACATAATTTATAAATGTCATCGTGACATTACTTACCATTTGTTTGGAGGAGAAAAAGTGGGAAGAGAGAAAGTAAAGGGTGAGAAAGAAAAAGGAGGGAATGAGAGTGAATTTTTTTGTGTTGTTTTGCTACCTATTTGAATAATTAACATGGTGTTTTTTCTCAAATTGAATTTAATTTTTCTTTTGATATTTCATTTATTTACAGCATATAATATGATTTTTTTAAAATGTATTTGATAACTATATTATCACTATTTTAATTTTTTTAAAAGTAGAATTCTTTAAAATTTTTAATGAACTATATTTTTTTTTAAAAAAAAAAGGAGTTTAAATTGGGTCAACCAAACTCAGACTTTTAATTTATAAGATGAAATTTTAGTTAATTTTTAGTCCATTCCGTAAAAATCTATTACCTGCATTGCATAATCTCTTTTGACAGCTTTAAAGGGGAAGGGGTAAGGATAATTAGGAAAAAATTTAGAAAAACGGAAGGGGTAGGAATAGTACTGACAATGGCCTAAATAATCTTATTTGAAAGAACGGGCTTTTCAGTGTTGTCACACTGGGTCACAGCCCAAGTCAAATTTACATCAACTCCAGTTGGGTTGAGTTCGGTTTCGTTTCGACAATTGACCAAAAAAAAAGAGTTTCGTCCAAAGAATAAAAAACCCATGAGTGGAGTGGAGTGGAGTTGCAAAGCAGAAGAAGATGAGCGAGACAAGGCCGGTGCCGAGGAGAGAGAGTCCATGGGGAGTGACAGGAGACAATCATCCTGAACCCAAAGCTCACCGATGCAATGACCGCGTTGAGGATGTAATCCAGGTAGGGTTTCCTCTATTCAATTTTTATCACCGCCTTTCGTTTTTTCTTTTTATTCTTAAATTAAAAAAAAAAAAAACACTTTATTTTTCTTCAAATTTTTAATTGGGTCGTTCTTGTTCATGATTATTGTGGTATGCACGGGTCTATGTTGTGTTTTGGGTTTTTTATTCCTTATCATTAGTTTTTTCCGTTCGTGTTTTGGCTTTGATATTAATCTATTGATGAAAGAAATGTCATGCAATTGAATTTGTTCTGTAATGAGGATCCAAGCTTAACAGTATGCAAGATGGAAATGGAAAAATCTTGTGCAGACAAGATGGGGAGAATTTACTAACATGACATGTTATTAAGCAAAGACACACACACTAGGGATTGCTTTGCTATTCCTATTTTCTGCTTCTTTTTCTTTTGGTCAATGCATACTGTATTATTTTTTCTTTGAATATTTTCTCTGATGCTTGCTATTTCTTAAGATCTTATAGTAGAATAGATAGCATATGAAAGGAGAGAGATTTTCGAACTAACCGAAATGAACAAATATGACAATAATTCCTAAAAAGACTCCAGAAAGTTCCCGAACATATTTGTAGAGAGAAACATGAGATGTCAATATAACATCCTAGGAAACTGATCATGATGAAATTGCTCTCATGATTTGAAGTGTCTGGGGTTATTTCAGCTTGTTCTCTTTATTTTTCATGTTTCCATTTATTTGGAGTAAACTTGCTGTGTTGTTATTTGAGTCTTAAAAGGTTGTAAATTCTGTAGGCTTGCTTTGAGGGAAACCCATTCAAGACTGTTCCAGGACCTTTCAAGCTCTTCTGGCAGTGCATGCGTTCTAAACCTGGGTGAGATTATTATCTGCCGTGCAATTCTATCTACTTTTAGCCTCTGAGGAATATCATTTTTTATGAATCATGCCACTTAATGTTGTGGATTAAAGCAGCATTGAACCTCAAATGAGCTATCATTATGGAGATAACATACATTTGTCTATACTATTACTATATTAACAATGCCATAGCATCTTAGAATCTGTAGATGCTTTATGGCAAAGGGTCTGTTACCTGTTCTTGTCAGGATCAAATTAACTACTGCTTGTGATGCTTATACACTGAAGTTGGCTATTTCTTTTTTACCAGTATTTGCACACCTTGTCTGGTCTTTTTGCTTACAAGTTTTCCAGATACTTCTTATTGTATGTTCCCTTGTGTTGCTTATACATTTGTGGCTATTGCAGCGAGGAACCAACAGAGCCATTTACCTATCTGGATTTTGATCCTCCAAAGAAAGAGCCAAAAGCTGTGAAACCTGAGTAGTGCCACTTTAACAAATGCCTTCAGAACAATTTTTGCACTGCATGGTCTTTTTGTGGTTTCAACTTTTCCGCCCAGGTGAATGGCTTGTGTGAAGATAATATGTAATTGAAGTGTCTCTGTTGTATACTTTGGTATGCAAAATAGACCCTATGCCTTTGTTCTGCACTTTGATGTTGTTTGCCCAATAAAACATGGATAGGTGCATTCTTGAATAATTTACATGATAATCTATTGATTACTTGTTTGATGTTATAAACACCGCGAATTAATGTTTGGCTGGATTAAGTTTTTGGGTTTCGTTATACTGTGGCAAATTCTAAGTCTTATTACTTCTTGGTCCACTATCTGCAATGTAAATTTAACTTGATGATCTGTTCCTAGGTATGATAATGAGATCAAGAGAAATCCTTTCAATCCACTGATGTCTAAACAAGAGAACCATATAAAATGATTTATTTACTCACTAAGCTGTGAATTAGATTACCAAGGATAATTTTTGTTTGTATGAGAGGAATTCTCTTATATGCCTGCAATTCATGGCTAACTGTACTCTATCGAGAAAGATGCCTCTATCCTCACTCAACCTTCAATACACAATCAGTATCACATTTTCCAAGGTACTTGACAGTGGATAGGACAATTCCTTCATAGCATTACAAGAACTAGTCTCCCTTATTCCTCTCATTGAAATCCTTAGCCGTGTTTGGATAGAATAATCTAAATTACTATATTTCATTTGTTAGGATATATGATAGAATAGTAAAAGAAAGAATTCAAATGAAAAATATGAGTGATTTTTATAATAAATAAAAGAAATTTCAAATGACATATATTGAAGAAAAATTTCAAAGTTTTTCTTTTATGTTTAATTTTTTAGATTATTATTTACAATTTCTCTCACGTTTAACTCTTTTTAATCATCATGCACAATTTATTTCATTACTTTAGGAATTCTAAAATTTTTCATCCTATCCAAACACCCTATAAAGTACTGGTGATTGAAGAATCTTCCATCCATAGGAAGGTGGATATGCCATTGTTTCTCTATTCATGCTAAACTAACAACTCGATTGCCCCCTGAGATTGAGGTTGACTAACTTCTGTGGGCCGGTTGACTGAACACTTGAGCATAAACGTACTTCAGCATTCTATGTTGTACATATTAGAAATCAATAATGGGTTCTCCAACAGTTAGATTTCTTTCCACTGTCCAGGGTAGATCAAAGAGTTTTGCTGTGATGAATTTGAAGACCTTATTCACGTTGATGTTGTAGGTAGCACTGGAAAAGAACAAAGTTGCGTTGAGGGCCTTGGCATATGTTCTTGCCTGCCCAATGTGATACATAACAAACATCAATTATCATCTTGATGAATATAAAATTTACCATAATGTAAAGCTTGCATTATTCAACGTGCGTTTCTTGTAAATAAATGGGCATGAGAGTATGGGGTGGGCTCCTCTGTCTTGGGTACAAGTACAACGATCATTAAACATACACGGTTTTTATAATGAACGATGGGTCCATGTCCATGATCAGTTTATCACTAAACATTCACAAATCTGTACAAATAGTGCCTCTGATTCTACTTGGTTTGGAAGGGAAATAGTGGGAGGCCACTTACAAAATCGTGCAAGTTCGTGAACATAGAAATTGTCCTATTCACATTGACTTATATATTCCTACCCTACACAAACATATTAATATTGTTGAGACTTTTTAATAAATTATATGAAATACTTTAGGTCTTGAGGTTCTTTTTATTAGATCTAGGATAGGGAACTGCATTTTAGTGGTGGATGGTCAAGTTGGATTCTGTACCTGACTGGCAATGGTCCATTGCAAATCAATGGGGAGCTGAATGAAGTCATCAAATTTGGTTCCTATTAACACTGGAATTGCTGTCTGCAACAATTAAGCACACAGCATCAATGGAACTCTCACCTTGCATCAACATCCATACAATTGTAGATGTTGGTGCCATAAGATGTATCATGTTACCTTATTCCATTTCCTGGCTTCTTTGTACCACCCTATGACACTGAAATTAAACATTCACAACCATCAATCATGGAATAAAAAAGAAATTAAAATTATGTAAACTGGAAATTTTTGCATGAATTAATTTAGATAGAACACACCTGTTTAATGTGCATCGACTTGTTAGATCAAACATAATCAAAATTGCCAGAGAGTCCTTACAGGCCACAGGAATTTGATCTTCTGATTTTCCATCACCTGTAAGTTTAATAATTACTGTATAAATAAATAAAATTACACAATAATGGTGGTTGCCCAATAAATAAAACTGGGCAGGTGCATTATTGAATAACTTTGATGATAATCAATTGATTACTTGTTTGACGCTATAAACTTCTTTACAATTAGAAATTAGAAAGTGGGTTTTGAATTCCTCTCTACCTCCAACTTCCCAAATACAATAGGATATGCGTGCACCTCCTACATGTAACGTTTTGTCCACGTGCTTTAATCCTTTCCTTCGTTGCCCTTGCTGCTCTGTTTCATTCCCTGCATATTTCACCTGCAATGCAACCACAGAGACAATAATAACCATCGAAGTCAACCATAAAAAAATTAAACAGAAGCAGAAATAAATAATACAAATAGTAAAAATAAAAGAAGAGGAAGAATGGTGAAGCTTTATATGAAGAAGAATAAGAAGAAGTTAACCAAAAAGCTGGTCTTTCCAATTTGGCAGTCACCCAAGAGGCTTATCTTCAACGCAACCAAATCAGTGTCCAAGTCATAGGTGTGAAACTGAGGCGGTGGCGGTGGTGTAACTTGCACCAGTTCAAAGCTAGGCTCCACGGTGTATGGCGGTGGCGGTAGCGGCAGCATGCGGTACACTGAAGCAGGGTTCCTCTCAGAACAGAGGAGAAAGCCGTGGAGAAGGCGGCGAATGCCTCGCTGAATGACGGAAATGCGGTGATGAATCCGGCGACGGAGTCTGTCGGAGACGACATTCCGGCGAAACTGGAACATGTTTTTTTTGGGGGGAGTATGTTATGCAGTATCCAGTATGGGCATTAAAATGATTGGTGGTAGCTCTGGTTCTTTTTCACATGAATCATGCACTTATTTTATAAGGAAGGGGTATTTTGGAAATATCATCCTTTCATTTTATTTATCTAATTATCTCATTTTAATTTGAGAAAATAAAGTCATATAGCAAAAATATAAGAAAGGGTTGTGACTCACTTGGCAATGCAGGTTGAGATTGTGAGAATAGCTACCGAATTCGATCCATCCCTGATAACAAGGGATACATGTAGTTAACACAAAAAAAAACAAAAATAGACAATAATTTATTTAAAGCATTTTTTCTCTCTATCTTTCTTCATCATATCACTTATTACATCTCACATTTTTTTCTTTTTATCTTTTTTATTTTTATTTTTATCTCTCTGTGTAACCATGTTGTATTGTAATTTATTGTATGAATGCTTTTAGGGTGTTTCACTCATCTCACATTTTTTCTTTTTTATCTCTTTTTTTTTTATTTTTATCCCTCTATATAACTAGAGTTGTATTGTAATCTGTTGTATAAACGCTTTTAGGGTGTTTCACCCCATCAGTCTCTCACTGCTCTTTTTACCTAAAATAGTGCGATTGATTGGTGACATGCGGGCCCAAATAAAATTAAGTTTGTAAAATTATTGCAATGAAACTCCTACTTACTTATTATGTCTTATATCATTTTAAGTAAACAATAAAATTGAATTGCTAGATCAAATATTATACATTCTACATTCTAGTTCGTCTTTTTTAGTTTAATTATTATGTATTGTCAATGTCAATTTTTTTTACATCATCATTTAATATTGTGTTATCACATCGTTTAATAAATATAACACTTTATGTGTTATTAAATTCGTTAAATAATGTGGCAACACATTATTGTATGACAATATAAATTTTTTTACATTGATAATATATAATTAATAAATTCTTTTTTCAAAAAAAAAACATTATTGAATGACAAAGTAAAATTTTTTTACATTGACAATGAGTCAGTTTGTTTGTGCTTAAAAAAAGTTTTTTTTTAAATTGTTTAAAAAATTGATTTTATTTTAGAGATTATTGTATAATCAGAGATAAATTTTCGTTTGGCTACAATTATAAAAAAGCACTTTATTTGCTACAATAAATGCTTTCACATTATTAAATAAATGTTTTCACATTATTAAATAAATGCTTTCACATTGTTAAAATGTTTTCTCTCTCTTCTATTTTAACTGTTTTTTTCAAGAAGCAACTCTAAATGCTTCTTAAAAAAAAGCAGAAAACTGATTATTTTCTGATTCTGCTTCTTGAAAAAAGTTTAGACAAACATCTTAAAAATTCATATAAGTGATTTTTTTAAAAAAAAAACGTGATTTTTTTACGAAATAATTTTAAACAAACAGGATCAATATATAGTTAATAAATTCTTTTTTCAAAAACAAAATATAATGATGATAACAATTATGATGATTAATAATGATGACCATGATAATAGAAATGGAAATTGAAATCACAATGCAAAAGTAGGTGAAAGGAAACTTGTTGCTTGCATATGTAATTTCCTTAGGGTAGTAATTATTTGTCTTTAACCAATCTAGGTATAACTTCCTATGGACATATAATGAGTGCATAATCCAAATGATAATTTTGAGATACTCTCTTTGTTATTATATTCTATTTATTTTGTGGATTAACATTAATCAATTATTTAGAATTATATTTATTTAAATTATTAATATCAATTATAAATTAATTATTTAATTATAACACTATAAATATGGATGATATATTGGGTTTTTATTGTGAATAGTCCATGATAAGTTGGGCTGCTCACTTTAATAGCCTGTTGAGAGGTAGAGAGGTACATGGTCTCTACTGGTAAGACACGGAACTGTTGTCTCATTAGGCAATTCAATATATGCATTACGCTTCCCCGCTCTTATCAAGAAGAGAGCAGTTTTATTTCATGTTGTTCAATAACACCAAGGATGGATCGATCCCTCATTGATTCCGTGTACACAATTCTTTCTAAATCTTTAATTAATTGAATATGAACATGCTATAATCTTGTATCTTATTGATTACGATCTAGGTTATTATGCTTTATATTTAGCAATTGGTATCAGAGCCAAAATGGATATAGATTATGGTTGTTTTGGATTAAAGAATTAGTATCCTATGAACCCTAAAATTAGATTGATAAAATTATTCACTAATTATGCATACAAAATTAGGGATTTTCAACTGTAGCATATCTATGATACTGTGTACATTTTAAGTGAGGAAAAATTTAGTAGAACCCATATGAGAATCGAAAAAAAAAAAAAACTCGCTTTTGCGTCGTTCTTGAATCCAAAATTGGGGATTGTATTGTTCGTGGACGATTTCGAAAATCACTATGGGGCTTCTATGGATTGTCCATGAACGAACCAAATTGCATTTTGTTCTTAGCATTTCTCAAATAAAAAACTATGAGAACTCGATGGATATTCATCACGAGTTGCAAAAACCTGATTTCTTGGATCTGAAATTGCACAAGAAAGGAAGGCTTAATCCCACAATTAACTTGCGACTTCCAGTCATCGTACCACCGTGCCCATGTGGCCGGAAATCATCCCTCGTTATCGCTTGAAACGATGGTTTGCGTCAGGTCCTCCTTCGTGGGTTTTGCGTGACTTATCTTCAATTTCTGCAAGCCAAGAAGATCCAATTCTGGGTGCGACATCCACACAAGATTTTATTAGAAACAATTCTTAAATATGATAGAGTCACTACAGTAAAAAACCCTTGGAGCGTAGTTCTGCATCCTCTTGGAGTACGGTTCACACGACAAACGCACTTAGTGGAATGTGATTCACGCGGCAATCACACTAATCGTTGAGTTACTAAGAGTGTGGTTGTGATTTAACCACAATTCAAGTATTTAAGAGTGTGGTTCCGCATCAACAGCATTCCAAAAACCTGTTTCCCCAACTAAAAAATGGCGTAGAGAGTCTCCATCAATTCTTGCAAGGTATTATGTAAGGCACAAAACAATGGTACCATGAAACTAAAATATAAAGTGATAACACTGTCTAGAATTAAAGATTTTTTTTTTAAATTTAGCATTAGGTTATTTTATCTTTTTATTTATCTTACATAACTTTTTATTTTATTTCCTTATTTTTAACATTTAAATTAAAATAAATAAAGAAATTATAAGTAGTATTAAATTAGAGAATCGTATACTTTATTAATTAATAAATTAAAACAGGAAGTTTAACTAAATCTACATATTAAGAGATAGTAAAATGTATTTGACTTTTCAAAATATCTAGCCTACAAAAATATGAACATTTTGATTTTAAAATCAGTTATTTTATATTTTGTCTTACTAACACCATAATAAAATTGAAGAATCATTTTAACTTGATTGCTGACCGATGAATTACCCTACCAAGTGGCAATTGCCTATACCATCTCATAGTGTGTCATTCTTCTAGGCAAATAGCCTAAATAAAAAATATTAATATCCATACAACAACACGATCATACAATATAAAAAAATTAAAAAAAAGGAAAAAATGTGAGATATAATAAATAATATAATAAAAAAATATAGAAAAAAATACATTATATAAGTCATATATTTTTATTATATAAATATATTTTCTTTAAATGAAAAATTGCATTTGTACATATCAATGATGTACCTAAAACATTATATATAACAATGAGAGATAAAGAGAATAAGGAAAAAGAAGTCTGTGTTGAAAGTTAATCTAATTTTTTATTGTATAAATAACTCTTCTCTTGGAAGAACTCTAGGTTCGAGCTAACCTGTGTTGCAAAAACTGGACCGGACCGGCCGGTTCGACCAGTCGGACCGGTAACCGGTGGGGAGAGCGGTTCGGTTGGCCCAGGAAACCGGATGGGCAGAAAATCGGTGAAGAACCGGTAAAACCGGTCCCAAACCGGTGAACCGGACCAAAATCGGTGGTTCACCGGTTTTTACCGGTTTTGGGAGAAAAACTCAAAACTACGTCGTTTTATTTAAAAAATTGCAAAAAAAAAATTAAATTGAACAATGCTGCTGTGCGTTTTATGAGCTGAGCTGAGAGTAAAAAAACACCTATTATTAGCCTATTACATATTTACCCCTAATTGGAAACATAACAAAAGCATAGCAACAGAGTGAGAGAACAGAGAACTCTTTCTAGTTTCTTCTCCTTCTCAGTTCGCGGCCGAGAACCCTACAACCCGTCCTGCAGCCGTCCGCCGCCTGTCCAACCGTCGTTCGCTGTCATTCCTCCTTCTTCCGTTGCGCACGTCCGGGCTGTTCGTTCCTGTTTCCGTCAGCGCGCGTCCCAACTGGTGCGATTCCGATCTGCTTCCTCCCAGCCGCTTCCAGCCGTGATCAGCTGCCCCCAGCCGTGCCTCATGGCCACCGGAGATGAAGCACAGCAACGACTTGCGCACGTTCTAGTATATACATTCTATCTTTCAATTACTGTTGGTGGAAATGCAGCCACAACCCTATCTTAAAATTAGTGTTGCTGAATATGTGAGAACCTGTCCAACCTGAATATTAAAATTAGTGTGAGAACAACATATATATTAAAATTGTTGTGCTTTATTAAAATTAGTGGGTTTTAATTTTAAATGTTTTGAAGTCATGGTTATCAATTTTTTGCTATTTAAATTTTAATTTACTAGGTAGAAATATAAAAATTTATTATTTTATTTACTACCGGTCCGACTACGGTTCGACCACGGTCTGACCATTGAACCTTGAACCGGTGGCTAGACCGATTCAATGACCGGTCCGGTTTTAAAAACATTGGAGCGCTCTGATATAGGATTCTTATGTGTTGATGAAAGATATAAAATTCACTGACCCAAACATAACGAATAAAAAAAAGGCAAGGTATAGATTTTTTTTTTGTTTGAAGAACGAAGTTTTCGGCTTTTTGCAATTGAAAAACAAGACAAGTATATATGCAGACGTTGAACACGTGCCCCCATGGAAAACATGTGGAATGGCCATATTGATTGATAATCATTTTCAGTTTTATAATCATAAGCGATAAGCCCATTGATTGAGTTGTAAAATCTAGAATAATTTTCTTAATATTTGCAAGTTTGTGAGTCAACTATGCAATATTAATCAACTGGTGGCAGCTCTCTCTAGGACAAGTACAGGACTCCTATTCACAAATCTAATGTGAACATGTTTTTGTTGCTCTAAAATACACATTTTTTCATTTTGGTCCCCCTAATTTTTTTTTATTTTTTAGTTCCCCTAATTTTTTTTTTTAAAATAATTCTCGCCGTTAGATAAGTTAACAAAGTGCTGACATATTCGTTAACTCATATGCTGACCTATCTTTTTCACTCATACGTGGCAGCCACTTTGTAAATTAATTAGTTTTATAATTAATTTTATTAATTAAAAACGTTTGAAAAATAAATTCAAAATAACTAAATTAGAAAATCATATTTGGGTGGCTCTCTCTCCCGAAGAAAATCAATCTTCTTTCTTATTCATCATTTCCGGCTATTGTTGCTTCTAGAGCTTCAGTCCGCCATTGTTGGCTTTCTCAGGAGCTTCATTCGCGTAAAATATATTTCTTCTTTCATTCCCGAAAGTGGCTGAACGAAACGTGGTGGAGCCATCTTGTGCGTTATTATTACTAGTAACAATAGTGGAACCCAACCCATCTCCAATGATCATCAAATTCTTCATTGACCTAATCTTAATGTCAACACTCTCTTCATAAACACCTGCTTTGTCGTGAATAACAACTCTCCCTTTTCCACTAAGTTTAGCAGCTGCAGTCACACCTTCTGATATGGTCTTATAATTCCCAGTGCTATCTTGAGCCACCACAATATCAGCTTTTGGTGCTGTCTGAAGAAGCTTTCTATATGAAGAAGATTGGTAATCGGGGAAGCCATATGAAAGAAGCAACCTTCGACTACCAATTTGTTTAGTTATTGTTGATGATGAAGCCAAAGCCATAGTCTTGCTGAGGGACAAGGAATTGCTAAGCAATTTGGAGAAATTGGTTAAGATGGATGGGAAGTAGTTTAAGTGAAAGGAAAGGTTGAAATCAATGAAACCATTGTGGTAAGTTTGATGGTTGGCAATGGATGCACTTTGCCAAGTTAGCTTGTCATTTAGATTGTTTGAGCTAATTGAGGAAGTTGGTTATGTAATGAAGAAGAAATACCTGCTACGGGAATGAAGCTCCTGAGGAAGCCAATAATGGCGGACTGAAGCTCCAGAAGCGACAACAATGGTGGATCAAGGATAAATAAGAAAGAAGATTGATTTTCTTCGGGATAGAGAGCCACCGAAATATGATTTTCTAATTTCAGTTATTTTGAATTTATTTTTCAAATTTTTTTAATTATTATAAAATTAATTATAAAACTAATTAATTTACACAGTGGTTGCTGTAACACCCGCGTTTTTACCGTTTTACCATATTGTGTGTTTTATTGAATTTTGAGTGATTAAAATTATTTTTAATCATCAAAATTTATATTTTTGAGTTTAGGAATGAATTTCCTATTTTTCTAAATTTTTTGGGAATTTTTGGAGTTTTTATGTGGAAAATGACTTTTTTGCCCCTGCTGTCTCTTGAACCGGGCCAGAATATTCTTGATCCGGGCAAGAAAAATTGCACAAACCTTCCCTTGACTTCTCTTGCAAGCCGTGCATGTGGAGAGCCTTGCATGGAAGCCACATGTCTTTTTCTTTCTTTTTCTCCAAGCCAAGTGTAAACCTCAAGCCTTTATGACATTTAAAACTCCACATTTTCTTCTTTCTTTCCCACACATGCAAAGCTTAGTTTTTCTCTCTTTCTCTTCTTCTCTTGGCCGTGAACTCTCTTCCATTTTCCCCCCAAAATTTTCAATCTCCATTAAACACTTCAAGCCAAGGTTCCATCTTTGAACCAAAGCTTTAAACACCTAGCCTCCAAGCCTTGAAAACTCTTGTTTGGTGACCAAAGGAGGGATCTTTGGAGCTGTTTCAAGGGTTGTTGCTGCACCTTATTTTGAAGAAAATCCTTAGGTAAGGGAGGGGGGAACTTGAACTCTAGTAGGATTGGTGATTAGAGTCAAGGATTGCCCTTGATCCTTGTCTTAACTCTTGTTTTTCCCTTGAAAAATGAGTTGTTGGAACCTATCTCTTGGGAGATATGGTTCGGCTATTTCATTATAGCCTTGCATGGTGTTTTTAATTTGTTGTTGATGCTTGAAAAATGCTTGGATGATGTTTTGGGTTACATGCAAACCATGTTTTTATTTGGAAAAAAAAAATCTCTCTTTTTCTTCCTATATGGTTCGACTATTTTGGTTTAATGGGGCTGCATGTTTCTAAAGTTTTAATTGATGATGGAAATGTGTTTTTATGATGGATTTATGAACATGCATGAAATTGTTTGGATGTTTGATTCTTGAAAAATGATGTTTATGAGCTTAGAAATAAAGTTATGAACTTGAATGTGTGTATGGATGATTGTGGATGAATTAGCATGATGTTTGTTGTTTATAATGCTTGTTGGTGATTGTGTTGAAATTTGGTAAAGTTTGGATGTTGTTGGAAAATTGGTATTTTGATGAACATTCAAGGTGTTCTTAATGTTCTTGAGGTTGTTCTTGATGAAAGTCATCAAGAATGCTTTTTGATCTTGAAAAGATCAAGTAGAATGGAAAAAACATGTTTTTGGGCCTCAATGGTCCAATAGGCCAAAACACTAAATTTACTAAAAGGATTTTAATTTAAATAATAAACTTTGAAAAATATTAAAAGAATTAAATTCGGATTTCAAGTGTAATCCAAATAAAAGTCAACACAAAAGTCAACATTTTGACTTGTTATGTGTAAAGATGGGCTCCTAAAAGTCATCCAACCTTTGGGCTCTTGGTTCAGGCCCAAAACCTCAAAAAAAAAGATAGTCAAAGACTCATTAAAAGTCAACCAAAAAATTAAATTATGGAATTGGGCTTAGATTAGAGTTGGACTTCAACTCTAATCCAAGTTATTAAAATTAAAACTTAGAAATTAATTTGTAGGCTTAGCTAATTTAATTATCTAAGTTAATTAATCTAATCTACTTAAGTTAATTAAGTAAAGAATAATTAATTAAGGCTAAAATTAATTAACCATAATGAAGATTAACCTTAAATCTTAATCCCTAATTACTAATGAGGTATTAATTAGGTAATTAAGCCTTAATGACGATTAAGAACTAATTAATTATGATTAACCTTAATCAAATGTAACTAAAACTTAATTCAAGATTAAGGAAGAGATTAAGGGATAATTAGGAATTAATTAGAACCTTAAGTAAGGATTAAGATTGATTATAGTTAGATAATGAAGACTAATTATAATTGAGGGTTAAACCCAATCTTAATTAGACGTACAAGACAAATTAAGATAGGAAATATTATCCATAAGACACAATCATAAGTCTTAGTAAATTATAGGACTCAAGTGGAAATGATTATTGATTCAAAGAAGAACATTAGTACAAACTACCTTAAAAGATTATAACCAACACACTCTTTCTGCATAAGACTTGAAAAACTTAGTGAGACAGTGCGGTTCCAACCCAAGATGGGGTTTGGTTTTCCTTGAAGGAAAGACATTGAATCGGGCCGTATCACGGGTAAGTGGTGACGTTGAATGATTCGATGGGCTTTGCCTGTAAGGACTGTGTATGCTGAGAAAGCATTGATTGATTCTTCTTGAAGGAAAGACATTGAATCGAGCCGTACCACGGGTAAGTGGTGACGTTGAATGATTCGATGGGCTTTGTCTGTAAGGATGTGGATGCTGTAAGCATTGTTGTGTGACATGCTTCATAAAGCATTAATGATGTTCAAGGTTGAAAACCTTACGACCTATATGACAGTGACACTTTGGTACAGTATGAAACTGGTTGGGAAGGGTGCAGTGGGTTTTGCAAAGAACGCCAGCGGGTCCTCGAAAGGGACGCCAGCCCTGAGGATAGTCGAGTTCCAGAAAGGACATCATGAGACGTAGGCTAGCTCCCTACTGTCGAGTCCGAAGGGGGCAGGCTTGACTATCCTGTCGCTCTCATGGTTTCGGGGTCAGTTGAGATTGTCTGGAAGGACGCATAAAAGATTTGGCCAAAAGAAAATGAATGAGCAATGCTCCTTGTACTGATTGCTAGTACAGGCTCTAACTCCTGATACGTTGTACATATATGGTCGGGCAGTTGCTGTGTGCACTGTGGTGGTGATGTTTCCCTAGGCCCTCATGCACTGGTCATTGCATTATAGTTGCAAGGTTGCATTCAAATAAGTGTACTATGATGACATGTTTGTGATTGCTTGTTGATTGATCTGTGTGGATCATCCCTGTGTATGTGCTCTAGTATACTGTATCATACGTGTTGTGAGTTCATGCGATGTTCTCACCCTTCCTTTCTATCTTTTGTTGTTATATTCTTCTCGTTACGTCAATAGCCGGTATCAGAGGCTTCCACTATGACATCGATGTGAGTGCAGCTGCGGTGGATGCCGAGAGGAACATGGAGGGTGATAGATATCCCTCGTAGATGCGAGTTCACTAGGGAAGTCTGCGTCATCATTACTCATCCCGGACTCCCGCTTGTACCAGAGTTGGATTTCATTGTACCTGTGACTCTCGAGTTTCCGACGCCACCTAACTTGGTGTGCTATACTATTTTTCGTCCTTCACGCCGTCGCCCCGCTTCTTCGTTGTTATCACGATCATCTAGGATGGCTGATATGGTCGGACCAGACTCCCCTAGGTACTCACCTTCTTCCGAGGCATCTGATTCCCAGCTTATGCGTCCTGATGCGCAAGGCCGCTCTCTCACAAGTGAGCTAGATCTGATTGTGATTGATGACACCTCGGAGGAGGAGGAGGAGGAGGCCCCTGAGGAGGATCCAGAGGAGGACCCTGAGGAGGAGCCGGAGGAGGATTCTTCTAGCGACGATCCCTCAGAGGATTTTGGAATGATCACTATCGGGGACGCTGGGAGGAGGAGCAGTAGGGTGTTCACTACTGAGTCGAGTGACGACGAGTAGGATTAGTATGGTTTGAGTCTAGGTAGTAACAGCTCTAAGTTAGCGACCTCTTCCTTTGTATTTTATTTGAGGTCTTGTTTATTTTGGTCTATTACCAGAACTCGTGTTTTGATGTGGATATTTGGGTGACTCGAGAGGTACACCACTGTTATGTTCATATGTATATATCTCATGCCGTTTCCCTTTTCTTATGTTGATGTTATAACTGCGTGTATGTTGTGTATGTGTGCGAGGAAGTAACCGTCTAGATGTTTTCGGAAAACGAGTTTCAGAATAAGGAAAGGATATTTCATAAATACTTAAAATGAAATTAGAGATGTAATAGGTTGATGACAACTAAATCCTTATTAAAAATAATAATAATAATTCCGCTTTTTAACGTTTCTAAAACAGTAAGTTCGTTGGTCACGTGTAATACATGTGATATTCTTAGTGGTAGAACTAAGGGTGTCGCAGTTGCCACATATGAGTGAGAAGGACAAGTCAGTATAGGGGTTAACGGACACGTTAGCGCTCTGTTAACTTATCTAACGGCGGGGACTATTTTGAAAAGAAAAAAATTTAGGGGGACTAAAAGATTAAAAAAAATAGGGGGACCAAAATAAAAATGCATGTATTTTAGAGGGACCAAAAATATATTTAAGCCATAAAATAATTACCCCATTTGTCATTCTTATTTTTACTACCCCATTTGAAACTATAATGCAATCAACATCATTGTAAAAATTAAAAAAAAAAATTATATAAATTTTAGTTACAATTTTCATAAACACGAAAAAATATAGAGGTAAAAGAAGTCTTCTTAACAATGTAGTTACAAATTTCACTTTTTTAACCTAAAAAATAGATACTCATGGCAAAGCATAATAACAACATGAGGTGGAACCATTTGAGTGCGTGAATTAGTTGACATGAGATTGTTCTAATTTAATCAATGGTCTCGAATTCAAGTATCAGGTATAGAGTTGCATTAAATACTTGGAGAAGGAGAGTTTTCCCATTTATAGTAGTCCTACCTAGCTCGAGCACGATTACTTTCCATGAATACATGTAGAGTGTGTTTGATAAGCCAAGTTGAAATTAGTAGCTGAAACCATTTCAGTTGTGTTTGGTAAGGTAGCTTTTTTGGGTAGCTACTAGCTTTTCTTGAAAAGATACTTGAGATGGCTTTTTTGAAAAAGCTCCAATTTTCAGCTACTAGCTGGAAATTAATTACAAGTTTATCCCTCAACCACCCTCATTTATCATTATTTAATAATTAATGATATCCTTATCATTTTACCATTTTCAGCTAGTTTTACCAAACACATTCAATCAAATTACCTAGCTTTTCAGCTAGTTTTACCAAACACACTCGTAGTCTACCTAGGTTATAAATATTAAGTAGACGTAGATCTAACAAAATGGATTAGTCTGAATAGGCCAATTCGCAAAGTTCACAAAAATATAGGGTTCGGACACTTATTTTAGAAGTTCAAATAAATTTCGACCTTTTTAGCTTAGCCCGATAAAGCCCAGCTATTTGCATAAAAGGTCAGATAACTCGCAAAACTCGAAAAAAAAAAAGACGGGCCACCCACAAAAAATGTAGGGATCAGGTTTAAAAGCCCAAATAACTCCTTAATTTTTTAGCCCGGGCCATTAAAATTCGCTACCCGCATCAAGTCGAGTTAGGTAACCCGAATTACCAGTTGCATACGTCTCTATCACTACAAGAAAAATGACTTTTAACGACGGCCAAAAGTCGTCGCTACATGGGCAAAAACCGTCGCTATTGCATCATTAGCGACGGCCTAGCGACGGTGTCGTGGTCGTCGCTCCAAGCCTCGTTGTTAATGCAGTAGCGACGACATTTTATGGCCGTCGCTAATTCCATGGCCATCACTACATAGCAACGATCATGGTTGGCTAGCGACACCCATGACTGTCACTAAATAGCGACGACCATGGCTGTTGCTAAATATTTTTTAAAAAATAATCCTTCCTTCCCAGATTTATCAATTGTGAGAATCAAACCCACAACTTGCATGATACAAAGAAATAACATTACTGTTACATCAAGTTTGTTTCTTGGAATATATAGCACAAAATATTATATATAGAGAGAAAAAATAACAAAAAATTAGTGACAGTCAGGCCGTCGCTAACGTTACGAAGGCCGACGCTAAAAAATTTTGGTCGTCGCTAATTTTTTTTTTAAAAAAAATATTATACCTTTAGCGTCGGTCAGAGTCGTTGCTAACGTTAATAAGTAGTGACGGTCTGGCCGTCACTACATAAAAAAATTAAAAAATATTTCTTTTTAACGGTGATGTCTTTAGCGATGGTCGGTGTGTCAGCCTGACCGACGCTAATAGCGACAATATCGTGGCCGTCGCTACAAGACCGTCGCTAAAAAGCAAATTTATTGTAGTGTATGCTCTACACATAGGGAAAGATTACCTAATTAATTTTTTTGTATTTTACAAAACAAAAACATAGAATCTTATTAATTAGATGAGTTGACCGAGTACTTCTCATGATTGGTTTTGTATTAAGTTTCTTGTGGGAACGATTTTGGTGTTCACCACCTTGTACTACATTATTTTTACTGTTTTGATATCGTGTATGGTTGCAGTAATCAATTAGGATAATTGTTCGCGTGCATAAACAGTACGCACAACATTTTTACCATATTTTTTTTTTTAAATGTACAACATAGAGAGAGAAAGAAAGAAAAGAGGAAAAAGAGAGAGAAATGTGAGATATGATAAGTGATGTGATGGAGAGAGATAGAAAGAAAAAGTGTGTTGTATGGATTGTTGTATGTTTTGTGTTGTATGAAAAGTTATCTCTTTACCATAACTATTTTTTTTTTCACCCCCTCTCCGATATTTTTAAACGTTTTCTTTTGCTTTTTTTCTTTTTAGTCCCACCCGTTTTTTACTCTTTTTATTTTTTTAAAAAATAGTTTTTTATTTTTTATTTTATTATATTTATTTTTATTTATTTATCTAATTAAATAAAAATATAGATTAAGAAATACAATAAATGATCACATAAAATTTGGTTAATTGATGTTGTGAGGTTAATTTCAACTCCTGCTAACACGAGGTTAATTATGTGTAAAGAAACGGTGAACATATTTAAAAATGAAGTTAATGGTATATCCATTTGTGGTTAACAGAATATGATTTTTGGTTATTAATTAAATTTGTGCGGTTAATTGCAACTCCTGTTAACACGAGGTTAATTATGTATTCAGAAACGGTGAACATATTAAAAAATGAGGTTAATGGTGTATTCATTTGTGGTTAACAGAATATGATTTTTGGTTAATTGATTTTGTGAGGTTAATTGCAACTCCCGTTAACACGAGGTTAATTATGTGTCCAGAAATGGTGAACATTTTTAAAAAATGAGGTTAATGGTATATTCATTTGTGGTTAGAGTGAGAGTTTTGGTTAATTGAATTTGTGATGTTAATTGAAGCTCTTGTTAACACGGGGTTAATTCTGTGTCCAGGAACGATGAACATATTTTCAAATGAAATTAATGGTGTATACATTGGCGGTTAACAGAATGAGATATTTGGTTAATTGATTTTGTGCGGTTAATTGTGTGCACAGAATCGGTGAATGAAGTAGTACATTTGGTTAATAATATCAAAATAGAATAATGATGATAAAAAAACTTATGTAAACCCTTCAAAAAACACACATTTATTGTATTTCTTGATCTATATTATTATTTATTAAAATAAATAAATAAATAATAAATATATTAATAAATTTAAAAAATTAAAAATATTTGAAAATACAAAAAAAAATGAAAAAAAAATAGAAGAAGAAGTAAAAAATAAGAAAAAAGAACAGTGATCCCACATGAATTAGTTAACCATATGTAAGCTTGAGTTTTGACACAGGCCAAATATAGTTACTCTAGGTTTCTTAACTTGCCACATGAACACATCAACCATCCTTTATTTTAACTCTCCACTTTTTCTATGGTACTCATAACTTTCATTTAATATATTCTAAATAACCAAATTCAATGACCTCTGATTCATTTATTTTCAGTTTCACCATATTGTCTTTTCAATGATTCATTTAAATAAAAAATTTATATTCTTAATGATGTTGTAATTGTGTCTCCTCAATTTTCTTTCACAAAAACTATTAACTATTTTTTAATAATGGAAGTTCTTTTTACCTTTTAAATATTATTACCAGTATTACACATAAACAATACCTAAGCAACAACACTTCCTTTATTAAGCTATGAGACATTTGATATTGGTAAACCAGTAAAATTCATGATCATTTCTCTAACCACTAATATGTGTAGTTAAATTTACATATCAAGTAAAGTTTTGGTGATTTTTGTATTGTAAGAGCAACGAATGCCCACTATAAGCCTACTAAACTTCTCCAAGAGAAAAAAAAAAAAAAAAAAAAAAAAAAGCTTCCATAAGTCTATAAATTTTTCTCCATGCTAAAACTCAGTAATAAACTATATTATTTTTAAATTCCATACACTTATTTCTAGTTAACTTAAATGTGCTCTCTACAAGAGATTCCGCATGACTCTAACAAAATTTGGAAACCTTTTAGTAGATTTACATCTGATATAATAATTCTACGGATCAAATAGAGATAATTTACATCTGAGACTAAAAATGACAGAGGTAAAGTCAGAGAGAGGAAGATGAGTTAAGATAAGTCAAATGCAGAATTGTTGTTTAAGAGAATAACTAAAAGTTTATTAGATTATGAAAAGATAATGAAGTTTTGGAGAATGATCATAAATTATTGATGTGTCAATTGGATAAAAAAATATTGCTAATGTGTCATCTCTATAATTGTTCTACAAATTTAATATATTTTAGATAGATTACAAATAATTAGGTAGATAAGATGGTAATTCCGGTGAAGATGTTTTTCCTCCTTTCTCTCTAAAACAAGCAAATGTGGAAGATATATTTTTTCCCCCTTATGAAATTCAATTTCTGAATGGAAAAATCTCTTATTTTTGAATAATTCTCTTCTTTAAAAGCAGAGCAGACCAAGAATAGCTTGGGGTTAAAATCAAAACTTCTTTATATCAAGGTACAATTGTCTAATTGTCTGGTGTATGTTGGTTTGAAACGTAGACCAAGAATTTTTGCCTTATTCTATACTGTGTTAATAATAATCTTACAGCCACAGTTTCCTACCCGAGAAAGAAGAAATTTAAATATATCAGTATAGACAAATTTGTGTCAATACTGTTACTATGGTATAGCCAAAATAATAGAAATAAAAGACAAAAACATATGTGGTTACTTAGGTGGGTGAACTAGATTGGCCATCTAAACTCTGGCTGCGCCTCCTTTTTTTACTCTTCTGCCTAAGTATCTCTTTGATTTCTTTTTCTCTCTTATCCACAAACTCAATCAAGTCCTTGAAGCTTGGAGTTCTGAGAGTCCTTCTAGAACTGACTGGTTGAATTTCCTCATCAACTTCCTCAGGCTGTGGGCTGAATTTCATGTATTGACAGAACACTCTAACAAAGAATATAATCAAAGCAAGGAAACATGCAATGCCACATATAAGAAAGAGACCCCAGAAGCTACTCAGAGATAGTTTATTTGAATCAACATCATCCAGTTGTGTTGTACATTCATGTTTTAAAAGCCATTTGTCATGGATCTTTTGCAGGTCACCATTCTCAGAAAGTTGGAGAATGGCAGTTGACATATCAACAGCAAGGGGAGAGTCCCTCTGGAATGCCTGTGATCAGGGTATCAAACATCAAAGATATAGACACAACAAGCACACTCATAGTAAGAGTCACAAAAGATATGAACTCAAACCATTTTCTTAATATTAGAAGGAAGTGTGGTCCTAAAAACAAAATCATCAAAAGTGTTTTGGCTTCACTTTCTTCTTAGGGAGGAAGAGGAAAATTGATTAACAGGACTGCTAATTGAAAAGCTAAATGATTGGTATTATGAACAGTGGATTAATTCAGCTATCAATGAAATTACAGACCTAACTTACAATCAAAATTCTAGTATAATTTTCATTAAAAAAAAAATGAAAACAGAAGAAGAAAAAAGGTAATGGATAAAAATTAGGAACCTAAACATGGACAAGCAAATAAAGATACTTACAAATCCCCAACCACTTTTTGTGAACTCCTGCCCAACAGTTCTGAACTTACAGTTGGTATTGGACATGAAGAGCTCAATATAAGGAAGCTCATCAACAATGGCCACAACCCCTCCTCCTTTTGGTCCACGTGTGAGGGCATCAACATATGCCTGCTGATCTTTCAGTGTAACTATCCTTGATTCTTGTATATTGAGTTCATCTATCAGATACTTCCGTGCAAATGACCCTTCTTGAATTCCAATTGGTTGAGTACCTGAGATCAAGCTGTCAATTCCTTCAATTTGTGATGACAGTTGCTGTACTGTGAGGATGGATGTTAAGCTAGCTGTGTAGCTTGAATTGATAATTAACACCACAAAAAGCCATATGATTAGCACCAATCGCCCAAGACCACTCACAGTGTTCTCTCCTGTATCATACAAAATAAGGACTATTACAGCCTTGCAGGGGAAAATTGGAAATATGTGAATGAGATTAAGAATGTGTGGGGCACATACTGTGTGAGAAAAACATTGTTGAGAAACTAAACCTGCAAAAGAGGAGCTAATCTCAGCAAAACATGTTACTAGATGTTAAAGCAGCACAGGCCTTATGAGTTATGACTTACAAATTACAATCCCCTATTCAATGGCATATGATATGTTATGATAAATAAATTATGGTTGCTATGTCAAAGGATCTCTTATCATATTCCAAAAGATTGCTTTCAAATGATCAAAACATACTAACCAAAAGACTGTCATAAGTTGTTTCTTCGGTTTACCACGAAACTCTGGATTGTGCCGGTGCTCAAGAATCCATACAACAGCTCCCACAAAAAGAAAGAAGGCACCAGTAACACACCACATTTGAGCAGTGAATGGCTTGAGGAAAGCCCATGGGCTTGATTTGATCTCCTTGACAGGAACAACAACTACCAGCCCTGATTCCATGAAAGGTTGAGTGAAATCCAAAACTCTTGTCCTGTTTGGAACAATTGTGACATCTCCAACAGCTGCATCATAGTTCTGAAGAAGGAAAGAACAAAATTAACATAACTACTAGAATTTGAGGACACCTAAACCTACCTTGAAAACCACAAATTCTATTCTAGATACCACATTTGCTCAATTAGAATCCATATTGTTGCTACTTGCAGTCCTTATTAGGCCATAGGATCACTAAATTAGGCTGCAAATTAGATTTAGAAACTTACATTTAGTGCAACCTGATTGACAAGTTCATTGTAGTTGGGATTTCTTTCACCATTTCCATATAATATATATTGTCGTGGGACAGGATAAGGCAACAAGTTTATGGCTGCTTCAAAGACATCAATACAAAAGCCTCTTACTCCAGGAGGGTTCTTGTCTTTAGCAACAAACTCCAAGTAGCTTATTCGGTGAGGCACTGCTATTCGCAGTGGCTTTCCATTGTTGGGGAACACCCACCCTCTTGGTGTAGCTACAGTTTCTCCAGGCCATAAAACACTGTAAAGTTTTTGATTGATTGTTGAAGTGTTAGGTGGTTTCTTATACAAAATTTCAGGAGGTAAAACTGATAGACCAGAGTAATTAGACCAATAACCAATTCTCCTGGATCCAGATTCACCAATGTTCAAGATATCATAAGCAGGATGAATTAGATTCTTTTCCACATCATACTGAATTTGACCACTCATACCAGTGAAGTTCATTCTCATAACTGTTGGGAGAAACAATGGACCACCATCAAATACACGAAGTGATGATAAATGCAACATGCTTCCATTTGTGTCAAGCAACTTAGGATCAGAGGAGAAAGAAATGTTTCCACCTTCTTTAAGAAAAGTATCAAGAGCATGTGCTGCTAACCAAACAGAATCATATGCATATAATGCATAAGAGTTGAAGCTTGCATTCTCCATGCCTTGTAGTTTCTTCAACCTAGAGAGAAAACGCTTCTTGAGATTAGTATCAGGAGTGTGATGACGCAAAGCCACAACCCCTTGTAGCATATTTACTGTGTTAGTGTCCACTGACTCCATTGAATCCAACACTGAAGGAAGCCAATCTGTTGCAATCCATACATAGCCGCTGGTCATCATTCCAAGCTTCTTGGCAATAGAAAAAACTGTCATACCAGAATCAGGATTAACATGAAGAACATAGACCCGTGATTCCATCAAGTTTACTCCATTTAACAAGTCACTGATATCATTCTTTGAGGCTCCAGGAGGGAAAGCAGCCTTGTAAGAGATCTTGGCACGTTTCTTTGCAAGAGCATCTCCTAGTGCTGCAATCCCATTCCTTCCATTATCATCATCTACAAAAATGGCAATTACTTCCCTCCATCTATAATAATCAACCAAGTCAGCAATTGCATACATCTGAAAATAGTCACTGTGGGTGGTGCGGACAAAATATGGGTACTGCAGAGAAGATAGAGAAGGGTCTGTTGCACCAAATGAAAGAAGAGGTACATGGAGTTCATTAACAACATGAGAGATGACATGAGCTATTCCAGAGGATAGTGGACCAATAGCAGCAACAATTTCATTCTCCATCAACTGCAAAGCTACATGATCAAGAAAATTAATGAAGCTTGTTCACTTCTTTTTCACACACCATATACATAATTCAGAGGGAGGGGACAATAAGAGAATATGTGAATATGATCCGTGGACATCTATGAAATGGCACTCTAAGATGCTGTTATTGTCAATGGGAAGAACCTGTGCAAACTTCATTAAATGATTGACTATTCACAAAAGATAGTGACACAAATAGGGTAACAATTATGCATACTTTGCTTTATTTGGAATCTAGTGCAGTTTAACACCAACAAAATAAGAAGCATCAGACATTTCATATGCAATGAAACACACACTATTACCTAGCAGAATATAACTTATAGCTAGACTGAGAAGAAAGCAAAGTAATTATGCAAGAAATTGAATGATACTCTTAAAATTGAAATTCATATTTTTTATTAACATGGGAATTCATAAAGTTACAAAATTGAGCATCATTATACATTGAAGGAAACATACACTATAAATAAATGGGCCTAGATGACAGGAAGATAAGATTATTTCCATATTGTCTGGTAAAAGGAGGCAATGGACTATAAAAAAAACAGAAAAATAAGAAACTATAAATCTTATACTTGATAAATAATTAAGACAGAAACCAAAATTTGAAAATTACAAATATGTTCCTCCAAAACAAGACCTCTACAGCTTATAGCTACTGAAATTCAAGTTTTGGCAAATACCTTCAACTGTTCCAAGAAACGGACTGCAGTTAGTATTGTGTAAAATCAATTCCAGCTTAACGCCAGGGAGAATGCTCTTATTAGCATTAACATCTTCAATTGCAGCCAAGATTCCAGGTTTAGCTGATCTTCCAATTACAGAATCAAAAGTAAACAGTGCTCCAATTCTCAAAACATTGGCTCTTGAAGGAACAGTAGAGTTCACCATGGTAATCCCTGTCCTTCCCACCACTTCCATGGGATTCCACAAGCAGAAAACCAAGAGAAACAACGCCCTCACCCAGAGAACCTCCATTTTTGACAAAAGCTCTGAGAGCCTGTGAGTTGTAGCTTGGATTCTTCAGTCTACACCAACATCAGAACTCAGCACCTGCAACTGCCAACCATTTCAGCAGAAGCACAAAGACACAAACAAGAGAAAGCAAGAATCATTATAGCTGGAAGGAGTCTTACAAAACAGAAAACCCCCTCCCCAGGAAAGTAGATTCAAATACCCAACAAGAACAAACCATGGCATCAGCAATTTGGATTTTAAAATTTAGATACCCTCTTACCCAGATGGAAAAATGAGCATACATATCTAGATTTTTTTTATTTTATTATTAAATATGTGCTTATAAATTATTATTATCATAAGTCGTTTATAGACCTATCAAGCTCAGAAATTCCAAAGTGAAAACAAATGCTGAAACCAAATAAATAATTGTGTGTGTTGGTGAAGTGAAGCCCCACATGCCTAATTAATAGTGTCTACAACTCTATATAGGGAAAGAAAACGAATATAATATCCAACAGAGAGAGACCTTGAGAACAAGTAAGGGAGAGGAGAGTATCTGAGATTACCTCAAGGGCTAAACTTACAGGGATAAAGGCTTGCAAGTTGCAACAGTTTTGAACTTTAAATATGTATATAGAGCATATGAATGAAGACTGAAAATACCTCACTGTTACTAGCCAAAGCAAAGAATCATTCACTCCCTTTAATTTTAAAGTATCAAGGGTCAAGCATTGTCTAATTTGTCTTCCCACGTTATTCTTGCTATTTGCTACTGCTAGAGATGCATCCATATTTCATTGGTCTTAGTCTATGACATGAGTGACATACACTTTTTATTTTTTTTATTGCTTGATCAGAGAGAAAATTTATCGATATTTTCTTCGTATATGATTGTGACGGCATAGCTAGAGAGATATACCAACGTCATTATATGGTATAATTTTTAGTGCCACATGTTTAAAGTGGTTTTCTCTGGCAACTGATGGCCCTTATCGAAAGTGACAAAATGCAGTAGAATATTTGAGAAAAAAAAAATACTATTATGTGAGATTATGTGCTGCGTGTTTAAAAGTTTTATGAATTAATTAAAAAATTAATGAATATATATATTGTCATATAAAAAATTAAACACTTATTTAATAATTGATTATTTAATGAATATTACATTAGACATGTTATTAAATTTTGTAACTAAAAATTATTAAGAACTTTAATTTAAAGAAACTGAAGAATAAGAGAAGTGAAAAGACCCCCAAACCCGGCCACCAGAAACTGAAGAAGTTGCTTTTAAAGAACTCTGATTTGTTCGCATGGATTGCAGCCGACATGTCAGGCATTGGCCCCAGTTTCTGCTGTCACAAACTGTCCGTTGACCCCAATGCTAAGTTGGTCGCCCAGAAGAAGAGGAAAATCGGCCTTGAAAGACAGCAGGCAGCAAATCAACAAGTAGAATAGCTCCTCAAAGCCAAATTCATCAGAGAATGCAAATATGTCACCTGGTTATCCAATGTCGTCCTTGTAAAAAATTCAAATGGCAAATGGAGAATGTGAGTGGACTATACAGATTTGAATAAAGCCTGCCCCAAAGATCCTTTCCCACTTTCCAACATCGACCAGCTGGTCGACAATTCATCGGGATATCGTTGGCTGTCTTTCATGGACGCCTACTCAGGCTACAACCAAATCCCTATGGATCGGGACGATGAGGAGAAGACAACTTTCATCACCGACAAGGGTGTTTACTGCTACACCATGATGCCCTTCGGTTTGAAGAATGCTGGCGCAACATACCAAAGAATGATGATCAAAGTCTTTGGAGATATGATGGGAAAAACTGTTGAAGTCTACATAGACGACATCATAGCCAAAACTACTGCGGGAAACGACCATGTGGCCGGATTAGAGTCAGTCTTTGACCGCCTTAGAAAGCACAACATGAGACTCAACCCCCTCAAGTGCTCTTTCGGTGTGCCATCAAGACACTTTCCGGGATTCCTCCTAACCAGCAGAGGAGTTGAAGCAAACCCGGACAAGTGTAAGGCCGTGTTGGATATGAAGAGTCTGACTTGCATCAGAGAAATCCAACAGCTTAATGGGAGGATCACCACTCTCAGTCGATTCATCCCCAAAGCGGCCACAACATCCCTTCCTTTTTTCCAACTCCTTCGCAAGGGAAAACCTTTCACTTGGTCCAGTGAATGTGAAACCGCCTTTCAGCAGCTCAAGCAGACATTAGCAAGTCCCCCAATCTTAGTCAAATCGGCTCCAGGGGAACACCTGTACCTCTATATTTCCATAACCAACCAGGTCGTATGTTCGGTTTTGATTAGAGAAGAGGGGCGCAACCAATTTCCCATCTACTTCATCATCAAAGCACTCTAGGGGGCCGAGTTGAAATACCAGAAGTTGGAAAAGGCTGTTTTGGCCGTCTTGACTACTGCCCGCAGACTGCGACACTACTTCCAGGGACACAAAGTCACAGTGCGAACCGACTTACCCCTCAGACTCATCCTTCACAAACCAGATCTCTCAGGGCGCATGATGGCTTGGGCTTTGGAGTTGTCCAAGTTTGATATTCACTTCGAGGGTTGCACTACTCTCAAAAGTCAGGTCCTAGCTGACTTTGTTGCTGAAATGACCCCCCCTGAGAATACCCCAAGTTCTGAGTGGACCATTTTCGTAGACGGATCATCCAATAAAAAAGGTGCAGGAGCCGGGATAGTTTTGGAAGGGCCCAACGGCGTTTGTATTGAAAAATCCCTGAAGTTTGAGTTCCACACTTCAAACAACCAAGTTGAATATGAAGCATGCATTGTCGGACTATTGATGGCAAAGGAAGTAGGGGCCAAAAAAGTTCTAGTATGCAGTGACTCCCTACTGATGGTGTCTCAGATCAAAGGGGAATATCAAGCAAAGGAGCCATTGCTACAGAGGTACTTGGAAAAGGTGAAGTTATCAAGTGACGGGTTTGAAGAAATCATCTTCCAACACGTCCCCAGAGCCGAGAACACCAAAGCCGATATTCTATCCAGACTGGCAAGTACCAAGAAGCTGGGGAATAACAAGTCAGTCCTCCAAGAATTCGTCTCGACTCCAAGGATCTCAGAACCATCCATCTTAAAGATTGAAGAATCCGACTCATGGATGACTCCCATTAAGACTTACATCTTGATGGGCACACTCCCTGAGGATGAGAAAGAGGCCAAGAAACTGAGACGGCTAGCATCTCGTTTCACGGTCGTCCAAGAAAAGTTGTACAAAAAGGGATTCTCAACCCTTCTGCTCAAATGCGTTGATGAAAATGAAGCCAAGTATATTTTGGCCGAGTTACATGAAGACAGCTGTGGAAACCACCAAGGGGGAAGAACACTTGCGAGAAAAGCTCTCAGAGCCGGGTATTACTGGTCGACTCTGTTTCAAGACTCCATGGACTACGTCAAGAAGTGTGAAGTATGCCAGAAGAATGACCCCATCCACCACCTACTTTCATCCAAGCTGACTACTATGTCTGTCCCTTGGCCTTTCCACCAATGGGGGATTGACATACTCGGTCCCTTTCCACCTGCTCCAGGACAAGTCAAATTTCTGGTGGTAGCAGTTGACTATTTCACCAAGTGGATCGAGGCAGAACCCCTTGCTACAATCACTTCGGCTAAGGTTCAGAAATTCTTCTACAAGAATATCATCTCAAGGTTCGGGATACCTCACTCTGTAATCACCAACAATGGAACACAATTCACTGACAGAAAATTCAGAGAGCTTCTATCAGGGCTGAAGATCAAGCACCATTTCACTTCAGTGGAGCACCCACAAACCAATGGCCAAGCCGAGTCTGCAAACAAGGTGATCCTTAAAGCCCTTAAACGCAGATTAGACAACGCCAAAGGCAACTGGGTGGAGCAACTCGACCATGTGCTCTAGGCATATCGAACCACTCCACAGTCCTCCATTAACGAAACCCCTTTTCGACTCACTTATGGGACTGAAGCACTCATCCCGGTCGAGATTGGAGAGCCGAGTTGGAGGGTGGAGAGCTTCAACCAAGACACCAACGATAAAGCAATTCTTGAAGAACTAGACTTCTTAGATGAAACCCGGGCCGTAGCACACATCCGGGATTCGACTCTGAAAGAACGCCTCACAACACGGCGCAATGCCAAGGTGATGGCCAGGAGCTTCCAACCCGGAGATCTTATCTTGCGCAGAGTCGACATTGGCAACAAGAATGCAGCCCAGGGAAAACTTGCAGCAAACTGGGAAGGTCTCTATAGGATCACTGAAGCAACCGGGAATGGAGCATACAAGATAGAGACACTTGAGGGAAAAGACGTACCAAGATTTTGGAATGTGGACAAGCTCAAAACTTACTATTCTTAAGTTAGTCACACTTAGATTGTGTAAAAAACCGGATGCGAAGAGCATCTCCGTCTAGCGCTAATAAAACCGAATGTGAAGAACATCTCGGTCCCAAATCCTAATATTAATAAAACGCGGTTGCGAAGAGCATCTTGCCTTTTGAGTCTACGAACTTCAATACTTTGTTTGATGTAAAAAATTCTCATCTAAACCGGACACCGACAAAAGGAAAGCGTTAAAAGCGTACTAACGTTAAAAACGCAAGTCCGAGATTAAAGCGTTAAAAGTGTACTAACGTTAAAAGCGCAAGTCCGAGATTAAAAGTGTTAAAGCGCAAGTCCGAGGTTGAAAGCATACTAACACGAGCATAAAGCACAACTGAACATACATTAAGCAAACATTGTTCCTACAAAAAAAAAAAGGAATTCTAAAACATGAAGAAATTACAAGTTCAAACATAAGGGGAATCATTCTTGGTACGGGCCGACTTCCTCCCCAGAGGCAACATCAACATACATCTTCTTCTCCATGTCGACCCGGCAAATCCTCCCCTGGAAAACCTCGCACTCGACTGAAGCTCCTTCAACCTTCAGACCGAGATTGAGGACTCCCAATTGCGATATGACATTTTCAGAAGAAGCGGCGCTGATTTGATCAGAAAGCTTGATCAAGTCGGCCTTCTCTTCATTAAACTTAGCCTGATCCATTTGAAGATTCTTCCTCACTAAATCAGTCACTGCCTCCTCTGTCATCTCGACCACGGGAGGATTCAATTGCAGTTTCTCCAAGTCGGCTTTCAATTAAGAAATTTGATTCTCCAAAGCCTTATTCTTCTCTTTAGCCGACTTGAGACTCCCCTTATACTTCAACTTGAGACTCTTCTCAACATCCAGAGCCTCCTGCGCAACTTTCAGATCAACCAACGCCGTATCCCTCTCGGCTGTGCGAGCCTCGAGATCCGAGTTAGCCTTCTCGGACGCCGGTATCACGTCAAGCCGCAAATGCCTTATATACACGGCATGCTGAAGGCACTGGCGCTCTATGTCCATTAGGCCTTCAGTTTTCGGCACGCTTTCATGGACCGACTTCATGAAAGCATTGTACAAAATATGATCCATCTCATGAGTGTCTAGGTCCACCTCCGAGTCGTACAAATTCAACCCAGACTCTCCTGAAGACTCGTCCGTCCTAGATCTTTTTTGTTTTCTCTTCTGAAGCTTTTTCTTCTTTTGGGTGTGAGTTGCCTGAGGTTCCTCATTACCACTAGGGCTGATCCTGGGTCGGGTTGGGTCGGGTTAGCTAATTTTTTGGACCCGACCCGAGAAGTTACATGGTTCGTGGGTCGGTTCGGGTATCAGGGAAAGATGGGTATGAACCCGACCCGACCCGAGAACCCGTGGGTCGGTTCGGGTGGGTACTCAGGTTGGACTATTTAGTTTGGGTCTGTTGGGCTGTCACAGAAAAATGGGAAAAAAAATTCCTGTTAGGCCATACATTCATAGTTAGGGGTGGGTACTCGGGTCGGGTCGGGTTGGTCGGGTCTACCAACACCCAACCCGCTACCCGACCTATTAGGACCAATTTTTCATTTTTTCCGGGTTGGGTCTACCCGAGAACCCGAATAACCTGACTTAATGGGTGTGGGTCGGGTCAAACCCGTCGGGTTGGTCGGGTTGACCCAACCCATGATCACCCCTAATTACCACCACCCATCCCAGTGGGGCCTAGATCAGCATTGGCAACGGGTTGAGTGTCGTACCCTTCCCTACCATCAGTCCGGGTAAAGTCCATGTTGACTCGGACGTTGTCATTGTTGGCTTGGGCGTTTTGCAAGGCCTTCAATTGTTTCAAAGCTGCAGAAGCCATAAAAGCTGCAATAGAAAGTCAAACGGTTAGCCGAGATTAAACATAGCAAAAAAAATACCTAAGACAAATACAAAGCTCACCAATTCTAGAGCCGGTGTTACGTGTGGGGCCATCTAATATTTTCTTATTAGAAAATAACCCACACTTCTCAACCGACTCCGTCAACAACTTCTTCACGGCTAAATCTTAGGGGGATAAAGCCGACTCAAGCACTTCATAGTCAGAAGAATTCTTGTCATAGTGTCAGCTGGTCCAATATATATGGAACCTGAGGTTATTAGACGACTCTTCCTTCCAAAAAGGCTTCACCCCTTTTGTTGGCTTGGACTTGAAAAAATTCTTGTTTAAAAGAGATACTCCCCCTTTTGGCCGACTCTGCGTAGGGAGTTAATATCTTCCTATCACTAAACCCCCTCAGTGATACCTAACTCTTCAAAGTATCCGACTTTTTCTCCTTCGGATGTTTCCTCAGAACTTGAAAAAAATGAAAAAAAAATAACTTCACAGATGGTTCGAACCCAAACTCGGTCATAAGCAATTCAAAACACCTAATGAAAGCCCAAGAATTGGGGTGCAATTGCGAGGGAGCATAGGAAAGATAGTTCAACACTTGGACTTCAAAAGTTGAGAAAGGCAACCTTAACTTCACTTTTGAATGGAAGTAATCGTAGGTATAAAGAAATGGTGTGTTAGTTTCTGAAAGGTGACACACCCGACTCCCAGGAGGTGGAATGACGACATTGTAATTGTCTCGCATCTCAGCTGTCTTGAAAATATCTAACTCATGCAGCCGCTCCTGATAATGATCTGGACAGCCGGGTCTATATATACTTGGCATCCCAAGAACTTCAGGGTCCACCCAGTTATATCTATCAGCACACGCGGGCATAAAGTAATCTACATCTCTCGACTCGGCCATGTCTACACCTGCAGAGGCAGTATAACAACTGCCTATATCAGATTCGGACGCCTTAAGAATACTACTAGAATAACTGGAATCGGATTTCCCACAAGTTTCACTCCTCACAACCCCGGTCCTGCGACTGGTTACTGTTATGTTACGCCTCCTCACTATTTCGTCCACCACTGGACCGAAGTCATTACTATTATCCCCCCAAGACGACCGACTCCGAGACACCCATGAGTCGGGTTTCCCAGGCAAAACTTGCAAAGATTCACTATCACTCATAATTGAAATAAGAGAAATGAAAAAAGAATTACCTGATAAGTTGGGGACTGGATTCGAGAAGGAAACGCTTAACCGGTTCTGTATCTGAGTAAGTTTTTCTCTCAAGAAGCAAAAGCGCGATGAGAATTTGGAGACTAGGGGCAAAGTGACGAATGTCATTTTCAGCCACCTATTTATAGGGCCGAAAAGCCCAAGGCCCATGAAGTTGAACCGTCGCGACCCTATCAGGAAACGACACATCACCTGGGAGGCGAAGCGTCACAAACACTTCAGAGAAACTGAAACGTCGCAGCGTCTCAACTGTCAAGAGACCCGTCTCGGACCCCATAATCTATCTCGGATCTAAGCTTTCAGGGATGAAAGTCACCAAAAACACGTCTCGAACCGCATTATTCGATACACTCATGTCTTAAAACCGGTCTCGACCAAAGATAAGATTGTTGAGGCCATCCAGATTCATGCATGTCGTCTCGAACGTAGCCAGAGAATTCATAAGCTCAAAGCCAACTCTATCGAGTTGACAAGAGCTAGGGGACTTCTGTTACGGTCTAAACCTAAGGCCCAATTGCCAAAATGGCCCAAATACAATATAATTATCATATCTATAATTATATGACATTTAATAATGATATCTATAATTATAACATATAATTATGATATCTCTGAATTACTTAACTGTATCTGTTATACTTACTCCTTTTATATTTATGCCCACTTACCCTATTTATACAGGACTAACCCCTATAAATAGAGAACATTCACAGATCATAAGGGACGCAATCTCACTCAGTCAATCCCTTTGACTGTTTTACCTATCTGACTTGGACGTCGGAGTCCCTTTGCAGGTACACCCCCGGGTTCAACTCGGATTCAAGCCTCTGCATCCCGGATTCGGATCCGACTTCATTCCTGTTGACTCAGACCCAAGTTCGAGTTCTATATCAGAACAACAGTGTTTTTTAATTTTCAATAAATTTAAAAAAAGATAAAGCATTTGTTTATAAAACATGAAAATGGCCAAATATAAATTTTTAAAATGGATACATATTTAAAAAAGAAACATTCATATATTTTTTTGACAAAAAAAAAGTCACGCATGGGTTATCTCGAAAGGCACAATTGTGAGATTAATTTCTCAGGATGAGAATGTTAGTTAGATAAAGCTAACTTTAAAGTGAAAATTTTAAAAATGGGTTAAATATGTCTTTCGTCCCTAAACTTTCACCCGAATTTGATTTTGGTTCCTAATCTTTTTTTTCGTTGATTTTGATCCCTAATGTTTTCAAATCATTGAAATTAGTCACTGTCGTCACCTTTATATTTAACAAAGTTGACGGTAGGGACTAATTTCAATGATTTGAAAATGTTAGGGACCAAAATCAACGAAAAATAAAGATTAGGGACCAAACCCAGATTCGGGTTTGATCCCTAAACTTTCACTCGAATTTGGTTTTGGTCCTTAAAGTTTTCAAATCATTGAAATTAGTCTCTGTCGTCACCCCTATATTTAACAGAGTTGACGACGGGGACTAATTTCAATGATTTGAAAATATTAGGGACCAAAGTCAACGAAAAAAAGATTAGGGATCAAAATCAAATTCCGGTGAAAGTTTAGGGACCAAAAACATATTTAACCCTTAAAAATTTAACTTTTAACATCTATTTATAACAATGTTTTAAAGTGAAAATACTAATTTACAGTTGGTTGAACCATAATGGAGTAGATAATAATTAAATATATATTTTAATATTATATAATATTTTAAATAATAAAATAATATATTAAAGGTTTTCTAACACTAACTTTTACTATTTTTGGATTGATTTGACTGCTTTTTCATTGGTCATGAGAACTTTTGGTTTTTAAAATTGAATGGACTAGTTAATAAATAAAAAATTTTATTGAGAATTATTATATTGATTTAATTTATAATATTAAATATGATATGTTTCAATAAAAAATTATTTTTATCTCCTTCTTAATCAGTGTCATTAAGGTTAGAATGTCAATTCAGGCTACTTGGCCCAGCTTGACCCATTACTTGTAGTGGATTTTTGTGGCCAAGCTAAAATATTTTGAAATTATTTGGATTTTTAAAATAAATATTTAAATCTTACTTTTTTTCGATTTTTTATTGATTTTACAGACTTTTGTATATTACATTTTTATTGAATCGGACAAAAAAAAATCCAAAAATTATTAAAACTTCTAAAATAAATGCCTAAATTCTACAGACCGGACCATTTTCCAATCTCTGTTTCTGGTAATTGTTAGTATTTCTCTTTTAGAAATAATCTTTATCTTTATATATATAAAAGTAAGGTAGTGAAAGTAGCCAATTAAATTTAAAGTAGGGATACAATAGTAAATTCCTCTAAACAAAACTTCTAAAAATAGAAAGTGTCTTTTACATTATAAATTATGAATATTATTAATCACCACAATTAATTATAGTCATTATATTCATATAAATATCACTATTATAATAATAATAATAATAATAATAATAATAATAATAATAATAATAATTTATAACATATGTACAAATTTATTAAAATATAAATAAAAAATATAAAATAAATTAAAAACATAATAAAATAACTAAAAAAAGGATAAACTTAATTTTAAAAAAGGTAAAACTTAATTTAAAAAATAAAATATAATACGAAATTTAATACAAGTTCAAACACTTAAAAATTTATTTTATAATTATATTAATAGTAATTATAACTATAGTTATTTTTGTTATATCAATTATAAATAATAAATCTCATTTTAACAATTTCATTATTGAAAAAAATTACGACATAAAAAAAATATAATATGAAATATAAAATAGAATAAAATCATTTTATAATTATATTTCATATTAATTATTTAATTATAGTTATGTTTATTGCATCAAATATCAATATTGAAGCCCATTTTAACAATTTGAAAATAAAAAACTTTTATAACATAAATAAAATATAATATGAAAATTAAAATATAATAAATTAATCTTAAAAAGGTACAACTTTTATTATAATAATTATAGTAATTATTTAATTATAATTACTGTATAAAAATATCAAATATCAATATTAAATCTAATTTTAATAATTTACATATTTTAAAAAATTATAAGAAAAATTAAAAATAATATGAAATTTAATGCATAATTAAATAATTTTAAAAAATTTCATTTTGTAATTATGTCTGTATTGAATTATCAAACTTTGATACACTAAACTTATATGTCTCAATCAATAAAATCATATTATATTATTTACATTATGTTTTTATAATCATTAAATTTACCATTTATTATTACCGTACACATTAATATAATTGTTACTGTACACAAAATAAAAATCAAAGTTATATTAGGAATTACGAAACTAAATACTAATGTCAATTATCACCTTTATATGTGTTACACATTCTCCATTTCTTTTAAAATTTCAATTATTGCATTAAATACAATAAAAAGCATATTCTGAAGGGAAACATGCTATTATATCAAAATATCAAATTTCAATATTAAAGTTCATTTTAACAATCTCAATATTAAAAAAAGTTTATAACATGTTATAGTAATTAAATTCTAGAAGCTATAAAGTCTTATAGAAAAACTACTATTTAATAATTCTTATAGACAATTACAAAACCATATTTTTAATAATTCTAATGGTTATTGTATTAAAATAATTATTTCCAAAACTTGAAAAAAAAACTATTTAATACTTGGTCTTCATTCGTCATTCTTTTTAGGTTTACTTTTTGTCTTCTGGAACCATATTTACTCTTCATATATAGATACAAATCTTTAGTTTCTATTTTTCTTCTTATTAAGCTATATACAAGGATTGGAGAAAAAAAAAACACTTTCATAGAAGATCTACAAAGCAGTATTATTGTTCTCAAAAGGATAATTTCAAATATTCTTAACGATATTTTTAAATTTCAGTAGGCTTAAGACTAAAAATGTAAATTGTGCTAATTTTTGCATCAAGTGGAAGCAGCTTTATTAATTCCTGAAGGAAGAATAACACATTTCAAATTTGTTATTCCTATAAATGTTGAAGAGAACTCCACTGACAATATAAAACAAGAAACTCCTTTGGCTAAACTAATAGTAAGAACCAAACTTATTATATGTGATGACGTTATAAGCAACCCCTTGGGGGTGTTGTTGATTGAACTTTCAGAGACATAATTCGATTCACTTCCACAAATAGTGCCAACCTTCATTTTGGAGAAAAAGCTATTATTTTTTATGGTGATATTAGGCATATCCTACATGTGATCTGTTAGAACCACAGGAAACACTAGAAGGGGGGTTGAATAGTGTTTTAAGCTTTTTGATAGTTTTTGGAAATCTTTAATTTAAATCATGAAGATGAGCAACGTTCAAAACAAGTCTTAAGATCAGAGATAGTTAAAACGTGCAGAGGATAAGAAAAACAAAGTTTCTTCTAAAGCTTAAGATTGTTTTAAACAGAGGCTTCTCAAAGTATCTTCTGAAGATTATTACAAAGAGTATTTTCAGAACTGTTTCTGAAATACTTCAGACGACTAGAGGTTGTCTGAAGTCTGTTCCTGATTTCTGAACTGATCTCTTTCAGACTTGCTTCAGAGAGTTTATTTCAGAAGTTCTTCAAGGAACATTCTTTGTAAAGCTCCAAAAGATATAAGAGCCATCTCATGTTTTATACACATGAAAGGTCATTTTATTGAAATATTTGTGTTAAATTTATTATAGAAAATACTTTTCAAATTCCAACATAAATATGAAAGCTGGAAGTAAAGCGATTAAAGAAAAACTTAGGCATAGAGATTTCAGACATGCTTTTAAAGAGGCTGTCTGAAGTTTTTCAGACGACTGGTAAAAACTAATTTTTAAAAGATGTTTTGTGCCCTTTTTTTGAAATATCAGATTAACTAATCTGACATCTTGATTTGTATAAAAAGAATTAATAAGAGATAAGGGTAAGAGAACTTAGGCAAGGAATTTATCCTGGTTCACCCACAAACCCGTGAGCTACATCCAGTCCCAGAGGCAAACCACCACTGGATTTTCCACTATCTGAATATGAGTACAGTCTCTCCAGACACAACGAGTACAGTCTCTCCAGACAAAACGAGTACAGTCTCTCCAGACACCACGAGTACAGTCTCTCCAGACACAACGAGTACAGTCTCTCCAGACACCACGAGTACAGTCTCTCCAGACACAAACAAGTATTCTTTTCTGTCAAGCCTCTCCAGGCTCTACCAGAAGTATTCTTTTCTGTCAAGCCTCTCCAGGCTCTACCACAAGTATTCTTTTCTGTCAAGCCTCTCCAGGCTCTACAACTCAGTATTCTTTCTTCCACCAAGCCTCTGCAGGCTCTCTGACACTTATTCAAGTGTAGAGTATTCTTTCTTCCACCAAGCCTCTCCAGGCTCTCAAACACACAAAAGTGATTTTAAATTAAAACTAAGTTTAAGTTTCCACGAAACATAAACTTAATCTTTTCCTGTACTAGAGGTTAACTGAGTACTACTCAGGATACAATGGATAAATCTAAGTACAAGGTTAAGACAGTGATAGAAGTGTATAAGTTTGAGTACAATCCCTGTCTCTGATAAGAGGAATAACATCCTCTGAGAATTGGCTAGGTAGATGCTGACTTTAAGCTCCAGCCTTGTTCTCCAGCCATTGGTTTCCATGGGTTACATTCTCACCCATATCATTGGAAAAAACCAAGGCATACTTGCAGCTTCAAACCATTCTTGGTTCATATGAGATTAAGCACAGCCTGGTAGGTTGTTCAACTGAACAACTACAGTTTTGACTAGCATAGTTGATTCAAGTAAGTGTGGTCAACACTGATAGGATTTTCTGATGCATCTTGATCAACTGATTGAACCATGTGAATGAGTTCAACATCTTCAAATTCTTCCTTGAGGCTATTTATATGTTCTGTTGGAATATAGTCGTTTGAAGATGATTCATAATACCGTTGAGATGTTGATGATGTGGCTCATATAGCCGTTATGTAATAGTATCTCAAACGGTTTGCTTCTTCTTTAGCAGATATGTGTTCAGATAGTCTTGTTCTGACACTTTTGTAGATGAGCTCTTTTAGAGAGATTTTCTTGATATTGTTTTGCATGTTCTCTCTCTTGATATCCTTTTACTTTTCTTCAGCTGACTTCTGATTTTCTCTGCTTTTCTTAGGAGTGTATATGAGGAGGTATCCGTTGGATTTGTCCTCTTGCTTATTTTGTATAAGCTCCTTTTCTGTTTGCTTCCTGACACCATTTCTCCTTTCTTCTTTGAGTGAGGTGTCTTTTTCAATGGTTGTTTCTTGCAGATGATAAAGTATGTTTGAATTAAAATATGTTATTCAAACATTTCTCTTTGTTGCTTCTGCTTAGTCTCCTGAGCTTTCTTGTGCTTTCTTTTGAATTTGTGATGATGATATTTCCGTTGTGATACCACCCTTTAGAGAAAGCATTGAATGCTATTTAATCCATCGTGAGACACGCTTCTGGGTGTCTTCACAACTCTGACAGAGTACAACGTTGGTGCTGCTATAAAGCTGCCATCGTTGTTGCTGCAATTTCTGCGTTGCAGAGATTTCCTCAGTGGTGTATGAAATTCAAAATCACTAGGAAAGGTCTCTGTATTTCTTGCCATAAACGTGTTTGAAAAAGGTATGTGCAGCAGAGGTTCAGAAAAGTCTTCACAAGCTTCAGCAGAGAGTGCCACGTCATAAGTAAGACTTCAGACAGCATTGATACTTCAGACGGGTTGAACTACTTCAGACAGCTTCAACTCTTCAGACGAGTCCTGCTTCTTCAGACAGCTTCATTTCTTCAGAAGGCTTCTTTGCTTCAGACAGCTTCTTTTCTTCAGAAGGCTTCCTTGCTTCAGACAGCTTCTTTCTTCAGAAGGCTTTATGTTGTCTTCATATGGTCTTCACGTCTTCAGACAGCTTCTTTTTCTTCAGAATGCTTTATGTTGTCTTCATATGGTCTTCACGTCTTCAGACAACTTCTTTATCCTTCAGAATGCTTTATGTTGTCTTCATATGGTCTTCACGTCTTCAGTCAGCTTCTTTATCCTTGATCCTGCATTTGTTCTTCTGATCCTAATCTTTTGATTATTATTTCATCCTGAAACACAATCAACAAACCAATACCTTTCTCAGTAGAATCTGTTTATATAATCTTATTTGTTAATCATTAAAACTACAGGATATTAAGTCTTTGAGTCAAGTTTGAATGCTCAAACTGATTAATAGACTTCACATGATCCCTAGGGGTCTGTTTGTGGGTTTAGAAGGGAGGGAAAGGAAAGAGTTAGGGGGAAAGGAGGGGGAGAAGAGGAGGGGAAGACTTTGTAAAATACTCAAACTCCCAATCACAAAGGGAGGAAGGACTTTCTTCTCTTCTCTCATTTCCTTCCAAACAACTTGCAAACATACCCTAAAGGAACAATACAGGATATAGTTTGTGCTACCATCAACTCTCCACATATTTGGAATTATTGCAACGTGTGAACATTGAAAAAAACATGAGATTACAACTGTCGGTTCAAATTTCCATGCAAAAGAATTGAAAACATTTTTTACTGGTGTTGAGCATTGGTGATAGAAGGAACGAGCAAACAGTTAATGACGAGATCCATATTGAAATTCCAGAAGATTTTTTGCTAAATGATTCAGTGATCCTATATTATTGGAAAACATGAAATAACCAAGTTTATTTCAAGATCAACCTATTTTAACACCATTTTTTTCCTCATGACCAGTTGTGTACTCTCAAGAGTAACATCAGTAATGGACTTAAAATTCTTATAAGGACTTAAAATTCTTATTTGTGATGAAGAGGGAAATCCACTAACACTACATTAAATGTGTGATTTTCAAAAAAGTCTTCAAAAATTTAATTTAGGTAAGTAACTTTCTCTTTTCTTTTTTCACATTCATATACTTTATATTAACTTCTACCATATTTTAACTTTAACTTCTCTTTTATATGGATTACATTTATCTTCATATATTCAATAAATAGAGTTTATCTCATAAGTAAGATATTTCATCCAATATATATATATATATATCCTCTTTCAAATTAACTCTTTTATCATGTAAAATCTCTTCTCATACACATATTTATTACAAATTATATACACATTCAAACTAAATTATATTTTAAATTAATAAAAACATTTAACTTTAAAACTTATTCGTCTAGCATTTCTATTATAAGTGTCTTCGTGCATCGCACGGGCACCACACTAGTTTATTTATAGTATTAAATTCGTAATCTTGAGAAGAAAAAAAAATCATGTATGAAAAGAATAGTATGCTCTTCTCTTTGTGCTTATCTTGTTATCTTCACTCATCGTTGACCAAATACCACTGAATAATAAATATCCGATTCAGTCAATGCTCGATTCTAACGGACAATAATTGGAAGTTGGATCCCAATCAAACCAGGCTAAGATAACCAAGAAGAAAGAAAAAAACAACAAAAAAAAGAAAGAAAATGTTCATCACGTTTGCATAGAAAAAGGTTGCTCCATCAAACTTCTTTGGGTTAATTTTTTTCTCTACCAATCTTTTATTGATTTAACAAGTGTTAGTTTGCACACGTACATTAATTGAATATATAACTAATTTTTATGTCTAAATATATAGTATTGTGTGGTAAAAATATTTATATTCTGTGTTAAATATAAATATCTTAATTACTTGAATAACTTTAACCTTGTGCTTGGATATATAAGGTAATTCTAGATTAATGTATTTAATGTGTTAGAAAGATAAAAGAAATTAAGGGTGTACATGGCCGGGTTGGGTTTTGGACCCAACTTGATCAAAGAAGTTCGGGTTTGGTTGGGTCGATTTTCCTTTGTTTTAAAAGTGAAACCCGATATGAAACAACCTAATTATATTCGAATTGAGTTGGATGGGGTAGTCGGGTTCATATAAAAATTAAAAGAAATGAAAATAAATAGAAAAAAAACAAAAAAAAGTGGTTGGATCGGGTCAGATTGGGAAAAATTTTGAAATTTTAGTAGTTTTATCATTTTTGTTATTTTTTTATGTTTTATATTTATTGTCAGGTTGGTTTAGGTTGTTTGAGTTGGAAATGCGAAAATCTGGTACTCAACCCGAATTAATCAAGTTTCAGTTCATCGAACCCAATTCAACTCGACCCAACTCGGCATTTGTATATTGGAGTTGAGCCGAGTTGATCGGGTCTCTCCAACCCATGAACAACCCTAAAAGAAATAATTTCAAATGACAAATAGAAGAGATTTTTATAACAAATAGAAAGAATTAATTTCAAATAATAATTATTGAGAGAAAATTTTAATATTTCTCTTTATGTTCAACTTTTAGATTATCATTTACAATCTCTCCCATACTTAACTTTCTTTTTAATCATCACTCACAATTCAATTTATAATTTTAAAAATTTTAAAATTTCTCATCCAAACACACATTAAATTGTGACATATGTTTCATAATTTTTTTTCAAGTAAGGAACTGATTCCAAAAGACTTGAACTAGATAGCGACATATTGATATTAATGTTTGTATGGTTGTTTAAAGTTTATTGGTGATTTGTTTTAAAAAAAAACTCTACTTTAGAAAATAATTATTTTATTATATAAAATTATTTTAAAGGGTAGTAAAAAACACTAAAATTTGAGTTAATTATTATTCACCAACAATATAAAAATGTTTTACATCAACATCCAATAATGTGTTGTCAATATTATTTAATGAATATGACATTTCATGTACTGATAAATTTTATAAATAATATGATAATACATCATTAGATGATAATATATTTTTTTTACACTTTCATTAATTGTATAGTTATTAAATTCTTTAAAATATTTGTGACACAAATTTAACACTCAAAGTATTCTCTCACCCGGAGAGAGCAATAATGTGTTCCAACATCACGTGATTAAGAGACATGGTCGGCCCAGGCATAAGACTACTAAAGTCATTGCTTTATACTGTCAATGTTTTTTTAGTTATAAACACTACAAAAAATTCATTTTTAGCTACGACCCAGAGGCCGTCGCTACACAAGAAAAGTCGTCTCTACAGGCTGCATAACGACGGCTTCGAGACGGCCACGTGGACGTCGCTAAATAGCTCGTCGTAAATACAGTAGCGACGACTCACGTCAGTTTGTCGCTACCTAGAAACGGCTTAGCCGTTGCTGAAGCCCGTCTCTCAAACATAGTTGTTGCTAAGATAATTCTTTTTTAAAAAAAAAACATTTTAATCTAGAGATGGTTGTAGTGACGGCCACGGCCGTCGCTACACAGGTAAATTCTTTTTACAAAAAATTAATTTATTATTATTTATTTTATTTTAATAATTTATTAAATTATTATTTATTTTATTACTTATTAAACTTTAAAATTATAAAAAAATACTAAAAAAAGCCATATATATATATATATAATATATATATACACAAACTCTGTAAAAATAATACAATAAAACATAAACATAACGAAATCATGCAGTGGCGGTGCTGGGGCTGTGGGGCGGGCTGCTCGTCCTCATCAATCCCACGATTGGTCATCATGGCGGGATCATAATGGGGTTGCGGTTGTGCCTAAGCCTGATCTGCAACCTGAGCGTCCAGGATCTGCTGCATCTGTTGTCAGAATCGTGCTAACTGATCCTCCAACTCTGCAGCCTTCACTATGGCCTGGCGAGACTCCTGCCTTGCTTCATTTACTTCCTGGTGCAGCGCCTCCTCAGTAGAATGTCGTGACCCGGACTCGTCAATACTCTCGCCCGGGTGAGCCCGGGACCCTTCAAGCTAGTCACACCTGGACGAATGTTGGAGACCAAGTCCCCGGTGCCATAACAACGGCCTCGGGTATTGCCACCCGCAACATCCCTCCAAATCTCTAGCTTGGTGGAGGCATCGGTCATGGAGGATCATGGAGGTGTCCCCCATTTGTGACTCCACCTCCCTCAGACGCTCCTTGTAGTTTGTCTGTTGAGGTAAAAGTAAAATTAGTTATTAGTATATATTCAATTGCATAAATATGAAATTATATAAAAAAACACTTATAAACAAACACTTACATAGGTGGATCGGGCCTGGTCATCTACCCAGCCACCACCCTTTTTGGCGTGGGTGGCAGCAAAGAACTCGTCCAGCTCGACCTCCTGCTCAAGTTGTCGAGCCTACACAGCAAAATTACACAAATTAATTAATTTAACAACAAATAGAAACATAATACAGACGAATGTTTGCCATATCCAATTGCACCTCATGGTGGGCCCTGTGGCCCGTGGTGTGGACTGCCCCCCCCCGCGTTGAGAAGCCCGGTTGCTCTTGTTACGAGCGGACTTCCCCTTGAATTTCTCAGAGTCCCAGTAGACCAAAAGACTCTCCCAGGCCTCCTCACCACACCACGTGGGCCTATTCCCAGCCTTCCGAGCCTTGTTCATCATATCTCGAAGGCAACTAGCAACCCTCTGCTCGTACACCTTCTTGATTTGGGCCTCATCAGAAGGGTCCCAAGTAACTCAGCTCTGCAAAATAAAAATATGGTAAGTCCTGCCAAATTGACATATCTTAAGAAAAATTTTAAAGAGGATAGGGTTTTTAATTATCGTTAACTCCTCCCACCACTTGTCCCTAACATCCTTCGGGGTGACCTCCCAAAGGTAATGAGGACCCTGGAACTGCGAACGGATCGCATCATCATCATGGCAGCGATAGGTGGGGCGTTAGGCACCCACCTGCAAATAAAATATTCAATATTAACAGTTAAAATAATTAAAGATTCAATATTAATATCAATTCTAAAGAAAGAAAAAAAACAAACTCACCCCTTGCCAAATGGTCGATAATAACCCGACCTAGAGTGTCTGCCTCATGAGGTTTGCTTGAGCTGGCACCCTAGAACCGAGTTGGCTCCTCATTAGACTCCTGGTCAGGATCCCTATCCAGGTCATCCTGAGCGTCGTCAGCTCTATCTCGGGCACAACGTCCTCCTGTACTGGAGGCATCTGAACTAATCCCGGTTCGGGATGAACCTCATACCATCGAACTGTGCCAGAGCAGATGGTGGAGGGTAGGAAGAAGAAGAAGTCTGCATGGCGCCCGCCGGTGCTGAAGTAGATGAATGCTCTGACATCTGATCAGCGTGTGAGTGAGAGAGGTTGGCCCTCTCCCGCATCGCGCAAGCTGCCTGTTGTCGTAGCTCACCCGGAGGAATGGACCTTCCTCTACTCGGTGGGATCTTCTCTCCACCTCTACCCGCATCCTAGGTGCTAATGACTATAGACATTATATAAAAAATAAATAATTATATAAATTAAAGAAAAAACTAACATATTACTATAATATACCAATTAATAAAATAATTACTAATATACTAATTACTAATAAAATTAATAAACTAATTATAATTACTATAGACATTATATAAAAATAAATAAATATATAAATTAAATAAACTAATTGCTAATTATAATTACTAGTAAATTAAATAATTACTAATAAATTAATAAAACAAATAAACTAATAATTAAAAATAAATTAAATAAACTATTAATTACAAATAAACCTAATTCCTATATCACATTAAAATTAATAAAACAAATAAACTTAAATACAAATAAATTAATTAAAACTATTAATTACAAATAAACCTAACTAAAAAAAAAAATTAAAAAAACTAACTACACATAAACTATTAATTACAAATAAATTGATTAAAGCTTTAAAAAACTTATTTGTTATAACTCCGAAAAAGGAATAACTCTAGAATGAGCTCTAACATCACCTACAAACAACTATTTTGAAAACTGATCGGTTCAAAACGATCTTATGAAGAGAGAAACGTTTTAATCGTCAGTTTTTCAAAATAAACAAAGTGAGGGGACAGAAATAGGTGGTGGCTATATGAGAGGAAAAGGGAGTTCGGAGGAAAATGGATTTGGAAATGGAGGAAGAGGGGAGAGGGAGGGGTTTTAACGCATGCAGGTTTTTAACGTAGCGATGGTCAGGTCGTCGCTACATTTTTAAAAAAAAATGTGCGTGCAAATTAAAATTCATTTTTAATGTAACGACGACATGCCGTCTCTAAAGCCATCACTACAATTATTTTTTTTTAGAAAAATTAATAAATTATAATTTATAGCGACGACCTAGCTGTCACTACTGTCAAATCCTAGCGTCGACGGCTAGGCCGTCTCTAAGAATTAATTGCACTGAACAATGCATTTAATAGTGTAGCGACGGCCCGGCCGTCGGCGCGGGGTCGTCGCATAAGAACCGTCGCTAAATACTAAATTTTTTAGTGAAATATTTTTAAAAAATTATAAAAAATTAGTATTAAGAGTAAAGTATCTCAATAAAAATTAGGCCCCTTATCTTATCACTCTCTCCTAATTATTAAATAATACTTTATTAATTTATTATTATTTTTTACATTTCATTATTTATTATTTATTTTTCCATCTACTATGTATAAATTAAATTTGAATCTAATGGAACTCCCACAATCACACTCATACCAAAAGACCTTCCAAGTTAATCAACATGGCTTTTTAATTTTATTTTAATAAAATATTATAAATTTGAAAAAGTCTCTTATAATTACAAAAGTTTAAATTTCTCTTTATTCAATGTTATTCAAGTGACTTTCCTACTTTATTTCAAATTAAAATAAAATTAAAAATTAAAACAATTTAATTAAAAACACATTGCAGGAGTGGCTAAATATACTTACTAATTAATTATGCAAATGTTGAAATATGTAAAAGTCACTAAAATACTGATTATCATAAATTTAATAGTTATTAATAAAATATAACAAAGATTAAGTGAATTTATCTCATTATTAATTGAAAGGATTTAAATAAATTTTGTTAAGATAATTTAATGGGTAATTCATATTTTAAAAATCCTGATAACTTTTAAATAAAATTATAATATTTTAAATGCCTCGTTTGTTTTTTTTCAAGAAAATGCCTCGTTTTATAAATTGTTTTTGGTGAGAAAGACGTTGGGTCGGTCTTGTTAAGAGACTAAGCACTCTTCCACCCAATTATATAACATATTTGATAAAAAAAGTTCAATCTAACTAAATTATATATGTGTATTTGAATTAATTAATTGAGCGTTTAATTAGTATATTATCAGTGTAAAAAAGTTTTATATTGTAATTTAATGATTAATTACCACATCATTTAATGAATATTATCTCAAGTATTATTAATGACATAATTATTTTTTTACCTAGGATTTTTTTTAAAATGATTATTTTCCTTAAATTATTTATATACAAATCAAACTATTTTAAATTTAAGAATTTAAGCTTTTAATAGAAATATTTTTAGAGAACTTTCAAAAAAGGTAATTTTTTTGGTCTTTGACCGAGAATCGCCACATGCATAACTGTGGGTTTAACCCTAGGGGCGGGGTGGTGGTTAGGTAAAGCCCTTCCAAAATGAAGACTCCAATTTTTTAAAAAGGTAATAACTTCTCTTTATTGATGTACTTCTCTAATATAATCATTCTCTAATAAAGATATATACTTTCTTCATTTCATTTTAATTATCATTTTAGTAATTTTTATTTCATTTTTATGTCCTTTTATAATACTAATGAATAATTAAATATTTTTCAGTTCCACCATTTAAAATTAATATAAGAGATAAGTTAAAAAGAGAATAATAAATTAATAGAAAAAAACTAATTAATATGCATGAGAGATAAGAAATATAATAAAAAAATTGTTAACAATTTTATAAAAATTACAATATTAATTGGATTTCTTAATTCATGTGCTATAACTTTAAATGACAAATAAAATGAAATAGAAGGAGTATATTTTTGTAATTACTTCTCTAATACTCCCTCAGATTTTTTTATAAATGTATTTATATTTTTTTCTCTAATAGTATTAAATATAATCTTGTTTGGTATTTTTGACAATATCCTTTACAAATTTTAGAAATACTTTTTTTTTTTACATTTTTACCTCTCATAATTATTAAATTTTTATAGTTTTCAGGTTTTGGTTAATGTGAAAAATTAAGTGTTTTGATTTGGCATTGAAACTGACCAAACTTAAGTTTGGATTTTCAAACACAACTATTTCTAGCGTTGGAAATGTGTGTTTTCCATGTTTCAGTACTAAACCAACATGCTCTAAATAGAGTTTGATTTTATATAAGAAAAAATATTTTAATACATTGATTTTTTAAAAATTCCTTTAACTTCTAAGATTAACCCTAATTAAAGTCAAACACTATTTAATTCCCCATCTTAATCAAAATCTTGAAATTAAATAAATACTTTTTAAACATTGTAAATAATCTTATTTAAAAACTATAAATTTTTTCAAAAGTCTTATTAATAAGAATCAGAAATAGCATCAAACACCAAAGAGTGATTGGTCGCAGTGGAAGTGGACTGTGACCCAAAACAAACTTTGCCCGCAAGGTTATGAGTTCAAATTCTGGAGTCGTCATTACCTAACCACCACTCCGGCTCAAGGGTTAAACCCACAACTATTCAGTAAGGGATTCCCGGTTAAAGACAAAAAAAAAAGAAAAAGAAATAGCAACAAACATGGAGAAATGACAATTACGCCCATGGGTTTCTAAATTAGGGTATCTTTCGTAATTTTAATTTTTTTCATTTCCTCTTTCATCTCAGAAGATATATTTTGATTGCGTATCTTTGTTCCTGCTTTTTAATAAAAGTTGGTTTACTAATTAAGGAGATAAGAGAGGTGGGTACATGCACACGAATAAATCAACTTTAAACAATCGTGATATGGATCCATCTTAATTGAGTTGGGGTTAAGAAAGCAAGACGACGGTGGCACATTCCAATTCAATAATTTAAACAGTGGCCACGGGGATCACAATTCCATTGCATTTGCGCAACTTAAGAGTTGTCAACAAAGATGCATTATTCTTCCTTTTTGTTTCTTAAAGCCCATTAAATCTCTTTTAAGTATTGTAAACTTGTATTTATAATACTTCATCAATCTCTATTTATATAAGATCCTATTTAATTTAAATATATATTAAAAAATATTTAATGTATTAATTTTTAAAAATTTTATTTAACTATCAAATTTCATCTATTTAATATTAAACTCTATTAAAAAATTTCTATTTAATTTCTCACATAAATCAATTTTAAAAATACAAAATTCATTAATTATGAAGGATAAAAATAAAAAAAGGGTTAAATATGTTTTTAGTCCTTGAAAAATAGTTGAGATTTGGTTTTAATCCCTATAATTTAAAACCGGTGGTTTTGGTCTTTCAAAAATTAAAAATGCACCAATTCAGTCAGTATCAATAAAAATTCATAGGTAATTCGTAGCAAAATCTGTAGCAAAACAAGACAATAAGGACTAAATTAGTGCATTTTCAATTTTTGAAGGACCAAACCACCGGTTTTAAATTGCAGGACTAAAATTAAATCTCGATTATTTTTCAGGGACTAAAAACATATTTAGCCCTAAAAAAAATAATGCTTCTAAAATTTTACAAAAAAATCTTATAAAATATCTAAACAAATTCTCAAAAGAACTTATAAAAAAAAAGGATGAAGTAACAATTAGTCTTTAAACTTCAATTATCATTTTACATAACTTTGTTATCAAATATTTGTTAAATGATCAAGAAAGTCATGTAAACCTAGTCCGTTTATCTAATTTAATTTAAATTTTAACCTTCGATTATTATAATTTTATTTTTCTAATATTTTAAAAACATTTATTTTTAGAGAATTTCATTATTCTGTTGGATTCCAAGAAACATAGATTTTAGGGTAACTTGAATATATGCACTAACTTGGATCCCAGCTAAGGTGCCTAAGTATTCCCTCCGTCACTTATTTAAGATCACCGTTTCACACAGTTTAAGAAAAGTTGGTTAATGTATTGGTTTTTTAAAAAAAATAATAGCATTCCAAATATACCCTTATTTAAAAGTCACTATATTTTAGAAACATTAATTGTGACATAGTGGAAGACTCCAATTTTCACTTTCCAATTGGGTAGTTGAGCATATGAGTAAAACTTCATTAATTATTCACACTCATTAATATATGGGGAATAAAAAAGTTAAATATTAATAAAAGGTAAATATGAAAAAATAATTAATTTACCTAAAAATCTGCTAAGAATCTTAATTAAAGAACATCATATTCTTTTAGAAGGGGTTTTATAAATATGAATGGAGGGAATATAAAGTTTGGAGGTTCCATGCCTTTGAGAATCTTCCAGCAACAAGACCTCGTGCTGCCCGCCTTTCTTGAATTCGAAAACCCGAAGGGAAGAAAGAGGCGTTCTTGATGTATGATTGATGTTTACTGTCGTTGATTCCACACACATATCTGCATCCGAACAACAAAATTAGGTTTCTTGCAAGGTCACCTTTTTTTTTCAAATATGTTTTTTATCTCTTAAAAATAACGTTATTCAGTTATTTATTTGTAGGAATAAGTAATTAAATGATCATTGGTGTTTATTGATTATTTCATATCATTTGAAAAATTTAAAATTTAAATATTCTATTAACATTTAAGACATAATTCAAATTTCAACTAATAAAAATATTTTAATTACTTTTCTTTCTGATATTTTTGTACACATTTAAAGTTGCGTTGATCATTTTCATGATTTCTAGATAAAATAAGATTTGCTTCATTTTTTACAAAAACCCCCATTTTGATTCTTGAAAGTTTGAAGTCAGTTACATTAGTCTCTGAAAGAATGAAATTGCATTTTCAGTTCCAGAAATATGAAAAGTTATTCAATTTTTTATTGAAAGATGAAAAGTTATTCACGTTAGTCCTTGAATTTTTTTTAATTAATTATGTCAATTTAGTCCTTAAAAATGACTAATTTAAATTTTTTTCATCTTTCAAGGATGAAAATGTAATTTTCATCTTCAACAATTAATGTGACCGACCTCTAATTTTTCAAGAACTAAATTGAGAGTTTACTCGTTACTTTTTCGTTGACTCTTCAATTTCATGTAGCTAAAGTGGAGAAAAATAAAAAAGTATTTCATAAATAACATTTTAGAATCATGGGGATTCAGATAGTTTATCGTGAAATCTAGATTTAAATTTCATTGCATTCCTTATAAAAAATAGAGTATTTTATAATATAATGTATAATAATCAACTAAAAGAATGGCCTAAATTTAACTATTTACCTGCTCGCAGATCTATATTTAGTTTAATATAAATGAATAGCCCAAATTCAATCACCTAATACAAATTAACGAAATGAAATTTTTTTGTTTTAACCACAAGTATTATCCACGGAAGGCAATACTATTCATGCCGGGAACATCAACATCATGGTGCGGCTAGCTCTTTCAGCGGAGATTTTTTCATACTCGAATCCGAGACCTTGTATAAAAGGGAAACAAACATGTACCACTTGAACCACCCCGTTGATTAACGAAAAAAATCTATTTTAGTAATAGTTTTTTAAAAGTATTTTAGTAATAGTTAAATTTAAAAGTATTAAGGAGATTAAATATATTTTTTAAAATATGATAATGATGATTTTCTTATAGAAAAATGTATAACTATCAACCATATACAAACGCAGTCTATCATTCACAACCAAAATTTTTGGTCCAAATATAGCTTTCGTGATAAAAGAGAAATTAATTTCTAAAGCTGGTTTCCTCTTATTTGTATTTGTTGAAGATCTCGTGTTTTAGAAAGTAGAAACTGCCCGAGACACGTAGGTCCAAGATGTAACATGACCTTGAGGGACTGCAACATGACAAAAAGATTTGTGACAAAGAAGTGCAATCACATCTCTTTACTTCATTTGAAGTGGTAGTAACATTATTATCATTTGACAAAAAAAAAACATTATTATCAACTTATTATTTGATAAAAAAAATGGTATTTGTACAAGCAAGTTGTATAACGACAACATATAATATTGAGAGAGAAAGAGTGTGTAAGATAATAAGATGATAATTATTGTGATGGAGAAATAGGATAAAAAAATGTGTTATATGAATTATTATATATAACGGTGGTATGAATGACATATCTATTGGGAAAAAAAAAAAAAGAGACTACTGATGAACCAAAATTTGTCCTTTCGACTAAAAAGCAGAAATAAAAGGTGGGAGGACTCGTGTCGTGGATAATTTTATAATTTGCATAGTTTTAGCCGTTAGCTAGGTGCTTGTTTGGTGTGTTTCACTGAATAAAGTAGGATAATATGACATAATAATATAAGGTTTGATAAAGTTTAATATTGAGTTGTATTTGGTGTGGTATTTATAAAGATTCGATCAGATAAAAAAAAATAATACTATTATTTTTCTTCATTAAAACACCTTATTATAAAATCATATATTATAATTTAGGATGTACCAGTTTAAAAATTATTTCACCATGCACAGCTATATTATAGCTATTAAATATATTTTTAAGATTCATCGTCCATTGTTTTAAACTCAAATCTAATGGTTAAAATATAGTTATGCACTTTGTAATGGTTTTTAAACTTGTGTACCCTATATATCATGATCAGCCGCTCTACGAATAGAGATAGATGAAGAGAATCAGAGAATTAACAAAAGAGGAAAAAAATCAAAGATACAATAACAAAGAAATAGGACCCATTTGGCACATGCACATAGGACCCATTTTGCAGAGGAGGCTGGACTTGAAATTTGGAGTCTAGTAGCAAGTGTTTACATGTTACCGTTATGTATTTTTCAAAACTTTTGCTAGGAACTATAAGAAGAATGATCTATATTTGATTCACCGAAGCTTTGAATCCTCTGGAACTTTAAGCCATTGTCGGTGGCATGGGGCGGCAAGTGAAATAGTAACTCAGGTGTATAGATCATTAGCACTTAAAATTCACATCATGTTACATTTGTTTTAAGTAAACCATCCTTTAACAGCATGACCTTCTAAAACAAGAAAAAAATGGAATACTACTTTTACTGCTACTACTATATACATGATGGGGTTGTGACGATTATCACATTGAGTGAAATATAACAGCAGTTTACTGAAATATACCAAATTGGAGTCCTTTTGCAACCACAATCATAATATTCATCTCAGTTGGGGTTGTGACGATTGTCACATTGAGTGAACATTTTCTTGATGGCCTCTTCCTTCTCATCAATGAAGTTAAAGAAGTTTACAACCACATGGGAACAATGACTGCTTGATGATTCTGAGGATGAAGAAGCAACGTCCTTTTGTCTTTGTTTGAAGCGGGCATATTGGCAAATCATTCGTAGCAGAAACAGCACAAGTGCAGCAAGAGAGACAACACCACATGAGAGATATAGACCCCAAAAGCTAACCAAGTGAAGTTGATCAGGCTTGGGATTGGTTTTTCCTTTCTCCAGGACAGCCCATCTTACAGAACCATTCTCATGTATCTTTTGAAGCTCTCCCACTCTCAGAGAGTCTCAAAATTGCTGTGGACATGTCAAGGGCAAGAGGAGAGTCTCTTTGAAAGCCCTGATAAGATATTGTTGCAAAATATGTCAGGAAATGCCACAAATAGATCACAACTAAAATAAGTTAACGGACAAGTTTCACAATATCCATTGTTCAAAACCAAAAGACAAAAATGTAATTCTCGATTGTTGTATTAGCAGAAGTGCATGCCAAGTCATAAAAGATGGGTACACAAGGATAAGCCTTTGTTTCAAATTAGAGATTTAGAATTTTGAAAATCATATATCAGAGAAAACTTTTCTTTTTAGAATTCTTCTCATTATAAACAAACTTTCATTTTTTCCTAGTTAAAATATATAGGTGTGTTTGGTATTATAAACTGACTAAAAGTTGAAAAAACTAGATGGAAGTTGAAAACTAGTTGAAAACTGAAAGCTAGTTGAAAGCTGAAAAACTAGCTAATTTGATTGAAAGTGTTTGGTATAAAACTAGCTAATAAATAGTAAATGGACGTGTAAGGATATCATTAATTATTAAATAATGATGAGTGGGGGTTGTTGAAGGATAAACTTGTAATAAATTTTCAACTATTAGCTGAAAAGGCGAGCTTTTTTAAAAAAGCTACCTCAAGTAGTTTCTTAGAAAAAGCTAGTAACTACTTAAAATAGTTACTTACCAGACACTGATGAAATGGTTTCAGCTACTAATTTCAGCTTTTATCTAGCTGAAATGTTTATACCAAACACACTCATAGTATCACTGTTGTAGGGAAATCTGGAGAAATTTATTTTAATCATGTATTTAATAATATCTAATCACTTTGATGTTCTAGTCAGATGGACACTACAAATCCCCAACTGCTTCTGGTAAATGGCTGTCCAATAATACCAAAATCAGTTTCTTTTGACAGAAATAATCCACATAAGGAAGCTCATCAATGATGGCTGCCACCCCTCACCAGATGGTCCATTCCGCAGCGCTACAGCATACTCCTCAGGGGAGGCCTAAGGACACAGTCTTGAACTTGGTACATAGAGATTATCTGTCAGATAGCTGTATGCAAATGACCTACTTGGTATCCAATAGGCCAGTTACTTGCAATCAAGCCTATCAATTCCTGTGATGGGTGATGAAAGCTGCTCCACTGTAAGAATTGAAGTCAAGCTTGCTGTATAGCTAGCTGTGATCACCATCAGTAGAAAAAGCCAGACGATCATCACATTTTAGACAGTGAGATTACTGTCTTCTCCTCTGTTTTCATGACAATGTGAAATATTATCAGATCAAGTGTAATGCATTGGCTAAGCAAAGGAAATAAATTTGGTACAATTTTATAGGTTATATGGGCATGCTGTAGGTAAAAAGCCACCAATGACTAGCATGTTGCATGACAATGCTGTAAATTAAGTTTCTTACTAGATAATAAAAATGCACTAATTCAAGTAAAAATATTGTGCATTGTGTCGTAAAAACTGATATTGACTGATAAAAGCATTCTAAAAGAGATAAAATAAACTTAAGGTAAATCTTTTGACTTTGAGGGGGAGAGAGAGAGAGAGAATTTACTACTAAAACTCACAAAAAGAAAGGGGGCAATGCTTGTTGACATTATTTGGTCAACTCATTGACCCAGGGATTTTACAGACAGTGAATTATATGATGACCTCAAGAAAGAAAAAGGAAATAAACGAACTAATAGACTCTGGAGCCTAATGTTTTTCTTACGATTTGTCCTTAAAACAGTGTTGAGAGGCCTGAACCTGAAAAACAAATAAACTGTATGGAGTTAGAATCTAAAACACAATATAAACAGTGGGGTATCTACTGCTTTTTCAAATTCTATAAGCTAAGTCTATAAGGTAATCAAATCACACTGAAACTACCAGTCATAGTGGTGAACTTTCTAATAGCTGCTCATCAGGAAAAGAAAAAAAAATACATACATACATGGGTGTGTGTGTGTGTTATGGCAAATATTACATAAACTTTACTAAAAAGGCTTACATAAACATTGTCACAAGTTGCCTCTTAGGAGGACCATGGAAGTCATCATTGACTCGGTGCTCAAGAATCCATATAACCACTCCAATCATCATAAATGATTGCAGCAATGACACACCACATATCTGCTGTGAATGGTTTGAGGAACACCCAAGAATTTGATCTTACACTGTTGATAGGAGCCACTATAACAAGGCTGGATGATGCAAAAGGCCTGAGAAAAATCCACAATTTTTGTACGGTTTGTTACAATTGCAATGTCTCCAACAACTGCATCATATATCTGAACCAAACATTCAATTGTAAACAAGGTTATAAAAAACCCAACATTCTAATTACTAATTACAAATAAATGTAAAGTCGCCACCCAGTGGCCAGTATGAAGGACCTAATTGAATTTTTTTTATACTGGATAGCACTGGGCCACACTGTGAACAAAAACCAATAGTGCCAAGACATGTTTTCAATTTCTATCTCCTTCTATCCTCACAGGCTCACACACTACCCCACTCCCCAAGAAAATAAAAACAACAGGACTGTTTCACAATATTAATGACCTTTAAGGTAAATTATGCAAACTGTTGAGTGAGCTAAATCTTGTTATATGTCATCCATCTGAATATTTATACATAGCACAGTGTTCTTCAGTAAATCACTGTCTTTTAATTCATAAAAGCATGATTCCACATATGAACAATATCTAAATAAACATGAATTAACAAACTTTGGGACTATTTCTTGTTTAATTGTGTCTCTCACTTACATTGTCATCAATCATTTTCACAAGTGCATCATAATTGGGATTTGCTTTACCATTCCCAACAGGCTTGAAGGCATAAGGAACATCATATGGAATAAATTCGAGGGCTTTCGTGAAGATATCAATGCAGTACCCCTGCATTTGATGACTATCTTGCAGTTTCCGTTACAAATTCAACAAAACTTGCTCTCTTTGGGACTCCAATTCTCAGTGGCTTTGCATTATCAGCAATCACCCAGCCACGTGGTCTTTCAGTCTTCCCACCTGGCCAAGTAATATTATCAAGCTTCTGATCTTGGGAAATCCTGCTATGTCCTTTTCTTTTAAGAACTTCATGGGGCACAACTGAGAATCCTGAATAACTAGACCAATAACCAACCGTAGTAATTTCCATCTGATTGATATTGATAACATCATAACCACCACTTATGATATTTCTGTCTGGATTAAACCGAAGTTGACCACTCACACCAGTAAAATTTGATTTGATAATATGTTTACCAGATCAGATCCACCAGCAAAGACTTTGAGCTCTCAAGCTGAATACCAATTCCTTCTGTTTGAGGCAGCTTATTATTATCATGAAGCAAGAAGGTAAATTTATTATGTAGTTCTATAAATTTGTCAATTGAAAGTGCAACTGCCCAAACAGTATCATAAGCATAAAATCCATAGGAGTTCAAACTAGTATTTGCTACACCTTCTTTTTGCATTTTTGTCCATCGAGAAACAAAAGCTCTTTTTTCCTAGAATCTGGAATGTGTTGACGAAGACCAACAACCCCTTGTAGAACACTGAGAGAGGTCTGATTCACTGGGGATAATGAATCTAGGGTAGCAGAGAGCCAATCTGTGGCAAGCCAGACAAAGTTATTGGCCATCATTTGAAGTTTGTTGCGCAGCTGAAAAAATTCCTCAATCTCGGATCTGGGTTGACATGAACAACATACACTCGAGGGCCGAACAATTTGGATTGATTGAGCAAGTCAGTGATTTCATCCAGAATCAAACTGAATACTCAAAGGTAGTTTATGAGCAATTTTCAATCTCCTTTTTTCAAGTTCATCACCCAAAGCAGATATTCCATTTCTTCCATAATCATCATCCAAGTATACAGCAATGACCTCTTTCCATCCATAAAAATCAATTAGGTTGGCCATTGCGGTCATTTGCTCCAAGTCACTTTGTATAGTACGAAAAAATAAAGGAAACTGAAGGGAGGATAGTGTTGGATCAGTGGCAGCATATGAAATAAGAGGAACCTGGACAGCATCAGCAATTTGGGAAATTGTATGAGCCATGGCAGATGACTGTGGGCCAATTATGGCTGCAACCCCTTGCTCAAGTATCTGAAAAGCTGTATATAGAGAATGTTCAAGTTAGATAGTGTAAATTACAAGAACCCCAAATTAAATTTGGAAATTTTACATCCAATAGGCAATGTTCATAAAGCAATGTTTGAGTAATAATAAAACCAGTGCAGCAGAATGAAAAATCAACAAGAACTGTAACATCGCTAAGTGCTAAGCTGTCGCCAGGAATTCATAGTATATCATAGTATCAAAAAGACACAATAAAACAAGCATGATTGCAAGTAATATGCACAATAAAACGTGGTCGAACAGAACATGAAAATTTTGATATTGGCTGAGAATTTAAGACGCAACAAGTCAACAACAACATAGGAAATTGACAGAATACAAGCTCAAACATAGAATCACAAAAGGGCAGGGTTTCCTGTTCAACTAAATCTTGCAACTCTAATAAATGAAAAATATAACATAACCAGCCCAAATCTTTATAAGAATTAAAATATCAACAAATGACAAATCAAAGTGGCATCATCTAATCATGTGAGATATCGTCTCTGACATTAATTGCTACACATATCCAAATTCACATATATAGAAAATTTGTCTTCTCAAATTATCATTTAAATTTGAAAAGAAAAACAAATAGAGAATAAGTATAAGAAAAGTGTTAAGGTTCTTGCTTTGCCACCTCCTGTTGATCCCAGAAAGGCATTGCACATGCCATCACTCATTATCAACTTGAGCTTGGTCCCGTTGAGAACTTTTGGGTCCAAATTGACATCAGAAACAGCCATTTCCATAGCTGCCTTCGCAGCTTTACCTATGACCGAATCGAAGGTGAAAACTGCACCAATGTTCACACTGGCAGGCCTTCCGCTATGAGCAATACCACAAAGGAGGATTGCCCAAATCAAATCACAAGGTACAGAACCATAAACAGCTTCATACTTGACCCGGATTTGAAGTCACCCCACCATCTTTCTATTTTTTACCGAAAGACCCAAACTTGTCCATACCCAGCACCTGAAAGCACCAAAAGTCATTGAAATGGACAAAAAGATTACACTTTGATCGGTGCCGCCAGGTGAGGGTATCTGGAAAAAGCACTAGTAGAAAACCCTTTCAGCAAAAGTTGTTGAAGTAAAGTAAGAGCATCGAAACTCTACTTTCATGATGAGAATCCAACACAATAACTAGTCTTATCTAGAGGTCACAGAGAAGAGAGTAATTTCAGAAGCAAGTATGGTTGGGGATGGCAAGTATGAACAGTGAGTGTGTGAGAACGAGAATCCTCTCCGGGACTACTGGTACTATGAAGTTTGGTCCAAAGAATGATTGTAAAGTAGTGATAGTCTGACCACGATGGATGCCACCCAAAATTATTACTGTACTCTTGTAATAATTCATACAAATAAATTATACAATAACTCATGTAATATACATATTTTTTATATCTAATTAACTAGTGACACGAGTAACTCATATAACATACATATTTTTATATCTAATTAGCCAGTGACACGCGTAAATTCATGGTCTATTTTTTATTGTCCATGTTTTTGCAGGAGATGATAAATTAGCTCTAATTCCAATGAAATTTAAGCTTAATTACATAAATATGTATAAGAGTATTGTAAAACTAGTATATATGTAGTATTAATGATTGGAACGACATTACTTGATCAAGATCTGTTCTATAGGCTCGTACCTCTGTATCTTGGAGTTCTAAGGAGACAGGAACCTAAGTATTAATGAATATTGATTTACAAGTTACATACTTATCAATGTTAATAATGTAACACGACATTTTTATAAAAAAAAAAAAAAAAAATATTTGAGAAACACACAATGCATTGGTTCCTTAATTAACATATGTTAGTATGGAGATAGTAATGATGGACACAAATTTTAATGTAAATTATTTTTCTGTGTTCTGAAATGAAATGAAGTTGAATCACATATTTAGCTTGAATCTACCGTTTTTCAATCTATAAGAAAGAGAGTTCATAAATTGTAAAAGAATGGAGTTTTTTTTTTTTTTTTTGGGTAAAGGACTTAAAAAGGCTAAGACAACAGGAAAAAACACTAACTACATAACTCTCTGGTCATAGGACCCAGAGTTATTTAAAATAAAGGCTAATACAGCAAAAAGAGGAATCTCCTCAAAAGTTCTAAACTGCTCGGAAAGTTCTAGGCCAGACTTTGCAAAATTATCAACCAAAGAATTGGATTCTCTAAAGGAGTGAACCCAAGAAATGGCTTCAAAATTGTTCCTCAGGCTTTGATCCAAAGAATGGAGATTTAATAATTAAGGATTATCATTGATGAAGGGTTACAATAAGTTGCACTTTCATGATAAGTTTTCATTTGCTAAAAAAATCTATATTACGATATAATTATAAGAGGTTTATTTTGATTAGATTTCTAATACACGATGGAGAAATATTCATTAGACTGGTACCTTACCCATAAAAAGATCAATATCCAATATAATATAGTCAATTTTCATCAATTTAATATCTTATAAGAATTTAATGTAATGATTTTGTATATAAGTATATTATATACAAAATCTATAATTTTGAAATTTCTATATGATAAATGTACTTGAATTAATTTTATTATGTTTTCTATATTAACTTGAAATTTCTATATATTTATAATTATTTTTTTAATAATAAATGTACTTGAATTAATTTTATTATCTTTCCATGTATTTTTATTCCTATAATTTTTATATTAATAATAATACGGTTAAAGTTATAAAATATTCAAGGTTAAACGTGATTTTTAGTCTCTATAAAATTAATAAAATTTGGTTTTGATCTTTATTTAAAATTTGGTTTTACTTAATTTTAGTCCTTAAAAAAAAAAAACATACACTTTTAGTTCCTGTCACACTTTTTTATTAAATGAAAGAGATAAAAATAAATTAAATTTAAATAAGTACTAAAATTAAATTTTACTAATTTATACGGATAAAAACCTTGAATAAGACAATAACTAATAGGCAATGACACTGTAGTAAAGATGGAAAAAATCAAGTAGCATATTTTTTAATAACATTTTTTGAATTTAAAATTAAAATAATTTTTAGAAAAAAATATTTGTTATAAAATATAGGGAAAAGAGTATATAAGCAGCTTAACTTATACCCTTTTGTAAATAGGCACCATGAACTTTTATTTTGTCCTTATTAATCCTTAAACTTTCATCATTGTTGCAATATGTCATTTCATTAGCATGAAGTCAAAAAATTAACAAATATAATCTCAACCCTTCAAATTTGTGTTTAAAATATTAAAATTATATAAAATAAAGTTTCAAAAAATAAAAAAATATAAAAAAAACTCTAAATTAAAAGAACACATAATCATATTTCGCTTTTAAAATTTTAAATATACTTGAAATTTGACATAATTCAAGAATAAAAAATGAAAACTGTACTCTTTTATGTCTTTTTAATGTTTGAAACAAAAAGTCTCGAAAGATTGAGATTTATTATGGTAATTATTTAACTTGATATTAATGAATGAGCATATTATAATAAGATGAGAGTTTAAGGTTAATTGAGACAAATTAAAAATTCATGGTGCCTATTTACAAAAGGACAAAAGTTTTAAGGTGCTTTTATACTCTTTTCCCTAAAATATACGATATAAATAATTGCAATACCCATATACTTATAATTATTTTTTTATAATAAATGTACTTGAGTTAATTTTACTATGTATTTTTATTCCTATAATTTTAAAATTAATAATAAAAGGATTAAAAATGTTTTTATCCTCTATAAAATTAACAAAATCCAGTTTTGAACCCTATTTAATATTATTCACTTTCAGTACTTAAAAAAATGCATAAACATATTGTTAGAACCACGGGAAACACTAGAAGGAGGGTTGAATAGTGTTTTATAATCTTTACAGATTTTTCTGAAAACCTTTTAACAAGCAAACTGAGATTGAAAATATTTGAGCAACCTTCCGAAACTGGAAGTTCAGCAACTTGCTGATGCAACTTAGAAGGTTGGAGATAAACAATTTTGAAGTATTTTCGTATGAAGAAAAGATTATTTTTCTGCGTGAATTTATAAAACAACTTTTCTTAAACCCTCCTTGGTTAGATAAACAGAACATAAAGAGTTTAGGGTAGAGAGAACCTAGCCACAAAAATTTATCCTGGTTCACCCACCAACTCAGTGAGCTACGTCTAGTCCCAGGGCAAACCACCACTGGATTTTCCACTAATCCCGCAAGATTACAAGTATTATTTGCTCACCTAGCCTCTCCAGGCTCAACAAGTATTCTTTGGACACAGCCTCTCTAGGCTAAACAAGTATTCTTTGAACACGGCCTCTCTAGGCTAAACAAGTATTCTTTGAACACACCCTCTCCAGGCTAAACCAAGTATTCTTTGTTCCTCCAAACCTCTCCAGGCTCTCAGACACTTTACAGTGTTTACAAATATGATAGGTTTAAGTTTCCGAGAAACTTAAACACAGGATCTCTTGTACAAAGAGGTTACTGAGAATAACTCAGGATACAATGAATGAGAAATTTCTTAGTACAAGGAAAAACAGAGATACAAGAGTATAGATATTAGACTGAAGTTCCTCTCTGTATTTTGGTCAGCAGGAATTGTTTCTTCAGAGGGTTGGCTTGATAAATATTCTTATTGAGCTTTTGTTGACTTTCATTTGAATTTTTGCTAGGGTTTCGCCAAGGGTTCACCAAGAATTCCCAAGATTCTGCCACTCTTCAAAGTCTTTTATGAAGCTATTTATAGTGTCTTGAAATGAGTCCGTTGAAGAGAGCTTCATCTACCGTTGTGAGATAGCATTTAATGCGGTTTGAGACATTGTGAAACAATCTTCTAATAGCTTCTGACTTTTGAGCTTTGCAGGTGTTGCAGTCTGCAACACTGCTCTGACGCGTTCAGCAGATTCCATTTAAGGTAATACGACTTTGACAGCACGAACGAACTTTGAAATCATTCCTTAAATGAATCAAACTTGCTTCAGACGTTAAGGACGTGTGATGACTTGAGCATATAGCTTGCAGGCTTCAGTCAACAGCTAAAACAAGGTCTTCAGCAATTCTTCTTTAAATAATTCTGTAGCACTTCGGAAGGTAGAAATGGATTCAGCAGGTCTTGACACTTCAGAAGGTTTCCTTACATTAGTAGGTTCAACTTGAGGCTTCTTCTATGAAGTGCTTGCTGAAACAATAAAGCAAAATACCTTCAAGTGATACTATTCTCATAATAAATCATCTCTTTTAAATCAAATTTGTTGTCCCTTAAAACTTAGGATATGAGAGTCTTGAATCTGATTTGAATACTTAAATTGATTTTGAGACTCAACACATATGATTTTGATAAAAAAAAATGAAAAGAATGTAAAAAAAGATGATATGATGTTTTTGAGAGGGAAAGAGATTGAGTGAGAAAATGACATTTGGCAAGGAGGGGTTTTGTTTTCCTATAGCTAAAAAAATTAAGAGAGAGAGAGAGAGAAAAGAATAGTATTATTAGTGAAAGGATATAAACAAAGAAAAAGGAAAAAAAAACCGCAATAGAAGCTAAATAAATTGAGATATGATTTAAATAAAAAAATGAAAAGAAAGTAAAAAGGATAGAGTTAAATATGTTTTTGGTCCCTGTAAATTAATAAAATTTAGTTTAATACTTATTTAAATTCAATTTAATTTATATTCAATTTAATTTAAATTCCTTCATTTAACAAAAATAGTGTGTTTTTAGTGCAGTCACAAGAACTAAAAATATATTTTTTGGGTATTTTTTACGGTCCTAAAAAATGAGAGAGAGAGAGAAAAGAATAGTATTATTAGCGAAAGGTAAAAACAAAGAAAAAGGAAAAAACACTAAAATTGAAGTTAAATAAATGGAGATATGATTTTGATAAAAAAATGAAAAGAAAGCAAAAAGGATGATATGATGTTTTTGTGAGGGTAAGAGATTGAGTGAGAAAATGACATGTGACAAGGAGGGGTTTTGTTTTCCTATAGCTAAAAAATTAAGAGAGAGAGAGAGAATAGAATAGTATTATTAGTGAAAGGATAAAAACAAAGAAAAAGGAAAAAAACACTACAATAGAAGCTATAAATTGAGATATGATTAATAAAAAAATGAAAAGAAAGTAAAAAGGATGATGTGGTGTTTTTGAGGGGGAAAGAGATTGAGTGAGAAAATAACGTGTGGCAATGAGAGGTTTTGTTTTCCTAGAGCTAAAAAAATCAAGAAAATCAAGAGAGAGAGAGAGAAAAAAAAGAATAGTGGAAAAAACTCAACAATGGAACTACTTACAGAATCCCAGTATGTGTGGAAAAAATATGGGTGCAAACCGTCTGGACTTGGGGCTTTAAAGGCTCCCATTTTAAAGATTGCCTCCTTTATCTCTATAGCAGTAAAGCAACATTGAATGTTCAGCGGGACATTATGATCCAGCTTTGGGAAGTCATGAAAGAAGCCACTGGCTGAAAAAGAAGAAGCAGTAGCTGCTGTATACAAGTTCTTGAAGTAGGAGAAAGCTATGTTCTGCAGCTGAGCCTGATCAGTATGAGTAACACCACCCTTCATCAATAAGCATCTCAATTCTGTTTTTCTTCCTACGCCTGAGAGTTGCAAGGTGGAAAATTTTGGTGTTTTTGTCCCCAAAATTTATCCAATCACATATAGATTTTTGTCTCCATAACATTCTCTTCTTGGTCCAGAATATCAAAATACTCTCTCCACAATTTGCTTTGAAGTTTTTCCAAACCCCTGTCAAAGTTTAACTGCAATTTTGCATTGATACCCTCTAGCTTGGACATGAGTCTTCTTTTCCTATGGAAAATGTTACCATAAACATTATGGTTCCAATCTGTAGCTAAATTATGAAACTCATTCACTGCAGTTAACCAATCACCCCCCTCTGACCAAGCTTTCTTGACTAAGTCAATAAAGGAATTGTTAGAAGTCCAACTAGCCAAAATCTGAAAGGCTTAGGACCCCTAGGATTATCATCATCATTACAGGTCCTCACCAGAAGCGGTTTATGATCAGACTTCAAAGCTGGAAGATGGAAGACTGTTGCCCCTGGAAATTGGATTTTCCAAGAATTATTGCAAACTGCCCTATCTAGTCTCTCATTTGCCCCATGCTAAGAAAAAGTGTAAGGAGGTCCTTTAAACTCATGATCAGATAGAAAACAGTTCTCTAGGCACGCCTTAAAATCTTGCATAACACCTCTGTTAGGGGCAGCTCCTCCAGCCTTTTCAGAAGGATATAAGATCGTGTTGAAATCACCAATAACAAGCCATGAACCATTCAAATTATTGGCTATTAATGAGAGCTCCTGCCAAAGCTCATTTCTCTGTGAACGTCTAGGACTACCATAGACAGTTGTTAGAAACCAAGAAAGACCATACGTGGGGCAAATCTCAGCATGAATGAATTGATTGTGAGTCTTAAGAATATTTAATTTGCCAACAGATTGATCCCAACACAACCAAACGCCTCCCGAAGACCCATCAGCATCCACACAAGCAGAAAAAGGAAAACCAAGCCTTTCCACAACCTTCTAAGCACGCGTGCACTTATTCTGGTTTCAAACAAAGCAATAAGACTAAGTTTATGCTTATTTCTCAAATTTCTAATAAGCCTTGGGAAAATGTGGGAGCCCGCTCCCCTAACATTCCAAGCCATAAAAGTCATGAAAACAACTAATAGGAAAAAGCAAAGATAAAACCCAAATGGGAAATAAGGCATTAATTGGGAGGTCATTTGGGTCAGTCACACAGTCACCCTGATCATGGGGAGAAGCTCCTCCTAAAGCAGATACATGAGTGATCACATGATTCGGGCTAGGTTTGGAATATGAAGGATCAGGGGGTCTGCCATTATGGATTTCCAAACGCAAATCATCACCCTGGGGTATTGAGGATGATCTGCCTTTGGGTGTGAAGGTGAAGAAAAATGGTGGGTAGCAGTAGATATGTTGGGGGTTGGGGTCGTTATGTTGGGTATCAATCTCCATAAGTTGAGTGTCTGAGGTGGGTCTGATTGATTTAGCTATAGGGATAGGGACATGAATGGGCTGGGTAGGATCCACTCTAAAATTAGAAGACACTTTTCTGGCTTGGGTTTTCAATTGGGTAACACAGTTCTTGGAATTTTATTTTGGTTCACATGATTTGGGCTTGTGTTTTGGGACACAGGTTTGTCGCAACCGGGGTCACGACGGGTCGGCAAAACATATTGGAAAAATTGAATTTTAATGGAGTCGCCGCCAATTTTTTTTTTTTTAAGGGAAAATTTCGGAGAAACACTTTAAAAAGAAAATGGTCTTTGGAACCATATTTGGATTCGGGAGTCGGTTATGCGTAAGGAATGTATTAGGACCCTACAACATTCGTTTAAAACGGTTACCTTTAATCAATTGTGCAAACTTTGTTAACTTTTGAAAAATATTTATTTTACCCCACTTAAAGAAAGTTAACAAGAAATTAAAAATTATTTTTGTTATTTTAACTTTGATTTTTTTGGTATTTTTCAGAATAGATGAAATAATTTATTTATGAAAATGATTGATTTTTATAATTGAAAAGGAGAATGATGTTTTGGGAAATTGATTTTTGATATTTTTAACTTTTGAATTTTTTTTGTGTATTTTTATAATAAGAAAACTTTTTCAAAAAAATTATTGGTTTTTTTTATTAAAAGGGGGAAAAACTTTTTGAAAGTTTATTTTGGCTTGACAGGTCCAGTTCCTGCTCCTATGTATCCCTAAGTGCAATGGAGAAATAAAGCCACATAGTTCTTGAGGGAACTAGTGATTGAGAAATTGATTAATTTTGATTTTGAAAAGTGAGAATTTTGAAAATATTTTAATATTGATATTTTACCCCTTTTTTAAAGAGACTTTTTAGAAATATTTTTGTTTTTATTTTTTGAGAATATATTTTTTGAGATTTTGGAAATAGAATTATGTTGAATGAAAAAAAATACTACACAAGGATAAACAAATATTTACATTCACAATTAGGAAACAAATAATTATAAATATTCACGTAAAAGAAATTCAAGATGGTGGATCTAAAATACTTTACAAAAAGAGATTACTAATAATAAAAGAACAAAACATATTTAAAATAGATAACACACATTAAGATAATAACAATAAAAATGAACAAGATAGCCAAATCAGAGCAAAATAGAAGAAAAATAAGTTGGGCCTCAGCATGTCATCATCGGCCCAACGCACAATAAAAAACACCAAAAACAGAAGAAATAAACGAATTGGGCCTCAGCAACCTTCATTGGCCCAATTCTATACCCGATAACAAAAACATAACACCAAAAAAAATGTGACCACAACAATGGGCCAGTGAACATGCTGGCCCAATTCACACTTAAACCATCAGCAGATAAAAAGTCACAGATTAAAAGAAATTAAAAGGGGAAAAATAAAAAGGCGGTGCAAGGTGAAAAGGTTTAAACAAAAGAAACCCATCTCTTCCAGAACACTCTTCTCAATCACTCAGCTAGGCTTTACAATTGGAAAAGAGAGAGAGAAAAAAGAAGAGGGTGGCCATGGAAGTGGGAACTGCGGAAGCCTTGCATGACCGCAACAGCAGCCACCTCAGCCCCTGGAGATGGAGCCACGGTCGACGGCGACACATAGAGCAGCGGACGAGGTTGCACGGAATAGGGGTGGGGGGCGCGACGGTGCACCTGCGAGGTGAGCGGCGGAGTCGCGACTGCTTGGGGAGACAACGCCTCGCGACGCGAAGACGGTGGATCTGTCCGGTGGAGCGGAAGGCGCGGTGACCCACGACTGAGGATGAGGATGCGCGGCCGCGCAACGGTAGGTTGCACGGCGGACAGCGCAATCTCGCGCGCTTTGACGGAGGCAGACGCAGCCGCGACAGTGGCTGCTGGTGTTGAGTCTCAAAATGTTATTAAAATAATATTTTAAGGACTCACAAATCCTAAGTTTTAATAAACAACAAATTTGATTTAAAAAGGGACTATTTGATTTAAAAGGATTATTATAAGAACAGTATCACTTGAAGGTATTTTGCTTAATTGTTTCAGCAAGCGTTTGTAAAGAGAAAACCTCAAATGTATCAACTCTTCGAAGTTGAACCCGCTGATGAGAGGAACCTTCTGAAAAGTTAAGACCTGCTGAAGTCATTTCTACCCTTCGAAGTGTTACAAAAATCATTTTTAAAAGAAGAACTGCTGAAGTCCTACAACATAGCATTTGACTAAAGTCTGGAAGCTGCCTGCTCAAGACTTCAATGCATCATTAACGTCTGAAGCAAGTTTGATTCACTTAAGGAATATTTTCAGAGATCCTTTAAGCTGTCAAAGTCATCTTACCTTAAAAAGGAACCTGCTGTACGTGTTAGAGCAGTGTCACAGACTCCAACACCTGCAAAGTCTCAAAGTCAGAAGCTTTAAGGAGATTGTTTCACAACGTTTTAAACAGCATTTAATGCTATCTATCAACGGTGAATGAGCTTTCCTCAACGATTTTATTTCAAGACTCTATATATAGCTTCATGAAGGACTTATAAGAAAAGAGAGACGTCGGCCAAGTTCAAAAGAATATTTATCAAGCCAAAACGCTGCAAAATTCAAGCTGCAAATCTCTAATAATCTTTGTGCTTAGAAACTTTCATTGTATCCTGAGTTTATACTCGACTATCCTTTGTACAAGATATTTCTCAGTTTATGTTTCTCTAGAACTTAAACATTCTTTATTGTAAACACTTTCAAGTGTCTGAGAGTCTGGAGAGGCTTGGTGGAACAAAGAATACTTGGGTTTGAGCTTGGAGAGGCTTGTCTATAAAACAATACTTGGTTTAGAGCCTGGAGAGGCTAGGTGTGCAAAGAATACTTGTATCTGTTCAAATAATGAAAATCCAGTGGTGTGTTTGTCCTGGGACTGGACGTAGCTCACTGTGTTAGTGGGTGAACCAGGATAAATTTCTTGGCTAAGTTTTCTCAACCCTTATCTCTATTTTTAGTTTATATCTAACCAAGGAGGGTTCTGAAAAGTGATATTATAATTTGCGTAGTAAAATAACTTTGTTTATCACGAAAAACTATTTTAAAACAATTTTATTGAACTTGCTGAAACATTTCAGCAAGTCACTGAAAAACCCAGTTTCAGCAAGTTGCACAAATCTTTTGAAAATCACTTTACTTGTGAAAAGGTTTTCATAAAATTTGTAAAGAATTATAAAACACTATTCAACCCCCCTTCTAGTGTTTCATGTGGTTCTAACAGTTGGTATCAGAGCTCAACCTCGGGTTGAGTGTAACATCCTAATTTCTCAATTCAAGAATAATGTCCGTTGGAAACATTATTCCGAATTTCTGAAATTATTTCGCGCATTTCGTGTATCGACATACAAATCACGCAACGCTTAAGCAATCCAACGTTTGCTTAGGCTTCCACAAAAATCATACATCATTATTTTCCACATTAATTCTTAATTAAGAACCTATGGGACGAACCTACACTTTGAGTCAATGTTATAAAACTCGGACCGGTTATCGACTCGGCTAGATTACTGGGTCAACGGGTTAGTGGTCGAACCAGTGAGTCAGTGGTTGAACCGGTATATATAAGAATCAATAAATTTAAACATAAATGTATGAGATTTATAAAAATATAAGTAATTTATTTAAGCATATATATATATATGTATTTCAATTTGAGTTTGATATAAAAATAAAAAATTAATATAATTAAATCTTGTACAATACACCCTTCTTTTAAATTTTTTTTATTAAATATATATTTTCAGTATTTTATATTAATTAATTAATGAATCATTAAAGAAAAAAATAAACAATATCAAATTAAAATTGAGGTGTGTGCGTGTGGCCCATTTATAACTGAAGCCCAAATTTGCTTTTATTATTCTATGATGTTAAGAAAAGAAAGCTGGTGTCAATAAAAAAAACAGAAAAAAAAAACTGGCAGCAAAAAAAAAACAAGGAAAGTAATATATATAAAAGTTAGCATATATATTATCAAAGGTGATAGTGGCGAAGCGGTTGTGTCATTCACGTGCTCGGAAGGGAGCTGGGTTCGAATCTTCATTCAGCACTTCTTGAATTGTTTTTAGTGAGCTCGCGGTCAAAGGTATGCAGTTGACTCGGGAATCCGGTTCTTGGGCCGACTCGCACGTTTCAGGCCTGATCCAACCGGTTTGTCTCCCGGTTAATAACATGAACGATCTATTAGCTAAACCGGACCGGTTTCCGGACACCGGTCCGGTTTTAATAACACTGCTTTGAGTGTATGGCTCATAAAACTCCTACCGGAAACATAATTCATAAAACTCCTACCGGAAACATAATACAAGCTAAATCAATTCAGGAGAACATTCGTGATGGCAATCCAATACATATAACGTTAATCATGCAATAATAATCTGATAATCAGTCATATATGTTATGCCACGTAAGTCAATCAAAATCTCCCACAAGGAGCAATCAAGTGTGTAACCCACACCCCCACAAGGAGCGCCACGTAAGTCAATCAAAATCTCCCACAAGGAGCAATCAAGTGTGTAACCCACACCCCCACGTAAGTCAATCAAAATCTCCCACAAGGAGCAATCAAGTGTGTAACCCACACCCCCACAAGGAGCGCCACGTAAGTCAATCAAAATCTCCCACAAGGAGCAATCAAGTGTGTAACCCACACCCCCACAAGGAGACCCACACCCCCACAAGGAGCAAATTCTGATAATCAGTCATATATGTTATGCCACGTAAGTCAATCAAAATCTCCCACAAGGAGCAATCAAGTGTGTAACCCACACCCCCACAAGGAGCAATCAAGTGTGTAACCCACACCCAGGTGTCTTTTCACTGTTACATGATTTGAGCGCTCTGCATCGTGGCTAAGGAAATCTCCCACAAGGAGCAATCAAGTGTGTAACTCACACCCAACGGTTGTCTTTTCACAGTTACATGATTTGAGCGCTCTGCATCGTGGCCAAGGATTGTCGTCCAGGGACACTTATATGATTAAGTTTTAATTAGACAAACAAGGATGCTATGCATGAAATTCATTTTTAATGGAGGAATCCCATTTACCCCTTGGCCTAGTAGCAAATGTGATTACCTCTCTTGTAATATGGATCCAAGGACCGAAGACAAAGTCTCAGAAACATGAGTCCATGGATCAAACTTCATTATTCAACATGAGTCCAAGGACCGGAGACAAGGTCTCAGAAACATGAGTCCAAGGACCAAAATCTGATTATTTAACATGAGTCCAAGGACCGGAGACAAAGTCTCAGAAACATGAGTCCAGGGACCAAAAGTCTGAGTGTGAAACATGATCAATTTAAACATGAAATCCAAGGACCCAAAATAATTCTTTTCAAAACATGAAGTCCATGGGTTCAAAGTCATTAAGTTCAACATGAGATCTAAAAGACCCAAAAATCCTTTTTACAATAAAACATGAGGTCCTAAGACCCAATTTCCTCCTTTTCCAAAAACGTTCATGAATGGGGCGAGAAAGGTGACAATGATTCTATGAACAAGAGTATATGCATGAATGAACAACATTTCAAGATTTCAACATCAACAATCCACAATTTCACAAAATCCCCAAATCCTCTAACCTAGGGTTTGAGCCAAAACTCATATAATCAACCAATCTAACAATCAAACCCTAGCTTTGCATAAACTCAAGCATAATCATCAATAATAGCAAGGGGAGAGAGAATAGGGAGCATACATAGGAGAACAACCAAGCAAACAAGTGAGTGAGAACCACACTCACCTCAATGGAGAACCAAGGAGGAGGAGGAATGGAGAAATGGAGGTGAAAGAGAAGGATGGAGATGATCCCAAGCCCTTCAAAGGTGATGAAATCCTCAAGTTTTGCTTCCTTCCTCCTTCCCTAAGCTTTCTCTCACTAAAACCCTCTCCCTCTCTCTCTAGGAACTTGGAGGAATGAAGAAAAATGGAAGAAGAATGGAGAAAACGCGTTTTTTAAAAACGCTGCTGCAATACGCGCGCTGGGGTGCGTTTTTAGTGTGCTGGGGCGCGCTCCAGCGCACTCTGCGCGCTATAGCGCGTAAACTTGTTATTTGGAGGTGCAAACGAGCTCGGAATACTATCATATAGCATATCAAACTGAAGCCCCGAAAATAAGTTTTCTAATGGAAGTGGAATCACATTAATTGGACACTCTTGGCTCTAGATATTTGTGAATTAGTGTACCAAGGTCATTAGGCCTAACTCCCAAAATTAAGCAATAACCTCGGTTTGTGCCCCTCTTGGATCCAATTCATTTTCCTTCTTCTCAAACCTAATTCCTCTTTATGAAAACCTTATTCTAACTTAGTTCTTCTCATCCAAACCCTTCCCCACTCTAATTCTTGATAAATCAATTCCCTAATTTCTTGTCTGAAATCACACTTAACCGCTGAATTCTCACCCTACTTCTAACTTCCCTCTCTTGGCTGAGTTCACCACCTAAGGCTTTTCTTTTGTTTCCTAGGTTCCAATTTCTGGGATGTTACAATTTTACCCCCCTTAAATAAATTTTGTCCTCAAAATTTGCTCTGATTATCCTAACGCAGGGTCACACTCATATTCTTATCTATGTTTGTGTACTTGGAATTTTCCCCAACTTTTCGTTCGATCACTAATACCTCTATTCCTCAAGGTGGCTCGAAGGCTCTAAGGGTTGGTGGATCTCCTAATCTTACCTCTTTTGCCTTCTATTTCAATTTCGGCTCCCATTTCTCCCCTTAGTCTCGTGCCAAGTCTGACTCGCTACATCATTGTCCTAACCTCTCTCTTCGCTTTTCAACTCCGGATTCAAGTTCCTAACCTGACCCTTAATTTCCCCACAGCGTTCATGTCACCTAAAAGTAAAGCATTAGGGTCCCTCCACCCTAAGTTATTACACCTGCAATTTGTGCCTCTACCTGTAGAGTTCCAAAAGAATTCTAATCCACCCCATGACTACCTTAGCACATATTCCAGACGACTACGGGTCACCCCTTAATAAATTCACTCTTTCCTGGTCCTTTATCTAGCCCGGGTATCCTAATGTTAAAAGATGGATGTGTGCAAGCTTCTGCTGCGCACTCTGGTTCAAGGGGTCGGGTTGGGCCTAACCCCCACACCCTACCTACAACCGATACCCTGCCTACCTCTAATCTCCCCATTCTAAGGTAACTCAACTGTTTGGTCAAACAAGCTGCGGATCCCTAAGTCTCCTTCCGTCAGGCTACCCCCTTAAGGGCTTGGCCCTTCCTTAACTGCCCTCGAGATTCAAGTCTATCACATGAAACTACAAGTAACCCTTGAAAGCAAGTTGGCCTGAAACATGATCCTCTAATCGACTTTATTTCACTCTAGGGTTTTAAAATATAACATATAGATTTCAACAACATAACACAGAGTTGTACCTACGTGGTACTCCTCTGGTACACAAGTGACAGAGAATGGACAACTCTCATAGTTCTTCTCAATCCCAATCTAAACATACAATACATGATGGTGTATAGGCCTGCTTGTACCTATCACTCCATCATATGCACAAGCGCAACAAATATGATCATCTCACATTCCAACTAGGGGTTGAGTACGAACACAAGCTCTATATTACAACATCAACCTCTACTGTCTAGAGCTGACAACCGCAACAATTGACGGGCATGCAATTACCTCGGTGGCCAGGGGACACACCAAAACCTAGGTGGAAACGTAGGTCCTCGAAATGAGGGAAAAGGAATGAGAATGTTTGATACCTAGTGATGGACTCGGTGCACCAAGCTTAGCACTATTCCTTAATCAAAGCACGAACTAAACACGAACCATTAATCCTTCTATGAGATATACACTGAGTACAATTTCACATTCCGCGTAATTTTTATCACTAAGATCACAACAAGGAAGAGGCTAAGGGGTTTAATTTATAGATTTAGTTTTGACATCAATAACTTAGAAAAGGGATCACTATTCATGCCCTAACAACATAACCCCAGAACACTTTGGCTAAAGTCAAAAGAACCTGATTCCTTGGATATCTACAACCATATAGGCCTAAGCTAAAAGGAACCGACCGTGATTGATTCCTACAAGGTACCCTCAACCATCCAATTCTCCACAGCCACTCACTCCCCTTTAAACTATGGTGTTTGTCCTCTAACTCAACTGAAACTGATCAAGGGGTTCTAACTAGATGATAGTGCCTAACCGGAATTCAAATGTAAGCCACATGGTGGTAGTCACAAAAGGGCCAAAAGACCATAAAGCTCTAAAGTGGAACAAGGTAGCTACAGAGTCGTGGTTTGACAAGGTACCACAATTCTCACTTGGTTCCTAAACTAGGAAACCTTCCAATCAGTCACGTAACAATCATGCACTAAAATGGTTAGAGGCTTAACATGTGTCTACAAGGGTTGGGGTTACCTCTAATAGCCAATTATGGGTTCTAGGAGCATTGGTCTAGTAACTTAGGAGACAAGGGATTTGGCTTACCATTTGCACACTAAAACCGAATGAAAGACTTGTACAATCTCACCATATTAGGTTAAAAGCATGTAACACCTAGTGTATTGTTTAACCGGACCTTTCAAATGCATAGAATAAATTCAATCAATTAGGTGGATGATGTATTCTAAATGAGTTGTAAGGTGAAGAAATATACCAGAAAATGCTTACTCCACTCACGAGTACGACAGTGTGGCTATCCTGCCCTTCCCTGGTTGGTGACACTCTGTTTTCAAACTTTAACCCCCTATTTTTAGAAAAAAAAAAACAACACCAATTTCTGTTTTCTCTTTCAGAAGCTTTTTTTTCTTTTGAAAATTTTTTCTTTTTCTCCCGTGAGGTTGGATTTCCCATTTATATGCAAATCTAACCACCTCTGTTAGTGCAAATTGCATTGTCTGAATCATGTTCCATACCGCCCAAAATCTAGCACGCCCATCCTGCAAGTTATTTTTGCTGATGATTCACCCATTCCTTCTTTTCTCCTTTTTGTTTTAGTTTTTTTTGCTGAGCCAGGTAAAAGATGGGCCTAAGCTAGCCCTAAAAACATTTAAAAAAACTTAAGCTTTACAAACAATGTGGCCCAAGTTGGCCCAAATGAAAAAAAACTAGAAAGAAATAATCTGAAAAGAAAAAAAGTATTTTTCTTAAAAATGTTTAATTAATCATTCAATTAATTAATCATTCAATATTTAATCAACTGACTAATTAATTAATCCATTTTTATTTTTTATGTTTTGATTTTCTTATTTTTGGGATTTTTCATTAAGGTAATAAGGAAAGGATTAAGTACCAGAAATATATACGTACATGAAAATAGAAAGAAAGAAAGAAATGAAACAAAACTTCCGGACAAAATTAGGTGCTAACAAGGTTCAGTTGGGCAAGGTTTGGTTGGAAATGGATTGGGATGCACTAGATTTTGCATGGGAGGAGCTGTACCAGAAACATGCTCCACCATTGGCTCTTTAATATCTAAAGCATCAAATATGGACCCACTTTCATGCACGTTAGAGTGCGGGGGGACATTTTCTGACGCGTGAGGAATACCGTTAGTGGGAACACTCTTCTTTGTACCTGCAGTTTTCGCCTTGCTGTGCGCTGCACTAACATCCAAGGTCCGAAGGTATCCCGTATCCGTATCAATTCTTCCCACAACTTTTGGCGCATCTCCTTGGTTGGACGTATCCACATGTTGGGGGTTGGCTTAAGATTGGACCTCTATAGGACCTCCATTAGTAACACCTAGAGGACATTGCTCTTTCCTATGGCCATATCGGCCACACCCAAAACAAATCAAGAACAAACCTTCATACTCTACGTTATATGTTCGACCTCCTAACTAGAACTTTGAGACTAGAACGTTACGGAGATCAATCTCAATACAAACACGGGCGAAGTTTCCTCTCTCAGTTGTTCTTTGCCCCCAGAACCCCTCCCTGGGTTTGAGAATATTGGAGTCAACCTTCAGGGTTTTACCAAGCGTATTACCAATGCGCCAGAGGATCGTGTGGTCGTAGTACTCGAAAGGTAGTCCTGGAATTCGAATCCATACCGCTACTCGCTTAAGCTCATCCTCGAACGGAAAGAAATTAGGCTGCCACTTTTGGATAATTAAATAATGACCAGCTAGCATCCACGACCCATTTTGAAAAACTGCTTCATAATCTGACTCCACCGAAAAATGAACTAAGAAGTATTCGTTCTCAAGGTCTATGATCTCCAAATCACCTAACGAGCTCCATAGTTTCAGAAGCCGAAGTTGCAGGAAATGAAGCCCCCCCTTTTTTTCTAGTAGCTTAATCAGGACTGAATGTCTCCATTGCTTACAAGCATTTTGTGCTCTTTGCTGGAAATAGTAACTATAGGACAAAAGGGGTCATCACGAAGGATGCTGGATGGCTCCCTCTCTTTTGGATCACCTTCTTCTTCACTATCTGATGAATCCTCCGATGATATCTCCTCTGAGTTTGAACTCTCAGAATCACCACCATTAAGCCCCCAAATAGCATCCTTATAGGATACCACCTTCCTTGCCATCTTCACACCAGTTGCTATCTCAAATAGTTGTTTTTTTCTCCTCCAACTTGTCTGCTAAGGGATGATTCTCCAATGGAGCCTCTGGCCCATTGTAACTTCCTCACTATTGCATTCATCCTGCACCTTTGCTTTTTTTGTGCTCCGGGGGAGATTATCTTTCTCTTCTGAAGAGAGACCCTCGCTGTTCGTACAAGGATTCTCTTACCCTAGCGAAGCACTCATTTTTCAATAATCCTTTACTAAGAGTTAGCTATGTTAGTTTTGTGCAATGGGTCGCCCATGTGACGTATTTAGCGTATCTTGTTTAAAAATTTTCAGGGGACACGTGATTTTAATTAAAGAGATTTATATATTTAAGTTTTTAGGTATTTGTTTTTATTTTTATCTTTATCTTTATATTTATAAAAATATTTTTTTAATCTATATAATATTGTACTTGATAATAAATCAAAAATTAAAATTTTTATTAAAAAATGCAATATTTAATATTATTAATACATTAAATATTGTGATAATTATAATTTTTAATAAGTATTACAATATACTTTATCACATTACATTATTTTATAATCTTAAATATTCTCTAAGATTTATAAAAAATTATTATTAATACTAACTATTCATTGTAAAGTAAAAAAAAACACATATAGCTAGTTTTAGAAATATATTTTTATTTTGTAATATATTATATATGTCAATTTTAAAAATATATAAATAACTATATTAGTATTTTCATAAAATCAATAAAAAATTATATAATTATATATAATATTATTTATTAAATAATTTAATTAATATACATATGTGTGTGTGGGGTATGTTGTGAGCTTTTATTAAATATTATATTATTAGAAATTGTATTTGTACACTAATGTTGTACAACAATTGCTTACAATCATGAGATATATAGAAATAGAAGAGAGAGAAGTGTAAGATGTGATGGATGATATGATTGAGAGAGATAGAGATAAAAAGTGTGTTGTATGAGTTGTATATATTTATTGTATAAATAATAGATCTCTTATATTATTATGCCCGAATCGGTGTCCATATCCACTTAAAGGGCTTTTATCTTACTCATTATAAGTAATTTGGTTAAAATATGTTTTTGGTCCCCTAAAATATCACAATTTTTTCATTTGGTCCCCAAGAATTTTTTTCCCTAAGTGGTCCCCAAAAATTATAATGCATTCCCATTTGGTCCCTCTGTTAATGCACCGTTTATTATCTCTGTTAAATGCTTGTGTGACAGCTTAGGTGGACCAAATAAGCGTACATGACATGCATATGTGTCATCTTATGTGTCCTATATGACAAAATAAGCCTACAAGTGGTTAATTAACGCCTTTTTGTGAGTCACATTGATTAACTCTATAATTATTTTTTTCATGAAATGTGGTGATATAAGTCATGTAGGACACATAAGATGACACATATGTATGTCATGTACGCTTATTTTATCCACTTAAGTTGTCACACATGCATTTAATAGAGATAATAAACGATGCACTAACAAAGGGACCAAGTGAAAATGCATTATAATTTTTGGGGGGCCACTTAAGAAAAAAAATTAGGAAACCAAATGAAAATATCACGATATTTTGGGGACCAAAAACATAATTTAACCTAAGTAATTTTTATGAATACCTATAACATTTAGACTTAATTTCCATCCTATTAACGGAGAAGAAAGAGCAGGGTTAGAGGCTTGAAGGTCATAGTTTCTTTTAGGGATGTCAACGGGGCGGGGCGGGTAGTGCCTACCCGTATACATAACCGCTAACGTACCCATGCGGGTAACGGGTATCCGCGGGTATTCACGGGTATCCGGTAATGTTTAAGAATTTAAATTTTATAAAAAGAAAGAGAAGATATGTTATATAATATATTATAATATCATACTATATATATTAACAATCATTATATAATACAATTACATATTAATATATTAAGAATATTATAAAAAATTAATATAAAATAAATTATATCTCATCATAAAATAATAAAAAATCCTAATAAACAATCATTATAATGTTTAATAGTACCCGCGAGACGGGTAGTATAATATCCGTCCCCACCCATTTAATAAATATGATGTTATCCATTACGGATATATCTACATGTATCCGTGGGTGCAGGTATTTTTTGACATCCCTTATTTCTTTGTTGATAGGATCGACTGTGGCACCAACCAAACTTCGAACTTTCTCATTAAACTCATAGGCATCTATGGCAGTTCTGCAAGGGGCTCAGTGCATGTTTTTTCTCCGTCGATCAAGCAGTAAATTTATTAAATTTCACATACTTTTATCTTCTATAAGTTAGTGGCCCTTTATCTCAACCGTTAATTAAACAATCCGGATATTTCCACACCCACCGTACACCCCTCATTTTCTTTTTTTTTTTTAATTGTGAACAGTACAACTTTTTTTTACTGTAAACAATACTTTTTTTTAAAATTGTGAGCGGTACCTACTTTTTAAAAAAAAATTATTACTGGTTAACCAAATTAACAACCTAATTAACCACCAACTTATATGGTATTAACCACATGCTCCCTTGAAAACAAAAATAAAGGTTTGTCATTTTGAACAGTTATCTGAACTGATATTAATATTAACCACTTGAGCAACTTATTTAACCACATACTAACTCACAGTTAACCACCTTTTGCCCCACTTATAATTATTAACCAGATTAATAACATAGTTAACCACCAACTTATATGGTATTAACCATAACCAGATTAATAACATAGTTCACCACCAACTTATATGGTATTAACCACATGTTCACTTGAAAACAAAGTTAAAGGTTTGTCATTTGAAGTTATCTGAACTGATATCAATATTAACCACTTGAGCAACTTATTTAACCACATAATAACTCACAATTAACCACTTTTTGCCTCAGTTATAATTATTAACCAGATTAATAACACAGTTAATCACCAACTTATATGGTATTAACCACATGTTCACTTGAAAACAAATTATTCACCAGATTAATAACACAGTTAACCACCAACCTTATATGGTATTAACCACATGTTCACTTGAAAACAAAGTTCATCTTGAACAGTTATTTGATCATAAGGATTACAACACAAATAGTAACTGAGTATGAATTTATGGTTAATGTTGTACAATTTACTGGTTAAGTATGTTATCAGTCTGGTTAATTGTAGATTTAAAAAAAACGTTACAGTTCATGAAAATAAAAAGAAAAAAAAAGAAGTTACTGTTCATTAAAAGGGGGGGAGGGCAAGTATGTGGTGGGTGTTTACTGTTTGGGTGTGGAAAAAATATTATTGTTAATTAAATGTATAATATATCTAATAGTAGTAGTTGTTACATATTTGTGTAAGGTTACACTACTTTTTCACTAGTGCATATTACATTATATAGCCCTTTAACATAGTATAGATAAAAATATGTTTTTCGTCCCTATAGTTTCGATCAACTTTAGTATTCGTCCATGTGCTTTAAATCCTGTGTTTTTTGTCCCTAAACTTTCTATACTCCCAAACCATGGTCCATGCCCGTTAGTGAAATCTATTAACCTGATGAACTGACTAACAAAAGTTACATATCAGTCTCAATAATGAGTCACAAATAACTAATCGATCATCTAATTAACTTTTTTAATTAATTTTTAATTATTAAAATAATCCTAATTGTTAAATTAGATGAGTCAGTTATTTGGGGCCACTATTGAGGCCAACATGTAACTTTTGTTACTCAGCTCATCAGGTTAACAGATCTGACTAATTGTCGGTACCATAGTTTGGGGGTTTAGAAAGTTCAGAGACAAAAAACAAAGGATTTAAAGTACAGGGACAGAGATCAAAGTTGACCGAAACTACAGGACGAAAAACATATTTTTCCCCATAGTATATTGTCTTTATTAATTATATTGAATAATATTATATAAAAGCAAAGTTATAAGTAAATAACACATTTATTGTTAAAAATACACATTAAAATTTTAAGATCATATCAATTAATTATATATAACATTAAACAAAATGTGAGGCTAGCTTATAAAAAAAATACAAAAGCATAATGAGACTTAAAGCACTTGCTGTTCTGCTGACTCTACGCCGCCACGTTTCTTCTACCTTTCCGACTCTGGCTTTGTTGCTTTAGACACCATAATCCAATGCTCATCGAAGGGCAATTTTAATTTAATTTGCAATTCATTGCCTCAAAACTTTTAATTTAATCTTCAATCATAATTGGCTTCGATTTAAAGAAAAAAAGTTTATTAGGTCTCTAGCCCCTACATATAACAAATTATTCAATTCTTTAGTTTAGTAGTGGCTCTGTTTTGTCCTCCCATTTGTTCAACCTCTTGGCTGCCTCCTCCACCTACAAAGAAGGAAAAAATCATTGACAGATCCCATTTCCAGCTTAGTGTCATGGAAATAAAATTATTGCAGAGATGGTATGTTTACCTCCTTGTTCCAATTCGTTCTAAATGTGATCCACAATAGAATAATTGTTTGCATAACAGTGCCACCAAGCATTCCCAGCCATATTCCCTACCACAAATATGCCAGTCTCTCGGTAAGAATATGATGTATTTGTTTCTAGTCAAACTATTGTTTTTTTAGAAAATTAAATAATTTTTTAAAAGATAAAACCATATGAAATAATTATTTAATTTATAAAAGCTAATATATATATATATAAACAAAATAAAACGTGTGCTGAAGTTATACACATTCAGAAATTGCTAGAACTATAAATACAAATGCAGAAGTATGCAAAAATACCTATTCCAAAATAACCCAATAAAACATACCTTAGCACCAAAGTTGAAATAAAAGCCGAGAACCGCCCCCAATGGTATGCCAACTCCATAATAACAACCAACATTTACATACGCAACAAAAGCTTGCCATCCGCATCCAACAGCCACCCCTTCATTCATACATGATTATATTGCATGCATTAGTTTCTAACTGTGTATAGTATAGTAATGATTAAGAAGATTGTGCCCGTCCACAATTAAGAATTACACATACAAAATAAAGAAAAGAAATCAAATTAATTACCAGATAAGACGGGCTGAACGCCATTGAGGAGAATAGAAAGTGCTAGAAGTGGGCAAAGATCTGAGACTGCAGCAGCAACTTCTTCACCCCCTGTGAAAGCGTAGCTAATGACATCCCGTACTGCAAGCACCACCAGTGCTGCAATAACTGATATTATGAATGAAATCACTGTCACCACCACCACCGAAAATGCTGCTGATTTTGGATTTTTTGCTCCTAGTTCGTTGCTCACTCTCACACTGCAGCAGCAGAGCAATACTAGCTTTGTTCATTAATTATGATTTATGAGTGACACCTTAACTAGAAAACTTTCAATTTTCAAAAATTTGACAGTTCTTCAATCTAAATATATATCTAATTAGTTAGTTTTAATTTCCTAAACTCATTTATATAACTCATGAAAATGTTAGCATTAGCTAGCTAGCCTATAAGTTCTTTCCATAGGTTCATCCAAGAAACATGAACATCTTTCAATAAGTATCCAGGACAAGTGAATATGCCAAAAATAAAAGTTTCAGATTTAATTCAATTATATGACTAGTTATAAATATAAAAACGGGAATCTAATTCTAACCTTGCAGCTGCGTTGAATCCAACTGAGATCATGAACACCCATCCAGAAATTGTGGTGCTGCAATAACAAATAAGTACAAGTAAATAAAACAGAACTTGTTTGAGAGAACATTGTTGGACTGGGTCAAAAACGATGGTCCCTGTAGTTTGTAAAAGACATGAGAGTAGAGACACAGCTTGCATCATCAATAATTGCAGTTCATTTGACAATAAACAATGACTAGACCCAATTGCTCCAAGATGCAGACGTTTCCATTCTTTCTTTTTTGTCTACCTCATATTAAAGCTATTAAGTTAACCCAAAGAGGCACGATATATCAAGGTTCATCCAAAATAGGCACATCATTTAGATGGTCCCACAACTAAATAACAGGATCCACTTTATTCTTAAAAAATGAAGGCCTATGAGTTGAGTCCAAGTTTGTCTTGCTTTTCTTATCTTTTTGTTTCTTTTCCTGCTTAATCTCAGGCTCTAAGCTCACACTCTTTTGGTGTTTGTGCCCAGCATTATAGAAGAGGAAAGGTATGAATTTATCAGCATAAAAAACATGCAGCACCGCTTGCAACTCAGTAAATTAAGGACAAGAAGCCAAAATTATGGGGACTACTCGAGAAAATGGTTAGAAGCAAAATATATTGACTACTACAGAGCTCTACAAATGCCATGATTGTTGTGGTCTAGCTAGCTGGTGCATCATTGTGTAGTTATATGTTACTAATTGGATTCCTCCAATAGTACAAATAAATATTGATATTTTAGACCAATTTTCCTACTTTGAATGATACCCTTCCTTTTTTTTTTCACATGGAGAACGATAAGGGCCATAAGCCTTTTTCAGCAAGTATTTATCCTGCCTTCTATCAAACCAAAAATCCTGGCAAAGGATACAATGAATCCAGCCCCAAACGCCAACACAACAGTAATAATAATTAATAATAATAAAATTATATCAAAATAAATTCCTTAACAATTAACATACTGCCAAATTGGTAAAGAAATTGTTTCCTTCTCACGTTTCTCTTCACATGTATCTTGCTTCCATGGAATCTTTTTATCCTTTTTTTAATCCAAAGATAACTGTTATATTAACTTGGATAACTACACCTACAGAAATTTTCCGGAGGAAATGGACGAACACGAGGATTCTGTGTGTGCATGTGTATAGGGAAGAATTTCCTTAGTGGTTGATTATTGAAAGTGAAAATCTTTAACTCTAAAATAATGCTCTGTGGTAATCAATATCAATCAGTCAGATATCAGAGTGTGATCCTTGAGAATTAGTAAGAGATAATGAGATATTCACCACACACATAATAAGGTAAAACATTGAAACTCAATAATTACTGATTAGTTAAAAATCAAAATAGTTAATGAAAATTAAAGAATTACCAAATAGAGAGAGAATCGAGAGCCAACTCAGGATGAGGAAGAAGCCCTGCAAGCAAAACCAGAATCTGAAAATACCATGTCTCGAGGCACAGCATCACCGCTGATGCCGCCGACAGCTTAAAAAACTCCGGCAACCCTGAAAACGCTTGCCAAGTGAACCCTTGCCATGTGCGTTTGCACCTCTCACTCTTCACAATATACACAAACTGAGCAATCACAATAATCCACCACGACAAACTCAGCACCAAAGACGCACCTAACAGGCCCAGCCCAATCTCATACACCGCCACCCAGCTCAGCGCTAGGTGGACCACCAGCGTGGCCGCTGAAATGTACGCGCTGGGTGCGACTATGCTTTGCGCCTGAAGGAACTTCTGAATGGGGAAGTTCACAGCATAGGCAAAAATTTGAGGGATAAGACCATACACAAACAGAGCAGCCGCAGATGCAATTCTGGGAGATTCCCCGAGAAAAATCAGAATAGGTTCACTGAAGACGTATATCAGAGTCAAAAGAACACCAGCCAAAGAGAGAAGAACCGTTGATCTTTGCAGATATATTCCAAGCATTTCAAACTTATTAGCACCAAATGCTTGTCCACACAGAGTCTCCACAGCACTCCCCATTCCCAACTGTAATAACAATAACAAATCTTCAATCTCATCATCAATATCATCATAACCGCCAGTTATGATATCAAAACCAAAATCCAACAATTAGTTAGATTGATTTATTTGAATTAGTTGAATAGAATATTAATTATTAATTATTTATTTTGACAGTTTCTCACACGTGACTAGTCATTTCAACCAAATAACAATAACGAAGAGAAGCGTGTGAGAGGGAGTAGGTACCATGAGGCCATAAGCGAAGATTTGGATACCGGTGTTGCCGAGTGAAGCAGCGGCGAGTTCAAGGTTACCGAGATGGCCGGAGAAGATTTGAGTGGACATGGACATGACGTAGTTGATGAGGTAGACGACGACAGCGGGAGCAGCTAAGAAGAAGAGGAGCCTGAGCTCGATCCATGTGGCTGAGCTCAAACGGCTCATGAGAGGTAGGCTGGTGTCTGACAGTATTCTTTCAAGCTCGCCGTCTGATGACTCGTGTTTTGAGGAGGTGCGGCCTAACAGAGGTGATTGGTCACCGTCGTCTCCTTTGGCTGAACCCATCGGAATTGGATTTGTTTGTCAGTTTGTTGTCAGAGGCTTTGGTATGGTATGGTGTGGTGCTGGGTTGAGCAACTGCAGACGGCAACTCCTATAATGCAGCAGCCAGGTTAGAAGTGAATGATTTATTATAAGAACAGGAACTAGTCTACCTACTCATTCCTTTTTAAATTATTTGTTTTTTAGAGTATGGTATAGCCGCGCGGATTGGTGGTTTATTTTTTCATTAGTGTTTTTATTAAATAAATATATTAATTAATATTCTGACTAAAGGAGAGATATGGCTGAATAATGAACATTCATTGTGAATACTGAATACGTACCTTTTAGGCGAGAAATTATGACAATTGCCACATGAGTTTATTTGAGAGATGTTGCATATTATTGTACAATATTTTGTATAATAAAAAAATATAGAAATAGAATATACAAGAGTAAAATATAATAAATTATATAATAGAGAGATAGAAAAAAATGTGTTTTATGAGCTTTTGTTTGGATTTATTATATATGAATATCATAACTTATCTATTCATATAATAATTTAAAAAATGTTAACTAGTGCCCTTAGAGCGCTCGTCTAGAAACTAAATGTAGAAAGCTTTTATTGAATTGCATAATATTTAATATTATAAATACAATCAATGTTATGATTCTCAATAAAAACCTTTCATATATGGATTTCTTAATCAATAACCTTGGGACACATGCTACCGAGACCTAACAATTTATACAATACACTTTTATTTCCATATCCCTAACAATTTCTATTTCTCTTTATTCAATTACCCATTGTATTTTATAATTATTTTTCTTTTATTTCTCTTTTAATCGCATAAATTGTTATTTAATTGACTTTTTTTATATTAATTTTGAGATCTCAATCTAGTGAATGAAACACGAACTTTCTTTATTATGACATCTAGACATTTTTTAATATTTTTTACTGTTTCTCTTGGAAGGTGTCTTATAAAGGTTTTTTTTAACATTTTATCAAATCTCCCTTACCCTTTTAAAAACTTATATTTTAAAATCTAAATACTTATCATTTTAATTCTTAACCTATTTTTCAGTAAACGTCTAGCATATAGTAGCGTGTGAGTGTCATATCGGTATGACACACCCTTTGAGCCACTAGATATAATATTATTATAATCAATGGTTCAGATTGAGTACATGTAACCTGTTAAAAAACCGGGCAATGATATTTGCCAATTGGTACGTCACTGGTGGATAAGGCGAAGGCAGAAGAGAGGAGAGGAGAGAGAGAGAAAAGAGGGAGAGAGAAAAGAGAGGGAAGGGAGAGGAAGAGAGAGAAGAGGAGAAGAGAGAGGGAAGAGAGAAAGAGGGAGAGAGAAGAAAGAGAAAGAGGGAGAGAGAAGAAAAGAAAGAGAGAGAAGAGAGGGAGAAAAGAAAGAGAGAGGAAAGAGGGAGAGAGAAGAGGAGGAAGAAAAGAGAAGAAAGAAGAGAGAGGGAAGAGGGAGAGAAAGAGAGGGAAGAGAGAAAAAGAGGGAGCGCAGAAGCCTCGAGCGCGCCGCGACCGAGAAGCCCCAGTATCGAACCGTTCCCTCGCTCCTCCCCGGGACGCGCTCGCCCCGCTCCCTCCCCCTCTCTCTCTTCTCTTTCCTCTCAACATTTAACTATATAATAAATTAAAAATTAAAAAATAATTATTTCATCATTATAAAAATGATAATTATTCAAAAATACTATATTAATCATATGGTGACCTGAGAGGATCCGCGTGGTGAATTTTCATGATTTTTGAAGGTTTTGTAATTACTGTGAATTAAATAGCTAAAAACAAAGGGAAAAATAATTAAAAATAGCAAATGATATTAAAAAATTACGAAATTTGGTTTTTGATGGCTCCTGACCATTAGAATCCATGTGGAGAGTTTCTTGACGAAAGTCAAAAGTGCGATTTTCGGCTTGTGAGTGTGAGACACGAACCCTAAACCAAAGTACTAAGTTTCGGGAGGCCTCATGCATGCATACTTGTCGTTTGAATTTTTATCTAAAATTTTGCATTCAGTATAGGTGACATGAGAGGACCCGCGTGGTGATATCTCATGATTTTTTAAGGGTTTTGTAATTTTTGTGAATTAAATAGCTAAAAACAAGGGGAAAATAGTTAAAAATAGCAAATGATAGTAAAATATTACGAAATTTGGTTTTTGATGGCTCCTAACCATTAGAAACCATGTGGAGAGTTTTCGTGACGGAATTCAAATGTGCGATTTTTCGGCCTTTTGAACACTTGTGTGTGAGACAAGAACCTTAAACTAATGTACTAACTTTGGGGAGAGGCTTCATGCATGCATACTTGTTGTTTGAATTTTTATTTGAAATTTTGCATGAAGTAAGGGTGACCTGAGAGGATCCGCATGGTGAATTTTCATGATTTTTTAAGGGTTTTGTAATTACTGTGAATTAAATAGCTAAAAACAAAGGGAAAATAATTAAAAATAGCAAATGATAGTAAAAAATTACGAAATTTGGTTTTTGATGGCTCCTGACCATTAGAATCCATGTGGAGAGTTTTCTTAAAAAAATTCAAAAGTGCGATTTTCGGCCTTGTGAGTGTGAGACACGAACCCTAAACCAAAGTACTGAGTTTTGGGGGAGGCCTCATGCATGCATACTTGTCGTTTGAATTTTTATCTGAAATTTTGCATTCAGTATAGCTGACGTGAGAGGACCCGCGTGATGAATTCTCATGATTTTTTTTAAGGGTTTTGTAATTTTTGTGAATTAAATAGCTAAAAACAAGGTGAAAATAGTTAAAAATAGCAAATGATAGTAAAAAATTACGAAATTTGGTTTTTGATGACTCCTAACCATTAGAAACCACGTGGAGAGTTTTCGTGACGGAATTCAAAAGTGCGATTTTTCGGCCTTTTGAACACTTGTGTGTGAGACAAGAACCTTAAGACAATGTACTAACTTTGGGGAGAGGCTTCATGCATGCATACTTGTTATTTGAATTTTTATTTGAAATTTTGCATGAAGTAAGGGTAATCTGAGAGGATCCGCATGGTGAATTTTCATGATTTTTTGAAGGGTTTTGTAATTACTGTGAATTAAATAGCTAAAAACAAAGGGAAAATAATTAAAAATAGCAAATGATAGTAAAAAATTACGAAATTTGGTTTTTGATGGCTCCTGACCATTAGAATCCATGTGGAGAGTTTTCTTAATGAAATTCAAAAGTGCGATTTTCGGCCTTGTGAGTGTGAGACACGAACCCTAAACCAAAGTACTAAGTTTGGGGGGAGGCCTCATGCATGCATACTTGTCGTTTGAATTTTTATCTGAAATTTTGCATTCAGTATAGGTGACGTGAGAGGACCCGCGTGGTGAATTCTTATGATTTTTTTAAGGGTTTTGTAATTTTTGTGAATTAAATAGCTAAAAACAAGGGAAAAATAGTTAAAAATAGCAAATGATAGTAAAAAATTACGAAATTTGGTTTTTGATGGCTCCTAACCTTTAGAAACCACGCGGAGAATTTTCGTGACGGAATTCAAAAGTGCGATTTTTTGGCCTTTTTGAACACTTGTGTGTGAGACAAGAGCCTTAAACCAAGGTATTAACTTTGGGGAGAGGCTTCATGCATGCATACTTATTATTTGAATTTTTATTTGAAATTTTGCATGAAGTAAGGGTGACCTGAGAGGATCCGCGTGGTGAATTTTGTTAAAGTTTGATACAAATTTCTAGAATATGTTAGATAAGTGTAGAAAAAGCTAGATATGTATGTTAGTAACTACTAGATAGAAAATTCTAGAATTATGTAAACAATTAAATATAGATAGAGAACTCTAGAATAGATATCTCTAGAATTCTCTTGATAAAACATGAATGGTGTGTTGAGGCCTATAAATAGGCCATGTACCCAACATTTGTAACCAAGCAACTAGTAAGCCATTTCTACCCAAAGCTATTCTAACTATTCCTCTAAGCTAGCTTTCCTTTCAACTAAGCCTATCAACATAAATTTGCCTTCCCATCCTTTCTACCAATCAAAGAAGTTTTCACTATTTGATAATTCTAAAACTAACAGTGGTACCAGAGCTACGTTCGATCATCTACCGGGCGTAGAAATTTTACCCCACTACTTCCAAAAAATTATCCCAATATCCTACCAACTTCCAATAAATTTTCTATCCCATGGCTAACACCATTCAACCATCATCTATCCCTATTCCCATTTTTAATGGTGAAAATTATGATTTTTGGAGCACAAAAATGAAGACATACTTCACCTTCCAAGATCTATGGGATACGATAGAAGAAGGATTTTCTGCTCCAGAAGACACCTCAGCCCTTACTGCGACTCAAAAAAAGGAGTTGAAGAAGAACAAACAAAAGAATTCGAAGACACTATTTATTTTGCAACAAGCCGTGACCGACACAATTTTTCCGAGAATAATGGGTGCCAAAACCGCCAAAGAAGCATGGACTACGCTGCAGGAGGAGTTCGAAGGAAGCGAAAAGGTACGTGCTGTTAAACTCCAAACTCTACGGCGTAACTTTGAATTGCTAAATATAAAGGAAGTTGAGACCGTAAAGGACTACTATTCTAAGATAAAAGAAATAGTTAACCAAATGAGAGCTTACGGGGAAAATATTCTTGACAAGAAAATTGTCGAGAAAATTCTAATTATTCTTCCCCGTAAATATGATTCGATTGCGACAACGATTGAGCAAACAAAAGATCTATCTACCTTATCAGTGACAGAGCTGATGGGGTCACTTGAAGCTTATGAGCAAAGATTGAATAGGCATGATGAGGACTCGGTTGAAAATGCCTTTCAATCAAAGCTAAAATTACGGTCTCAAAATAAAGGAAATGCAGAAAAAAAGGAATAATGGAGAAACTTCTAGAAATAAAGAGAATTCTAGAAATTTCTTTGGAAATTATCAGAATGAATATCCTCCATGCGGCATTTGTAAAAGGACAAATCATGCCGAAAAAGACTGTCGGTATCGTGGAAAGCCACAATGTCATCACTGCAAGAAATTTGGACATGTGGAGAAGTATTGCCGCAACAAAAATAAACATCAAGCAAACTTTGCTGAAGAGAAAGATGGTGAGCAACATCTTTTCTATGCTACCCAAGATTCCAATAATGAAACAGCTGGAAGCTGGTACTTGGATAGTGGCTGCAGCAATCATATGGCCAAAGATGCAAGCATCTTCAAGGATATTGACGAATCCGTCAAAGTGAAAGTCCGAATGTGGAATGGCACTGTCGTTGAATCAAAAGGCAAAGGCACCGTTATGGTGGAGACGAAGAAAGGTACGAGACTTATTACTGACGTTCTACTAGTTCCCAATCTCAAAGAAAATCTCTTGAGCATTGGCCAAATGATGGAGAAAGGTTATACTCTCCACTTCGAAGGAGACACATGTAGAATATACGACAATAAAAAGATAGAGATTGGCCGAGTAAAAATGGAGAAGAGAAACAGAAGTTTCCCAATAAGCCTGAGACAAGGTTCTAATATTGCCATGAAAGCGGAAGTTGACGACTCATGGCTTTGGCATCGAAGATTTGGCCACTTCAATACCCATGCCTTGAAGTTATTATATCAAAAGAATATGATGCGAGATCTCCCATGCCTAAAGGATAATAGTGAAGCTTGTGAAGGATGTCTTCTTGGCAAGCAACACCGACTGCCATTTTCAACTGGCAAAGCATGGAGAGCAAAGGACTTGTTGGAGCTGATCCATACAGATGTATGTGGACCAATGCGGACATCGTCACTCCATAACAACAGGTATTTCATTCTCTTCATAGATGACTTTTCTAGAATGACTTGGGTCTACTTCATAAAAGCAAAATCAGAAGTCTTTGGTATTTTCAAGAAGTTTAAGGCCCTTGTCGAAAAGCAAAGTGGGAAACAAATAAAAGTACTTATAAGTGATCGTGGCAAAGAATACACATCCCACGAGTTTGATAAATTCTGCGAAGATGAAGGCATTGAGCGACAACTTACAGTCGCATATTCTCCGCAACAAAACGGAGTGTCTGAGAGAAAAAATCGCACTGTCATGGAGATGACCAGATTGATGCTCAAGGAGAAAGGATTACCAAACACATTCTGGGCTGAAGCAGTCTATACTGCTATCTACATACTTAATAGATGTCCGACTAAAGCAGTTCAAGATAAGACTCCGATCGAAGCTTGGAGCGGGCAAAAGCCATCAGCAAAGCACCTAAGGGTCTTTGGATCTATTTGCTACATACATGTTCCAGAAGAGAAGAGGCACAAGCTAGAAGACAAGACCGTACGAGGCATCTTCCTTGGGTATAGCACAAAGTCAAAAGGCTACCGAGTCTACAACTTGCAGACCAAGAAGCTCACTATTAGCCGAGACGTTGAAGTCGATGAAAATGCTGCTTGGAATTGGAATGACGAGAAAGTAGAGAAAAATATTTCTATCTCAATGCAGCAACCTGAAGAAGGAACTGCCGAAGTCCCAGGTGAGCCTCATTCTCCTCCGCAACAACAAACTCCATCACCAGAGTCTACTCCAAGACGAGTTAGATCTTTGGTGGATATATATGAAACCTGCAACTTGGCCATACTTGAACCTGAAAGCTTTGAAGCAGCATCGAAACAACAAGTATGGGTAAAGGCTATGGAAGAAGAGATAAAAATGATAGAGAAAAATAACACATGGGAGCTAGTAGATTTTCCAAAAGACAAAGATATCATCGGGGTAAAATGGGTGTATAAGACAAAACTCAATCTCGACGGCACCATACAAAAGCATAAGGCAAGGTTGGTAGCTAAGGGCTACTCACAACAACCCGGAATTGACTACAACGAGACATTTGCCCCAGTAGCTCGCTTAGATACAATCAGAGCTCTAATAGCTCTTGCGGCACAAAAAGGCTGGAATATCTATCAGCTAGATGTCAAGTCTGCTCTTCTAAATGGAGTACTACAAGAAGAGATCTACGTGGAGCAACCACAAGGTTTTGTGTGCAAAGGCAATGAAGACAAAGTGCTAAGGCTTAGAAAAGCTTTATATGGTTTGAAGCAAGCTCCTCGGGCATGGTACAGCAGAATAGATCAATACTTCACCGATCATGGATTCAGGAGGAGTAAGAGTGAGCCAACACTATACATCAAGACCCAAGGTCAGTATGACACTCTCATAGTCTCCTTGTATGTAGATGATCTTATCTACACAGGGAACAATATGAAGATGATGACAAAATTCAAAGAAGACATGATGAAGACATTTGAAATGACGGACCTTGGCTTGATGAACTACTTCCTCGGTATTGAGGTAAGTCAAAAGAAAGAAGGGATATTCATCTGTCAAAAGAAATATACAGAAGCTCTACTCAAGAAGTTCAAGATGAGTGGATGCAAGACTGTCACTACTCCGCTCGTGACAAACGAGAAGCTACAAAAAGATGATGGAGCACCAGAAGCTGATGCATCTCGCTACAGGAGTCTGATCGGGAGCTTACTATATTTGACAGCTACACGACCAGACATCATGTTTGCTGTAAGTCTTCTATCAAGGTTTATGCAAAGCCCAAGCCAAATTCACTTTGGAGCAGCTAAAAGAATTCTAAGATATCTACAAGGTACAAAGGAGTTTGGTATATGGTACAAAACCATGACCAACTCAAGTTTGCTAGGATACACTAACAGTGATTGGGCAGGTTCGGTTGATGACATGAAGAACACCTCCGACTATGCCTTCTCACTCGGATCGGGAATATTTTCTTGGGCATCAAAGAAGCAAGCAACAGTTGCACAATCAACCGCAGAGGCAGAATACATTGCAGCAGCTGAAGCTACAAGTCAAACAATTTGGCTTCGAAGGATACTTGCTGAAATGGGAGAACAACAAGATGGGCCTACCATAATCTACTGCGACAATAAATCAGCAATAGCAATGACTAAGAATCCAGTGCATCATAGTAGAACAAAACACATAGCAATCAAATACCACTTCATCAAAGAAGCAGAAGCAACTAAAGAAATCAAGCTAGAGTATTGCAAGACTGAAGATCAAGTAGCTGACATATTCACGAAGGCACTACCGAGAGCAAGGTTCGAACAACTACGCATTATGCTTGGAGTTACAGAAATTTGTATCAAGGAGGAGTGTTAAAGTTTGATACAAATTTCTAGAATATGTTAGATAAGTGTAGAAAAAGCTAGATATGTATGTTAGTAACTACTAGATAGAAAATTCTAGAATTATGTAAACAATTAAATATAGATAGAGAACTCTAGAATAGATATCTCTAGAATTCTCTTGATAAAACATGAATGGTGTGTTGAGGCCTATAAATAGGCCATGTACCCAACATTTGTAACCAAGCAACTAGTAAGCCATTTCTACCCAAAGCTATTCTAACTATTCCTCTAAGCTAGCTTTCCTTTCAACTAAGCCTATCAACATAAATTTGCCTTCCCATCCTTTCTACCAATCAAAGAAGTTTTCACTATTTGATAATTCTAAAACTAACAAATTTTCATGATTTTTTGAAGGGTTTTGTAATTACTGCGAATTAAATAGCTAAAAACAAAGGGAAAATAATTAAAAATAGCAAATGATAGTAAACAATTACGAAATTTGGTTTTTGATGGCTCCTGACCATTAGAATCCATGTGGAGAGTTTTCTTAACGAAATTCAAAAGTGCGATTTTCGGTCTTGTGAGTGTGAGACACGAACCCTAAACCAAAGTACTAAGTTTTGGGGGAGGCCTCATGCATGCATACTTGTTTTATCTGAAATTTTGCATTCAGTATAGGTGACGTGAGAGGACCCGCGTAGTGAATTCTTATGATTTTTTAAAGGGTTTTGTAATTTCTGTGAATTAATAGCTAAAAACAAGGGAAAATAATTAAAAATAGCAAATGATAGTAAGAAATTACGAAATTTGTTTTTTGATGGCTCCTAACCATTAGAAACCACGTGGAGAGTTTTCGTGACGAAATTCAAAAGTGCGATTTTTGGCCTTTTGAACACTTGTGAGTGTGAAACAAGAACCTTAAACCAATGTACTAACTTTGGGGAGAGGCCTCATGCATGCATACTTGTTGTTTGATTTTTTATTTGAAATTTTGCATGAAGTAAGGGTGACGTGAGAGGATCCGCTTGGTGAATTTTCATGATTTTTTGAAGGGTTTTTGTAATGACTGTGAATTAAATAGCTAAAAACAAAGGGAAAAAATAATTAAAAATAGCAAATGATAGTAAAAAATTACGAAATTTGGTTTTTGATGGCTCCTGACCATTAGAATCAATGTGGAGAGTTTTCTTGACGATAGTCAAAAGTGCGATTTTCGGCCTTGTGAGTGTGAGACACGAACCCTAAACCAAAGTACTAAGTTTTGGGTGAGGTCTCATGCATGCATACTTGTTGTTTGAATTTTTATTTGAAATTTTGCATTCAATATAAGTGACGTGAGAGAACCCGCATGGTGAATTCTCATGGTTTTTTTAAGGGTTTTGTAATTTTTGTGAATTAAATCGCTAAAAACAAGGGAAAATAGTAGTTAAAAATAGCAAATGACAGTAAAAAAATTATTAAATTTGATTTTTGGGGGAGAGAGGAAAGAGAGAGGAGACAGAGCGAGAAAGGGGGAGGAGAGAGAAAGAGGGGGATAGAGGAAAGAGAGGGGAGCAAGAGAGATAGGAGGAGAGAGAGGGGAGAGAAAGAGGAAAGAGAGAGAGAGAGATGGGAGAGAGAAGAGACGAAAGAGATGAGAGAGAGAGGAGAGAGAAAGAGGGGGCAGAGACAGGAGAAAGAGGAGAGAGAAAGAGAGAGGAAAGAGGTGGGAGAGAGAAAGAGAGGAGAAGGAGGGGAGGAGAGGGGAGAGAGAGGAGATAGAGAGGAGAGAGAAGAGGGAGAGAGAGGGAAGAGAGAGGAAGGAAAGAGAAGGAGAGAGAAAGGATGACACGCTAGACCCTCAACTGCAAATGTTTTTTTATTTTATTTTATTTTTATAGGTAACATGACCTGCTATCCCAGGTCAAAATAGTGTTATACCGGTATGACACCCACCCGTTGCTTCATCCTAGATTGACCTATTTTTTCATTCTAAATCTTTTTTCTTTATTTTAATTTGAATATTATCATTACCATTTAATAATATATAATCTTTGATAAATAATAATAGTATCAAATATATAATTGATTTTTAAATAAATAAATAATAAGATTATTAATTGATTAATATTTTAAAATTTAAAACATATAAAAGGATGAGATTAATATATGTACACTGTCAGTGTAAATAAATTTTACACAGACATCCAATAATGTATTACTGGTTGAATAGTATAAATGAATAATTAAATTTTATGAATTAAAAATTTAAATTCAAAATAATTATCTTTTAATATGTATGTATATATATATATAAATTAAATTCTTTATTCAAACTAAGTATCTCATAATAATATTTATATATTTATTAATTCAAATTAAGTTTCTCATAAATAATATTTATTTACTATTAGTACGTAATAATATATATTTAAAAGTATTAATTAAATAAAATATATATTTTTCTTGTTATTTCAAGGAATAAAAAACTAATTATTGTATACCCAATATTTTCGTTCTCACGTAAGAGTTGAAAGTCATTCAGATTTCAGATTCAAATATTTGGGATTTTGATTAATCCCGACTAACTCAGGTGCTTCTTTTGAAGGAGTTATATTTTTCTTGGTATTTATTTTTCTTCATTTCTAGGATTTGAAATGAATATATTATTTAAATAAAGTCAATTTCTTTGTCACTTTTAGATCAACAAATATTGGTCAAACAAATTCAAATTGATAGCTATTTGTGAGGAGTCTTAAAAAGTGACTAAGCCCCGAATAAGATTGCCTTTGATAATAGGGGATACCTATTGTTTATAAAAAAAATTAATAGCTACTTAGTGAGTTAGTGTTTTGTTTATTTTAAGTACAATAGAATTGATTTAGAAAATTTCAAAAATATTATATTTTGGAAAAAAAAAGCATATTAAAAAATGAATGATGTTTTAAAATAATATTTTAGAAGTATGTTTAGAAGAATTTTTTTTATTTACAGGATAAGGTAGAATAATATTTTATACGTAAATATAAATATATTTTTAAAATCTTATAAACTTTTTGTGAAAGACAAAATTTGATAAATGAATAATTAAAAATTAATTTTAAAACAAAAAAATTAATTTTACAAATTAAAGATAAATTTAATTAAATTTTTAAAATACATTTCATTCAACCAAAAAAAAAAAAAAAATCACCCAAAAGACTTCTTGCCTCGGAAATGGAATTTATTGGACGTGAAGTTCTTTACTAAAAGAAAAACCAAATATTAGAGGTTGATTGAATGTGGTTTTTGGCATTTGGGATTTGATTTTAGGAGTGCATGTATTTGGTATGGTATATGATTTGAGCATTGCTAAGTGAAATGTTTGTTGTATCATTCTAATGAGTATTTGGTAGGATTTGGATTCTCTTCATGCTTTTCATCCAGTGCAGTAGAAATAGAGTTAGGGATAGCTATGAAATTACTAGATAAATAAAATTTGTAATTGATTTCTATTTATTGCGTTGCTAAAATATGCTCTAGTAGAGACTATGGAGGATAAGGGACTTGCACATATTTAATATAAGATAATTGTTTTAGGTAACTATCAATTTTGTAAAGAAGTTTCTTAAGGTATTTTTTTTTAAAAAAAATATGTTAATGAGGGCACTAGTTAACGAACCAAAATTAGAAATTTTTTATTAGATTATACAACATTCACTACTATAAATACAATCGATGTTATGGTTTCCAATAAAAACCTACTATATATGGATTTCTTTAAACCAATGCCCTTTTAAAAAATACTAATTTTTTCAACTAATAGATAAAAATGTTTTATAATTTTATCTCAATGACCCTCGTTCACCATTTAGATGTTAGATAATATATTTATTTTCTTTATTGCCATGGAATACTAACTTTTTGAATTATTATTTTAATATTAAACTAATTAGTTTAATTATTAAACTGTTTATTTTTATTTTTAATAAAATATTTAATTTTATTGATAATAATTTAAAATTATAATGAAAAATATTTTTTTATAGAAATATTGTTAAAAATTTAATTTATTAAAAACTCTTAAGATTGTAAATAATTTTAAGTAAATTATAATATAGAAATTTATAATTATTTTAATGATATATTTATCTTTTATTTTATAATTTTCAACTAGTTTAACTATTAATTTTTACTAAATACTTTTAATCAAATTAACTAACTTTTAACTTTTATATTTCAACTTTCAATTTCCAATTAGTTTTATAATTTTCAACTTTCAACAAATTTTGCATAAGATTTTACTAAATACATTCTAGATATGATAAATTTGTGTCTTTCAATTTGAGTTCATAATTAGGTAAAATCATTAAGAAAGGTGTCAATATGCTCATTTTTTTTTGTGCAAGATGTTAGTATGCTAGCTCTTTGTGATCCCCAGTATCATGTTACGAATTATACTCACACAGTAGTGCGGGGAAAAGAGATAAAAAGATATAACCAATGATATAATAAAAAATTAAAAATAACAGAAAAGATATATAGGGAAAATATGTAAAAATATAAAAACTCATGTAATAATTGAGTGAAAAGGTTAATTTTTTGCGGGTTTTTTTTTTACTTTGCTAAGTGTCATTTGATTTGTATTTGTTTTCACAACCAATTTTTTTTATATTTTAGCTTTGTAAGGGTTGGAGTATACTTCATTTTAATTCGATTTTCTTGTCTTAACCAAAAAATAAATAATTGAGAGAAAAGGAACACATTATTGTTTTGTCCTTTAGTGCCATGATATGGATGAAGATCGAAATATAACTAAGTACATAAAAAGTAAAAATTAGTAATTGAAATTATTTCAATTGTGTTTAATAAAGTAATTTTTTTATAACAATTATTTTTTGTTAAAAAATTATTTACAGTATGCTTTTTAAAAAATTCTAATTTTTAGTTATTATCTAAAAATTTATTATAAATTTATCTCTTAAACACTGTTCATCATTATACATCCTGTTAATTCAATTTTCCTGTCTTTACAAAAAAATAATTGAGAGAAAAGGAAAACATTATTTGTTTTGTCCTTTACACAAGTTGTGCCACGATATGGATGAGGTTCAAATATAACAAGTACACGTATTAGTAGTTAAAAAGTTGAAATTAATAACTGAATTGGAAAGATAACTTTTTTTATAATTATTAGTTTTTTTTAAAGCTACCTGAAATAGGTTTTTTAAAAAAATTCTCATTTTATAATTATTAACTGAAAATTTATTATAAATTTATCTTTCAATTATCCATACTTATTATTATTTAATAATTAAAAATATCGTTATATGTCATTTTATTATTTTTAATTATTTTTTGATAAATCAATTAAACACACTCATAGCGACAACAACGGCCCTCGCGAATGAATGGAATTAATTTCCATTAAACAATTTCAGCCACATAAATTGTATTATCAAGTGACAAATGCCAAGTTTTCCTTTTGTTAATTTGCCATCAAGTTAAATTTGGGACTGGCTGTTCATGGTATATCATTCTATTTTTTTTTTTTTTGACGAAATATCATTCTAAATCATTAAGGAAAGATATTTGTTTGTTTACGTTCTTCTTAAATATGCTGATTAGGCAATGAATTGAGAGAATTGTACAGTATGAGAGTCGGAGCTTCTCACGTAACATCTGAATTGAATCGTCATAAATTTCAATCGGGATACCATAGTGCGCTGCAATTGGAAATATATATCATGTACGTTTGAATTGAATTTTTTTTTATACGCCTCCTTCAACGCTTCATGGTTTTTTTTTTGGTTAGATAAAATTTATTAAATTTAGGGTGAGGGGATGATGACCCGATTTAAATACACTTCTACAAAAAAACTTTTAGAAGATAAAAATAGGCCCAGTTTGGATAAAACTTCTGCATAAGGCATTCTAGGTGAAAAAAATTAGAATAAATCAAAGAGGTCAAATGCATTTAACTTTTCCATAAGTTGAAATTAGTTACTTATGGAGAAGTTAAATGAGAGAGCTTTTGGAGTAGGTGGGCAACAAAGACTAATTTTAACTTATGGAGAAGTTAAATACATTTGACCTCTTTGATTCATTTTTTTCACCTAAAAATACTTCTGTAAAAGTTTCATCCAAACAGGCTCATAGAATGAATCAAAGAGGTCAAATGAACTTAACTTCTCCATAAGTTAAAATCAGTTACTTATGGAGAAGTTAATTGGGAGAGCTTTTGGAGTAGGTGAGCTACAAAGACTAATTTCAACTTATGGAGAAGTTAAAAGCATTTAACCTCTTTGATTCATTCTATTTTTTTCACCTAGGAGTACTTCTGCAAAAGTTTTATCCAACTAGCCCGATATTGTCCTAGTCCAAGGCAGAGAAAGTCTCCGGGTTCAAAGAGTATTTATGAATGTACTTACATTTACCTTAGCCCAAGGGGACGACGAGTAGGGATTGAACCTGCGACCTATGAGGTACGAGACCCTGTCTTGCTCCACTCGACCAACCCCTTGGGATTCACTTCATGGTATTTTAGAGGGTAAAATGACTTTTTCGTCGCTATAAAATACTTGAGTTTTAATTTTTATCTTTGGAAAATTTTTCTTTTTAAGTTCTTCCTTATGAAATATTTATATTATTTTCTGAGGTCAAATATGTTTTTAGTCCCTGAAAAATAGTCAAAATTTGGTTCTAGTCCCTATAATTTAAAACAGGTGGTCTTAGTCCTTAAAAAATTAAAAATACACTATTTTAGTCCTTACTACACAATTTTGCTACGAATTAGCTACGAATTTTTGTCGTTAAGGACTGGAAAGGAGTAATTTCACTTTTTGAGGGACCAAATCCACCAGTTTTGAAATAAAACCTCGACTATATTTTAGGGACTAAAAACTTATTTAACCCTTATTTTATCAGTCTATGTTGTTAACTCTATTGTTAATTTCAGATGTGTTAAACGCTCATCACAATCAATAATTATATGTTCAATACCCTAACACTTTATACAACAGTGTTAGCCTCCTTAAACTCATACTACAAGAAATTTTGTTTTTAGCGGCGGCTTTTGGTCGTCGCTACAAGTGAAAAGACGTCGCTACAATCTATTTAGTGACGGCCTCAAGGATGTCGCTAAAGGTTCATCGTAAATGCAGTAGCGGCCAGCAAAACAGGTCGTCTCTAGGTAGAGACGACCAGGCCATCGCTACAGCCGTCTCTAAAGCCATGGGCAGCGCTACGTATTATTGTTATTTTTTAAAATTTTTTTTATCTAGTGACGGCCCTAGTGATGGCTATGGCCGTAGCTAATGACATATATTTTTTTTTAAATTAAATTTATTATTATTTATTTTATTTTCATATTTAGGGTTTAGGGTTTAATATTTTTTAATTTAAAAATTATAAAGAAAAATACTAAATACTATATAAACACGCCAATAGAGGAATATATATATAATGATATATACAAAGATTGTTCAAACATAATACAATAAAACTAAAAAAACACAATAAAAAATATCAATGGTGGCGGCGATGACGCTGAGGTTGTGCCGGGGGACGATCCTCATCCTCATCCAACGACTGGTCATCCAGGGCGTCATCGTAGTGGGGGTAAGCCTGTGCCTGACCCTGAGCAGCCTGAGCGTCCAACAACTGCTAGCATCTGATGTTAGAGTCATGCGAAGTCCTACTCCAACCGTGCAGCTTTCGCTTCAGCCCGACTAGCCTGTACCCTTGCTTCATTGACTTCCTTGCGCAGCGCTTCCTCCGCCGAATGTCGTGACTCGGACCCGTCACTCCCACTGGTATGAGCCCGAGACTCCTGAGTGAGGCTGGTCACACCTGGACGAAGGTTGGTTGACAAGTCCCCGATGCCATAACAGCGGCCTTGGGTCTTGCCACCCGCAACATCCTTCTAGATTTGGAGCTTGGTGGAGCCATCAAAGCTAGAGTTGTCCCCCATCTGTGACTCTATCTCCCTCAGGCGGTGATAAGTGTTAAAATTACGTAAATTTCCATATAAATTATAGCACTTATTGATAATGAATTGTTGAATTTATAACCCAATTCTACCCTTTTTAGCTTAATTTGTGGTTTTTGTAATTATTGAAACTAAATCTGAATTTGATGTTATTTTAATGAAGAATCTGTTGATTTTTACAGATAAAAAACTAAGGTATAATTGGAGCATAAAGAGAACAGTGAGCAAGGACAGGAGCAGTGTAGAACAAGCTTCAAAGGATGACAATTCAGAAAATTGCTGCTGTTTCCTGCGCTCCACCTACGCTGAGCGCAGACAAAGCGCAGGAATGACTGATCAGTTACCGTTTCCTGCCCTTCACCTGCGCTGAGCTCAGGCAGAGCGCAGGAAACACAACCTAATTTGTAATGGGCCACAAACAGGGTTCCAACGGGCCTTCAGACAAAATTTATAGGACTTTTAGCAGTCAGTTTTAGTCATTCAAAGAGTTACAGAGTTTTTGAGAAGATACAAAGTTAGGAGAAAAGTGTGACAGTCTCTGGAGTGTAATGACTACCATGAGTAGCTAAATCTCTCTTTAGGATTGAATGTAGTCGATTCAATCCCCAATTGTATTTTGGAATTTTCTTTATTATTTAGGAATCTCTATTTTTATAATATTGGTGTTTTTATTCTGTTCTTAATGCTTAGCTTCCGTCTTTGTACCGGAGTTATGATATGATTTATTGAATACGCTGGGGAAGCAGTTTTCTAAATCTGGTGCGAATTCTTGAATACCTAGGAATATGGTTCTTAGATTCTGATTTGGGTAAGATCACTCGATAGGTTGAATGCCTAGGAATAGGGTTCAATTTATTGATAGCTATTAACAACTTATCTTAAAGCTAGACAATTTGTTGACAACCAAGGAAATTGGTGTTTAGGGAATTGTTCTAAGAATTTCATACTTGAGGGATCTTTATGAATGAATTTTATTTGGGCTTCAATATTTATAATTATAAATTCCTAGATATCATTGATTTCCAAAATACAAGAGCGGTGCGATAGACGAAGTTCAATCTTAGTTTCTCTTTATTTGCTCAATCCCATCCTTGTTTCTCTTTGTCTCATATTTTACTTTATTTTATTTTCTTATTGTAATCTTTATTTAATTTTCTTAACAATCTTAGTTTCCATTTAAATCTTCCTTAAATATTTCTTTTTGATTTAATTTCTTACTGCACTCTTTCCTTAATTATCACAACAATAAATTCCATAGTTTCCCTTTATATACTCAATTAGATTGGTTACTAAGAATTTATTTTGTACCGTTCCTCGTGGGTACGACAACCCTTTCTTACTATTATACTGCTGCGATATTGGTACACTTACCAAGATCTCAACAGGCGGTCCTGGTAATTTGTCTGTTGAGTACAGGTAAACATATCATTAGTTAGTTATATATTCAATTGAAAATATTTGAAATTATGTAAAAAAAACACTTATAAGTACAAACTTGGACTTACATAGGTGGACCGCGCTCAGTCATCTACCCAACCACCACCCTTTTTAATGTGGGTGGCCACAAAAAACTCATCGGGCTTTACCTCCCGCCCCAACTGTCGAGACTACACAGAATAACTACACAAATTAATTATTTTAATAACAAATACAAAATTAATACAAAATGGTGCTTGTTTATACATACCATATCCAACGCCACCTCATGGTGGGATCTACGGCCCGTGGTGTGGACTGCCCCGCCGCGTTGAGAAGCTCGATTGCTCTTGTTACGATCAATCGGACTTCCCCTTGAATTCATCAGAGGCCTAGTAGGCCAAAAGACCCTCCCAGGCCCCCTCACCACACCAAGTGGGCTTCCTCCCAGCCGCCCAGGCCTTGTTCATTATATCTTGAAGGTGACAAGCAATCCTCTGCTCGTACACCTTGATTTGGGTCTCATCAGAAGGGTCCTAAGTAACTTTGCTCTGAAAAAAGGGCAAGTTATTAGAAAATGACATAACTTAAGCAAAAAAATATAAAGTGTTTAGGGTTTTTATTTACTATAAACTTGGCCCACCACTTGTCTCGTACATCCTGCGGGGTGACCTCCCCGAAGTAGTGAGAACCCCGGAATTGTGAACGAATCGCATAACCAATGACTATGATGGGTGGGCTGTTAGGCACCCAACTGCAAAATAAACAAATTCCATATTAACTGTAAAAACAAATAAATATTCAATATTATCAATTCAAAAGAAGTACAAAAAATAAACTCACCCCTTGCCAAATGGTCGGATAATAACCCTATCATAAGGGTCTACCTCATGAGGTCGGCTGGAGCTAGCACCCTGGAACCGAACTGGCTCCGCATCAAACTCAGAGTCAGCGTCCTCATCCATATCAGCCTGAGCGTGCTCAAGGTCCACCTCCTGCTTAGGCATATGTGGAAGCTCCTCCTCCACCATTGTATACCCCGGTGTCAGGATGAACCTCATTCCGTCAAATGGCGGAGGGTCAGATGCAATAGGTATAGTAGTAGCTTCAGGGGAGGAAGAAGAAGACTAGAGGTGGGTCGCCGGAGGCGCTGAAGTATTTGACAGATCCCACAGCTGATCAGGTTCAGAAGAGATGGTCCTCTCCTGACGGGCGCGATCCACCTGTGCAGTCAGCTCGCCCAGAGTGATGGACCTCCCTCTACAAGGTGTGATCTTCTGTCCACGTCTACCACACATACAAGACATTTTTTTCCTTAATTTAATAAGTTTAAACTAAATATTAAAATACACACCTATAAACTATATATAAATTAAATAATTATATAAATTATAATTACTAATTACTAATTATATAAATTAAGTAATTCTAATCTACATAAATTATATAAATTAAATAATAAAACAACATACCTATAAATATATCACATTAAATAATAAAACAACATACCTATAAATATATCCCATTAAATAAATTAAACAACATACCTATATCACATTAATAAACTAATAAACTAATAAACTAATAAAACTAATAAACAACATACCTACTAAAGCAATGTTTAAAACTAATAAATTAATACCTATATCACATTAATAACCTAATAAAACTACTAAACTATTGATTACTAATAAACTAATTAAAACTGTAAAACTTACTTATTGCGACGCCCGAGAAGGAAAAGGGAAGGAGATGCAAATGGAGCTATAGGCAACCGATTCAGATTCTGATTGGTTCAAAATGAACCTATCAAGGAGGAGGAGTGTTTAATCAGAGAGAATTTGAAAATGAAAGAGAGAGAGAGGGATAGAAACCGGGCTTGAACGGAGAGAAGGAAAGGAGAGGAAGGAGGAGGAGGAGGAATGTGGAGGAGGAGGGGAGGGGGAAAGGTTTTAGTGCGTTACATAATTTAACGTGGCCGTCGCTACGTTAAAATTACTCAGGCGCGCCAAAATTTAAATTTCGTAGCGACGGCCTAGCCGTCGCTCTAGCCGTCGCTACGCTTAATTTTAATATTTTCAGAAAAAATAATTAATTTTTAAGTGTAGCGAACGTAGCGACGACCTTCCCGCGTCTAAATCAATGCATTCTTGTAGTGTTATTCAGAGATTGTATGTGAGATATAGGAAGGAGGAAATGTATTATATATTTATAATTTTTTACAATTTTATGTGATGTCATGTTATTTTTTATTATTTTAAGCAACCCAATAATTCTTAAAACTTTTTAATTAGATCCCACAATCTATTTCACTCTTTAATTATTCATGTTTGCAACAAATATTTTATAAATAATTTTTAAAAATCAAAAATTAAAAACTAGCAACCACCCCAAACGGGCCCTAAAGTTTTAAGAGAAATGTTATTTGTACAACAAACAACATTTACAATAAGGAGAAATAAAGAGATAAAATAGAAAAAAGAGAGAGAAGTGTGAGATGTAATGAATAATATGATGGAGAGTGATAAAGAGAAAAAATGTGTTATATAAATTGTTGTATATTAATTTTTATTAGATGAATATGTTATGCCGGGTTTTAAAGAGCTCCATGGTAGTTGCTCTCTAATAGTTTAAAAATCTCACATGAGTTGCTACAATAGTTGCTTGTCAGCATAGCATAGCATAAGCATAGCATCCATGTTGCTCTCATGAGTTAAATAAAAAAATATAGGTTAAATATGTTTTTAGTCCTTGAAATATAGTCAACATTTGATTTTAGTCTCTACAATTTAAAATCGGCGGCGGTTTTCGTCCGTCAAAAATTGAAAATACACAAATTTAGTCCTTATTGAATAATTTTGCTACTAATTAGCTACGGAATTTTATCGATAAGGACTAAATTGGTATGTTTTCAATTTTTGAAGGACCAAAAACACTGATTTTAAATTGCAGGGACTAAAACCAAATCTCGACTATATTTGTGGGATTAAAAACATATTTACCCCTTTATATAATTTATACTTTATTTTGTGACACCCTTCTACCCCATACTCTTATATGCTTAATAAATTGAATGTAGAAAAGAGTTTGTCCTACGATGGGTAAAAAGGTTCACAAACGCTCTTACTTAAAATCTCATGAGTTCGAAAACAACTTTATTACATGAAAGTAAACTTCAAATATAATCCAACAATTATGCAGCGGAATCTCCAAAGAAATAAAAACAACTAAACAACCTACTTGCCGTACAAGGCATCAAAAATAGTTCATAACATGCTCATAACTAGAAACATAATAAAAGACTCCCAAGTACACCCTGATGTCACATCTATCAGAGCACATCCCTTTAATCGTTTGACACCAAATGTGTCATCACCATCACCTGAAACAACAACAGTAACAGTGAGGAAAAGAGCTCTAACTCATATATACATATAGGAGGCTACCCTGTCCTCACCCACAATATCATCATATAACATACCAAGCACCAAAACATCAGATAAACCACCCAATCACAATTACCCAACACTCAGTATATAAATATTTATCTACATCAACCTCATAAGTCTCATACTATCATTCACCCAATATAACACGTAAATACATCCATCATATATATCATCATAGTGTCATTCATATATCATCATACTCATTATCATCATAACATCATTCATCTATCATCATACTCATTATCATCATAACATTAATCATCTATCATCATACTCATTATCATAATAACATCAATCATCTATCATCATACTCATCATCATCAAAACATCATTCATCTATCATTATACTCATCATAGGGTAATCACCACAGAGGCCGACAAGCTTCACACACAACACTACCGTTATTCACCACAGAGGCCGGTAGGCTTCACACACAATGCTACCATAAATCACCACAGAGGCCGGTAGGCTTCACACACAACGCTACCGTTATTCGCCACAGAGGCCGGTAAGCTCCACACACAACGCTACCGTTAATCGCCACAGAGGCCGATAGTGCTGCCCAACGCCCCTCTCTTGGGCCCGCACAAACCAGATCTCATCACATATGCTCAAGACATCTCTCCTAAGTAGTACCCCCCTCTATGGGTCCGCACAACTTAGGTAACATCATCATCATACATCAATACACTCATCATTAAACATCATCTTTTTAATCAAGTGACATACACTATCATCATCAACGTCATCATCATACATCATTAATATCATCATCATAAAGTGACACACTATCATCATCAACATCATCATCATAAAGTGACATACACTATCATCATCAACATCATCATCATACATCATTAACATCATCATCATCAAGTGACATACATTATCATCATCAACATCATCATCATACATCATTAACATCATCATCATCAAGTGACATACACTATCATCATCAACATCATTATCATAAAGTGACATACACTATCATCATCAACATCATCATCATACATCATTAACATCATCATCATCAAGTGACATACACTATCATCATTAACATCATTATCATAAAGTGACATACACTATCATCATCAACATCATTATCATAAAGTGACATACACTATCATCATCATCAACATCATCATCATACATCATTAACATCATCATCATCATCAAGTGACATACATTATCATCATCATCAACATCATCATCATCATACATCATTAACATCATCATCATCAAGTGACATACACTATCATCATCAAATCATCAACATCATTATCATAAAGTGACATACACTATCATCATCAACATCATCATCATAATAAAGTGATATACACCGACATCATTATCATCATCACACTCATCATCAATACCACTAGGCATTATGCCCAATTTCATCTTTTAAAGATAAACAATCTGCAAGCTGCGCTCCACTCGCGCTCAGCCCAGGTGCAGCGCAGGTTCCAGGATATCATGCTCCAGTACGCGCTCAGCGCTACTGAAGCGTACGTGTCGCTGATCGCGACTGTTCGTACGTTCTTAATCCATTCTTTTCAATAAACTCCATTCATAATCATAATCATTCATCAAACTCATCACAATCATCAATCTTTAATAGTTTTACATGGATTTCCCATCAAAACCCCAATTCATCAAACCCTTATTTAACCCCTTTTCACTATTCTCATTATTATCATTCAAACCACTCAAGATTCATAAATATACATCCAATCAATCATAATTCAAACGGATTCTATCATTCATTCTTAATTATACATTCATCCATACGAATTTAGAGCCTTTAAAGGGTCTTATGGTTGCCCTCTCTACCCAAACACCCCTACAGGCACATACAAGGAACGCCCTTTTCCTCCCGTTACCTTGTAGTAGAGATCGAACAACAAAGAAGACTCTTTCTTGGTTCTTGATGATTACTCCTCAGCAACCTCCTCTTGAGACTTGGTTTTTCCCCTCCTTGGCCTTTCGCTCTCTGACGATTATACGAATAAGGATTAGGGTGAACTGAGAACCCCTCCTTAAATACATACTTAATTGGGCTAGGCCCACTCCCAACCCACTTATTATATTTATTATTCTTATTATTTATTTATTATCTCTTATTAAATAACTCTCCTCAAAAAATATTCTAATTCTATTATTATTAATATTTATTAAATAACTCTTATTCATTAAATGGTTTAATTAATATTAATTATTTATTTCTCCTACTCTTATAAATTTTATTTTATTTAATAAAATTTGGGATGTTACATATTTCCTCGATCCTCTTCCACATCTTGCTGTGTTGGAGTTTATGTAAATGACAAAACAAATAATGCCCTACGTACCCTCAATTACACGATAAATTTTTTTTAATACTTTTCCTTTACTTTACTACTTTTTGTTAATTTTTTATTCTAAATGCCAGTACACTATTTGTTAGATCTTTCGTTTTTTTCATCTTTTCCGTGGCGAAAAGTCTTTTGAGTGATTTTCTCAATTGAATAAAATTAATTTTTTAAAAATGTTAATTTATTTATTTTAAATTTTTTAAATGATTTTTTGGGGCTTGAATATGGAGTAAAAGTTTATTTTTACATAAAATTTTGAAAATTGATTCTACTTTATCATCTAAATAAAATATTTTCTTCTAATTAAACTCCATTTGTAAATATCATTTTAAAGCATCATTTGTTTTTTAATATAATTTTTTCAAAACAATTATTTTAATATTATTTTTAAATAAATTCTGTTGGTATTTAAAATAAAAAACAATAAATAGGTATCGATTTGAATTTGTTTACTAATATGTATCAATCCAAGTAATAAATAGTTAGATTTTCTTTATATAAAATCTCCATTTCAAGTCTTAGAAATGAAAATATATAAATATTAAAAAAATATTAATCCCTTAAAAATTCCACCTGACTTAATCAATATTAACCAAAATCCCATTTTCGGATACGAATCTCTTAAGTAACAAATTTGAATTTGTATGACTATAATATAACAATTAAATCCGTAGTATATTTAATAAAAATATTATATTTATTGATTTATTACCCGCTATATGATAAATACAAATTATACACATTAATCATCCCACAAATTTAACCTTTTAATACATCCTTTATGCTTAATTAACAAGTCATAAGCATATTATGCCAATTCAGGTTCATATTGGGCTTAATTACATTTTTCAACACTAAACTATTTTCGTATTTCAAGCATAACTTGAGTTCTAGACATCTAAAAATTATGCTCTTTATGTCGTAGGAAAGATAAAAGAAAGACCTACAACTTTGATGAAGAACCCAAAAGCTAAATCGGATGGCTAGTGAGTCAAAATGGGCTTGGAAGACGGAATAGTCAGCATCACATGAAAACCTGACTAGCACCCAATGATTGGGCCATAACTTGGGCTAGAAAACTCCTTTTGGGCTCAACCCAATGACATTTGAAAGCTAAGATCCAGAGCTTGATTTCATCTGAAGATAACTCTCTTGGATTCTGCCAGATTGACGATGATATGCTCGGTGCAAGTGGAAGAAAGAATACTTGCTGAGCCTGGAGAGGCTTGACTGTAAAAGAATACTGCATGAGTTGCCTGGAGAGGCAGTTGAGAACAAAGAATACTTGGTACAACCTGGAGAGGCTGGGTGAACAAAGAATACTGCATGAGTTGCCTAGAGAGGCGGTTGAGAACAAAGAATACTTGTCGGGCCTGGAGAGGCCAGGTGTGCAAATAATACTCGGTGTAATCTTGCAGGATTAGTGGAAAATCCAGTGGTGGTTTGCCCTGGGACTTGACGTAGCTCACTGGGTTAGTGGGTGAACCAGTATAAATTCCTTGTGTTATTTTCTCTTTTCCCTCAACTCTTTAATTCCGCTGCTATCTGTTTTTATCTAACAAAGGAGGGTTTAAGAAAAGTTGTTTTAATAATCTGCGCAGAAAAACAATCTGTTCTTTAAGAGAATGAATTTTCAAAAAGGCTTTCACTCAACCTTCTGATTGCATCTGCAAGTTGCTGAACTCCCAGTTTCGGAAGGTTGATAAAATATTCTCAAATCAGTTTTGCTTGTTTCGAAAGGTTTTCCAGAAAATCTGTAAAGATTTTAAAATACTATTCATCCCCCCTTTCTAGTGTTTCCTGTGGTCCTAAGACAAACATCTAAAAGAGTTTGAAGTGGTTTGCTCCTCCATGAAACCTCAAGGAGTTGCTGAAGAGCACATCAAATTGAGAGCTTTTCCTTTCTCACTTACTGATGTTGCTAAAGATGGGTTGTTTTATCTTCCTGCAGGTTCTGTAACATGTTGGAATGACATGAAGAAGATATTATTGGAGAAATACTTCCCTGCTTCAAGATCTGGTGCTATCAAAAAGGAAATTTGTGGAATTAGGCAAATGACTGGAGAAACCCTGTACGAGTACTGGGAGAGATTTTTAAAGTTGTGTGCCAGCTGTCCACACCACCAAATTAGCGATCAACTTTTAATCCAATACTTTTATGAAGGATTATTGCCTATGGAAAGAACCATGATCGATGCAGCAAGTGGTGGTGCATTAATGAACAAAAGCATCCATGAAGCAAGAAGCCTTATCTCTACCATGGCGTCCAACACCTAACAATTTGGGACGAGGATCACGCCAACTCGGGCAGTGAACGAAATTCAAGTGTCACAGGCAGAACAACAAAGGCTGCATAATAGACTTGATGAGCTAACATCCTTAGTGAGACAAGTGGCAATAGCTCAGCAACAACCTTCTAAAACACAACAACTACTTTTGCAAGCACTGGAAAGGTATGTGGTATCTGTAACTGCTCATCTCATCCAACTAATGCTTGGCCTACGATTCAGGCAGGTGAATCTGTTGTTGTAGCTGGAGCCTTCCATGGGAGATCACAATAACAACAACGTTATGATCCTCACTTAAATACATATAATCCTGGATGGAGAGATCATCCCAATTTGAGGTGGGGTAACAATACAAAACCACAACCCCAACAACCGTTTCAACATAATGCAGGTACTAGTAGACCATCTTACCAGCAACCTGTGAAACATCAAATGCATCGAAAAAATGTTGCAGCTCAGCAGCCTTCACAACCTAACTCTGAACCTTCACTAGAAGATCTTGTGAAGCAAATGGCTGCAACAAACCTGCAATTCCAGCAAAGGATGGAGGCTACCATTCAGAACTTAGAGATTCAAATTGGACAACTTGCCTCTTCACTAAATGAGATGCAATCTCAAGGTTCCGATAAGTTGCCTGCTCAACCAGTGGTGGACCCCAATGTCAATGCAATTTCCCTTCGATCTGGAAGGGTGATGGTATTGAAATTCTGGCAAGCGTACCAAAACCTCAGCAGTATAATAGTAAGTAAGAGTATCGTATCCACAGGGAACGGTTCAATTTTAAATACTAGTGGTCACAACTATCAAGTGAGAGAATATATTTGATATGAGTGTAGTTTGCAATAATAAATAAGAAAACAGTAAATTGAGATAGGTTGAGTAGGTTACTTGAACTAGGATTGAACTTTGTCTATCGCACCCCTTTCGTATTTGAATCCCAATAATATTTATGAATATGCAATTATAATATTGAAGCACAAATTAAAGTTATTTTACCCTGGTCTCCACAGTGATAAAATACTCAGAAATAATCTACCTTGGTCTCTGTGACACCCTTCTACCCCATACTCTTATATATTTAAGAAATTGTAGTTTAGAAAAGGGAAAGTCCCACGTTAGGTAAAAGGTTCACAATTACTCTTATAATATCTCATAGTTCGAAAACGACTTTATTAAAGGAAATTAAACTTTCAAATATAATTTAAATAATAACCAGCGGAATCTACAATTCATAAAAAGAAGTACTATTAGTCTACTGTCATACAAGGCATCCAAAAGTTCACAAAATACTCCTAATCTAGAAACATATTAAAACATCCCGAATAAACCCTGATGTCACATCTATCAGAGCATACCCTTTTATTCATAGTCGACACCAATCGTGTCCTCCTCAACACCTGTAAAATATATCCACAGAATACGGTGAGGAAAAGGAATAGTACCTATACATACACATAGAGAATACCCATCCTCACCCACAACATCATTACATCATGCCATCAATACATTAAATCACCCATGAATAACATTCATCTAAACTCAACATATATTTAACCATCTATATCAACATATACATTCCATACTATCATTTCTATTTTTAACGCATAGGTACATCCATTATACATTCACCAAGCTCATCATCATCGTAACATTATTCATATATCATCATATAGTTCTCATACCATCATTCACTCAAGTAATCATATATTCTATTCTCACACATAATACTCATCATCATCAATCATCATTTAATAACACAATTTCGTCATCATATATCACACACCAATACTCCTCTCATCATCTACCCAAAGATCATGACTTAGAACTCCACACAATGGGTGCACCTCGTCAATCACTCTAGTTAGTACCAAGATAATCTACCGGTGTTACCACACACTATCCGATAGGTTGTACCCCCTCTATGGGCCCGTACAATCACTCATAGGTTGCACCCCCTCTATGGGCCCGTGCATCGAACGCCCATCTTGGTCCCCTGAGTTGTACCCCCTCTATGGGCCCGCACAACTCAGTTCACCTCCCGAATTGTACCCCCTCTATGGGCCCGCACAATTCAGGTCTCATCACATATGCTTAAGGCATCTCTCCTAAGTTGTACCCCCTCTATGGGCCCGCACAACTTAGATAACATCATCATCAGAAGGTGATATACACCATCATCATAAATCATCATTATCATGCATTAACATGCTCATCATCAAACATCATCATTATAAAGTGATATACACTTATCATCATCATCATACATCAATATGCTCATCATTAAACATCATCATTATAAGGTGATATACATCGACATCTTTATCATCATCACACTCATCATCAATTATCATCATAATACATCATCACACTCAGCATCAATTATCATCATGATACATCATCACACTCATCATCAAATATCATCATTATTCATCATCATAAGCATCACAATCCTCATCAAACATCACTAATCATCAACACCATACTCATTATAAAGTACTCTCAAACAACATCAATCATCATCAAACAGTTAGGATCTCAAAATCCACTCTGGTAATCGATTACTGATGTGGACATCAGTCAAACAATCAGCAGGTTAGGTGGGCCCATGACAAGGGCGCAGGCTAGGAAGGCTAAGGAGGCACTACAACTTGTCATCAAGGAAGTCCAGTCTCAAAACATACAAAACATTAATGGAAGTCCTCAGTTCATTAATTGCACTCAAATTGAAGAGGATGGACCAATTGATGGAGAGACAGTTGCATTTAATGCAACTACCAATTGAAGCATTTTCAAGCAAGAGAAATGGCATTGTGGGCGGCCACATATGACAAATTGTGGGCGGCCACTTCATATTTTATTTGCTGAATTTTAGTTTTTTATTTGCTTTCAATAAGCTTGTAGGAGTTACAAGACAAAAGGTTTTAATTTTTGGTGGTTATGTTTCCTATTCTGGTGGTTACAAAACATGATGATAATTGCATTAAAATCATGTCTGCTAGCCGTTGGAAGGAAGCTTGCAAGGTGTGCATGAACCTAGCCATATTTTGAGCTACATGGAAGCCTAAAGTCTCATCACAATGTGCGGCCACATGTGTGTAACTTTGGCTGAATAAAGAGTCATCAAGAAGGGCCAACAAGGTTGTAAATGGCTGCATGAATGATCATCAAAGTGGCGGCCAACATTCATGAGTTGGGAGTTACAAATTGAAGCCAAACTTAATCACAATGGGCTGTTTTGGGCGGCTACATCATGGCTGAATCAAATGGCCAATTATTTCATGTTTTGGTGGTTACAAATCAAAGAATAATTCAGCCACATGTGCAAGAAAAGCTGGCTGGTTTTTGCGGCTACACAAGCTAGGAAAAGACCTAGTTTCTAGTTAATTAGTTTACTACTTTCCTTATTTATTTTTGTAGTAAAATTATGTATGCATGGGAATTATTTGAGGGGCATTTTTGGGAAGTTTGAGGCGTGTAACCCTAGCTGGTTGCATGACTAATGAACCACTTGTAACTCTTATAAATTCATGCTTCATGCATGCAAGAAAGGTTAGAAATTTGATGCAGAAAATTACCTATACTTTGAGAGTGTTTCTCTAAGTTTCTTGCTAGTCAAGAGTGAAGATTATCAAAGGTTTTTCACCTTTGTGTGTGTATCTTCAAGGACTTATCTTTCAAGCCTTGAAAGTGTGACGTTCATCCCTATCTCTCTTCTTTTCTTCTTCTACGAATTATTTTTTAGTTCAAAACCTATATTTTTCCTATACGTCTTACTTGGTTCATAAGTGATTTATTTATCAAGTTTTTCTTAGGTTGAATATTGTTTTGGCAAGGTTACTACTTGGTTATCATCTTTCTTATTTCATCTATTTTATTTTATTTGAGTACTCGCAGAAAAAAAAGAAAAGAAAAAGAAACAAAATAGCAAAAGAAAAGAAAAAGAAATTATTGCGAAAAACAGAAAAAGTACTTGTCAAGAAAAGTGTAGTTTTATTCAGAAATTTCTAAGGTCCATGAAAAATAGAACCTCAAGGTTCATATCATTTGGTCATCAGAGCTCTGGTTATTAGAATTTTTCTGAATTCTTTTCCTAACAAATACTATTTTTCTTCTTAGCTTTTCTTTCTTCATTATTTTTTTTCTGTTTACACGCGGGTGAAGAACTATTTGATTTATTTTCCTTATTGGTGTGGTAAGAAATTCAAGAGAAATAGAGTGGAAAAAGGCAAGAGAGTTACGTTATAGAAAAAGCCAAATTTTGTGTGCAAACACGAGTGTGGTGAGGTTTCTAAACAGTTAACATTGTCTTTCTCTGTTACGTTTTTCTTTTTATTTACTATGGCAGAAAGACCCATGGAGAACCGTGATCTTCAGGCACAAATTGTTGCTCTTTATCAACAATTAGAGTTGGCAATGAAAAGGCAGTATGATGAGCTGCATGCTAGGTTGGATGAATTGAAGATCAAACCAACACCTGATGCGGAAGAGGAGAGACCACCAAGAGATGAAGGTAGAATACAAGGAGTTAAGTTAACCATACTAGCCTTCAAAGGACACAGTGATCCAGAAGCTTACCTAGAGTGGGAGCTCAAAATTGAGCACATATTTGCGTGTAACTCCTATACAGAAGCGCAAAAGGTAAAGCTTGCTGCAACTGAATTTTCTGACTATGCACTTGTTTGGTGGAATAAGCTACAGAAAGAGAGAGTCAGAAATGAAGAACCTATGGTGGAGACTTGGGTGGAGATGAAGAGGATTATGAGGAAACGGTATGTTCCCTCCAGTTTCCAACGTGACTTGAAGCTAAGGTTACAGAAATTGACTCAAGGCAGTAAAGGAGTGGAGGAGTACTATAAGGAGATGAAGATGCTGCAAATTCAAGCCAACATAGAAGAGGATCCTAAAATCACTATGGTACATTTTCTTAATGGTTTGAGCAGTGACATTAGAGACATTGTTGAGTTACAGGAGTTTGTGGAAATGGAGGACTTGTTACATTAGGCTCTTCAAGTGGAGCAACAGTTAAAAAGAAAAGGAGCTGCCAGGAGGAGTTCTACTAATTTGCCTGCAAATTGGAAGGACAAAATTAAAAAGGAGGTGGTTGAATCCTCAAGCCATGCAACGCCCAGTCCTCAAGGTAAATCCACTAATAAAAATGTTGAACAGGTTGCAAAGAAAGGAAGGGATGTGACTTGTTTCAGGTGCCAAGGAAGAGGGCACTATGCCTTTGAGTGTCCAACTAAGATGACCATTCTTCTTAAGGACAATGGTGAATATACAAGCGAATCAGAGGATGAAAGGGAGGAGCCCAGTGATGATGATACACGTGCTGATGTGGGAGAAGTCTTCATGATTAGACGACTTCTAGGAAGCCAAACCGTGGGCAAGGAGGAAAACCAAAGGGAGAACATCTTTCACAATCGATGTTCAATCAATGGTAAGATTTGCTTGGTAATTATTGATGGTGGTAGCTGCACTAATGTTGTTAGTTCCAGATTGGTGAATAAGATGGGATTGGACACACAACCTCATCCTTGGCCATACAGACTCCAATGGCTTAGTGAGGGAGATGAAGTGCATGTGCGCAAACAAGCTGAAATTCCTTTTTCAATAGGAAAATATCAAGACAAGGTTCTTTGTGATGTGGTACCCATGGAGGCCAGCCACATACTTCTTGGGAGGCCGTGGCAGCTTGACACTAAAGCTATCCATGATGGCTTTACCAATAAAATTTCTTTCATGTACCAAGATAAAAAAATTGTTTTGAGACCATTGACACCTAGAGAGGTTAGTGAGGATCAAAATAAGTTGAGAGAAAAGATTGCTCAAGAGAGGTTGAGTGAAACACTTGAAAAAGAAGAGAGCCAAAAGAAAAAGAGTGAAGCACTTGAAGGCAAACGGTTGTGTTTAGCAAAAGAAAGAGAAGTGAGGAGAGTGTTATGCACAAGACAACCTCTTTACTTATTGTTTGATACAACTTTTCTTTTAACTGCTAACCAGTTTGACAAATTTGAGTTTCCTTCTGCAGTTAAATCTCTTTTGCAGGAATATGAGGATGTCTTTCCAGAAAATGTTCCTGATGGTTTACCACCCTTAAGAGGAATTGAGCACCATATACACCTCATTCCTGGAGCCTCATTGCCAAATCGACCAGCTTATAGGAGTAATCCTCAAGAGACCAAAGAAATTGAGAGGCAAGTGAATGAGATCATAAGTAAAGGATGGGTGAGGAATAGTATGAGTCCATACACAGTACCAGTCATTCTGGTACCAAAAAAAGATGGAACATGGAGAATGTGCTCAGATTGTAGGGCAGTCAACAACATCACAATCAAGTATCGTCACCCTATTCCCAGGTTAGATGACTTACTTGATGAACTTCATGTTGCTTGCATTTTTTCCAAAATTGATCTTAAAAGTGGTTATAATCAAATACGTATAAGAGAGGGGGATGAATGGAAAATAGCCTTTAAAACTAAATATGGGTTGTATGAATGGTTGGTTATGCCCTTTGGCTTAACTAATGCTCCTAGTACGTTTATGAGATTGATGAACCATGTCTTGAGGGAATTTATTGGAAAATTTGTGGTGGTTTATTTTGATGATATTCTTATCTATAACACTTCTTTGGATATGCATGTTAATCACTTAAAATCTGTTTTGGATGTGCTTAGAAAAGAAAATTTGTATGCCAACATAGAAAAATGCATATTTTGTACCAACCATGTTGTTTTCTTGGGATTTGTTGTGAGCTCCAAGGGAGTTCAAGTGGATGAGGAAAAGGTGAAGGCTATTCAAGAATGGCCAACCCCTAAAAATGTGAGTGAGGTGAGAAGTTTTCATGGCTTAGCAAGTTTTTATAGAAGATTTGTTAAGGATTTTAGCACCTTGGCTGCACCCCTAAATGATATTGTTAAAAAGAATGTGGGATATAAGTGGGGGGAGAAGCAAGAGGCGACCTTTGCTGCCCTCAAGGATAGGCTCACACATGCACCTATTTTAGCCTTACCAAATTTTGCAAAATCTTTTGAGTTGGAATGTGATGCTTCTAATGTTGGTATTGGTGCTGTTTTGTTGCAAGAGGGACATCCAATTGCTTATTTTAGTGAAAAATTAAGTGGACCAGCACTTAATTATTCTACTTATGATAAGGAATTATACGCTTTGGTAAGAGCTCTTAAGACTTGGCAACATTATTTACTTCCTAAAGAATTTGTAATTCATAGTGATCATGAATCTTTGAAGTATTTAAAAGGCCAAGGAAAATTAAATAAAAGGCATGCTAAATGGGTTGAATTTTTGGAACAATTTCCATACGTCATAAAGCATAAAAAAGGAAAAGGAAATATAGTTGTTGATGCTCTTTCTAGGAGACATGTCTTGCTTGCTATGCTTGAAGCTAAATTGTATGGACTTGAATCTTTGAAAAGCATGTATTGTGATGATATGGATTTTGCTGATTTGTATGTGGCATGTTTAAAAAAAATCAGAAAATGGATTTTTAAGGCATAATGATTTTTTGTTTAAAGGGAATAAATTGTGTGTGCCTAAAAGTTCCATAAGAGAAATGCTTGTGAGGGAGTCATATGAAGGGGGTTTAATGCGACATTTTGGAGTGCAAAAGACTTTAGAAATTTTGCAAGAAAATTTTTATTGGCCAAACATGAAACGTGACGTTCATAAAATATGCGACCAATGTATTGTTTGCAAAAGGGCTAAGTCTAAAGTCAAACCTCATGGTTTATATACTCCTTTACCTGTTCCTGAATTTCCTTGGACTGACATTTCCATGGACTTTGTTTTGGGACTTCCAAGAACAAAGAATGGAAAATATTATGTTTTTGTTGTGGTTGACAGGTTTTCAAAAATGGCTCACTTTATACCTTGCAAGAAAGTGGATGATGCTTGCCATGTAGCAGATTTATTTTTCAAGGAAATAGTCAGATTGCATGGAATGCCAAGAAGCATAGTGAGTGATAGGGATTCAAATTTCTTGAGTCATTTTTGGAGGACTTTGTGGGGAAAGCTTGGCACCAAGTTACTATTTTCTACTACTTGCCATCCCCAAACTGATGGGCAAACAAAAGTGGTTAATAGGACCCTAAGTACTTTGCTTAGGACAATTTTGAATAAAAACATTAAATCTTGGGAGGATTGTTTATCTCATGTTGAATTTGCTTATAATAGGGCTGTTCATAGTACTACTAATTATTCACCTTTTGAGGTAGTTTATGGATTCAACCCTTTAACTCCTCTTGATATATTACCTATGCCTAATATTTCTATGTTTAAGAATAAGGAAGCGCAGGCTAAGGCGGATTTTGTCAAGAAGATGCATGAGAAGGTTAAGGCTCAAATTGAAAAGAAAAATGAGAGCTATGCCAAGCAAGCAAACAAGGGAAGGAAGAAAATGGTGTTCCAACCAGGGGATTGGGTATGGATACACATGAAAAAAGAAAGGTTCCCAGAACAAAGGAAATCAAAGCTTCAACCAAGGGGAGATGGACCTTTCCAAGTGCTTGAAAGGATCAATGATAACACGTACAAAATAGACTTGCCTGGTGACTATAATGTTAGTGCAACCTTTAATGTTGCTGACTTAACTCTTTTTTATGCAGGTAAGGACCCTTCAGATTTGAGGACAAATCCTTTTCAAGAAGGGGGGTGTGATGTGGACATCAGTCAAACAGTCAGCAGGTTAGGTGGGCCCATGACAAGGGCGCAGGCTAGGAAGGCTAAGGAGGCACTACAACTTGTCATCAAGGAAGTCCAGTCTCAAAAGATACAAAACATTAATGGAAGTCCTCAATTCATTAATTGCACTCAAATTGAAGAGGATGGACCAATTGATGGAGAGACAGTTGCATTTAATGCAACTACCAGTTGAAGCACTTTCAAGCAAGAGAAGTGGCATTGTGGGCGGCAACATATGACAAATTGTGGGCGGCCACTTCATGTTTTATTTGCTGAATTTTAGTTTTTTATTTGCTTTCAATAAGCTTGTAGGAGTTACAAGACAAAAGGTTTTAATTTTTGGTGGTTATGTTTCCTATTCTGGTGGTTACAAAACATGATGATAATTGCATTAAAATCATGTCTGCTAGTCGTTGGAAGGAAGCTTGAAAGGTGTGCATGAACCTAGCCATATTTTGAGCTACATGGAAGCCTAAAGTCTCATCAAAATGTGCGGCCACATGTGTGTAATTTTGGCTGAATAAAGAGTCATCAAGAAGGGACAACAAGGTTGTAAATGGCTGCATGAATGATCATCAAAGTGGAGCCAACATTCATGAGTTGGGAGTTACAAATTGAAGCCAAACTTAATCACAATAGGCTGTTTTGGGCGGCTACATCATGGCTGAATAAAATGGCCAATTATTTCATGTTTTGGTGGTTACAAATCAAAGAATAATTCAGCCACATGTGCAAGAAAAGCTGGCTGGTTTTTGCGGCTACACAAGCTAGGAAAAGACCTAGTTTCTAGTTAATTAGTTTACTACTTTCCTTATTTATTTTTGTAGCAAAATTATGTATGCATGGGAATTATTTGAGGGGCATTTTTGGGAAGTTTGAGGCGTGAACCCTAGCTGGTTGCATGACTAATGAACAACTTGTAACTCTTATAAATTCATGCTTCATGCATGCAAGAAAGGTTAGAAATTTGATGCAGAAAATTACCTATACTTTGAGAGTGTTTCTCTAAGTTTCTTGCTAGTCAAGAGTGAAGATTATCAAAGGTTTTTCACCTTTGTGTGTGTATCTTCAAGGACTTATCTTTCAAGCCTTGAAAGTGTGACGTCCATCCCTATCTCTTCTTCTTCTTCTACGAATTATTTTTGAGTTCAAAACCTATATTTTTCCTATACGTCTTACTTGGTTCATAAGTGATTTATTTATCAAGTTTTTCTTAGGTTGAATATTGTTTTGGCAAGGTTACTACTTGGTTATCATCTTTCTTATTTCATCTATTTTATTTTATTTGAGTACTCGCAAAAAAAAAAGAAAAGAAAAAGAAACAAAATAGCAAAAGAAAAGAAAAAGAAATTATTGCGAAAAACAGAAAAAGTACTTGTCAAGAAAAGTGTAGTTTTATTCAGAAATTTCTAAGGTCCATGAAAAATAGAACCTCAAGGTTCATATCAATTATCAACCTCTAGTAATCGATTACCCGCAAACAAGGTCTCTGGTAATCGATTACAACCACCTTGTAATCGATTACCTGCAACCAAACACTCTGGTAATCGATTACAACACCCCTGTAATCGATTACCCGCAAACAAACTCTCTGGTAATCGATTATGACACCCCTGTAATCGATTACCCGCAAACAAACTCTCTGGTAATCGATTACAACACCCCTGTAATCGGTTACCCGCAAACAAACTCTCTGGTAATCGATTACAACACCCCTGTAATCGATTACCAGCAAGCCAACAGTGCTTCTGGGTTGCCCAGAACACTCTGGTAATCGATTACCCGCGACACAGATCGCAGAATTCACGATTTCAAACCTCTCTAAACTCATCCAATCAATCCCTAATCAATCTTTTACGTCTAATCGTCATACATAATCATTATTAGCATCCAATACTCCGTAAATCAACAATCAATTATAGATTATACCATCGATTCATCAAAATCCCCAATTTCTCAATCCCTAATCACCCCTTTTTTTCATTATTCTCAATATCATGTTTAATCTCATCCAATACTCTTCAATTTACATACAATCAATCATCGTTCAACAGATTATATCATCGTTCTAGGTTATAAATTCATCAATTCAAAATTATACTCTTAGATTACTACCCAAACATCCCTACATGCATATTGAGGCTCAAATGGGTTACCAAAAAATGGAAAAAAATTTCAAGGGCTGGCTTTTTGGCACTGAGCAAATAATTTAATCACAAAATATGCCTTTATCACTTCCATATTTTCCAAATGCAAAATAAAATCTAGAAACTCAATCAATAGTAGTTGACAAGTAGCGGTGAAAACTCTCATATCAGTGTTTGGTCTCACAACTCACCTGTTTTTGGCTAAATTCCTTGATAAAGCACTTACTGAAATTAATTAACTACCCTGATATAATTTCCCGCACAATACCTTAATCCTAACTGATTATGGACTTAATCACAAAACTCCTATTTCTTTCCTAATTTGATTAGTTAGACTGCCTAACTTTGAGATTTTAAAATTAATTCCTTAAATCCCTAATTCCTAAAATCCTAAAAATTAAAAAAAAATCCTAAAAATTTTTAAAAAAATATGACCCTGAAAATGTACTGCATAGAAAGTGATGTGTCAGTGAAGTTATATATACAGTACAGATCCAAAAAGAAAATAAAAGAAAAGAAAATGAAAAGAAAAGAAAAAGAAGAAAAACACCAAATAAAATCTCAGTCCTCGCCATCCATGTAATGATCAACCTCATCAGCTCCATCTACAACTCCTCCTCCTCCCTCTCCTGGTGGAATAGGCCTGTCCCCAGGCCACTGCAAATAAGTCTGGAAGGCAGCGGGAGTCATACCGAAGTAAGGGTCCTTCCGGGACTGGTACTGGACGTCCTGAAGGTGGATAAGTCCTCTGTAGGTGGAAGTGTTCTGGGTCAGGAGGTGGTGAGCCCAGAATGGGATAGAAGTGTCTGATGGTGGTGGTGCTGGTGGTGCTTGTGGTGCCTACTGCTGCTCATCCTCATCCTTCTCCTCTGGGATGCAGTTGGCCTCAATGTATCCCCTAGTCATAGGGGTCTTGATACGTGCAGTGGGATGCACCTCAATCCCCCTCGACTGGCAAAGTGCAGTGATAAGTGAAGGGAAGCCTAGACTGATCTTGGACTGGACGCTCCGTTGCTCTACAGATGATGCAAAATCAGATATCTTTTGAGATATCACTCTGGTGATGTCTATGTCTCTCCCACTAAGAATGAAGTAGAGTAGATGAGCAACCAGCATGATGACATCTGAAACCTGGTTGGTGGGCTGGATGTTGGCCAACACCAACACTGTCCACATCCTCGAAATATCCCTCATATCACACCTGTAGATCCTAGCAGCCTCCCCATAAGCGTTCCTCTCAAAGGTCCGCCCCCGCAAGCATAAGTACTCTGCGGTCCTAGTATCCAGTGGGTCATTGCCATGAATGCCTACCTCGTTTACCAGTGAATGAAACCGGCAAACCATCTCATCTCGATCCTCGGGTGATGGGTATCCCAACAGTGTGTTGATCGCATCGCGACCATATGATACCCACTGACTCCTGACAAAAGATCGTTGTCGTACATCAATGCCATGGTCTCCAATGGTGTTGGCGTAGAACTCTCTCACTATCTCTGGGTCATAAAACCTGGCTGGCTCAACAATGCGCCTCCAATTCCTCCTGATGATCTCATCCAAGAACACATCATATTTGCCAGGCTGTAAAGCAACTGGCCTTTCCTCAATAAAGTTACAGTTCATCAGTGAACTGTAAGCCTCGAATACCCTGAGGTCCTTGAATCTGGAGGCATCAAACTCTGGTGGTGCCTTTCTTGTCCTCTTGGTACCACTCCTAGAAGTGGAGCCAGCATGAACAACCTTAGAGCGAGCCATCTGCAAAATAAAACTAAATCAAGATTATTTCATGCAAAGGATAGATTAGCTAATGATTAATGCATTAAGTGGACAAGTTAATTAAAAAATCAGAGCAATCATTTAACAAGCACTTGTGCATGAAAATTTTGATTATTATGTTACCCAATGCCAATTTATTAATTTATTAAGAACATGCTAAAGTGATCAGTTAAAGTAAGTCCTAAATATTACTAAACAGGGCATTAAAGAGTAAACAAAATTATGCTAAAAAATCATGCTTTTCAAACATGCAATGATGCATAATTATTCATGCAATGGTCATGCAAAAATATTAGCCAATTAAGCATCCATAGTACCATTTTGAATAATTTGCAAAAAATTACTGAGCACTTTAAAAACTACCACCAAACATGCCAAAACATACCACATGCATACAATCACAGTCAACATACTAAACTAAGACTCTATTGACAAATAATGCTAACTTATGGGGTCTTAAGAGCCTAAGTCTTCTATCCCAAGGTATTGCAAAATAAAGTAGAAAACTGAAAATTTTAATCGGTGAAAACTAACAAAAATAGTAGAAACATACCTGTGGTAGTGTAAAAGTTGAAAGTAGAAGGCTTTGAGGGTGAAAAAGCAAGGGAAAGGTAAGAATCAGAGAAAAACACTTTTTAGGAAGTGAGGGAAGGTGAGAATGACCTTCCCTTGCTTCAGGTTTTTTGAATTTAAAGTGCAGCGGGAACACGCGCTCCATATACGCTCAACGAGGATGGAGCGCGTGTCCCAGAAGAATCTGAAGCGTGTAGGTGAAGCGCGAAAAATAGAAACTAATTGCCAATTCTGCACTTCACCTCCGCTAAGCGCAAGTGAAGTGCAGAAAACAGAATTGAATTTTTCAGTTCTATTTTCTGCTACTTCCTAATTCTAAGTGTTTCTAATCCCTTTCCTTATTCTAATTGATCCTTTTCCTAACAATTTTCCACACTACACAGGCATTGACTCTATCTAAGACACTAAAATCAAAACAAAAACAAAATAAAAAACATAAAAACATAAAATCACTGGGTTGCTTCCCAGGAAGCGCTTGTTCAACGTCTTCTAGCTCGACGCCTATTTTACTCATGGTGGCCTTAATTGGAGGATGATGGTTGACTCAACTCCTGTCCTTCCTTTTATTGCCCATCCTCCAAGCCAGTTTCTGGTATTGTCATCACTTTTATCATTGTCTTCATGATCTTCTTCCTCATCTGATGTTGATCTTTTTCTCTTTTTGAACTTGAACTCCAGGATGGACTCTTGCTGCTTCACTCTCATTCTTGGTTTCCTCAGAAATTTGGAAACCTCTTTCTTTTTGTTCTTAGGTACTTTAATGTTCAATGTTTTTTTCTTTCTTACCTTTTGCAACTTTGGTTCAGATTGAAAATTGTAGATCCCATCAGTAGAATCTATCTTTAATTTTTCTGGAGTTTCAATTATTTGGGGAATTCCTCTGTCTAGGTGAAACACTATGCTCTCATCTTTAGAGCTAATTTGGTATTTTCCCCGATCAACATCCACTATTACTTTGGCAGCTTTCATGAATGGTCTTCCTAGAATTAAGGGGACATCAGTATCCTCCTCTTCCATCTCAGCAATGAAGAAATCAGCAGCATATACAAACTTATCCACCCTTATTGGAACATCTTCAATTATCCCATATGGATGTTGAATGGTTTTATTTGCAAGCTGTAACTTCACCTTGGCAGACTTGACCTTCAAAATTCCCAATTTGTTAAAGAATGATAGCGGCATCAAGTTGATGGTTGCCCCAAGATCTAATAAAGCTTGTGTAACTGACTAATAACCAATAGAAACTGGTACAATAAACTTATTTGGGTCAAGTGATTTACCTGTGCTGAAGACCTTTTCTGTTTCTTCTGCTTTTTTCATAGCTGCTTCTGGCTTCTCTTCTTCTTGAACACCCCTCTGAGAAATCTCTTCTGTAAGCACTTCTTCTTCAAATATGATATTTTCTAAGTCACTCTCTTCTGTTAGGTTACCTTCAGTAACAACCAAATTCCAGTGCTCCTTTGGATTTGTTTGAGTTGTTGCTGTAAAGTGGCCTTTTTTGTGTTCTGCCATTTCATTTGCCAACTGGCCAACTTGATTTTCTAAGGATTTGATTGATGCTTCTATATTCTTCTTGAAGCCCTCAAAGTTCTGCATAAAAGCATCGATCTTTCTTCTAGTCTTGTGAGTCTGCCATGTGTAGATGGATGATGCTGCTGATATGGCACCTGCCTATTCCCTCCAATTTGTCCCCAACCAGAGTTGTTTTGGTTATTTCTCCATCCTTGTAAGTGCTGATTATTATTGGAAAAATTACCTTGCCTTCCTTGATTTCCCATGTTGCTAACCTGTTCTGCTTGAATGTCCTGAGAGGAGCATTGACCATTGGGATGGTCACCCCCACAAAAGTCACAGATCAACGGTCAGGCTTGGCTTTGTTGAGATTGTACAACTTTCAATTATTGAGGGAGTGCTTCCAACTGCTTAGTGAGTGCCTCTAGCTGCCTTTTGATGAGCTTGTTTTCCGCTAGAAGAGCATCATTGCTGTTCAGTTCTAACACTCCTTTCTTTTGTAATTGGACTGACTGTCTTCCAAATTGAGCTTGCTGATCATTCTGTGCAAAGTTGTCAATGATTGTGATAGCTCGCTCTGCATCCACTGATAAGATTGTTCCTCCTACTGCAACATCTATGAAAGATTTTGAATCTGGTCTGAGTCCATTGTAGAAAATATTGAGTTGAGCAATGTCATCATAACCGTGGTTGGGGCATTTGCGCAGAAAGGATTTAAATCTCTCCCAGGCTTCACATAGTGGTTCATCTGCTCCTTGCCTGAATGTGGAGATGTCTGACTTGGCTTGAATATAACAGGCTGGTGGAAAGAATCTCTTCAAGAATTTATCTTCAACCACTCCCCAGTTGTTCAGACTTTGGTTTGGATGCGACTTTAGCCACTCCTTAGCTTTACCTATTAAAGAGAAAGGGAACAAACGTAAGTACACTGATTCTAGATCTCCTTCCTCAAATCCCATAGTACCAATCAACTCATAGAAAGTAGAAAGATGAGTGTGAGGATCTTCATGATCCAATCCTGTGAATTGGTAGGCACTAATGATGTTCAAGTGTGCACCCTTCATCTCCAAGGACTTCGCTGTAACTGGTAGAATAATGCTTGAGTAATGACGAGGTCCTTGGTGCATTATATAATCTCGTAAAACTCTTCTTCTTGGTCCTTCTTCAGCCATATTTTTGGGCTCTTCCTCGCCTCTCCTTCGTCTCCTTCTCTTGTTTCTACTTCTATTCCTCCTAGTTGTCCTCTCTATTTCTGGATCAAATTGCAATTGATTTGGTGACACCTGGCCTCGCAAGAGCAGAAATCAAGAAAACTTGAAAAGGGTAAGTGTGGAAGAGAATTATAAAAAATAAAAATTAAAACTTTCCTAAAAAATCCTAAAAATAAAAATAAAAATCCTAAATAAAATAAATTCCTAAGATAAAATATATACAACTTAATAGTATAGACCTCCAGAGTCTTTACAAATTGATACACTGTTCCTCGGCAACGGCGCCAAAAATACTTGTTGAAATTCTGGAAAGCGTACCAAAACCTCAGCAGTATGTTAGTAAGAGTATCGTATCCACAGGGAACGGTTCAATTTTAAATACTAGTGGTCACAACTATCAAGTGAGAGAATATATTTGATATGAGTGTAGTTTGCAATAATAAATAAAAAAAAGTAAATTGAGATAGGTTGGGCAGGTTACTTGAATTAGGATTAAACTTCGTCTATCGCACCCCTTTCGTATTTGAATTCCAATAATATTTATGAATATGCAATTATAATATTGAAGCACAAATTAAAGTTATTTTAGTCTAGTCTCCACAGTGATAAAATACTCAGAAATAATTTACCTTGGTCTCCACAATGATAAATTACCCCGGATTAAAGATCTACTTGTTTACGCTATTAATTCACCCTGGTCTCCATAGTCGCAAATTAAGTGATTTTACCAATCAGAATTCAAGTTTCCTATGTCTAGGCTCCCCTAAACTCGCTATTGATTTTATAGAACAACCTCTCGAATGCGCCCCACAAAATCAATCTATAACTCCGGCACAAAGGTAGAAGCTAAGCATTAAGAACAGATAAGAAACACCAATATTATAAAAATAGGGATTCATAAATAATAAAGAGAATTAACATACAATTGGGAATTGAATCGACTACATTCAATCCTATTAGAGAGTTTAGCTACTCATGGTAGCCATTACAAACCAATGGAGAGAATGTCACACTTTTCTCCAGCTCCAGCTCTGCCCCGCCGTCTCTCCAAAAGCTACTTTGATCTTTGCAAAAGGTTCTATTTATAGAGGTTGGAAAGCCATATGAAATCTGGAAGGAATCTGATTTGAAATCATTTGAAAAACTGATCCGTATCCTGCGCTTCATCTTGCGCTCAGCGCGTTTGAAGCGCAAGATCCAGAATGTAATTTTAAATGCTGCGCTCCACCTATGCTCAGCGCAGGTGGAGCGTGATACACGTTCCAACTTTCCTTGATTTCCTCTTTTTCAGCTTGATCTCTTCCTGATTTTATCCTTGATTGATTTGCTTTCCTTATTTCCCTCTTTCTAGCTTGATCTTGTGCTGATTTGATCTTTAATTTGAATTTAGAATTGAATATGTAGAATCCTTATCCAATTAAATGTCGATCTTATCCTAATCAGCTGCCATTTAAATCCTTATCTTGCAGATTCTCTCTTCAAATAAATGCTATCTTGATTCTTCATTTAAAACTTGGCCTTTTATCTGCAAAATCAACAGATTTTCTATCAAAATAGCATCATATTCAAATTCAAATCAAATATTCACAATTTATGCATTTATTACTAAAAAGATTTAATTTGGGGCATTAATTTACCATTTTACCCTTGATAAGTGCAGTAAGTATACACTAAATTATCATATATTTTTCACTTATCAGATGGAGTCAAACATACAGAAAGCTACTAAAAAACCAAGACTTCATTTAAACAATGCACCGGATGATACAAAAGTACAACCATTGAATCATGCAAAGCCATCAAATGATGATGCATCTTTTCGAAATTCTGAGAAAAGTATGCAGCAGAATGTACCACTACCATTTCCTCAAAGAGCTGCAAAATCCAGGAAGGTAGATGAGATGGAGAAGGAGATCTTGGAAACCTTTAGGAAAGTGGAAGTCAATATTCCACTTCTGGAGGCAATCAAGCAGATTCCAAGATATGCTAAGTTTCTCAAAGATTAGCGTGGGGCAAAACGTTTCAGCTATCATTCAACAAATGCCCACAAAGTGCAAAGATCCAGGGACATTTACTATCCCTTTCATAATAGGCAATTGTAAATTTGAAAATGCTTTGTTAGATTTAGGTGCTTCAATTAATGTTATGCCTATGTCTATATTTAACTCTCTTGCCATTGGACCTTTGCAGAGTATAGGTGTTGTCATCCAACTAGCTAATAGGAGTAATGCATACCCTGCTGGACTCATTGAGGATGTCCTTGTTAAAGTTAATGATTTGATTTTCCCTGCAGATTTCTATATTTTGGATATAGAGGGGGAGTTTAAATCCAATAAGGCTCCGATTATTCTAGGAAGACCATTCCTTAAGACAGTCAGAACAAAGATTGATGTCCATGCAGGAACTCTTTCCATGGAGTTTGGAGATGATGTTGTCAGATTTACTATTTTTGATGCTATGAAGCATCCCATGGAGGAGCATTCTGTTTTTCATATTGAGTTATTAGATGATCTGGTTGATGATACCTATTCTGAGTTATTTAATGAAGATTTCCCTTCTTTTGTTTATTTACATGATGTTTACACCTGTAACAATTGTGTAGATTCTATATTATGTCATGTTTGTGCTGAGATTGATACTTACTTGCAGGAGGATTTTCATGATGCAGGTAATATACATCATGATGATGGTATACCTGTTAATTCAACAAAGCTAGAAGGTAATGATTTGATAGAAATGGATGTTGTTGAGTTACAGGTTACAGATGCAATTCCATCCACCAGGACACTTCCCTCAATTGAGCAACCACCTACATTGGAGCTCAAACAACTCCCAAAGCATTTGAAGTATTCATATTTAGAGAAGAATGAAAAGTTACATGTTATTATTTCAACAAGTCTTTAGGCTGAGCAATAAGAAAGGTTGTTTCAAGTCTTAAGGAAGCATAAAAGGGCAATTGGATGGACCTTAGCTGACATTCCTGGTATCAACCCTTCTATGTGCATGCATAGGATCTTACTTGAAGATGGAGCTAAACCAATAAGGCAACCACAAAGACGTCTAAACCCTCTGATATTTGATGTCGTGAAGAAGGAGGTGACCAAGCTTTTACAAGCCGGCATCATTTATCCTATATCTGACAGTCATTGAGTAAGTTCGGTCCAAGTGGTCCCTAAGAAGACTGACCTCACAATAGCGAAGAATGATAAGAATGAGCTTATTCCTACCAGAGTGCAAAACAGTTGGAGAGTTTGCATTGATTATAGGAGACTTAACCAAGCAACTAGAAAGGATCACTTCCTTTTGCCTTTTATTGATCAAATGCTTGAGCGTTTAGCCGGAAAATCTCACTACTATTTTCTTGATGATTTTTTAGGTTATTTCCAGATACACATTGCACCAGAGGGCCAGGAAAAGACTACATTCACCTGCCCCTTTGGAACTTTTGCCTATAGGAGGATGCCCTTCGGCCTATGCAGTGCCCCTGGTACCTTCCAGCGGTGCATGGTCAATGTCTTTGCTGACTTCCTTGAAAAGTGCATTGAGGTGTTCATGGACGATTTCACTGTGTATGGTTCTTCGTTTGAAACCTGTTTAGATAGCTTAGATAAAGTTTTACATAGATGTATTGAAACTAACCTTGTTCTTAATTTTGAAAAATGTCACTTTATGGTTGACCAGGGTATAGTTTTAGGAGATGTAATTTCAAAGAAGGGTATAGAAGTGGATCCTGCCAAGATTGATGTAATTTCTAGTTTACCTTACCCATCTTGCATTCGTAAGATTCGATCATTTCTTGGTCATGCAGGTTTCTACAAACGCTTCATCAAAGACTTCAACAAGATAGCCCTTCCACTTTCTAACCTGTTACAAAAAGATGTTGATTTTAACTTTGATGACAGGTGTAAGGAGGCTTTTGATCAGCTCAAGAAATCATTAACCACAACTCCAATAATCAAGCCACTAGATTGGACACTCCCTTTTAAGATCATATGTGATGTATCCAATTATGCTGTGGGAGTTGTCCTTGCACAAAGAGTTGGAAAAGTTCCTCATGTCATATATTATGCTTCTAGAACTTTAGATGCTGCACAAGCTAACTATACTACCACTAAGAAATAATTATTAGCTATTGTTTTTGCACTTAATAAATTCAGATCATATTTGCTTAATTCTAAAGTGGTTGTTTTTACTGACCATGCAGCATTGAAGTTCCTATTGAAGAAGCCGGATGCAAAACCAAGGTTAATTAGATGGATGTTGCTACTTCAAGAGTTTAATTTAGAGATTAGGGACAGGAGCAGTGCGGAAAACATGGTAGCTTATCATTTAAGCAGAATTGAAAGAGAACTTGACTCCCTCTCTATTCATGATTCTTTTCCTGATGAACAACTTTTGGAGTTGCGTGACATCACCCCTTGGTTTGCTGATTTAGTTAATTACTTGGTTGCATTTGTTTTGCCTGCACATGCATCTAGGGCACAAATAGATAAACTTAAAAGTAATTCTAAATATTTTGTGTGGGAAGATCCATACCTGTGGAAATTTTGCAACGATCAAGTCATTAGGCGTTGTGTGCCAGATGATGAGTTTAATTCCATTCTAGATTTTTGCCATACATTTGCATGTGGTGGACACTTTGGACCTCAACATACTTCTAGAAAGGTTTTGGACTCTTTTTTGTATTGGCCTACCTTGTTTCGTGATGCTTATAGGTATTGTAAGAATTGTGAACAATGCCAAAGAATGGAAACCATATCACGTAGAAATGAGATGCCTCAACAACCATTGTTGTTCTGTGAGGTGTTTGATGTCTGGGGCGTTGACTTCATGGGTCCTTTCCCTAACTCTTTTGGTTTCACTTATATTTTACTGGTTGTGGATTATGTTTCTAAATGGGTAGAAGCAAAAGCCACCCGCACTGATGATTCTCGTGTTGTTGTTGGTCAAGTCTAACATTTTTAGCAGGTTTGGGATTCCAAGGGCAATCATCAGTGATCAAGGATCTCATTTCTGCAATAGTAGCATGGCATCCTTGTTGAAGAAATATGGGGTGATGCACAAGATGTCTACACTATATCATCCTTAAACAAATGGTCAAGCTGAAGTATCCAACAGGGAACTCAAACAAATTCTGGAGAAAATAGTCCAACCAATAGGAAAGACTGGAGCAAAAAGCTTGATGATGCTTTATGGGCTTACAGAACAACTTATAAAACTCCTATAGGGATGTCCCCTTACCGGATAATCATTGGCAAAACATGTCTTCTACCGGTAGAGATTGAGCACAAAGCATATTGGGCTGTTAAGCAATGTAATTTGAACTTGGATAAAGCTGGAATGCATAGAAAGCTTCAATTGCAAGAACTTGAAGAAATTCAGTTAGAAGCATATGAGAATTCCAGAATTTACAAGGAAAAGACCAAAGCATTCCATGACAAGATGATAACAAGAAAAGAGTTCATTGTTGGACAAAAAGTGCTCTTATATAATTCTCGTCTTAAGCTGATGCCTGGTAAGTTACGTTCTAGATGGTTAGGTCCATTTGTGGCTACTAATGTTTTTCCTTATGGTGCAGTAGAAATCACATATGAGACAACCAAAAAGGTCTTCAAGGTAAATGGACATCGGCTTAAGCCCTTCTATGAGGGTTTTAAGGAGCATACGGTGGAAGAGGTGCACCTGCACAATGCCACCTACTTGGCTTGACTTAAAGTAGAAATTTCTCTTCCCAATTTTTTTTTCTATTTTTTTCTTGAGTTATTGTTGTTAATGATATGTGTTTTTCATTTTTTTGATTATGTGTAGAGAGTTTTCTAGAGTTTTCATTATTTTTATCTTATTATTATATTGTTTGTTGTGCAATGTTTTGATTTGTTCTCCTTAACTATTATATATAGAACAATCCTCCCTTGCATTGAACAACATTGCTAGAGAGAAAGAATGGAGGAAACCCTCGCCAAGCTCAAAGTTCGGTTCCCTACACTCCCTCAAGACGATCTCAGGAAAATTTACAGATGTAGACTTGAAAGGGTAAGAGTACTGATGCGCTTAGGCCTTCCTGAGGATGTATGTTGGATCATCGAGGCCAAGGTACGCTTAGCAGGTGAATTTCAAGATTCATTTGCTAGACATTTCTCAGGAATGGGTAGGAGTTCTTTTTCTAAAAAAAGAAGAGCAAAAAGAATGCAAGTGTGTTATAAGTGTGCAAGATGGAATTGTAACTCGAGATGTAAGAATATCAGAATGACTTCTATAAATCGAGAAGATAAAATTAAATTCATTAAGGATGGACTGAGTAAGGAGTCTTTGGATAACATTAGCCAGGCTCTTGAGACACGTCCTAGTGGACAGGTTCAAATGGTTCTTCTTGATTTAGCTGAATTATTCCGAAAGGAGAAGGAACAATATAGTCTTGGGAATCTGACTCTAGAAGACCCTGTTTGCCAGTTTATAAGAAAATTGGATGGGAAGCAAATCCCCGACTCATAGAAGGCGTTCAAGCCATTACTGGACAAAAAATCAGAGGAAGATGTGAGCCAAAATCACAATTACTGTTCATATGCATGCACATCTTTGAATTTTTTTTTTTCAGTTGTATCTTTTTGACTTTATAATTCATGCCTGTCTTTAATTTGTTTTGAGTTTTCTTTTCAACTGATTCTTTTTGACTTTATAATTCACGCGTATCTTTGTTTATCCTTACTTTTCTTTTCACCGACTAACACTTAAAAAAAGAGAAAAAAAACTGTCAATTTGATCTTTGTACCGGTTATTTCATCTTTATAAATTCTCACTTTCACAAATGATTGGTACATCTGCAGGACCATCTACACGCAGATTCCACAGTATCTGTGTCTTTGGTGGAATCAATCTCGGAAAGGATGAAGCATTCTGGCATGCAGCTTATGACCTTGGTAAAACATTAGCTGCTAGAAAGATCAATGTTGTGTATGGAGGGGGGAGTACAAGGCCTGAAGGGTTGTACAGCAGGAACTGCAATCACAAGAAGGAGCCATGTTTTGGTGTTGCTCTAATGGATGGTAATAACCAGAAGACCACAAACCTTACCCTAGGCACCGTATTGAGGGTTTCAACAATGCAGGAACGTATGGCACAAATGCTATACAAACCTGATGCATTTATTACATTACCTGATGGTCTAGGAACCTTAGAAGATATCTTCACGTTGTGTCTTGGGCCAATTCTAACTTCCACCAAAAACCATTAGGGTTCTTAAATGTTAATGGTTTTTATAATGGTTTGTTAAGTTTTCTGGAACAGGATATGCATCAAGGATTTATACCTCAAGCACTGCAACGAATCTTGGCATCCTCTTCAAATGCTAACGAACTTCTTGAACAAATGCAGAACCTTTCACTTGGACCTTATGCATCAGGAAAGCAGGTGAACAAGAATAACAAAGATGATGGAAAGAAGGAAGATCCCGATACCACTCTCCGGTTGTAACTTTCCTTCCTATTAATGTCGTGCTTGTATAGTTTTTCATTTAAATATCATTTTTCAAAAAAAAAACAACATCACCAATCTATAAAGACATTAGGGACAATGTCTTGATTAGGTTGGGGGGAGGGAAAAGATGGTCCATTTTTTTGTTTTTTTTTTTAAAAAAAATTATAGGATGGCTGAGTAAGGAGTTATGTTTAACTCTTGATACGCATCCCGTTAGTTAAAAAAAAAAAAGAAATTGTGTTTTTGTTTTAAGCTTTCCACTAAAGTTAACAAGTGTAAAACAAAACATAGAAAATAAGTGATTTTAAGATTTTATAACATGATTGAATTGATTTCCTAACATCTCGAACATAGTTGGTTTGGCAACAAAGATTTGAATTGAATAGATTAATCTTGATAGTTATTAGCCGTGAGGATTTGAGCCTTGTTGACAAATTGAACTTTCTTTCTTGTGTGATTATCACCCATGGAATTTGTTACTTCAGAACTTGCTTTGTTTCTTTTTGAAACTACACTTGCACGTCCATGAACAAAAAATGATTGAGGAAAATTTTTCTTTCACTTGAATAAATTACCCAGTTAAATAGCCAACCTTACATGATTTTCCTTTGAATCACCCTTTTAAGCCTTATCTGTTGTCTCCCGTTCCATACTTAAGTATAAAGCCAAACTTTTACCTAGCCTTACAAAATAGAAGAGTATTGGATTTATCATAAGAATGGATTCTTGAACAAATGTGGGGGAATGTTAATTATGTGGGTTGCTACAAACTTAATGCTTCTTTGTTATGTAAAAATATCTAGAAAAAAAAGAAAAAAAAATATGCAAAAGAATGAAGAATCCAAATGATTGAATGATGTACTTAAACTTCAATGTTTAATTTCATATGTATCTATCACACTTGTTACTTGGATTCATTCTCCAAACCTCTTTTACTCTCTTTGGTTTAACTTGTCATATTTGTTGGTACCTCTCCATAATTGTCACTCCATTAGTACCCTAATAAAGACCTCTTGATTTGTGGATGTATGTGTAATTTGCATTGGATAAGTAGAAGATAATCAAGCTTATGATAGTGCAATTTTCATGGGTCAAATTTGATAGAAACACGTACCTTTTAAACACTTGAGAGATTGAGAGTACTTCCTGCGAGGTTCTATCAATTTCAATCTACTCTTTTCAAATGAAGTTACCTTTCTAAAAAATTTGAGATGCATAAAGATAAGAATTCATGAATGTTTTGATGTCTTGTAATCACCTCTAGCTCATGTTTTCTTTACATTTCACTAATTTCATTGGAAAGCACCTCTTTGAGTCAATAATTTATGTTGTATTAGAATTTTGCCCGGGACGTGCAAAAGGTAAGTGTGGGGGAATTTGAAAAATACAAATTATACACATTAATCATCCCAAAAATTTAACCTTTTAATATATCCTTTATGTTAAGTATATGCACTATAGACTTATATGTTTTTGAAACATCCATCACATGTATCATATTATTTTATAAAGGCAATTCATTCTTTTAAGAACACAATTAATGTCCTTAGAATAGTAAGCTCAAACTTCATAAGAAATCAAGTAGATGACTTGATCGTGAGATCTTATGAAGAACTATTCTTAAAATAGTCCCTGGTCAAGTATCATCTTAGGACAAAGATGCATTTAGACTAGTATGTGAGTTCATTGATGATCACATCTCACGGATCATGGATATGAGATATCATGTGCTCACATAGGTACACATTAAGAGTAATAGTGTACTGGACAGACCCACTTTAAGAACGTTGCATGAATTGTTACATAAGTGTCATGAACATTTCTTAAATTGATAAATGTTATATGAAGTCCTTTGACCTGAAATCACTACGATTCCTACATAAGGAATTATATGTTTTAATATCATCAAACGTTGCCTGTAACAAGGTAATCATAAAGTTGATTTTTGGACATATAATAAATTATGTGGTGGGATGTGAGTGACCTAGATGGGATTTGTCCCTCCTATGTAACAAGAGTTATATCTGTAGGCCTCTTGATAAAGTGAGACTGCAAAATGCATGGCCATGCTCAGGAGGATAAACATGAGATGTTTATTTTCTGTACAGTCTACTTGGGGATCAAGAAAACATAAATTGAACTATACAAGGTTGACACATTCCATGCCCTTGTGTTCAATTAGATATTTGGACAAAGGGACAGATCATATAAATTATTATCATAAAATAGGATTCGTCAAAGTTGTTGATAATCTCAATATTTGGGTAGTAGTGATGTATTGCTAGATACCACTCACTATTTATGATATTAAATATAAAAAGGATTTCATTTTAATATCATAACCAAATATTAAAAGCCTATTGGGTCACATGCATACAACAAGCCGCTAGGAAACGATAATAATTCTAATTTGATTAGAATTATAACCTAATGGGCCAGACCCATATGTGTTAGGGATAAGTGAGTGAAGGGTAAAACCCTAGCCAACACTCTATAAATAGAGCATGAGATGCATTACCCTTGACACACGAGTAGTCGCTCTTACTCTCTAAACACTACTAGCAGAGTTGAGGAGGGTTTCTTAGTTCAGCTGTTGGCGTGGACACCTTTAGAGACGTGGCTGTTATTGCCTCGTTTACAATCCTCATAAGGTATGTCATTATGTTTCATGCCTTTTATGCCTTAATTCGTGTTTTCGCATTAACGATCATAACAAGGGAGGGAATCCATTTATTCCGCTGCACCCTGACCATATGCTTGATTCCCTTCACTTTATACTTAATTAACAAGTCATGAGCATATTATGCCAATTCAGGTTCATATTGGGCTTAATTATATTTTTCAACACTAAACTATTTTCGTATTTCAAACATAACTTGAGTTATAGAAATCTAAAAATTATGTTCTTTATGTTGTAGGAAATATAAAAGAAAGCCCTACAACTTTGATGAAGAACCCAAAAGCAAAATCGGATGGCTAGTGAGTCAAAATAGACTTGGAAGACGGAATAGTCAACATCACATGAAAACCTGACTAGCACCCAATGATTGGGCCATAACTTGGGCTAGAAAACTCCTTTTGGGCTCAACCAAACGACATTTGAAAGCTAAGATCTAGAGCTTGATATCATCTGAAGATAACTCTCTTGGATTCTGCCAGATTGACGATGATATGCTCGGTGCAAGTGGGAGACAAGTAGGTGAATGATAGCTAGAGTAGGTGAATAATTCAAAGTAATGGACAAATGCATTAGGTAATTGATCAATAAGTCCATTTATGGACAAAACATGCTTATTCATGGCTGAGTGATCATGTTTGGAATGACATCTTTTCCCCTCCTATAAATAGGAGGGCTTGCTAGGGAGAAGAGCATCCAAGTTGTAGTAGAAATCACTAAGAGTTTCATTTACTTTTGTTCATCTTTTTGTAAAGTCTTCATGGAAGGCTAAGTTTGTCAAGCTTATTTTCATCTTGGTTTTGAGGTTTGATCTTCATTTACATGCTGATTGAATTACATCTACCTTGCTTTTCTACTCCACTTGCTTTAATTTCATATTTCTTTTATCAAAGCTTGATTGGTTAACATGTTTTGGTTATGAAATTTGTTATTGATGTATGTTGTACTCTTGATTGGTTAATCATCATACAACGATTGAAAAGCATAGAGTAAGCAATTAAATTGAAGGTGTTCATTTAATTATTTACTTCAATTGGGTTCTGTTTATAAAATTGATTTGGATCTAACATAAGATTTTATGTTTATTTGATCTTGTTAATCTTAATCAATTGAATTCTGAAAATTATTTTAGTAGTGAATCCGGGATCATTGTAGGGGTTCCACATGATTCTTAGTTGATAGATTTAATCTCTTGAATGCATGTTATTAATAATCAATGATTTACCATGAAAATAGCCTCTAAATTCCTTGGAGAGATATTGTCTTGAATTGATTCAACCTTTGCTTTTAACTTGATCTTTTATTTTCTTCAGTTTAATCCAATCAATCTAAACCCCCAAAGAAGGATTAATTTGAGTGGATCTTCAGGGTTCGACCCGGTTTATACCATTCTACTACAAGTAGTTTGCAGATCGGAGAATTATAATTATAATTTTGTGCAAGTTCGACTACTGTCACTATACTCTTAGTGGATGTTTGGTATACCATCCGGAATCCAATTCTGCGACATCCCAAGACACATTTTGTAAAAGCAACTCATAGTTGCTTTCAACTAAACGTGGATTTGGGTGTGCCACAACGACAATTCAAACACACGCTTAGTCTTAGAGCATCTTCAACCCTCTAAATGTGTGATGCTGAAAAACATTAGATGTGGTACTTTATCTTCTTTACATGAGTAAACCACTATTTTGGTCTTTGAAAGTGTAGACATCTGTCATTTTAGTCCCAGAAGTTAAAAAAAATTCATTATTAAGTCTCTAAAAGTTCACTGTAAGTTACTTTAGTCTCTTTGTAACCCTCAGTTACTTAACAATGTTATGTGACACATTAAGTGTCAACTGGTTGCTCATGATGGCTTGATAAACTTCATCCTAAGTGACAAAAGCAGTCATGACAGATACAACATTATCAGATAAACAAGGTACAGAAGAGGGGCAAGGAACCTGGTTGGTTATGTGCAATTCATTCATTGAAAAGAGGTTCTGATAAAAAGTGTTAGCTTCCCTTTCAAGGACCTCCTGATGTTCAATCCAAGAACCATCTAATATATATAAACCCAAAATTTCATTTCTCCAACGTCTCACAATAGTTTGAGTGTGGAAAAATTTGTGTTACGATCCCCAAACCGGACCCATTGTTCACGGGACCTCTGAAACCAAAGCAATTATTCTTGCTTAAGAATATTATTGTATTCTTTATGGAGGGATTGTTCTAGATGATGCATATCTGACGAATCAAGAACTTCTAACTCCTTCTAGACACCCCTCAAATGACCCTCTACTCAAAGTTTGTTGCAAAAAATATTACCAAAGACTGTTTTATTGAACTCCAAGGCCTCTTTTTTGACATGGTATAGAGAAATCGAAACACAATGCCTCCCTGAATTCCAAGCTTCTTTAACAATATTTTCAAATTCACAATGACCCGTCTAGGCAGCAATGAAACAAAAAGGCCTACGAGATTTTTCCCCAGCTCTATGATTGAATCTAAGAAGAACTAGGTTATAATCAGAGTGAGTTTTGCAAAGATTTTTAACAAAGGCTTCCTGGAAGGTGAGGCGTCAAGTAGAATCTCCTACCACCCTATCCAATCTTTTCCACATAATCATGCGTCCATTCTCCTATCTACACCAAGTGAATTTTTTACCTATGCAACCCAAATCCATCATCCGACAACTGTCAAGCATATCATAGAATTTATTGGCCCTACTAGTCGAGAATAAACCACCTTTGACTTCTAATGGGAAGAGGATATCATTAAAATCTCCCATCATCATCCAAGGAAGGTATATTCTCTCTCGCAAGGCACTAAGGTGAATCCAAAGATGTTCACATAGAGTGGAAATGGGGCTTGCGTACACTGTCATTGCCATCCAAGCCAACCTGCCCTTAGAAATATCATTTGTCACTGCTTGACCATGTACGTCAATAATATCCGCAGAAAAGGAGACACCTATCTCTCTAAGTATCCAAACTCCACCTGTATGTCCTTGGGCTTCAGCTAAGGCAGTCAACTCATAATGCAAACCGTGCCAGAAATGACTAGCCCATTAAAAATACAATGAGTCTCCAGCAAGAAAACTAATGCAGGATTCCATTTACGGATCAAATCCCTCGTGTGACGACAACCCTGAATACTGATCGCACCACGAATATTCCAAGAAAGAATAGAGAGTTCTTGAAAGTTTGTCATTGTAAAACAAAAAAATAAAAAAGGGTGAAGTATGGACTTGTCAACAGGTGCCTTGGTCCATGTCCACGCCAACATCCTCAATATCCTCTCTAACAGAAGCATGATGCCCTTCCATGTTAACCATATCAACATTCTCTGTAACCATATCTACCTTCAATGATTCTGGACTAGCTCCTGGCTCATGAGGTCCTGGGTCATCTTCCATCCATTCATACCTGAAACCACTTACATGCTTGAGTTTCATAAGGGACTTGATATTATTGGAATGAATAGTCCTCACCCCCAATCTCCTCAGGTTGTTGAGTCTTAACAGATTTGCCCTCTTGTGCCGGTTTCGAGCCCTAAACAATATCTTTACCACACGCTTGCATCACATTAGAACCTACCTCCCCACCATGATTCTGTATTATCTTGGTTCCACTGGTTAACACAGAATTCAAAAAATTGCTAGACTTATTCCTGGATGCACTTTTGGACGCATTCTAGACAAGTTGATGAATGTCCACTGTGTGTATCGGGGCCACACGAGTCCTTTCTTTCCTAGCCCAAATCTTTGGCTCCTGATGACTTGGCCCATTTTCAATAATAGGTGCACTTGCAGGTTGGGTCACAACCTCTTCACGTGGTATATCCTTATTGCTCGCCAATGATTGAAACATATTATTCATGTGATGTGGATCTTTCTCTCCTGATTGATCACGTCCAGATTTTGTGACAATCTTGTTCCTCTTTTTGCGTGCAATATTAAGCCATTCACCATGCAGAATATCCGCGAGAACGGTTGGCGAAGATCTCGCACCACTCTCCCCCAAATCCGTTAGGCGAGGCTCTGGCCGTGGTTGCTGGGTGGCTGACGGTGGAAGCTAACCTTCCTCTACCCGTTGTGACCTCTGGGAGCCTGACGCTGGAGTTGGAACTGAAGACTGGCATTCTTCTCCCCCTATGACCTCTGAATGGTACACTCCCTGCCCAGATCTTCTTCAATATCCATGGCTACAAAATCCACCGGAAAGAAGAAGTTATCCACTTTCACCAAAACATCTTCAGCTATACCATGTGGGTATTTGATGGATCAGTCAGCTAATTGAAGGGTCATCCTTGTAGGCCTAATATGCAAGCCACCAATTCTTTTAAGCAAAGACAAAGGCATCAAGTTGATACTAGCACCAAGATCAAGTAGTGTTTTCCCTACTAGTAATGCACCAATAGTGACTGGTATGGTAAAGCTACCAGGATCTTTAGACTTTTGTGGTAGAGGCTTCTGAATTATAGCACTGCATCCAGCCTCTAGCTCCACAGTTTCTTCTTCTGGAAATCTTCTCTTCTTTGTCAAGAGGTCTTTCTTGAACTTGGCATAAGTAGGCATTTTCTCTAATGCTTCAACAAATGGAATATTTATTTGAAGTATTTTGAAAATATGCATGAAGCTAGAAAATTGCCTTTCATTATCCTTTCTTGAAGGAGCATGAGGATATGGTAAATTCTTCACTGGTGGCACACTACCGTCATAACTCTTTTTCTTAACTTTCTCTTTTTTCTATTTTTCTTTTTCATCTCTCTTATATACAATCTCTTCTTTATTATGTTCATCCTCTTCCTCATAATCACTCTTTTCCTTTTCACTCTCATTCTTTTCTCTATCACTCTCTATTTTCTCTTTTTCACTCTCCTCTCTTTGCAACATTTCTTCCTTAACTACCAAATTATCTCCAATACCTTTCCCTATTACTATACCACCACGAGTTATGATGTACTTACATTGCTCCTTGGGATCAGTTTGAGTGTTAGCTGAGAATTTCCCTCCTTGTTGATCAGCCAGTTGCTTTGCAAACTGGCCAACCTGAGTCTCCAAGTTTTTGATGGAAGCATTAGTATTTTTCTGGTTAGCAATGGAGGTTTGCATGAATTTCTCCAAGGTTTCCTCCAATTTTGTTGTTCTATCAGGATTGGGAGGATAATGACCTTGTGGTTGGCAAGGAGGTTGATGTCTTGCTGAAGATCCAGCTTCTTGTTTCCACCCATAATTAGGCCTTTGGTTATTTCTCCAACCTTGAGAATAATTATTCTGATAAGCGTTGTAGGGGAAATTTCCTTGCCTTCCTTGGTTTTTCATATACTGGATTTCCTCTTGTTGCACATTCCCACCAGAACAGTGGCCATTAGGATGGTCACCACCACAGAAATCACATCTCATATTCTGATGAGAACTAGAACCAGAACTTACAACATTCAATTATTGAGGGAGTTTAGCCATTTGCTTAGTGAGAGCTTCAATTCGTTGAGTCAAGATCTTATTTTGAGCAAGGATAGCATCTGAAGTATTAAATGTTGAGTCTCAAAAATATTATTAAGTAATTAATAATGTTTTAAGTCTCATTATCCTAAGTTTTAATGTATAACAAATTTGGTTAAAGCATTCTGAAAGATAGTGCAAATTCTATTAAAGGTATTTTCTTTGTTTCAGCAACCCTCTGAAGTGGTGCAACCTTCTGAAGAAGAGGAAACTTCTAAAGAGTCAGGACCTGCTGAAGTGTTCAACCTTCTGAAGAGAAGAATTGTCTAAAATGAGAAGGTCTGCTGAAGACATCCTACGTGGCGTACTGGTTTTGAACAAAGTAAAGCCCTCTGAGGATTGTTGTTCAAGACCTTAAAGCTTTCTCAACGTCTTCTGCAACACGTCTTCTTAAGGAAAGTATTACAGAGTCCTTTTTGCATATATTTGAATCATCATACTAGAAAAGGAAAGCTCTGTATCATAGTATCTGCAGTGTGTCAGAAATGAGTCATCACTGTTCACCTGCTCTGTACAAAGTCAGAAGCTATCAGAAGATTGTTTCACAACAGACTCTATAGCATTTAATTCCATCTCTTAACGGTGAACTCAGCAATCTTCAATGGACTTAAATTTCATTCCTATATATAGCTTCGTGAAAGACTTCAAAAATAGGGGAGGAGAGAAGAGAACGTATCAAACCAATACTCAAGCCAATTATCCTTGTGGCTTGTTCAGCATCAACAGACATCATTGTACCTCCAGCTGCAGCATCCAAAATCATCTTTGTATCAGGCCTCAGACCATTGCTGAATATATTGAGTTGGGCTATGTCTTCATATCCATGGTTAGGACATCTTCTAAGTAAGGATTTGAAGCGCTCCTAAGCTTCACATAATGGCTCATCTGGTCCTTGCCTGAATGTAGAAATGTCTAATATAGCACTGATGTATCTTGAAGGTGGGAAGAATCAATTTAGAAATTTTTCTTCCACCATATTCTAGCTGGTGAGACTTTGATTGGGAAAGGACTTCAGCCATTCTCTAGCTTTACCTGTGAAAGAAAAAGGAAACAATCTTAGATACACAGCTTCTTCTTGTCCTTCTTCAAAACCCATGGTACCACATAATTCATAAAAAGTAGATAAATGTGTATATGGATCCTCATGATCCATCCCAGTGAATTGGTGTGCACTAATTAAACTCGGAAAAGTTGGCTTCATTTCCATTGTTCTGGATCCAGGTGGAGCAACTATGCTAGAGAAGTGTCTCGGTCCTTGTTGTGTGGCATAGTCTCCCAATGTTCTCCTTGGCGGTCTTGGAATTTCTTCAGCCATGATTGGTTCAGGAGTTGGATGTATTGGTTGTGGTTGTGGATTAGAGGAACTTCCTGGTTCTTCTCCTTGAGTGGTTGCTTGTCTACTTCTCCTTCTTTTGTTGTTTCTTTTAGCCGTTCTTTCAACTTCTTGATCGAACACCAGTTGATCTGCAGTAGCTTTGCCTCGAAGAAGCATATAACACTCAAACAAGGATTAGTACCAAGTAGCAATTAAAATTAAAATAAACTATGAACAAAGAACTAATTACAAAAATTTTAATGAACTAACTTGCGAAATCTATAGAAGTTAACAAATTCCCCAACAACGGCGCCAAAAAAACTTGTTGTCCTGTTGGCAAGCGTACCCATGTCACAGTAATGTAATAGTTTTTAAAGTAAGGGTTTTCGTACCCACGAGGAACTTGAACTACTATTAATTCACTACAATTTAGTTCACTAAATATTTACAAAAGAGCATTTGAGTTGTCATTTTGGTTTTGTGATGAAAGTTTGGTAAAAGCAAGTTGATAAAAATAAAGTAAGTGCAGTAAAAATTGGTTAAAGCCAAATTTATGAAAGTGGGATTGAACTCATCATTCTCCCTCCTCGGTATTCCATTAGTTCCCTGTAAATACTATTTCATTGACATTGATGCAATACTCTAAAATTGCCTAGGTCGATTCCTCGCACCTAGAGACCCTAAGAATAATATATTTAGATATTGATTCCTCGCATATCAAATACATACCCCAACATTACGAATGGGTACTTAAAAGCAATCGATAGATAAATATCTATTCCTAGTATAAAAACCTACCGAGTAGAAACATTTAAATCAAAATAAAAGAAAAACCTTCCGGTCAAGACTAAAATTTGATAACAAGAAACTATTTGATTAAATAGAATCAAGCGTTAATACAAAAGGAAACTATCAATGTCAAATGAAAGTAAAATACAGAAAACTAAACGAAATACTTGGAAGTTCGAAGATTACACTCAATCTCAGATGAGGAGGTTAGCCACTCAAGGTAGATGGAAACCCACAAGATGAGAAATGGAGGAAATGGTGGAAGAAATCCTTTGACCTAGCAGAGCTCCAGTTGGAAGAAGGAAACTTGGAAAAGAGGAATAAGTGAATAATGAATTGTCTCCGAAAAGCTCCCTCTTTTTCTCTTTTTAGGGCGTGTTGGATCTAGGAGAGACGATTTGCGCGCTCAAGCGCACCAAATAGGCACTTGAGCGCCCATTACATTGCTGATGTGGATGCGCACGCTTGAGCGCCCTTGCTGGGCGCTCAAGCGCACAATACTGCACTGATATTCTTCTTTTCTTCTTTCCTTACTCTCTTTGATGCTTTCAAATGCCTTCCAAATCTTATACCTGTAAAAGTTAATATTTCTCATCAAAATAGCATCAATACTCCAAAGTGAAATAAAAACCAAGGGAAACTAAGATTTAATTGATAAAAGGGCAATTGGGGGCACAAATTCAATCAATTAAACTCTAAAAGTGCTCAAATTACAACTAAAAACTACTAATTCTAAGCACTTATCAATCCTACAGGGAGAATTTTCCCCGCTAATGATTTTCCTTCGAGATGAAGGCCGCATATGCCTTCATGTACCTCCGCCATGATATAAGATGTATCCTCCAAAGGAATACATTTTATTAGTGGCTGCACCAAGCCCCGGTCGTATACGATTGCCAAGATTAAGCAATATCGAGTAGCTTGTCGTTGAACCCGACGTGCTTGCTTAGAGTCAGCTGGTAAATCATGAATCTCGAGATATCACTGGATGTCCGAGAACCAACAATCAGAACTCCCAACGACCATGACGACGGTCGGTGAGGGGATAACTTCTTGTATCACGAATTTGTTGTTCCCGAATGACTTTGTGCTAACTAGCTAATTGGACAAGATATCCGCCCTTGCATTCCTATCCCGGGGAATATGGTTTATCTGGACCTCAGAGAAACCTTGAATCAACTCCTTAACATTTTCCAAGTACTTTTGGAGTAAAGTTTCCTTCACTTGATAATCGCCCTTGACATGTGATAGAACCAGTTGAGAATATTTATTCATGCCATACTCGTCTAGCTCCGACATCACTTGCCATTCTGGGGTCGGCTATCAGATCTTCGTATTCTGCGTTGTTGTTGGATTTCGGGAATGAGAAGCTCAAGGAATGCTCTAAGATCACCCCCTGTGTGTTTTCAAGCAAAATTCCTGCTCCGCTCCCCTTGGGATTTGAAGATCCATGGACATGAATTTCCCATATGTCATCATGACCAGAAAAAGGCCGAGGTGAGTTCAACGATGAAGTCGGCGAGAGCCTAAGCCTTTATTGTCTTCAGAGGTTCATAAGCTATTCTGAATTCTGACGGCTCCACGGCCCAGGCCACCATCCTTTCGGCTAGGTCTGGGCGGTGAAGAACTTGTCGAATTGGCTGATCAGTTCTCATAATGATTTGGTGTGCCTGCAAATATTGCCGAAGTCATCGGGCTGCAACCACAAGGGCCGGGGCTATTTTCTCAGCCTTGGGATATCGGAGTTCAGGGCCTTAAAGCGCTTTTCTGACAAAGTAAACCGGGAGTTGAGTCTTGTCTACTTCCTGGATCAAAATGGCGTTGTTGGGTTCATCGGCGACAGATAGATAAATATAGAGTTTTGTCAGGTATCAATATATTTATCCGGATCGTGATCTTCGTCGTCAGTCAAGCATCACCAAGTCAATCCAGAACATATAGTTAATTAATCAAAATAGACAAAGTCGAACATTGACAGCCATGTTCCACTATGAATATCTACCAATCAAGTAGAGTATGAAGATGGTTAATAAATATAAAATGGTTAATCGATCGGTTACACGCCTTTAATTGAATATTATGATTTACATAAGTTATAAGAACAAAAATTCAATGACATTAATTGGATTACCACTTTAAATAAGAACATGGGAGAAAGGAAAAAGGGGGAACATAACAAAAAATCATAAAACTCTTGAGAGAATTGTGACTACTTCAGCTACACAAAAAATCACACAAGATGACATCAATTTATATCTTTATAATCATGTAACAAGTCACCATTATCAAATTAAAATTTCTGAAGGTCATGAAGATAGACTTTATCTAACTACCACCCCAATTTATGGGTTAAACACACATCTATGCCTGTGGTTGTGGGGATTCCAAGTTAAATAAAAAAATTAAAATTTCCTAGATCCATTTTGTTTATTCTTTTTTAAAAACAGTTTTTAGTTTTTTAAAATTTAAATACTAAGAAACTTGTTTAGTTGACCAGTTTTTTAAAATCAATTTTCAAAATAGTTTTAAAGTTTCTATTTTTAAAATTAAAAGAAAAGGTTTTACTAGTTTTACTTTTCTCTTTTTGTTTTTCAGTTTTAAAAACAAGCAAAAACATGAAAAAGAAGTTGTTTTCATTAATGACACGCTTGTAATTTTCTTCAACATATTATTAGAGTTTGAGTGACTCATGCATACATGTGCAAAGAAGCAAAAACACAGAGGGAGAATACCCATCAATTCACTTGCTAAGAGAATGAACATTGTGAGCTACCGCACAAACCATATTCACAGCATCAACCATCGGTGGCTCGTCATTCCACCCCATTAACACCGTCAACCACTGCACCAGAATCATGTCACTCAACCGATCATCCTCAATCTCAAGTTAGTTTTCGTGATCTTTTGTGTTCTTCGATATCATTTCTTTCCATTTTCCATTATCCGCTCCTTGAATCAATTTGAGATAATCAATATATACATTGACTGACTATTCAAATCCCTATAGTGAAAAGACACTACAAGAATTTCGTCTTTTAGCGACGGACAAAAGCCGTCACTACAAGGGGAAAACCGTAGCTACAACGCACATAGTGACGGCGTAGCGACAGCCACAAGGACGTCGTTAAAATACTCGTCGTTAATACCGTAGCGACGAGCAAAAACAGTCATCGCTACGTAGCATCTGCTTACCGTCACTAAAGTCGTCGCAATGCTGAAGGTCGTCGCTACCAGAAAAAGATCAAAGGTCATCGCTAAGCCGTCACACCATAGCGACGGTCATGGCCGCCGCTAGCATTTATATTATTTTTTATATAAATTTATATCTAGTGACGTTCATGGCAGTTGCTAATGATTTATATTTAATTTTTTTTAATTTACAGATTTACGGTTGAATTATTATAATTTTTTTATTTTAAAAATTTTATATGATATTTGTTCATGATGTTAAATTAAAGAAAAACAATAAAGAGAATATAAAAACACTCGTATAGAAAATAAAAAATATATATAAACAGTATTTATACAAAGAGTAGAAAAATATAATACAAAAAAAATCATGGTTGACGGCGACGACGCTGCTATGGTCGTGGGCCAGGATCCTCATCCTCATCCTCATCCAAGGGCTAGTCATCCAGGTCGCCATCGTAGTGCGGGTGCGACTGAGCCTAACTATGGCTGGTAGAACCACATGCACTGCGGGCATCCAGCACTAACTGCAACTGTCGTCGAAGTTGTGCGAAGTCCTCCTCCAATCGTTGGTACTAGGTGTGACAGTGATCAACCCTCTTTTCAGCTCGGCTAGCCTGCAACTTTGCTTCGATGACTTCCTGGAGCAACGCCTCATCAGATTAATGTCGTGACCCGTCGCTCCCGCTGGTGTAGGCCCGAGACTTCTGAGTGAGGCTGGTCACACCTAGACAAATGTTGGTTGACAAGTCCCCGGTGCCATAACAGCGGCCTCGAGTCTAGCCACTAGCAACATCCTTCCAGATTTGTAGCTTGGTGGACGCATCAGTGATGGAGTTGTCCCCCATCTGTGACTCCACCTCCCTCAGGCGGTCATGGTAGTTTGTCTGTTGAGTAGAGATAAACATATAATTAGTTAGTTATTCTATTGCAAATATGTCAAATTATATAAAAAAAACATTAATTAATGATTTTAATTACAAATACAAAAATAACATAGAAGAGTAGATTTTACATACCATATCCAACGCGACCTCAATGTGGGCCTTACGGCCCGTGTTATGCACCGCCTTGCCTCGATGAGAAGCCCTATTGCTCTTGTTACGAGCGGACTTCCCCTTGAACTCATCAGAGGCCCAGTAGACCAAAAGACCCTCACAGGCCTCCTCACCACACCAAGTGGGTCGAGTCCCACTCGTCCGGCCTTGTTCAACATATCTCGGAGGCGTCGAGCAATCCTCTGCTCGTACACTTTCTTAATCCGGGCCTCGTCCTCAGGGGCCCAAGTATCTCTACTCTGTAAAAGAAATACTTTTAGGGTTAATCATTTGAAAATGTCATAACAAGTTAAAAAGTTAATGTAAAATGTCATCTGAAAATGTCATACCGTGAACTCCTCCCACCACTTGTCCCTCACATCCTTTGAAGTGACCTCCCACAAATAGTGAGGACCCTGGAATTGTGAGTGGATCGCGTGACCAATGCCGCGATAGGGGGTTGTTAGGCACCCCAACTACAAAAATAAATAAATTCAATGTTAACTACAATTTATAAAATGTAAAATATTAAAAAAAAATAAAAACTCTTAGAAACTCGCCCTTTACCATAAGGTCGGATTATTACCCTACCCTGAGGGTCCAGCTCGTGATCGGAACTGGAGCTGGCACCCCGGTGCGGAGGCTGTTGTACATCAGGCTCTTCGTCAACCTCCCCATCAATGTCAGCCCAGGGGTCGCCCTCACCCTCCGAATCGGAAATATGTGGCATGTCATCCTCTGGATGTTGATCACCTACCTCTGGGGGAACCTCCTAATATCCTAGGGTAGGGATGAACCTCATCGCTCGAGAAGGTGTCAGCAGTTGGGCCACCTCTGCAGGGGCTGAAGGTGGAAGGGAAGGAAAGAAGAAGACTGCATGTACGCCGGAGGGGCTGAGCTGCTCAGGGTGAGGGAGGGTTGGTCCTCTCCCGACGTGCGCGAGCTGCATGTGCAGCAAGCTCGCCTGGAGGGATGGATTTCCCTCTAATAGGTGGGATCTTCTGACCACCTCGACCATGCATATGAGGCATACTACCTAATTTTAATAATGTTAAATTAAATATTAAAAAACAAACCTATAATTAATAAACATACTATATACAAACTAATGAAATAAATTAAATAACAACCCTAAATTAAATGAAATAAATTAAATAATACCAATAAATAATTAATAAAAACCCTAAATTAAATTAGCATACAAACTAATAGAAATTAAATAAAATAAATAGTTACTAATTACTAATAATTACTATTAATAACTAATAATTACTGACTATACGTAATTACTGATAATTACTAACTACATAATTACTAATAATTACTAAATACTACCAATATATACTTAAATATATATATATATCAATTAAAATAATTACCTACATAATTAAATACTAACTACATAATTATGTAACTATAATTAAAAAATATAATTAATAATAGTGCCTGAACGGCGGCTGGTGGTGGTTGACGATGACTGGTGGTGGTGGAAGGCGAAGGAGGAAGAGGGAGAAGGGATAGAGGAACAAAGGGACAATTGTTTAAGGTTCTGATCGGTTCAAAATGAACCTTTGTACGAGGGAGAGTGTTTAATCGGTGAGGAATTGAAGTTGGGGAGTGGGAGAGGGAGAACAGAGTGGTGGCCGGAGGGAAGGAGTATAGGGACCAGGGGGAGATTATGGTAGGAGGAAGAAGAAAAGGGGAGGGGGAAAGAGTTTTATGCGCTTAAGTTTTAAACGTAGCGATGGTCTGGTCGTTTCTAAGGTCGCCGCTACGTTAAAAATTGTTCTAACACGCCAATTTAAATTTTAATTAAAAACGTAGTGACGGCTGAGTTGTCGCTACGTATATGTTTTAAATTTTTAAAAAATAAAATAATTAGTTTTTTAGTGTTGCGACGGTCTGACTGTCGCTACAGTACGAAACATGGCGACGACCAGGCCGTCACAGAGTATTAATTGCACAACTACGTGTTGAGCTACGTATTTAATGTTGTAGCGACGACGTAGGCCGTAGCTACTATTTCGCGTGTAATTCAGCACATTCTTGTAGTGAGAGATGATGAATATTTGGTGTAGAGGTGGAAAACTTCGAGAGTAGAGAAATACAAGGAATTCATAAAACCTACTATTTTTCTTTATGAGAATGGAGTGAAATGAAGCTGTGATTCTTGCTTGGTTTAGGCTTTCGATAATGATATATGGTAATCCTTTTTTTGGTTCAAATGTTTGCGGGAGAGAATAGAGAAATAGGAATGAATTTGGGTCCCAAAAGATCCACTTTATATAAGAAATAGTGAGAAAAATAAGATACAAAATTTAAAGGTGTGTGAAATTATTGGTATTTTAATATGCTAATGTTACAAATAATACAAAATTTAGTACTCCTTCTATTTCAAAATTTTTGTTATTTAAGATTATGCATAATTAATAAAATTTTAATGTTGTGTAATTTTATTATATTTTTAAAAATATTTTCATTTATTTTTATTATTGATATTTTTTAAGTATAAATACTAAAAATGATATATTTTTATAAAAATTATTTTTCAAAAAATAATATTTTTAGACAAAGAAAATATGTTTAAAGTAGAACATAAATATATAAGTTCTTCAGTAAATTAAAAAAATGCATAAAAAAGTAAATTTAGTTTTAAACTAGTTTTCTATTTTTTTTAGTTTTTAAAAACAATTTTAAAAAATAGATTTACCAAGTAAGTTTTTCTATTTTCTCATTTTTAAAATGATTTTCAAAACAGAATTACTAAATGGATTTTTTTAATTTTCTTCTAAAAACAGTTTTTTTTAAGTAGTTTCATAAAAAAAATTAAAATTAAAAAATCAAACTAAATCAAACAAGCTTTTATAGTCGATGATACTAATATTTCTCTTTGAGATAATGAGAGGACTTCTAATCCTTTCAAAGCCTCAAAATTAAAATAGACAACCTACTATATCACATGTCAGAATAACTCAAACATAGAAAACTCAAAGATTAATATCACGCCTCGTAAAAAGTAGTTGTAATGAATGGGCCTGCAACAAATTAAACGGATATAAAATTTTTGGCACTCATCCATGCGAATGCATGGACATCACCTATAGCTAGGTAGCTGTGTGTATGTGTCTAGGATCATTCTGGAAGACTTGTGTAAACAGGGGATAAAGTAGTTTATTCCATCAACCAAAGGACACGAGTTCTTTAGGAAAACATTTCCCGGTATATTTTTAGGCGCAATTTATTATACCACCGTGCTATTTGTGTTGTAACTTACGATTGTAAGATGAACTTCAATAATAGTCGTCCGATATATTATTAAAAAAATAATTATTAAAAAAAATGAATGGTCAGGATTCACGTTCGCTCAGGTGAATGTTTATTAATTTAGGAAGTTCATGTATTTGGAATTGGGTCCTTCAACATTTATGTTAATACAATAGATACGAAGCTTATGTTTGTGCTCTTGCGAGTTGTAGATAGAGTCCAGTTCTGGGATTGTGCTCCGGTGTGTTACAGAAAGTGATGCATTAGTCCTTTAGAATCATAAAACGGCGGTTGTTTTCTCATTTTTGTTGTTGTGTTTTTTTAAGTCTTTTAACTTATTCATTTATTTTGAAAAATGCTTTGTGGGAGTTTGCAGGAGACAGTGATGATGTTGTAGTTTCTGATGATAAGGTTGAACGCCAGTAGTAGTTGTGTTCGTTAAATGTGGGCGGGTGATTGTGGTTGTTTTAACGACATTCACGTCCCTATTGTTGAATATCATCGATGATATCTGTATTTCGAATAGGACCATTAGCATGGTCGGCGCGGGATGTAGGTGGTTTGCAAGTTGGGGAAGGACGCTTTTTTTTTAGGGTTTTTAATGAAGGCGTTTTTTGTTTTGTCGTATTAGAATTATATTATTTTAAAAATTTGTCAGGTTATAATGTAGAACAATAAAAAAAAATTTTTATTTTCATTTGGTGATTTATTGATACGTAGGTTAATTATGGTGAATTAATTACGTTTAAATAGTGATAAATTGATGAAAATAGTTAGATACGCCGATTAAATGTGGGAAAATTACTGGGATGTCCGTTTGAGTGGTGGATGTTAGTGGTAGAGTTTCGTGTGGTTTCGGTGAGAGCGCGACACCTTTGGCATGAAGGATTGGTTAGGAGGAGGTAACCTAAAACCCTAAGTCTCCTTTTGGCTTGGGGAATGGGTGGTGTTGTTTTGTCAGTTTGATTTTGTCCCGGTGGCCTAGTTGGAGGTGGGGGATGGTGAGGGGGACATCATGCCAAGTCTTGGTGATTTATTGATACGTAGGTTAATTATGGTGAATTAATTACGTTTAAATAGTGATAAATTGATGAAAAATAGTTAGATATGTCAATTAAATGTGGGAAAATTACTGGGATGTCCGCTTGAGTGGTGGATGTTAGTGGTAGAGTTTCGTGAGGTTTCGGCGAGAGCGCGACACCCTTTGGCATGAAGGATTGCTTAGGAGGAGGTAACCTAAAACCCTAAGTCTCTTTTTGGCCTGGGGAGTGGGTGGTGTTGTTTTGTCGGTTTGATTTTTTCTGGTGGCCTATTTGGAGGTGGGGGATGGTGAGGGGGACATCATGGCAAGTCTTGGTGATTTATTGATACGTAGGTTAATTATGGTGAATTAATTACGTTTAAATAGTGATAAATTGATGAAAAATAGTTAGATACGCCGATTAAATGTGGGAAAATTACTGGGATGTCCGTATGAGTGGTGGATGTTAGTGGTAGAGTTTCGTGAGGTTTCGGCGAGAGCGCGACACCCTTTGGCATGAAGGATTGGTTAGGAGGAGGTAACCTAAAACCCTAAGTCTCTTTTTGGCCTGGGGAATGGGTGGTGTTTTTTTTTCGGTTTGATTTTGTCCCGATGGCCTAGTTGGAGGTAGGGGATGGTGAGGGGGACATCATGCCATGTTTTGGTGATTTATTGATACGTAGGTTAATTATGGTAAATTAATTACGTTTAAATAGTGATAAATTGATGAAAAATAGTTAGATACGCCGATTAAATGTGGGAAAATTATTGGGATGTCCATTTGAGTGGTGGATGTTAGTGGTAGAGTTTCGTGTGGTTTCGGCTAGAGTGCGACACCCTTTGGCATGAAGGATTGGTTAGGAGGAGGTAACCTAAAACTCTAAGTCTCTTTTTGGCCTGGGGAGTGGGTGGTGTTGTTTTGTCGGTTTGATTTTGTCCCAGTGGCGTAGTTGGAGGTAGGGGATGGTGAGGGGGACATCATGCCAAGTCTTGGTGATTTATTGATACGTAGGTTAATTATGGTGAATTAATTACGTTTAAATAGTGATAAATTGATGAAAAATAGTTAGATACGCCGATTAAATGTGGGAAAATTACTGGGATGTATGTTTGAGTGGTGGATGTTAGTGGTAGAGTTTCTTGAGGTTTCGGCGAGAGCGCGACACCCTTTGGCATGAAGGATTGGTTAGGAGGAGGTAACCTAAATCCCTAAGTCTCTTTTTTGGCCTGGGGAATGGGTGGTGTTGTTTTTTCGGTTTGATTTTGTCCCGATGGCCTAGTTGGAGGTGGGGGATGGTGAGGGGGACATCATGCCATGTTTTGGTGATTTATTGATACGTAGGTTAATTATGGTAAATTAATTACGTTTAAATAGTGATAAATTGATGAAAAATAGTTAGATATGCCGATTAAATGTGGGAAAATTATTGGGATGTCCATTTGAGTGGTGGATGTTAGTGGTAAAGTTTCGTGTGGTTTCGGTGAGAGCGCGACACCCTTTGGCATGAAGGACTGGTTAGGAGGAGGTAACCTAAAACCCTAAGTCTCTTTTTGGCCTGGGGAGTGGGTGGTGTTGTTTGTCGGTTTGATTTTGTCCCAGTGGCGTAGTTGGAGGTAGGGGATGGTGAGGGGGACATCATGCCAAGTCTTGGTGATTTATTGATACGTAGGTTAATTATGGTGAATTAATTACGTTTAAATAGTGATAAATTGATGAAAAATAGTTAGATACGCCGCTTAAATGTGGAAAAATTACTGGGATGTCCGTTTGAGTGGTAGATGTGTGTGTAGTAGAGTTTCGTGAGGTTTCAGCGAGAGCGCGACACCCTTTGGCATGAAGGATTGGTTAGGAGGAGGTAACCTAAAACCCTAAGTCTCTTTTTGGCCTGGGGAGTCGGTGGTGTTGTTTTGTCGGTTTGATTTTGTCCCCGTGGCCTAGTTGGAGGTGGGGGATGGTGAGGGGGACATCATGCCAAGTCCTGGTGATTTATTGATACGTAGGTTAATTATGGTGAATTAATTACGTTTAAATAGTGATAAATTGATGAAAAATAGTTAGATATGTCGATTAAATGTGGGAAAATTACTGGGATGTCCATTTGAGTGGTGGATGTTAGTGGTAGAGTTTCGTGAGGTTTCAGCGAGAGCGCGACACCCTTTGGCATGAAGGATTGGTTAGGAGGAGGTAACCTAAAACCCTAAGTCTCTTTTTTGGCCTGGGGAGTGGGTGGTGTTGTTTTTTCGGTTTGATTTTGTCCCGGTGGCCTAGTTGGAGGTGGGGGATGGTGAGGGGGACATCATGCCATGTTTTGGTGATTTATTGATACGTAGGTTAATTATGGTGAATTAATTATGTTTAAATAGTTATAAATTGATGAAAAATAATTAGATACGCCGATTAAATGTGGGAAAATTACTAGGATGTCCGTTTGAGCGATGGATGTTAGTGGTAGAGTTTCGTGAGGTTTCGGCGAGAGCGCGACGGCCAAATAAGATACGTGTTGTGATGAAATTTAAAAACGTGGGTACATTAAATAAAGAATAATTACTGTGACTTTAATTTCATTAAATTAAAGAAAGTAAGTTAATTTAAAATAGAAATTGATATGTGTTTTTAGTAAGAAAAATAATCTCATCAAGAAGTCTGATTTAGTTAAAAAAAATTATTTTAAAAAACTGTGTTTGAGAAAAACATATGATTAAAAAGAGAGTTTATACCATTTATATAATATTTGAGTTATTTCAATATAGTTAAAAACTTCAACGATATAATGGACGCTTAGTTGGATGGTATTGGTTGGTTAATTTAGTTATGTTTTAATAATCGAAATGTAATTATGCCTTGAATTAATTACACCATGACATGAGGAAGTAAGAACAGTTGTTATTTAATTGGAATAGAAATTTAATTAACATTTACATGTAAGTCTTCAGCTGCTTCTCCTTTGTCGAGTGTCGTCGCCGCGCGAAGAGCTCCGCTCCAGGAATAGGGTTCCAACCAAAAAACATGCTTCAACTATCATATATATAGAGGACTAAAAAGTAAATTTTAAAAATTTAACTTTGATGAAAAAGGGCCGCGTGCAACTGAATTTACTAAAACGGCCCACGGTTGTAAGTTACAACCTTTTTCACAGGGTTGTATAATAGTGGTCACCATGTTTTTAGCAGTCAAGAATACGCCATATCAAACATTTGTGAAAGAACACCAAGAGAGTACAATGTGAATAAAAGAGAAAGGGGAGAAAATGAAAACTATGACGAGTATGTAAAAAAGAAATAAATAGATAGGATGAGAAATGGAGTGGAGATGGAAATATAAATGCAAATGTCTCAAATCCAATTCTCTTAATATGTTTTTTTTTTGCCACGTGCCACGTACCTTGTGCGGTCCTATTTTTAAAAGGGAGTGAGCAGGACTAGGGATGCGAATAGGCCGAGTTAATAAGTATATAATTATACAAGCTAATAAGTATATATTAAGGAAAAGTAATAAAATTTTTTTATAACAATAATAGCAATATAAAAATAATAGTTTTATTATATTTAGTTAAATAGACCGACATGATAGGCTCAAAAGGCTTTTTCGATGGCCTGAAGCCTGGCCTGTTTTGCTATATATGCTTTTGAAAAAGCCTTAACCTGATTTATTTGATAAATTGGCCTGGTCTAACCTTGGCTTAATGTAGGCCAGATAGTAGGTCCCCGACGAGCGGCCTGACCTATTCCCACCCCTAAGGACGACAACATAAAATGTATAAAGTTAAATAGACTACAAGTTATAACTAGAGTTCCTTTGTTGATATAATCGCAATAAAGAATTACTTATACAATATATAAATTTTAATATATTTTTTATCACATCTCATCCTTATCGCTCATTTAATTTTTTCTCTCTAATTATTTTATGTATTATTTTACAATTTTATTGTACAAGTAATATTTTTCTTATAATTATCATTTGCTGGTTCAGAAATTATATTAGTCAAATTACTACTTCATCTCATATTATGTATTTTTTAAGAAAAGTACCACAAATGTAAAATAAATAAGTTAAGGTATTAACAAGGCCGATCCAACTTTTCTCTTTGTCTAAAGTAAATTTTATGATAAGATCTTTTCAATAAATAAAATAATTTATTAAAATATTATAACTTTATTTAAAATTTATCCTTTGAACCTTTTAAGATGAAAAATTATTTATTAAATTTATAGTTAATTTCATTTAAATTTTTTTCAAATCGATAATAAAGTCAATTCATTTCATCTTTCTTATAGTTTGATAAAACTTAATTCCGTTGAAACAACAATTACTAGAATTGTTAACATTATTTTATAAACAATATGCATTTGGAAAAGAATCAACTCTTTTTATATAATTAAGTATATCGATTGGTTTGTTGTTTTCCTTGAATTTAAAAATTTTAATTTTAAAAATAAATTTAATCCATTAATATTAGAGTTATCATTATGTTTTAAAGATTTTTCACTGTTACATCAATTTTCTTTTAAATTCTCATTGTTAATGATTTTAATTTCTCAATATTAAATAAAAAATCAAAAATGTTTTCGTATAATTTAAATTGTTCAAATCTATTTTGAAGTGTAGTAATTGTTTGGTATGTTATGTAGAAAAATAATAATCAATTTTAAATAATTTTTTTGGAGATTTTACAATTTAATTATCAATAATTCCACCAAATTGTTAATCACAACACGAGTTGGAGAAAAGACTTAATACAGAGTATGGAAATTTATTATGCAAAAGGCAAAAAGACTGGTTTCATTCACTTGTTGAAAGAAAGAGAGAGTAAGAGAGAACAATATAGCATGTATTGAAGAAGAAAAATCATAAAAAAAATAAATAAAGCATATGATCAGAATAATATTTAGAATAAATTATTAATAATTATTATTTATAAGAAGAGATAAAGTCATGATAAAATGGGGACATTTAAAAAAAAACTTAATTATTTTTAATAATTTAATATTATTTACTAAATAATTATTAACTATTTTTCATTTTTTAAAAATATATCTAATAATAATATTTTAGGCCTAAAATAAGAATTCTTTTAGGAAGCAATAAGCCATAGTCTTACTGAATTAGGGTTGTGTCGGCTCCCGTTGGGGTGGTTTCGAGTTTTCAGTTTTTGATTTTTAGAAATTTTAAATTAAAATTTTACAACTTAAAACCAAAAATTGAAAATCATTTTTATGGTTTTCAAAATGTTTTGAAAACCACAAAATAAGTTTTCAGTTTTTAGTTTTGAGTTGTAAAAGTTTGATTGAAAATTTTTAAAAATCAAAAACTGAAAACTCACGACCACCTTGAACGGTCCCTAAAGTAGTAATGATAAATAATTAATACTTTTTTTGAATAAAATAAATAATTAATACTTTTTTAAATATTAAAATGAAAAATAATAAATATATAAAAATCTCAAAGTCAGATCTATCAAGAATTTTGATTGAGATATGGCGAGTAGTATTTTGTATGTCCTACTTTATTTGTGGTAGGTAGGTTCTATAATCAGTACCCTTTCATTGGAGGAAGAGGAATGTATGACGTTGAAGGCCATAGAGCCACAAAGTTGTTATTAAAGGTCGCAATAAATCCAATCCTGAAGTTCGATCTATCAAAATACTGCATGCCACACTGAAAATTAAATGACTAGTCAGTAGTCATTTAGTGTTAGGTCCCATTAAATACTGCAGGCTTGGCAACCGATAGCCACACTCCAGAGGAAATGAAGTACTTTGGCTCAGCTGAAACTGTAAATTGCTACTACCTGGCGTGCATTTGGATTTTGTTAACACAAATTTTTAAGAGATGCAATAAAGCTGCTTTTCACTGAGGAGAAATTAAATTTGTGAGAGTAAAATATGTTTTTTATCATGTATTTTTTATCAATTTTAGTTTTGGTCCCCAATTTTTAAAATTTTTAATTATGTTAATGTATTTTTAAAACACCTCGATCATAATCTCTAACATTAATTAATACGTTCTCTTAATTTTTATTGAATTCAATTGCTTAATAAATAGATTTAGTATCCACATGAATTAAATGGGACCTAACAATAAATGTTAACATGGAAGTCTACTAAACATGTTAGTAACTTAAACGAACTAATTCACACCAAGAACTACGATTAAGATGTTTTAAAAGTATAAGAATATAAAACAAACATTTTAAAAGTCAGAGACTAAGAACAAAATATTGACCAAAAATACATGGACGAAATACAATTTTTTTACTTAATTTATAAATCCAAAATATACAATAAATTTATATAATAATGAGAGAGAAGTGTGAGATATATTAATAAAAAATGATAAAGAAAAACATAGAAAAATATAGTATTATATGAATTATTGTATATATTATTGTAGGGTTAAATATGTTTTTAGTCACTCAAATATAGTCAGGATTTGGTTTTACTCCCTATAATTTAAAATCAATGGTTTTGGTTATTCAAAATTGAAAATACACTAATTTAGTCCTTATTATACAATTTTGTTACAATTTTACTACGGATTGACTACAAATTTTATCAATAAGGATTAAAAAAAGGCATATTTTCACTTTTTAAGTGACCAAATCCACATATTTTAAATTACATGGACTAAAATCAAATGTTAATTATATTTTAAGTATTAAAAACATATTTAATTTGTAACGCATGTTGAATTCTTCCTTGTCAATTTTTCAAACAATCTTATGGTCCCTGGCTGTAGTTAGTTTATTATTTATTTTACACATTTTGACCCCAAATAAAATCATCCACGCATAAGGTTTTTTACCAAGATAATGCAAAAAAAAAAAAAAAAACAAGAAAATATATACTGAAATAATGTGGAAAAAATTATTTACCATGATTTGGGGTGTGGTTTTGTCAAGATGGAAAGGAGGAAAGAGAGAATATTTTCAAGGTGTAAAATTATACAGTGTCACTAGTAAAATTGTGTTGGTTTTGTAAGACACAAATGCATCCAACACCATCTACAATTCCAAATTTATAGGCGCACCTAGGTGCCGCTAAATCAATTAGTGCCTTGCAAAATGAAAATTTTCTCTCCCAAGGAGCTAAGTGAGTTAGCTCCTTAGGATAAGACAAAAGTCATACACTAAGCCATGTAGTGTTTTTTGAGTATTTGTACTTCATTGTAGATATAATTGTTATTAGTGATAACAATTAAATCCAATTTCGTGGGTACGAAAAACTCACTTTGAATGACTTTAGAGAAAATCCTACCCTTAATGTAAATTGTATCCATGTTGAAACACAAATGGTCAAAAAGTAGTACATGAGTAAACTCAATTATTAATAAAAAAATCAAAAGAATAGATTGTGATAAATCTATTATTTATTATTATTACTACTAGCTATACATATATTTATATAATTATAACCATTATCAAAGTCTTTTACTAGTTAGAGTCAATTATATGGATTAACAGTGTCATAATGTATATTTTTTAAAAGGGTAAAATATGTTTTCGACTCTGTATTTTTCGTTAACTTTAATTTTTGTCCTCAACTTTTAAATTTTTGTTTTATATCCCTATACTTTTAAAATACCTTAACCATAGTTCCTAACGTTCATTAATTTTCTTAAGTTGCTACTGAATTCAATTGCTTAATAAATGAACTCAGCATCCATATTGATTAAATGAGACTCAACAGTAAAAGGGTAATGTGAAAATCTATTAAACAAATCAGTAATTTAAAATAACTAATTAACGTTAGGGACTACGATTAAGCTGTTTTAAAGCTATGGAGATATAAAACAAAGGTTTTAAAAGTCAAGGATGAAGACCAAATTTGACCAAAACTACAAGGACGAAAAACATATTTTACCCTTTTAAAATGAGTGAGATGCCTTAACTATCATTAAACCGCGAGTAGAATTGTCCCCTAATTATGGAGATATTTATGGTTATACAAGGAAAAAAAATGTCATAATGTATTATGGTATATTATGCATATATAATGAGAAATCATTTAAGTTTACTTATAATGTGGTCATTTTCTAATAATTAAAATTCTTTATTTTAATTGTTTTTTGTAAATTGAACTTTTACTTATAAAACCTATCAAATTGTAATAACCAAAGTTAGGTTAGCTCAAGTCAGGTAAGAGTCTCACCCTTGATAAGTTATGATAAGTTAATTTGAATTTCAACTCTTTTCTTGGGTAAGATAACTCTTAAGTTTTTATTTAAATAAATTTTGGGTTAAATATATTTTTAGTCCTTGTAATATAGTTAAAATTTGACTTTTGTCTCTATAATTCAATATCGGTGGTTTTGATCTCTCAAAATTAAAAATAAACTAATTTAGTTCTTATCGTATAGTTTTTTTTTATAAATTTTGAAACAGATGTTCCTATAAGTATTTTTTATAATGATACAAGGGGTATTTTCACCTATTAAGTCCTTATTGTATAGTTTTTCTATAGATTTTTTTTATCAAATCCACAATTTTTATTTTATAGAAACTAAAATCAAATTTGTATTATATTATACAGATAAAAATAAAAGGGTTAAATATGTTTTTAGTCCCTCAAATATAGTCGAGATTTGATTTTAGTCCCTGTAATTTAAAATAAGTGGAATCGGTCCCTCAAAAAGTGAAAATAGTAAAATACCCATTTTTAATCCTTATTGATGAATTTTCGTAGCTAATCCGTAGCAAAATCTGTAGCTAAATTGTTCAAATTGACTAAATTGATGTGTTTTCAATTTTTAAAGGATCAAAACCACTGATTTTAAATTATATGGACTAAAATCAAAACTTAACTATATTTCAGGGAATAAAAATATTAACCCAAAATAAAATATGATAGTCCTTGCACAATAAACGTTGTCTCGCATCCAGCTGAATATGTGCTGTGTAGACCTCCTCCTCGCATTAGGATTCTTCGTTCCAACTCATCAAATCAAACATTTAATTATGTGTACGTTCATTGCGGTAGCCAGCCATAAATGAATTTCCTTCGTCTGGTTGGTATTATCATGACAATTATATTTCAGTGGTTAAACAAACTCTCGGTCATCTTACGCAAGTTCAAGTTTTTAATGAACGAATTTCAGAATGATTAACATTAAGCATTCTTTAACTCAATTGGAGGCTCTAGATTCAATTTTAGTTGAAATAAAATTAAAATGGAGTGCGATTTTGAGCAAGCCACTCTGTTTATTGCAAATTCAACTCTGTTTATAGATTGAAAAAACAAAAATGAAAATTACAATTTGATTAGAGCATATTCATAGAGAATACATGATTGGTTAAATAGTGGGTTTCTACAATATTAGGGATGGTAGTGTCTGTCCTTATACTCGTGTTTTAAAAAAAAAAGCTCGTACTCGTGTCCATACCAGCATGGGCAGCAACTTCAATGTTCGTCCCGTACTCGTTGTGCACCTATATATGCCCATACCTGCGTCCGTTACCAGCTATTTAGTTCAATGAAAAATTAATAACTCATTAAAAATTATTAATTAGAAAAATTATAACTTAATTGAAAAATTACTCCAAAGTCATCCAATATAATTGTAGCATACATACCGAGGTAACACATGTACCCGGTAGTACGAAGATAAGTCGGCCAACACACCTATTGATACCATGTACGTTCTAGGGGCAATAAGGAACTAAGTAAGGAAAGTCTATCACAATTATTATCATATCAATCAGCCACAACGGACATTTCGCAGACAGTGACCAGAAAGGAAAGAATTCAAATAAGCGACCCCGTGTGGAGTAATTGAAGGCCATGAATTACGCCCAGGGGATACGACCATTAAAGGGGGGGATCGACCTACACGCGACTATATAAGGATCATCGCAACCAGGGATTAGATACCTTTCACTCCTTACCTAGACTATGTTGTTACTCTGCCAAATTGTATTCGATCATTGAGTAGGATTTAGATAGTCTTTGTAAGAACATTTGGCGCCCACCGTGGGGCTCTGGTAAAACTCTCCTAGAGGATCCCAAGATTCAAAAATGGTGAGAACTAGATCGACTAATAACGATGGATACGATAATGGAGAGGGTCCAACCTTGCAGGACCTTGTTCGACAGATGGAGCAGCTAAGACAGGAGAACCAACGAGTGTAGGATGAAAACAGACTCATGCGACGCCAAATTAATGAGTTGCAGAATGCAGGTGGAGGCGAGAGTGAGAGAAGAAGAAGAAGAAGAAGAAAGAAGAAGAAGAAGAAGAAGAAGAAGAAGAAGAAGAAGAAGAAGAAGAAGAAAGAAGAAAAGAAGAAAAGAAGAAGAAGAAGAAGAAGAGAAAAAAAAGAAGAAAAGAAGAAGAAGAGAAGAAAAGAGAAAGAAGAAGAAGAAGAGAGAAGAAGAAGAAGAATGAGAAGGAGAAGGAGAATGAGAGACTTCTCATTCTTCGGAAGCTCCTCACCTCTCACAACAAGGAGGATCTCGCGTAATCCGGGATCAGAATCCCACGTCACATAAGCATTATCATCCCTTTTCTGATTTTATAATGTCTACCCTTTACCCAGGTATTTTAAGTTTCCTGACCTCCCTACTTATGACGAAAACAATCGACCCAAGTACCCATTTAACTAGGTTTCGTACAGTTATGTTGACAACAGGTGCTACTGACCCTATTTTGTGCAAAGTGTTCCAGGTACTTTGACAGGACCAACATTATAGTAGTATTCAACCTTAACTCGAAACTCTATTCATGGTTTCGATAAATTTAGTACGATGTTCATGGGTCAGTTCTCATTAAGTTGCCCATTCAATAAGACGGAAGATAGCCTATTCATCATTCTCCAAGAAGATGATGAACCCCTGAAAGATTACATAAACCGCTTTAATAAAGAGGCAATGGAAGTGAAGGAGTTTGACCCTAAAATTCATTTGAGGGCTATAGTCAATGGTTTAAAAGAGGGCCAATTCACAGATGACCTAACTAAATCAAAGCCAGCCAATATTGCCGACTTCCGTAGGAAAGCCTCAGGACAGATAGATGCCGAGGAAGCTGTGTTAGCCAAAAGACGGATAAGGGCAATGTTAACAAGGCCTACAGGAAAGGAACAACCTCAAGCAAGGTCACCAGTCGAATCTACCCAACATCGGCATTCAAACCTCTTCAATCCCGACCAACCAAAGAAGGGAGGAAAACCTCTAAAGCCACCAAGATTAGGTCCAACATTTGACCATTTACTCCCTTGAATGCTAGAAGAGCACAAATCCTTAGAGGTGTTTACCACTCGAGGATTATCACCTTACCTCCCCGACCCAAGAACATTCCCGAGGGGGTTGACAAATCAAAAAGGTGCGAATTTCACAGAAACTTCGGGCATGACACTAAGGACTGTTGGACTTTATAAAACCAGATTGAGCAGCTCATCAGGCCGGGTCAATTGGGCCATTACACATACGATGGGAGACTGATAAGTGAAAATCATAAGATAAATTAGAGCGCTTTTTAGTTCACTTATCAAGGATAAAATGGTATTTTGCCCCAGTTTAATCCCTTTTTATTAAATATTAGATAAATTGTATTTATTAATTTAGATTTGAATTTTGATGCTATTTTGATAGAAATATTGCTGATTTTTGCAGAATATTGCAAGGATTTGATTGAGGGAAAGATAACATTAAATAAGGGAGATATCTGCAAGATTTGAAGTTTGATTGAAGGCAATTAATGAAGATTGGAAGATTATTTGTGAGCAATAATGAAGATTTGAAGAATATATGAGAGTCATTAATGAAGATATCTCTACCAATCAAACAAGGATTCTGCAGACAACCTTCCCAAATAAATCAAAAATGCTCAATAAATACAAAGATTTCATCAAATAAGGGAAACAAGGAAAGACAAATCAACCAAAACCAGTCTCGGGGAGAGATCAAGTTAAAAAGAGAAAGGTTGAAGCTGCAAGACGCGTTGCGCGCAGATCACGCTGATTCTTGCCCTGTTGCCGTTTTTAGATAGATTCTCCCCAATCTTCTTTGTCTTTCCTTAGCCTATAAATAAGACCTCATTGCATCAGATCAAGGTGTGCACGATTATTGCAATTCAGTTATATTCCAGTGATAATGGACCAGTTCTAATTTTAGAGTAGGAGAGGAGGAGCGCTTCACAGGATGAAGATGGTGTGAAACCATCTTCGGTGGTTTGTATGGCTACCTTGTGTAGTTAACTCTCCATTAGGATTGAATGTAATCGATTCCATTCCCAAGTGTATGTTGAACTCTATCTATTATTTATGCAGTTCCCTAGCTATAATATTGGTAATCTTGTTCTGTGTTAATTCCTAACTTCCGCGCTTGCACGGAGTATAGGCTAGTTTGTAATTAACGTTACGACTAGGCATGAGTTTGGGGGAGCCTAGACATAGGAAACTCAACCTCTGAGTGAATGAGAATACTCGGTTAACCAGTGACCGAAACATGGGTGTTGCTAATGATTGATGGGTAGTGTGAGTATCCTAATGAAGGGCATCTAAAGGATAGACATGGTCTAATGGATCGATAGCAAAGGATTAGTTGATTGTCAATCCAGGATTCGAAACGTGGATGTATTCTAATGAGTGATGGGTAGTGACAGTACTCTAGCGAAGGTGCGTCCAGAGGAATAGGCCTCGTTTATCAATTAATTCTTTTACAAACGGAATAAAGAAAACATAATAAGCCGAGGGTAAGTTTGTCGCTTGGAGAACCCGCATGGATTACCTTTGAGTGTGAGTGGCGCCTGGTAACTCGGGGTCTTAGCAATATAGTTTGTCTACAGTGTTATAGTTCACATCCTAAATAATAGGTAGTCTCGACATACATGAGGGGGTGTGATGAGATGAAGTTCAATCCTAATCCAAGTAAAGTGTCTCTAACTTTCCTTTCTATTTTTATTACTTATTAATTTGCAATTTATAATTTCCACGTATAATATCCTTACAAATCTGTTATTTGTCTCTGATAAATAGATCACGAATATACGCGAGTTGACCGTTCCCTGTGGATACGATAACTCTTCTTACTATTATACTACTGGATTTTTGGTTCGCTTGCCAGAAACCCGTCAAGTATTTTTGGCGCCATTTCCGGGGAACGGTTTCCAATTCGTGTAGACCTTGGCGGTCTAGTTATCAAGTTTTTATTTTAGGATTTTGTTTATTTGTTTTCTTAGGATTTCTTCTATTTATTACTCTTATTATTTTTAGGATCTATTATTATCTTAGGTAATTTATTGTTTTTCCATTATTATTAATTCTCTTCAACACTTACCTTTTTTCAAGTTTCTTGTTTATGCTTCTGAGAGGTCAGACGTTCCCCAATCAATTACAGTTCGACCTGGAAATAGAGAGGACGTCGCGAGAAACAGAGGTAGGAACGGGAGGGAAAGAAGAAGAAGGACAATTGTTGAAGAACCCAAAAACATGGCAGAGGAAGCTCCAAGAAGGACGCTAGGAGACTATATCTCTCATCAAGGACCATGTCACTTCTCAAGCATTGTGTTACCACCAAATGCCAGAGCTTTAGAGTTGAAGACATCACACCTCAACCTCACTAGTGCACATTAATTCGCTGGATTGGATCATGAAAATCCAAATGCTCATCCCTCTAATTTTTATGAATTGATTGGTACTATGGGTTTCGAGGAAGGTAATTTAGAATCTGTTTACCTACGCTTGTTTCCTTTCTCTTTGATAGGTAAAGCTAAGGAATGGCTGCAATCACACCCAAATCAAAGCCTAACCAATTGGAGTGTGGTTGAGGAGAGAAATTATTGACAAGATTCTTCCCACCAGGAAAGCAGATAGAAGCCAAAGCAGATATTTCTACCTTCAGACAAGGGATTGATGAGCCACTTTCTGAAGCTTGGGAAAGATACAAGTCTATGTGTGCAACTATCCCAACCATGGCTATGAGGATATAGCCCAACTCAACATATTCTGCAAGGGACTTCATTCAGATTCAAGGTCATTCATAGATGCGGCAGCAGGTGGAACTATCTTATCCGCAGAAGTTGATCGAGCGCTAGAAATCATCAACCACTTTGCACAGAATGATCAACAAGCTCAAAGTGGAAGACAGCCCGCGCAATTACCAAAGAAAGGGATGCTGGAACTCAATCAAAGTAATGCTCTGTTAGCTGAGAACAAGCTCATTAAACGTAAATTAGAAGCACTCACTGAGACGTTGAAGGCACTCCCTCAACAACTCAACGCTGTCCACTCACAACCCATCCAAGCCCAACCATTGATTTGTGATTTCTGTGGAGGTGACCATCTAAATGGTCAATGTGCTAGCCAAGGAACACAACCAGAACAAGTCAACTTCATGGGTAACTAGGGAAGGCAAGGGAGTTACTCCAACAATAACAACAATCAATATTCACAAGGTTGGAGAAATAACCAAACCAACTCGGGTTAGAGTCAGAATGGAGGAACAAGACAACCACCTTACCAATAGTAGCCCTCAACATATGATAAATTGAACACTTTGGAAGGTAAGATTGATGACGTTGTGCAAGGATTTAGTGGATTCAAGAAAACTACTGAGGCATCAATCAAAACTCTAGAGAGTCAAGTGGGTCAGTTAGCAACTGAGATGGCAGAGCACAGACAACAACACTTCTCAGCTGTGACCCAAACCAATCCAAAGGAACAATGCAACTTGATTGCTACTTGAGAGGAAGAAGAAATCATCTTTGAAGAACAATTGCTTCAAGAGGAAGTTGTTTAACAAGAAGAAGAAGAAGCAGCAAAAAGGAACATCATGAAGAGAAGGTCTTAGTCACAAGTAAGTCACTTGACCCAGGTAGGTTTACTATACCCATCTCTATTGGTAATCTACCTCATATCATGTTTTATTAGATCTTGGAGCGAGCATCAATTTGATGCCGCTATCGTATTTTAAACAGTTGAGTAATGTGAAGATCAAGCCTGCAAATGTGAGGTTACTTATTGCAAATAAATCCGCTCAATGCCTTCATGGAATATTAGAGGATATCAAATCAAAGTGGATAAATTTGCATATGTTGTAGATTTCTACATTGCAGAGGACAGGAGAGGAGGATACTGAAGTCCCCCTAATTTTAGGAAGACCCTTCGTGACAGCTGCTAAGATGATCATTGATGTTGATCAAGGAAAATATGAATTGAGCTCAAAAGAGAAAGTATACGTTTCATAGAGTTACGCCCAAGTTACAACAAATTGATGCTATTTCCAAAAATCCAACAAGTTGCCAGGCTCCAAATTTCTAAGGAAGCCTAGGATGAGGATTAAAACATCCAGAATCAATATGGGAGTTCAAATTATGAGGAGAAGGAGATCAGCATCTGATACTGAGGAAGACAGTGACAGTGATGGAAGAGTAAAAAATGGGCATGGAGGATGGGAGCACAAAGGAAGAGCTGGTATGGAGTCAAACATCATTCTCCACTTGAGGCCACCATAAAAGGGTTGAGTAACCAGGCGTTGAGCTAAAAAGACGTTAAACAAGCGCTTCCTGGGAGGCAACCCAGTCTTTGTAAGTTTTAATTTTCATTTTGTTAATTTTTAGTTTTAGAATTTACCTGTTTAAATAGGAGATTGTTAAAATGAAGGATCTAAATTTTTAGGGAATGCATGGAACCAGTTAGGAATAGCAGAAGCATAAGCACAAAATACTGCAGATCTGCGCTTCAACCTGCATTGTAGCGCAGGTAAATCGCAGATCAAATAAAATAAATGACTCTCTGACTTTTGCGCCTCACTCTGCGCTGTAGCGCAGGGTGAAGCGCAGCGGAAGCTTCAACTTCTGAGATGGTACGCGCTCCACTCTGCGCTGTAGCGCAGGGTGTAGCGCAGGAAGCGGATCTTTAAATTTGAATTTTGAACGAGGGAAGTTCATTCGAACTTCCCCTCGTTCCTTTCCTTTGCATTTTCTCTGAGTTCCTAACCCTTGCTTTGCTTTTTTTTCACTCCTATAGCCTTCATTTTCAATTTCTGAGCTTATACCAGGTATGTTTTTATAATTTTCTTTCTTTTTAACCGATTGAAATTTTGATTTTTTTATTTGAGCATGACCTTAGGATAGGAAACTTAGGATTTTAGGAATCTTTAGGAAAGAAATAATTATCCATAGTGCTTTAAACTAAATTGCATGTTGATAGGATTCTTTGTGAGTAATTCCTGTTTGTTTAGGTGGTAGTTTCTGAGTGCTCAATAGTTTCTGCAAATTATTTTGTTGGTGCATGTATGCTTAATTAATTGCTCTGATATTTTTGCATGCCCATACATAAATGATTGTGCAATATTGCATGTTACTGATGACATGATTTTTGAGCATGAGTTTGGTTCTCACTTTGCCTGTTTAGAATTGTTTAGGACTTGCTTTAACTGATCACTTTAGCATGTCTTAATTAATTAATTGGCATTTATTTGGTAATATTTAAAATCAAAATTTTTATGCACAATTGTTTGGTTAATTGATTGCTCTAATTATTGAAATTAATTGGCCATTTATTTCATAATTATGAGCAATTAAATATTATGATGCATAAATAATTTTGAGTTGCTTTTGCTTTGCAGATGGTTCGCACGAAGAATGTCAGTGGTGCTAGTTCCTCTAGGAGGGGCACAGGGGGTGCCAAGAGGAAGGCCCCCAGAGGGAACCTGAGTTCGACCCTCATCGCTTCAAGGACCTCAAGTCCTTTGAAGCATACACTGACATTGCTGATTGCAAGTTCATCCTGGAGCGACCAGTCATCCTCCAGGAGGGGGAATATGAGGAGTTCTCTGCTGAGATTCACAGGAGGCGATGGGACCGCCTCAGTCGCCCTGACAACTATTTTGATCCAGACATCGTCAGAGAATTCTATGCCAACGCCATCGGGGAACACGACGTTAACTGCAGAAGGGAGTCCTATGTTCGAGGACAGATTATCAGATTTGATTGCGATGCAATCAATGCACTTCTAGGATATCCCATAGAGGAGGACAGAGACCTCGTGGAGTGCCAATACCACGAGAGGATGCAGGCTGTGGGGCTTCATGGCAATGATCCCCTTGATCTCGAGACTGCTCAGCTGCTTTGTTTACCAGGGCGTTCCTTTGAAAGGAATGCATATCAGGAGGCTGCTAGGATCTACAGGAAAGATATGAGGAGCATAGCTCAGATGTGGACAGTGCTGATACTGGCCAACATTCATCCTACCGGGCATGTTTCTGATGTAGTTATGCCCATGGCCCACCTCATCTACACTATCCTCACCGACGCCGTTATCGATGTCTCACGAGTCATCACCCAGAAGATATCAGACTTTGCATCTGCTGTGGGGCGTAGGACCCCTAACTCTAAGATCAGGCTTGGCTTCCCCTCTCTTCACACACTCTGCAGATCTAGGGGTGTGGATGTACACCCTAGGGTTCGCATCGCACTTCCCATGACCAGAGCATACATTGAAGCCAACTGTATCCCGGCTGAGGAGTTACAGGTTGAGGAGCAGCAGCAGCAGCACCACCACCACCACCAGCAGCAGCAGACATGACGCTCCTGTCTGGGCCCAGCGTCTTGAGGCCACACACTCATTTGATGGCTCAGATGTCCACTATTCACCGAGCAGCTGTTCATTTTCAGAGTAGACATTATCAGGCTCGTGTGGACCCCATGACCCCTGCGCAGTTCCATGATTATTTACAGTGGCCTGGGGACAGGCTTATTTTCCCAGGGGGATGGAGCAGCTGATGCCAGCTGAGAATGGAGCTGCTCACATGGACCAGGATGATTGATTTTTTCTTTCCTATTTGGTGCTTTTCCTTCTTTTTCTTATTATTTTTTTATTTTTCTTTATTTTCCTTTTGATATGTACTGTATATTATTGCCACTGATACATTATCTATATTATGCAGTACTTATTCTGTTATTTTCTGTTTTTCTGCTAAATCTTTAAATTTTTAGGACTTTTTAGGACCTTAGGAAATTAGGATTTAAGGCAACTTTTTCAAAAATCTCTGTAATTAGTAGTTTAACTAACCAGACTAGGAAAGATGATAGGGTTTTGTGATTAATTCCATAATCAGTTAGGATTTAGGATCAGGAACCTATCAGGATAGTTAATTAAAACCATAAGTGCTTTATCAAGGAATTTTAGCCAATAACCGGTGAGCTGAGAGCCCAAACACTGAAATTGAGAGCTTTTCACCCTGCTTGTCAACTGTTATTGCTTGAGTTTCTGAATTTTGTCTTGCTAGTGGAAGATATGGAAGTGACAAAGGCATATTTTGTGATTATAATATTTTGCTCAGTGCCAAATAGCCAACCTTGATTAAATGTTTCCATTTATTGATTGCCCATTTGAGCCTTTAATATTTCTTTTGATGCACCCTAGCCATACTCAATGATTATATCCTGTCCCTTAACACTTGGGATAGAGAGCAAGGTGCACCACAACAACATGGGACAAGAGGTTGGTGAAATGAAAGGTCAAAAGATTCAAAGCAGGCACAAGAAATCACAAAGAAGAATACTCCCCCAAATAAATTATCTATGTTATTATTTAATCTAAAAAAAATCTGCACAAAAGTGTGGAAATTGAATAAGTTGGGGGTACTTCTTCAAACAAAGAGGCCAGCTGAAAAAGGTGACAATTCAAGAATGACATGGTAGATGGAGAGAAGTCCCAAGCACAATCACAAGATGCTCTCTATTCAAAGTGTTCTTGCATATCCAGAAAAACCATGATTTCTTGATAGCCCAGCCTCATTACAACCAAAGAAAAACCTTTTGATCCATATTAACTACTTGCAGGTCCAGATGTTGGAAACGACTATCAATTCTAGTTGTTCAACGGAAGTGAAAAGATTGAGGGAAACACTTACCCGTGAGAATGAGAGATTTCCTTGGTTTAACACTTATTGCTTTAATTGCTATTTTTGAGAAGTTTGACTGATGTTTGTGTTCTATTCTGATTGAGGATTGGTAAATCCCTTAATCCTGAATTTTTCTTATGTTAGAAGGTGACTACTACTTAACAAGGAGAAGATGAAAAGTTTCTTAATTTGATTTTGAATTACATAGGGGATACAATTGATTTGTTGATTGCAAAGAGGTCTCTTGCTTGAGGACAAGCAAGAAGTTAAGTTGGGGGGTTATTTTGATAAGTGAAAATCATATGATAAATTAGAGCACTTTTTAGTTCACTTATCAAGGATAAAATGGTATTTTTGCCCCAGTTTAATCCCTTTTTTTAAATAGATAAATTGTATTTATTAATCTTAGATTTGAATTTGATGCTATTTTGATAGAAATATTGCTGATTTTTGCAGAATATTGCAAGGATTTGATTTGAGGAAAGATAACATTAAATAAGGGAGATATCTGCAAGATTTGAAGTTTGATTGAAGGCAATTAATGAAGATTGGAAGATTATTTGTGAGCAATAATGAAGATTTGAAGATATAGAGCCATTAATGAAGATATCTGCCAATCAAACAAGGATTCTGCAAACAATCTTCCCAATAAATCAAAGATGCTCAATAAATACAAAGATTTCATCAAATAAGGGAAACAAGGAAACAAAAATCAACCAAAACCAGTCTCGGGGAGAGATCAAGTTAAAAAGAGAAAGATTGAAGCTGCAAGACGCGTTGCACGCTTCAACCTGCGCTGTAGCGCAGGGTGAAGCGCAACTCTCTGGAACCTGCTCTGTAGCGCAGGGTGAAGTGCAAATCACGTTGATTCTTGCCCTGTTGCCGTTTTTAGATAGATTTCTCCCCAATCTTCTTTGTCTTTCCTTAGCCTATAAATAGGACCTTATTGCACCAGATCAAGGTGTGCATGATTATTGTAATTCAGTTATATTCCAGTGATAATGCACCAGTCTAATTTTAGAGTAGGAGAGGAGGAGCGCTTCACAAGGATTGAAGATGGTGACAGCATCTTCGGTGGTTTGTATGACTACCTTGTGTAGTTAACTCTCCATTAGGATTGAATGTAATCGATTCCATTCCCAAGTGTATGTTGAACTCTATCTATTTATTTATGCAGTTCCCTAGCTATAATATTGGTAATCTTGTTCTATGTTTAATTCCTAACTTCCGCGCTTGCGCTAGAGTTATAGGCTAGTTTGTAATTAACGTTTACGACTAGGATTGAGTTTAGGGGAGCCTAGACATAGGAAACTCAACCTCTGAGTGAATGAGAATACTCGGTTAACCAGTGACCGAAACATGGGTGTTGCTAATGATTGATGGGTAGTTTGAGTATCCTAATGAAGGGCATCTAAAGGATAGGCATGGTCTAATGGATCCATAGCAAATGATTAGTTGATTGTCAATCCAGGATTCAAAACGTGGATGTATTCTAATGAGTGATGGGTAGTGATAGTACTCTAGTGAAGGTTCGTCCAGAGGAATAGGCCTCTTTTATCAATTAATTCTTTTACAAACAGAATAAAGAAAGCATAATAAGCCGAGAGTAAGTCTGTCGCTTGGGAGAACCCGCATGGATTACCTTTGAGTGTGAGTGGCGCCTGGTAACTCGGGGTCTTAGCAATATAGTTTTGTCTACAGTGTTATAGTTCAAAGCCTATAAATAATAGGTAGTCTCGACATACATGAGGGGTGTGATGAGATGAAGTTCAATCCTAATCCAAGTAAAGTGTCTCTAACTCTTCCTTTCTATTTTTATTACTTATTAATTTGCAATTTATAATTTCCACGTATAATATCCTCACAAATCTGTTATTTGTCTCTTGATAAATAGACCACGAATATACGCGAGTTGACCGTTCCCTATGGATACGATAACTCTTCTTACTATTATACTACTGAATTTTTGGTTCGCTTGCCAGAAACCCATCAGAGACAAACCAGGGAAAGAAGAGAAAATGTTCGGAATGAAAATCACAGGAGATGGAACAGAGAGGAGCGCCATAGCGAAACCCAGGCCCCTCTACTCCCAGACGACGTTCCAGATCGATACACACCATTGTTGGAGGCTTTGCTAGAGGAGGTTCAACCAATTCTTCTCGCAGAAGGCAGCTTCGCGAAGTATATTCCACCGAAAAGGAGCTCGCCCCAGCAGGTATTTCGTATCCCATAATAACCTTTTCTGACAAAGATTTCAAAGGCATGAAGGACATCCATCAGGATGATCCGATGGTTATAAGGGTCAACATTGAAGGTGCTCGGTCAGAAGAACCCTGATCGATCATGGAAGCTCGTCGGACATACTGTTCTGGAAAACATATGAAGATCTTTCTCTACCAACCGACGTGGTCAGGCCCTTCTAAGGAAACCTGGTCAGTTTTTCAGGAGAACGGGTGGAAGTTCGCTAGTTACATTAACCTCAGGACTACCTTCGATTCCAACGGTATTTATAAGATGGTAAATGTTAAATATTTATTGGTAAATGTGTTAACTTCTTATAACATCATTATTAGGAGACCAACCTTGAATGCTCTTCGGGCTATTGTGTCTACCCCACATTTAACCATGAAATTTCCTGTGGACAATCATAAGATAGGAATAATGAGAGCGAAGCAGGATGAAGCAAGAAAATGTTATGTAAACAATTTGAAGTTATTCAAGTCAGGCGGCGTCCAGGATTCAAAAAGAAACCTCAAAAATCCATTTCACTGACTTGGATCCTCGAGAAGATTTCGGTGATAGGAGACCTCAACCTACCGGTGAAATGAAGCAAGTGCAGATCGGTCGTAACCCGGAATATCAATCTTGCATTGGAGCAGGCCTATCAAAACAAGATGAGAAGCTGCTTGTTAAATTGCTTAAAGATAATGTAGATTTATTCGCTTGGACCACAACGGATATGCCGGGAATAGACCCAAATTTCATGTGTCACAAACTGATGATTGATCCAGGCAACAAGTTGATAGCTCAGAAGAGAGAAAGTTAGGCTTTGAAAGAAGACAAGCCGCGTTGGAAGAATCCAGAAGTTGTTGACTGAAGGTTTCATAAGGGAAGTGGAGTATACTGCCTGGCTCTCAAATGTGGTAATGTTGAAGAATCAAATGGAAAGTGGAGAATGTGCACCGACTTTATGGATCTCAATAAGGCGTGCCCAAAAGATTCATATCCGTTACCCAATGTCGATCACCTGGTCGATGGAGCATCAGGGTACAAGTACTTGAGCATCATGGATGCTTACTTGGGCTAATATCAAATCAAAATGAATCCAGCTCATGAAGAGAAAACGAAGTTCATCGTTGACATGTCTAACTACTGCTACAAGGTAATTCCATTTGGACTGAAAAATGTCGGGGCGGTTAATGGATAAGGTGTTTGTTGACCAGATTGGAAGAAATATTTAAGAATATATTGATGAAATGGTAGTTAAGACTTCTGAAGATCGCACGCACGTCGAAGACTTGGCAGAAGTCTTTACTCAGCTGTGAAAATACAACATGCGCTTAATCCTGAGAAATCTTCCTTTGCAGTGCAATCGGGTAAATTCTTAGGATTCATGTTAACCGACAGAGGAATCGAGGCAAATCCTGAGAAATGTCAAGCAGTATTGTCCATGAAAAGCCCGACCAATACAAAGGAAGTTCAAAGACTGGCAGGTCGAGTTGTGGCTTTACCCTGTTTCTTATCCAAGTCAGGTGAGAAGTTGAGGCCTTTCTTTGAGTGCATCAAACAGAATAAGAAATTTGAATGGACCCCTGAATGCGAGGAAGCCTTTTTAAGGATTAAGGAGTATTTATCATTGCCTCCCATACTCAGAAGGCCAGAATTTGGTAAAGATGTCTTGCTCTATCTAGCAGTCAACGACTATGCTATCAACATGGCTCTGGTCCAGGAACAAGATGATAACCGACATCCAATCTACTTTGTTAGCCAAGCTTTACAAGGGCCCGAACTCAGATACCAGAAAATAGAAAAATAATCTTAGCCCTGGTTATGGCAGCAAAGTGGCTCAGACTTTATTTTCAGACCCATCAGGTCATTGTAAAAACCAATCAACCAATTAGGCAAATCCTACATAAGCCTAAGTTAGCAGGAAGGATGATCAAATGGTCGGTAGATCTATCTGAATTCGGCATCCAATATCAACCTAGAGGTTCTATAAAATCTCATATCTTGGCCGATTTCTTGGTAGAACTCACCCCAGCTGAGAACTCAGAGGAACAACAATGGATTTGTATGTAGATGAAGCTTCAAACATCAAAGGAAGTGGAGCAGGAATATTACTTGAATGACCTAACAATTTGATACTGGAACAATCACTCAGGTTCAAATTTCGAGCAAGTAATAATCAGGCAGAGTACGAAGCTCTTATTGTCGGTCTGAACTTAGCAAGAGAGATATGTGCAAACAGGATAAACGTATTAAGTGACTTGCAATTGGTTACCGGTCAAGTGGGTGGAGTCTTTCAAACAAAAGATCCTCAATTAGCAAGATACTTGCTAAAGGTACATAACTTGATTAGCTTCTTTTTTGAATTTAAAATTACCCACATCACCAGAGAACAAAACCTTAGAGCTGACTTACTCTCAAAATTGGCAAGTACAAAGAAGCCTGGATGCAATAAAATAGTGATACAAGAGACCATGTCCCGACCCAATATTGAATAAGATGAAGTGGTGAATGTTACTATAGAAGAATCTTGGCTAACACCTTACATCAAGTATTTTCAGGAAGCACAATTGCCGGCAGACCCTGACGTAAAAAAGAAAAGTACTACACCATGCAACTTTCTATACTATGGTTAGCGGCCAACTCTATAGGAGGGGATTTTCAACTCCTTTGCTCAGATGTATCCCTGAGAATTCTCAGCAATACATACTATCCGAAGTACATGAGGGGGTATGTGCATGTCATATTGGAGGTAGATCGCTAGCCGCAAAGATCATCATAGCAGGCTTCTATAGGCTGGCTTTGAGAAATGACGTGAAAGTCTTTGTGAAAAAGTGCGACAAATATCAAAGGTATGAAAAGTTAACTCATGCCAATCATGAACAGTTACCCAAATAACATCACCTTGGCCTTTTGACTTATAGGGGATAGATATTTTGGGTTTGTTTCCTTTAGCCCCCTGTCAAGTTAAATTCCTCATAGTAGCAATTGATTACTTCACAAAGTGGATTGAGGCCAAACCTGTGGTTTCCATATCATCAGGAAAACTAAAGAAATTCACTTGGAAGAGCATAATATGTCAGCACGGACTCCCAAATATGATAATTACTGATAATGGGAAACAATTTTCTGCAATGATTTTAAGCAGCGATGTATGCATTTTGGGATTAATCATATAAAGACGTCAGTAGAACACCCACAGTCAAACGGTCAGGCGGAGGCGGCCAACAAAGTCATTCTGAATGGACTAAAAGGCGGTTAGGTGATGCAAAAGGCAGATGTGGACCGAGGAATTATACACTGTATTATGGGCTTATCATACTACTCCTCAGTCGGCAACAGGGGAAACACCTTACAGATTGACCTATGGTTCAGACGCTGTACTTCCAGTAGAAATATCTATGGTACGGGTAGAAGGTTTTACTCCATCCGGTCCTTTTTATAAGACACTTTAACCGAATTACACAGACCAAGAAAAGTAGTTTAAGTGGTTAATTTTATTGATTTCATAAAAAAATAATACAATATTCCATTTTTACCCATATTTAATATTATTAGTATATTCTCTCACTAAATAATTGAGATTAAATTCTACACTAAATATAGTACTAATTACCACTATCAATTGTATTGGAACACGTAAATGTATATTGAAAAGTGCAAAGGTTTAACTCTCTCTCTTGGTCACCTATGTAACAATATTTATAATACCTCGTTAATGAACAATTAACAAAATACATGGAAGAATTTAATAAGGGTAAATCAGGAAAAAGAAATTAAATGCTTCATAGAGATTATCAAGTGCCTTATAAAAAGGACCGTCAATATCTCCCAAATGGTGCCTTATAAAAAGGACCGAAGGGAGTAATATTCAACAAACACAAGACAACATAAGGATGAATTTAGACCTTCTTCAGGAAGAAAGGGAAATCACACACCTACGAGAGCAAGCTTGTAAAATTCGGATGGAGAAAAAATAAAACTCAAAGGTAGTTCCAAGAAAATTTAGACAGGAAAATTGGTTCTTAGGAAAGTCGAGCAAGCAAGAAAAAAACCCACATGAGGGAAAACTAGCACCCAACTGGGAAGGACCCTTTAGAATAAAGAAAGAGTTCGGGAAAGCAGTTTATGAGTTGGAAAAGCTAACAGGAAAACAGATACCTCAGACTTGGAATGCAACTCACCTTAGGTTTTATTTCAGCTAAAAGTAAACAATAATGTATGATGAGAGTCGGTCGATGTACTCTTTTTCCTACCACGGTTTTTTATCCCTAAGGAGGGTTTTGACTGGGAAGGTTTTAACAAGGCACGACGCAGACTATAAATCAATAAAACCATCTTTTCTTACCAAGAACTCTTTACATTATTCTCCAAAGAGCCTAAAAATGGAGTTATTGCTCGGGGTAACGACTTCTTAACAATTATTTCGCCAAGTTTATTCTCCAAAGAGCCTAAAAACTGAGTTATTTCTCGGGGGTAACGAATTCTTAACAATTATTTCGCCAAGTTATTCTCCAAAGAGCCTAAAAACCAAGTTATTGCTCAGGGTAACGACTTCTTAACAATTATTTCGCCAAGTTTATTCTCAAAAGAGTCTAAAAACTGAGTTATTGCTCAGGGTAACGACTTCTTAATAATTATTTCTCCATGTTTATTCTCCAAAGAGCCTAAAACCGAGTTATTGCTCGAGGTAACGTCTTCTTAACAATTATTATGCCATGTTTATTCTCCAAAGAGCCTAAAAACCGAGTTATTGCTCGGGGGGTAACGGCTTCTTAACAATTATTTCGCCAAGTTTATTCTCCAAAGAGCCTAAAAACCAAGTTATTGCTTAGGGTAACGGCTTCTTAACAATTATTTTGCCAAGTTTATTCTCAAGAGTCTAAAAAGCAAGTTATTGCTCGGGGTAACGACTTCTTGAAAATTATTTCGCCAAGTTTATTCTCCAGTCTAAAAAACCAAGTTATTGTTAAGGGTAACGGCTTCTCAACAATTATTTCGCCAAGTTTATTCTCAAAAGAGTCTAAAGATCAAGTTATTGCTCGTGGTAACGACTTCTTAACAATTATTTCGCCAAGTTTATTCTCAAAAGAATCTAAAAACCAAGTTATTGCTCGGAGTAACAACTGCTTAATAATTATTTCGCCATGTTTATTATCCAAAGAACCTAAAAGCCAAGTAAACACTCGAAGTCAACAAAACCGATATAGCTACCTTCTCACACCCTTTATTAAGACTACAAGTACTTCATTTGCAATACCACTCCATGAGCGTCATACAACCGTAAAGTTAAAAACCAAGGCAATACCCAGGGAATATTCCCCGGTAGATGACGTTGAATCGTTTTGAATTAAGAGAAATAACCAAGAGAAAATTTATATTATGACGACCATTGCAGTCATACTTCACCATATAAAATATATTCGTACTTTTTATTCAATGCATTGTTTCTTTTACACCAAAAGACTACCAACCACACACAAGGTCATCCAAGTGGTGAAAATTAAAAAATATTTATTACAATAAAAGAAGAAAAATATGAATTATAAGCTACCAAAGATGACTCTTCGGTTTACACCAGAAGACTACTTCCCTTGACAAACGTCAATCCTCAGCATTACTCTCTTCAAGTCCCAGGTGTCACAAGACTAACGTGGAGATCAGTTTCTAGAAAGAGCTTGACTGACCCTTTCTGAAAGACGCTAGAAAGAAGATAGGAAGCTTCTTTGGTGAACCGAAATGGTAAGGAGGATGATGCAAGAAAACCCAAGTCTAATACCGGGTTTCTTTAGAAGCACGACCTCCCATCTTTGGAATAAGGGAAAACGTCAAACCCTAACGAAGAGAATTTGACATAATTCCCCCAAAATTGGCATGAGGCATAATGCCCAAGGAAAAGCTCAGTCAAAAGTAGACTTATTTCCTTGGTAAGCCATTCCTGTTAAGGGTACCCTTTTAAATCTGTTAAAATGTGTGACCCAAAAACAAGCAGAAATCGAGTAAGCAATACAAGGGCAGTAAATTATTTAACAAAAATAGATACAACAAAATTTCTCCCCGGTTACAAGCAACGGTCGTCGTCTATGGTTTGACATTCTGAGTAACACGCTCCTTGTAGACTAAAATTCCAATGTCAGTTAACCTACCGACCCAAATTCTGTTGCACAAGACTTTGGGTCACACAGGTTAACAGAGACTATAATTCTCTACAGAAGATAATCCGGTTGCAAATATTAAGCACACAGGTGCGCAAAAACTGCGTTCCTTTTCTGAAAGATTAAAGAGAATAAGAGGATAAGGAAAAAATGAACGACAAGTAAAACTGAGGGCATGAGCATGATTCTCTCAAAAGCACTACATCCCTATTTATACTACTCGAACCAGTTGCAATTTTGGTTGTAACGGAATCACTATTCAAACGCGCAATAAATTTTCCTAGAGAGACGGACAAAAATTCATGGCATAGCAACTAACACAGGCCAAAGCGTTAAATTTTGATAAGCACGTGGTTAGAAAGCAATAAAAGGCGTCAATAAGTTTAAAACAATTCCAAGAAAGAAGTCAGATACATTTCCAAGAATTTCCAAAAAAAAAAAACAAGAACCAGTCTATTTACATTGAACCTTTTTACATATCAAACTACGGGGGCATTCCCTTACTCTTCATTTGCCACTTCATTCAACTCCTCAACCGGCTTGGTTACATCAGGACCTTGTGAATCTACAATTTCCTTATTGTTAAGGTTGCCCGCAGAGCCATTCCTCTCTGCATCATCCCCGAGATCAACGAGTACATCATTGACCAACTCCTTCAAAGAGTTGCAATTTTAAACATCGACAATTGGGTTGAAATGTTTGGCTTGAATCAATGCCTTCTCGAAGCCAAGACCGTAAGACCTTCTAGCATCGACATTAAGCTGCTGAAAATCAGTGTTATACTTTTCCTCAGCAGCCTTAACCTTTAGCTTTTCCTTGTAAAGACCGGTCTTAAGTGAATCCCTTTCCACGGTCATATCCTTTAGGCTCTGTTCTACAGTCGACTTATTTTCCTTTAACGTGGAATTTTCTTGACCAAGAAGAGCGACTTTCCCTTCTAACCTGACAACCTTCATCTTCATCTCCTCATACCCAGTCAACTGAGTCTCTAACTTAACCACTTTTTGGCCAAGATCAGAGTGTTGTGGTTGCTCATTATTTGCCTTCAACTCCAAATACCGACCCAAAAACGTCATTTAGGCACCGAACACTTGGAGCATGACGTGGACAGAATGGTCACCCCATTTATCAAGCCTCTTCACATCAGTTCTGAGTGTCAAGTGATTATCAATAACTGAGCCAACATCAAAGCGACTATCCCACAAAGATCGGATGTCAGCCCCCGTGCCCGTGAAAGTTTGAAACACGTCTACCAAGCCTCCCTCTGGACAAGCTCCCTTATCAGTAGAATCCTTACCAGCTACAGTAGCTGAAGCTCTCTCGGTCCTACCATGTTTGCGGGAAGCAACGACCGAACTGGAATGAACAACAACTTCTTTGACGGCAACATTTGATGCAACAGGAACATCAGTAGACGAGCCCGCGCCAACTTTGTCTTTCTTAGCATTAGCAAGGCATTGCCTCTTCATTTCAAGAACCAAGGCTTTCTTGTCCAACTTCGGAGCCATTTGATCTGCAACACAAGGTAGATTATAAGTCAGGAAACCGACTTTAATTAACCGAAAGTAGAAAAAGTAAGCCTACCCATAAAATCTTTCAATTTCACTGGATTGTTTCCCAGTCGAATAAGCGTAATACACTTCAAAGGGGAATCTTTTTCAGAAATTTAACCTCGATCATCTCCCCAACAGAAAGCGCAGTCGAGTCAACGCCAAATATCCCAACGAGACAAGGAGACCAGTATAGTGGGAACTTCAAATTACCCGAGTTATCTTTAAAAAACTCAGGTATTCCCTTCTCACTCTTGAGCCGAAAGAAATGATCCTTAAAATGCTTGAAGGACTGAGCATAAGCAATCAAAATCTTGTGTTTTCGGTGACTGTTTATAGGAATTAAGCCCAAGGGCCTGGTAAACCTAACTTGAAAGAAATAGAAAAATTTCTTGGGCGTAGGCTCAATCTCGAAACACTCACATAGAATCTCAAAAGCACGAATAAAGCCCCAAGAGCTGCGATGTAACTGTCTAGGAGCGACATTTAGAATACGGAGAATAGAACACTAGAAATCACTAAAAGGGATTTTCATCTTAAGCTTGGTGAAAAATATATCATAAACTAAAATAAAAGGCCGACAATCAGCAGATGGTACCCGGGAACATACTCGGTTGTCTTCCATCATCCAAGTGCACTCCACATTTCCCGGGAGATTACCATTCACGACATCTCAGCAATCAACGAAGGCACTAATGGTCTTTTTGTCAATATAAATTGATCGGGTGCGAGACACCAGGGATTCGACCCAAGGGAAGGAAACATAATCATACTCATTTCTTCCCTATTTTCATAATCAATCTAAATAAAATATCCCTCAAATTCCCCTTCTCCACGAGTACGCAACTCCTCCGGTTTCAGCCTTCTCTTCCCAGAAACAAAACCAAAAGCCTTTCGTTTCCCTCTATTCACGGTGGTTTCCACCACCGGTTCAACACCATCTGATGAAGCCGCTTCAGAATCCGCATGCAGGGAAGAATCGATACTCCCCAGAACTTGCAGAGACGTCGTAGCGCTCCCCCCACTTTCCCACTCAAAATCCAAAGAACAACCAGCCATATCTCACTCTCACACTCAATCAAACACTATATAGAACTCACACGAATAATGCAAGAGATTAAAGAGCATAACTCTAAGAAGATGCGGATGAAGAAGGCACAACTCTAAGAAGAAGAAGCAACGAAAGATTAAGAAGTAAAAGAGTTAGAAAAACGGAAGAGGAAGGCAAGGGAGCAGAAACTGTTTTATTACAAGAAGTTGAAGAGTTGAGAAACATATGTGACAGTTGAAGGGATCCAACGATTAGGATCAACCTTCTAGAAGAAAGAAACGATCCAACGACCAAAATTCAAAAGGAATTAAAAAATTATTTCGACCAAGTAAAAGCGATAATACTAACCGAGGCATCAAAATACCTCGATGCATTCTGACTGAGGTAACGCATGTACCCCGGTAGTACGAAGACCGGTCGGCTAGCACACCTGCTGATACCACGTTCTAGGGGCAATAAAGGAACTAAGTAAGGAAAGTCTATCACAATTATTACCGTATCAATCAGCCACAACAGACATTTCGCAGACAGTGACCAGAAAGGAAAGAATTCAAATAAGCGACCCGGTGTAGAGTAATTGAAGGCCATGAATTACGCCTGAGGGATACGACCATTAAAGGGGGGATCAACCTACACACGGCTATATAAGGACCATCGCAACCAGGGATTAGAAACCTTTCACTCCTTACCTAGGATATGTTGTTACTCTGCCAAATTAATGTATTCGATCATTGAGTAGGGTTTAGATAGTCTTTGTAAGAACAATAATTATTAAATATAAGTGATATAACAATTTAATTAAATCGGAACACAATACGTTAATGTTCTAAAACATAACACATGATTTGATGTTCAATTTTTTTAAAATATTATAATATACTTTCACATCACATTATTTTATAAACTTGGATATCATGTGTTAACATTCTCCAAGATCTGTAAAAAATAATTATTAACACTAGTTAGTCATATATTATAAAGTAAAAAAATACAAATAGATAGTTTAAAAATATATATTTTAAATTTATAATATATATCTACTAATTTTAAAAATATGTATAAATATATTAGATATTTTAATGAAATTAATATATCTCTATATATAATTATATAATGATATTATTTATTAAATAATTATATATATAAGTGCGGGTATGGGGCGGACTGGGTATCATAGTGTTCGTACTCACGACCGTCCCCATGAAAAAATGTGAGTTATTACCCATACTCGCACCCATACCCCTGGGGTTTTTACCCTACCCATTGCGGGTAATTTTTGCGGGTATCCATGGAGTTTGGCTCAATTGTCATCCCTATACAATATGCAAAGACTTTTTTTTTCCTTCTTTTCTTTTTCCATTTTTGATACAGACTTTTTTAATGAAAATATGGTCGGCCACCATTTCAAATTGGTTGCCAAATATTGACCCTCCAACTGAAATTATGGGATTGACCAATAATAAAGTGATAAACAGTGTCATCAGAATATATATTTAACGGTGTCGTGCGGTGCTAAGGTGCTGCCAACTTTCCCTGTTGAAGGAGATGTACCATTTTCTGAGCAGTGATTAAAGGGCATCAACTTCAAGTTTAAACCTTTATTTTGAATTATACACTAGAACTAATTAAACACACATTATTCCATTAATTATCTTGTGACAAGACGCGTGGTAAACCTCAAAACGCAACGTACTTAAATTAATCCATATGCTTCAATTATCAAATTAAAAATTCAAAACAAACATAAAGCTAACAGACGGCCATACTAATAAAATATTCATATAGTATAAAACAAAAGGTATCCAAAAGCATAATTCATAATGATTTGGGTCTCAAGCAAGAGAATCAACCTTCTATATTTCAAATACCCGGCGTAACAACCGGATATCCATGTGCTATTGTGCTTTCTCTTCTCCCCTGCCTATATATATCTTTGTCCTATTGGGTTAAATGTTTCATTGCTAACATGGGGAATTGCCTTAAGAACCAAATTTTAGCACAAGATGAGGATGAAGAAGGTAAGAGAGAGGAGCAGATAAAGGGAACTTCGTTGTCCAAATTGGAAAAGGCACGGAGAGAAGACATCATGAAGAAGAACGTAAGGTTCAAAGTAGAAGATCATAGTAATTCTTCAAGTGGTGCAATGAGGATTAGACTTGTAGTGACCAAGGGAGAGTTGAAAAGGGTGTTGAGGAATAAGAATATTGGGAATAATGATGCTCAGCACACTTCACTAGCGCAATTGCTAAGCGAAATGAGGTTGAGAGAAAAAAGAGTGTCTAAGATTGAAGAAAATGATGAGAGCTTGAACTCTTGGAGGCCAGCTTTAGAAAGCATTCCAGAGGATCATTCAATGAAATAGTTTGTTGTTAATTAATCCTGTGTGTAAATAATGATAATGGAGTGTGTCCATTGAACTCCGTATGAATTAAGTAGCTAGGTTCAATTTAGTCTAGAAATGTGAAATGAAGCATGAGTTAGTGATTTTTGGTATGGAATGGTTCTATATATGTTCTCAATGAAAGACTCTTTTTTGTTTGGAGGAGTTGAGATTGAGAATAAGAGCCATGAGACCGATTATGTAATTTTCTGCTAGTGATTAAATATTTATTTTTAACGAATACTTTCATTATTCATACAACGAAAACTTAACATGATTGATGATGTTGCCCAACGATGACAAAAACTCTATCTTCTTAAAAATTTTTAGCATGGCTCTGCAAACAAATTTTCAAGTTCAGAACTGCAAATTAAGTAATATTAAATCATGAATTAATATAACTTCCTGTCGATTTTAAATAATTGTGTTTAGGGTGATATTGGAAATAAAAAAGTGTCTTATGACTTTGTTAGTGACATTAAGGAGGAAAGCAGTATCCCCAAGGTTTTTAATTTGATCAATTTCATATTAAGTTTGGCCTCGTTTATTTTAGGTTTTTCTTTTTCTTTAATTAGAAGTTGGACCAAATAAGATTTCTCAAAAACTCCTTATAAATAAAAGTAACTTATTTTTTATGAAGAAAAACAAAGCTTTTCAAAAATCCAACTTAAGAAGCTTCTCAAAAAGCAATGCAAAGTTTTTTTTTTTGAGTATTCTCGATCCTTCAAATTGGTTTTCAAAAATTTATTATAATTTTTATTTATTTTTTCATCAAGTCAATTTCACGCATCTTTTTCCCGATCCCAGTGTAGTGAATTAGGATGAGTTATTGTATTTATACACCAACAAAACGTACAATACCATACAACAGCCACGTGTCACCCTTTTTTAATTTAAAAAAATGTGCAAGTAATAAATCAATCGACATGTGTACCCTCCGTTTTCTCTTCTTCTTCTTCTTTTTAATTTCTTCTTCCTCTCCCACAGATGACTCCTTCAATTGATTAGATTGAGTATAGTTGTGTTTGAATCCTCCTTTCTCTCATTTTCCTAGGTTCCCACACATCTCTCCTGAACCTGCGTGCTTCTCTTGCACGAAGTGCGTCAGTTAGGTGCTTCTCTTTTAAGTTTGCCATTGATTATAAACTGAATATTAAAAAATTATAAGCATTATTTTACTTGGTTATAAACTAAACGTTTATAAGTTATATACTTCCATACACTTGGTTGTCAACTGTGCGTGAAGAACTTATAAACATTTTTAACTTGATTATAAACATAATGTTTACAAGTTATAAATCTTGCTTTACTTGGTTACAAACAAAACCCTAAGAAGTTATAAACCTGTTATTCAGTAATAAACTTGGTGATGGTGTGAGCAAGTAAGAACAATTTCAAACAGGAACAGCAACTAACGTTATTTTTGGAGCCACAACTAGAGAGCTTCCCCATCATCGATTTTGTGATTCTCCCCAATTCCAAATCCCATCTCCATGTTGTTAAAGAAGTGAGGAAACATAGAGATGGATGTGGAGATTGAAGGACTCAATCAAGGAGAAAGGGGCCTGGAGTTTAACTTGAGAAAATGGGAGAGAAGAACTAAAGGGAGAAAGTGGGAAGCGGTCGCAGTGTGATACGAAAAGAAATAAAAGCAATTTCTAATTTATTTCATTTATTTTTTAAATAAGTTCATTTGATGTGATTATGACAATTTTCACTTGTTTCTTTTATGTGTTTTTTTTATTATAAGAGAGGGACACGTGGTTGTTGTATGGTGTTGTACATTTTCATATGTTGTATAAATACAATAACTCAATTAGGATTAGGATTCTTCCTCCCTCGTACCACCCACTCTTGTCGTTACATTGTCGTAGGGCTCATAGCACCATTTTCAACTTCGTTGTTCCATCTGGAACCTCGTCATCACCAAATCGTTCGCAAACTCGTTGTCGCCCTCATCATCGTCGTTCCAACTAACCTTGTCATAGTTGTGTTGTTTGCAACCTTGTCGTTGCCATTCCTCTCCTTTCTTAGGTTCCCCTTCATTCTGCGTTTTTAGCCTGCTTCTTTTTGCATGTTCCTCTTTCTCTCTCAATTTATGAACATTGGTTGTGTTACCTTTACTGCTTCTTTTTTTTTATCATTCTTCTTATTGAAGGCCTGTTGGTTGTCTAATTCTCTATCTCTTTTTCATCGTCTTCAATTCACAACATTATGAAAGAAGTGATTTATTCCATTGAATACCTAGGACATCACTGAATATATATCAAATCTTGCATCATAATTACATTCATTAGAATTGTCAAATTGAACAGATTTATTTAAGGATTTATAATAAAGAAATGTTAGTTAATGTTAGTTGATGCGAACCGAAAGCGTAAAGATAGGAACGTCTTGAACATCAATTAATGGTAGGGAGGTTGACACAATCCAAGACCTGCTAGAAGCACCAAAGCTATCAAAGATAGGAACTTAACACAATTTATGACCACCAAAGTTATCAAGATAGTTCTTTAATCCAAGAACAAAGGATAAATTCTCACAAAGAGAAAACTCAGAATTTATTGAATTCAAATGTGTGTCTACAAACTAATTTTCAATGCCAACATATAGCAAAGGAATTCCCTAAAATAAATTATCTAAAAGATACAATCCTAAATATTAAATAGATTTAATTCTAGATAAGATAAAATATAATCCTAAAAGATTTAAATATAATACTAACAGATCTTATATTGATTATTACCAGATCTGATCCTAAATAAATCAATTACGATCTTATTAGATACACTTTCCCGAATTAAGTTAAACCACTTCTTTGGATTTTCTTCTGCTCAGTGGTCTTCTTTCCTTTGGATTTCAGTGATCAAGAGTTGCAAAATTCTCTTCATCCGCTCAGATTTGGCCCCAATCATTGGACCTTCAATCCCTTGCAATGGATCTGAGGCATCCCGGTTGAGGTCGGACGGGATCTTGTCATTCCCCCTTCTTTGAAAGGATTCGTCCTCGAATCTGATTCATCATCACTTTGAGTTTTTGGCAAGTCGATCATAAAGTCCATGGAAATATCTGTCTAAGGCTGCTGAGGAAATTTAATATTGTAACCTTCTTTTTTTTGTACTATTCAATAAATTCTGAGTTTTCTCTTTGTGATAATTTATCCTTTGTTCTTGGATTAAAGAACTATCATGAAACTTTGGTGCTTCCGGCAGGTCACAAATTGTGTCAAGTTCCTATATTTGATAACTTTGAGTTTTTGGCAAAACGATCATAAAGTCCATGGAAATATCTGTCCAAGGCTGCTCAGGAAATTTAATACTGCAACCTTCTATCTTTCTTGTACTATCTACACCTCTCTCCTTTTTTTGTTCTACTGCAGATCTCTTTTTTTGTACTGTCTACACCTCCTTTTTTTTTTCAAACTACTGCAGTTTTTTTTAATAACTGGAATTCAACAACGACTTGAAGAACTGAATTACAAGAAATTGTAATTTTCAGAACTGATTTTTTTTTTTACAAGATAAAGACTAAAAGATAAGCATAGGTGTTACCAATTGATCTCAAGAGCCAAAGTTGCTGATGCCAAATGATACGAACCAGAAGCATAAAGATATGAACGTCTTGAAGATTAATCAACGGTAAGGAGCTTGACACAATCCAAGACCTACTGGAAGCACCAAAGTTATCAAATATATGAACTTGACACAATTTGTGACCTGACAGAAGCACCAAAGTTATCAAATATAGGAACTTGACACAATCCGTGACCTGCCGGAAGCACCAAAGTTATCAAGATAGTTATTTAATCCAAGAACAAAGGATAAATTCTCACAAAGAGAAAACTCAGAATTTATTGAATTCAACTGTGTGTCTACAAACTGATTCTCAATGCCAATATATAGCAAATGAATTCCCTAAAATAAACTATCTAAAAGATACAATCCTAAATATTAAATAGATTTTATATTAGATAAGATAAAATATAATCCTAAAAGGTTTAATCCTAGATAAGATAAAATATAATCCTAGAATATTTAAATATAATCCCAACAGATCTGATATTGATTCTTAACATATCTGATCCTAAATAAATCAGTTATGATCTAATTAGATACACTTTCCCGAATTAAGTTAAACCACTTCTTTAGATCTTCTTCTGTTCGGTGGTCTTCTTTCCTTTGGATTTCAGTGATCAAGAGTTGCAAAGCTCTCTTCATCCGCTCAGATCTGGCCCGGTCATTGGACTTTCAATCCCTTACAATAGATCTAAGGCATCCTGGTTGAGGTCGGACGAGATCGTGTCATTAGATGTACAATATGTACAACATACAACATAGAGAGAGGAAGAGAGAATAGAGAAATGTAAGATGCGATATTGGAAAAAGATATAAAAAGAAAAGTGTGTTGTATAAGTTGTTGTAAGTTTTTTGTTATATGAATTTGATATCTTTTTATAATACATATATGTAGCTATTAGATGCATATTTTTTAGGTGTCTTTTAGCCAAACCAAATCCTTGAAATGGTTCATTATTAGGAACTCCATTATGAAGGGATTGAATTAATTAATAAATACATAATATCTATGAGATGACAGATGACTCATATTTTCTCCCGAATATGGCGAGAAAGTAATCCTTTAACAATAGGGAAAATGATAAACAAATGAGGCAATGTTATTAAAAGGGGAAAAGATATATGTACATAAAACAGTGTGATACCACTATTGTACCACACTGTTTTTAATGGATTTAGACACATGAAAGAGAGAGAAACTGACAGTTTTTATTCACAGGAGCCATTGTGATAAAATCAGTGGCTGCACTGTGTTATGTATGGTTATCAGTGCTCTATTAAAAACTTGGACAAGTATGTCTTATTTTTCATGCACCATCTTATCGTTTTTTTTTTTTTTTGTTTTTAAACCCTTCAAGTGCATAGCACTAAGTGTGTTTTAGATTTTATGCATAGTAACCAAACATTCACTCCTTTTTCCAATACAAAATCACGTCTTTCTAAAAGTGTATGGTTTATTGTGGTTACATGTAGGGGTGTTCGCGGATTGGATTGGATCGGATTTGAAGGAAAAATCATTAAATCCAATAATTTCGGTTTTCTAATTTAATCATCCAATCAGTTTTAATTTTTTTCCAAATCCAATCCAATTTTAATCGGTTTGGATTGGGTTGGATTTCGGTTTCTCAAATAAATTAAAAAAATGAAGTTATGAAAGCAAAATTATGACATCATTAGTAGTTTCCCAAATCGTTAATCATTTACAAATTTAAAGCCGAAAAGTTATGTTTTGTCAAATTGTTAGTGTTTCTTGAACAAATAAGTTGTAACTTTAAATACTTAATTAGATATGTGAGTCGATCCTAATTCCATAACTCATATAACAGTATCTGTTTATGGTAAACTCAATATGATAAAAAGATGCAATTATCTTATCCTATCCTATAACATACAAATTATACTTGATGACTTTCAATCCCATGATCAAATGTAATTCGTTAAATATAGTTGCACAATAATAATTTTTTTACATCATCACAGAAAAATAATACCAATAATGATAATATATCAAAATGTCTAGGAAACTTTGGATCGGTTTGGATTGGATTGGTTCTCATAGGAAGATCCGAAATCCAATCCAATCCAATTAAAAATTTCGATTTTTTGCGATTTGCGGTTTTTTCGGTTTGCGGTTATTTTGGTTTGCGATTTTTTAGATCGGTTGTTGCAGTTCCAAATGGATTGGATTGGATTTGAACATCCCTAGTTACATGTATAGAGAATTCTATTTTGCACCAAAAAGATTTTAGAAAAATAGATAATAGTCTTTGTTTACCCGAAGTAACTAGCCGGTTATAGCTTAAAAGTGTGTTTGGCAAAACTAGCTGATAAGCTAGCTGGTAGCTGATAAGCTAGCTTCTAGCCGATAAGCTTCTAGCTTATAAGCTCTGAATTGATAAGCTAGTTTATTAAATTAGAAGTGTTTGGTAGAACTAGCTGATAAGCTAGTTGATAAATGTAAAATGACATAAAAGGGCATAATTACATAAATTTTATTATATAAATTTTATTTGTATTTTCTAGAAAAAAAATATTATTATGTAATTATAATTTTATATTTTTTAAAAAATAATTAAATTCTTATTAAACCTTTTAGTAATAAAATATTTAATTATAAATTAAAATAAATAATGAAATTGATAAAATAAGTAGTATAATATAAAATAATTTAATAAAATGGTGAAAAAAAATAAAAATTAAATTAATTCGTAATATTTTAAATTACGTATTATATAGGTAATAATAAATAAAAAGAAGTTGAAAGTTTTTGTCATTAAAATTGAAAATAGATAATAATAGGTAAAAAGAAATTAAGAATAATAAGAGAAATGTATTAAAATATAAGCGATAGTGATGGAAGAAAATTAAATAAGCTATAAGCTACAAGCTAGAAGCTAGGTGAAGTAGCTTGTAGCTTATAAGTTAGAAGCTCCTAAAATAAGCTACTTTGAGGTACCTTACCAAACACTTTTGTGTTGGTCAAACTAGCTTATAAGCTAGTCAAATAAGCTAGTAGCTAACTTATTGGCCTTACCAAACACACTCTAACTCTCTTTTTTTCTTTAATAAATAGTCCTTTTAATTTTTTCCAACAATTTAATAGCATCCCAAATAATTTCTTTTTATTTTGGTTAAAACATTAAATGAAATATTCTCAAATAAGACACTAATTAAGTACACATGATTAACCGTCCTTTTAATTTTAATTGTTTTCATAAAAAATAAAAATTGAGTTCCAAAATATCTCCCTAAATATAAATCTCGATTTTAAAGACACCCCTTCATTTTATCTAACTATAGTCATAGTTATTAAACTTGACCCAATGACTAACTCAATTGAGGCATTAAGTGAATGGCTCAATGGTTCAATCAGTCGAATCACATAAAACAAAATAATATATAAATAGAACTCATGTTTACATAAAAATTATTAAAACATAAATATTTGAATTTAGACTAAAAATAAATAATAAATTTTAATTTTTACTATATTTATATAAACTTAGTATTGGCCCAAACAAATTAGAAATCTTTTTATTTTAGTCTTTATTAATTGGGCCTATACAAGCCCACTACTACCAATTTACCAAAAGATAACCTAAAACCCTTTTTATCTTGTCTGCATCACAGACATAGTCGCCACTTCTTAATTTGTTTCTTATGACTTTCTTCTTCCTTGCTTCTTCTATTCTCTTGCATCTTCTCCTTTATTATTTAGCTAACTTTATCTTCATCCTCCTCATTCTTCTACCTAAACAGTGCTACACATACCAATATGTGTGGTAGTGCATGACTGACTTAGATGTTGTGTGTAACATTTGTGGCTGAAATGACAACTTTCGACGTGGATAATGACTTATGATGGCTATGACAACAACTTGCAGCTGCTAAGGTTATGCAAGAGGGACTATAATGAATGGAGGCATATTTGCGCTTATCAAACAATAAAAGTAGTATTGACAATTCTAGGCACTGCAACCATGTAGCTAACATTGACCCCTCCCTCCCTCCCCCACCAAGTTCATATGTTATGGATGCTTTCAAATCTTTCCCATTAAGCAGGAGTTGCTGGAACACCTAGTTTAATCAAAGGTAAACAAAGTGCCAAAAGTCCTTATGGGTATCGTTAAAAGAAACCAGCCACCATACTTACCAAAATCACCACCAATTTTGTGCTCGTTGAGGTGATTTTGGTATGTGTCATGGCAGGTTTATTCTAAGGGCACTGTTCGTCTGGAAATTCTCCATTGCCTTCTCCAGTTGAAGAGGTTGAGTCCTCTTGTAATCCACGGTCGAATGCGGCGTACCCACGGCAGGGCAGGGTGTACCTGCAGGGACTCCGACGCTCAAGTCAGTGAGAGATTCAATAAGGCGTATGAAATATAGAATGAAAGTGTACCTCAAATGGATCTCCCTCAGCGTATTTATAGAGTGATTTTAGCGGAAAAAGTCGTTAGTTGGTTGTAACAGATTCCTAAAAATGCGGAGACGTGTCGAGCCGTGGTGTATGTGTACGTGCTATGGATATGCCGGCTTGAATGGCCAGGGTCCAAATTATCTCCAGAACATATGCCCCCCAAGTCGAGTGCTTCGATATAAAGTATCCGACTTGAAATAGTCTGGGGCCATTTAACCGGCTTGATATATACAAAAGTCAATTAGAGTCCCTTAATCGGAGTTGTGAATTTCATTAGATTCGACAACGTTGGTTAGGTGCAAATGACTACACGCGCCATGTATAGCTGATCCAGATAATTTCCATTTTGCTAAAGATGGTTGATTTCGGCGCAGCATGGGACCAAGCCCAGATTGTTTGCATAACGACTTTACATTTGTTATATCCGGGAACAACGTCGGCCCCAAAGTGTCAGAAGAGATGCTCATATCGATGTATCTTTCAAAGAATTGATTCCGAGATAATAATAATAAGCAATATGTGATCTCAAAGAGCTGGGTCTGAGATGATAATTCTGGGTGCCAATGAATTAAGTCCGACATGGATATCCGGGGTCTCACAGAACTGAGACTGAGATGAGGAACATAATCCGAAGTAAATCGAGAAACAAATATAACAATCAAGGGACTGGGCCCGAAATGGTCAAGGGACAAGGCCGAGATTGCTCGAGAAGCGTATCCTCGATGCGTTAAAGATAATCCGAGATGTCGAGGGACTAAGCCCGAAATGCTCAAGGGACTAAGCCCGAGATTGCTCGAGAAGCGTATCCTCGATGCATTAAAGATAATCCGAGATTTCGAGGGACTAAGCCCGAAATGCTCAAGGGACTAAGCCTAAGATTGCTCGAGAAGCGTATCCTCGATGCATTAAAGATAATCCGAGATATCGAGGGACTAAGCCCGAAATGCTCAAGGGACTAAGTCTGAGGTGTCGAGGGACTAAGCCCGAAATACTCAAGGGACAAGCCCGAGATTGCTCGAGAAGCGTATCCTTGATGCATTAAAGATAATCCGAGATGTCGAGGGACTAAGCCCGAAATGCTCAAGGGACTAAGCCCGAGATTGCTCGAGAAGCGTATCCTCGATGCATTAAAAATAATCCGAGATATCGAGGGACTAAGCCCGAAATGCTCAAGGGACTAAGCCTGAGGTATCGAGGGACTAAGCCCGAAATACTCAAGGGACAAGCCCGAGATTGCTCGAGGAGTTAAGTCCGAGATGTGAAGGCAAGAAGTCCGAGATGTAAGGGAGATAGTCTGACTTCCGAGGTGTAAAGACCCTATGCACTCGAGATGTAAACAATCCGAGAGCTTAATCCCAACAAATTATAAACCGGAGCTGCATAAAGAACGAGATTTACAGTCCGAGTGCGCTTTCTGACCAAGTCCGAGTAATATAAAACGATCAGTATATGATCTGAGAAACATATAATCTGGGCATATTATATTTCGATTCAGATAAGGACAATACGATTTCTTGGCTAATCACGGGCATTTCCTTCGGGGGTATTTCTCGGACTAAGTCAACGCAACAATGCTAGGCAGAGAAGAGGTGTTACTCAATCAAGATCTTCTACTCTATTTCCATGTAAGTTCCGTAAGTTTTGTTTTCATGTAACTGGAGAATAATGGTTGTTTCACTCGGCACTGAGAGAGAAGATCAAAGTAATGGTGAAGAGGACTCGGATATAGAGTCGAAGCTGAACAGTGGATCGTTGTTCCTCGCCGAGGCTTGGCTCTAATGAGTCTCTGCCCGTCGTTTAAATAAATCACCTAGAAGAGTCCACTTCTTCGCTTGCTGTTTTGGCCTATGACTTGGCACACGAACTAGTAGCAACATACATCTAAACATGGCAAAAACATGCTGCACTTTCAACGATGAAGCTTGTCTTGATGGTTGTTGAATACTCAATAGAATAAAGAACAAGCTACAAGAAGAAAATAGAAATTGATGAAGAATTTTCTCTCTGTGCAGGGGATGAAGTTGATGACATTGCTGTTGTATTACTTGTCAGAGTTCTATTATTGCCCGCTCTCATGTAGATGCATTTGTCATAGCTTGGATCCTTATCAACTTTTACACCTGTGCCGCTAAAACTGCGCACAACATCAAAGGCCCCATCTTGTTGGTAATAGCTCGGCTCAATATATAGTAACCTCGGCTCAAAACAAGATCATTATGTCACCCAAGATTATGTCATCTCGGAAATGAGGCGGCCTTTAACCAAAACATTGGGCATCTCGGCCTTAGGGAGTATCCCAGATTTGAACGAGCAACAAGGCGACAGATTGCGAACGTGTATGTCCAAGAAGTTGGGAAATATATCAACGTGTATGTCCAGCCATGCCTTGGAAAGGAATACCTCTTGACAAGCTTTGGTTCAGAGCCAGTTTCTTTGTAGTTTTGCAAGAGTTGCTGGCATGGCAAGGATCAACTTTGTCATGGAAAGGGATCGCGGAGTTAAGTGTCCTCACCAGTGAATGCGTTCATCTCGGAATCTTGGACCATAATCACGGACAGGCCACGGCGTGGATCTCGGAGCCAACTTCACGAACATTTAATTATCTCGGAATTCTTCGCTTGGTCAGTTTGATCCGAGTTATGTATTTTGGAATTATCTCAGAAAATATGCTGGTTGATCTCGGAACCAACTCCCCTCCCTCACTCGTCAACACCACAACCAACCCCCCACTCTGCGCTTTCTTTATTCCGATGATATCTCCAAGTAAATCAGAGCTTTCATCAAGCACCTTCGTAAGAGAAGGTAGGAGTTTCATCACCAGCACGCTAACAACACATCTTCCATCCTAGGGATGGCAATGGGTATCCTCTGGGCAGGGTACCACAGTGTCCGTATCCGTATCCGCGTTTTAAAAAAACTCATACCCACGTCCGTACCCGCGTGGACAATAGCTTTAGTGTCTGTCCCTATACCCGTTGGGCACCTATATACTCGTACCCGCACCCGTTACCTGCACTTTTATTAAGTAAAAAATTACCAACTTACTAAAAAAATATTAATTTAAGAAAATCATATCTCAATTGAAAAAGTTATTCGAAGATCGTCCAAATATAATTTTTAAATACAAGTGATACAACAATTTAATTACATTGAAACACAATATGTTAATATTTTAAAACACAACAAATGATCTAAAGTTCAAAATTTTTATTAAATATTACAATACTTTCATGTCACACTATTTTATAAACTTGGATATCATGTGTTATAATTCTTTAAGATCTGTAAAAAATGATTATTAACACTAATTAGTCATATATTATAAAATAAAAAACACAATAGATAGTTATAAAAATATATTTTTAATTTGTAATATTATATATATATCAATTTTAAAAATATGCATAAATATATTAGATATTTTAATAAAATTAATATATCCCTATATATAATTATATATGGTATTTTTATTAAATAATTATATATATGCGGGTATGGGGCGAGCTGGGCATCAAAGTACCTGTACCCACGCCCGTCCCCATGAAAAAATGCGGGCTTTTGCCCTTACCCTCGCCCATACCCGCTTTGCGAGTTTTTACCCTGCCCATTACGGGTAATTTTTACAAGTACCCATAGTGCTTAGGCTCAATTGTCATCCCTGTTCCATTGGGTGTTGTTTTCTCAACATAATCTGAGCTCCTACCAAGAACTGTCAAATTTTCCAGCACATTGGATATATACCTCTCCCTCAATGGTCTCTTTGTAGGACACAAGAGGGTGGAGAGACTTCCAAGCTAACTTTCGAAAACCTCTCCTTCAAGTCCTTTATACATCTCTCAAGATGAACTTGACCGGCAGCAGCAAGAACATGCTCTCCTTGCAGAAACCGTGACCTCAACAAACAGATCCGCTCGATTCAGAAGCCTCAAGCCTTTGAGCAGCGTACCCGTCTCTGGAGAATTGGAATGGCAAAAGAAGGAACAATCGAGACCAATCCAAGAAGCAAATACTCCAATTCCGTGAAGTTCTGCCAAGTACCATGATGTTGTTTTACTCAAACCCATAATTAATAAATGAAATATTATTATTATTATTATTATTATTATTAAATTAGAATGTGGATTGGATAAATAGAAAAGGGGGTATATAAAGAAACGAAAAAGGGAGAAAGAGGGAACAAAAGGAATTCCGCTCTGAAGTAAGCTTTGCAATTGCCATTTTTCTTAAAAGTCATTATGTTTATTCTTTCAATCAATATTTGTTTGATTCCAAGAAGATAATATTATAACATGTATATGCCTAGATTACAATTAATTGGGTGGTACTTAATTTCAATATGTGTCCTTTATATATGTATGTATTCATATTTCTTCTTTTATCCAAAAGGTAAAATCATTGTCCCCTGTATCATTTTAGCAGTGCTAGATCGTTAATGGGTTTCTACTCAGTGTCCTATATCAATTCCTATGTACGGTATCATTTTAGAACCTTGTATATGTAACGGAAGAGGCAAAGACATATTGGAAAAGGATTAGCAACAGTTTTGGTGTCTTTTTGGGGTGAGTTTGCGAGAGAGATCAAAATGGGTGATCGAGGTGGCCAGAAGGATGAGGACATTTTCTGGTTTTAAATCTCTGTAAGCAATGCCATGGAATATGGAGGTGGACAAGAGCGCAGAGTGGGGGGGGGGGGGGGTTGGTTGTGGTGTTGATGAGTGAGGGAGGGGAGAAGAGGGAAACAGTGTGAGTGGGGGGGGGGGGGGAAGCGAAGCAGTGGCTAATTTTCTGGCGGTTTAAGACCCCAGAAATACACTGTTAGACAATTAGGAAAGAGAAAATATGTCATCTCACCATTTGACACACGCCAATTGAAAGCAGAGACTAATTGCAAAAAAAAAAAAAATTGGGAGGACACTTTAATAAAGAAAAATTTTATAGAGACTAAAAGTAAAACTCGTTAATTTTATAGGGACCAAAAACATATTTTTACCCTATTTATAATCAGGGTTTAGACCTAGGGAGATGTTTTGGAAGTCAATTATTATGTTTTTCATGAAAAATAAAAACGATTTTAAAATTGAGAGTAACGTTTATCATGTGTGCTCGATCGGTGTCCTTTTTAAGAATATTATGTTTAAACTTTTAACCAAAATAAAAGAGGAATTATATTTGGCATATTTTTAATTTTGTATAACATGGTTGGGTAAAAAAGAAGGACCATTTATTAAAAAAAAAAAAAAAAAGAGTTAGGCTTTAACCTGCTACATGAGGTAAATAGAGACTAGTGTATCATGCTCATTTTGATATGCTAACTTTCTAAACTATTTTATACAAGTTATCTTCTTTATATAACAGAGTAACAAACCTTTGTTTATGTATTGTTGTATTTAGGGATGGCAATTGGACCTTGATCCAGTGGGTACCCATAAAAATTATCCGTCAATGATAAGGTAATTACCCACCAAATGGGCCTGGATCCGGGTATGGGTAATTACCTGCACTTTTTAATAGATACGAGTGCAGGTATGGGTGGTATGGTACCCTACCCTACTCATACTCGCACTTATAATATATATATATATATATATATAATATTAATGTAATTTATATACATATGATTAATTTAATATATATATATATGCCATATTATTAATTAATATTTTTCCCAAAAAATAATTAATGTTAATATATATTATAAGTCACAAAAAAACATTAATATATATTACTAATTCAATTAATTTAAATGTTATAATTTTTTCCTAAACACTAAAATAGCAAAACATGATCTAATTTTCATTTCTTCTCCTATTTTTTTAATCTCTCATCCACTTCCACATATGATAGTTTTTTATAAGTTAAACTTGATGATCTATGGATTATTTTTCATTTATTTTTTAATTATTTTTTATTTTCTAATCAATTTATTTTTTTATAGTTAACAAAAGTGCATGTAATGGGTGCGGGTACGGGTACTTGAGTACTCAGCGGATAAGGGTACATGTATTAGAGTCACTACCCACACGACTATGGGTCCGGGTACGGGTATTTTTTTAAAACGCGGATATGGGGACGGGTATTATAGTACCCTACCCATACCTCATCCATTACCCTCCCTTGTTGTAACGTGTATGTCTTCCTCCAATTTCTATATCATTTTTAATCTTAAAACCTTGTTAATACTTGTATATTCCAACTATTCTTTTAGTTGCATTTTCACTCTTCACACCACCCTTTTAACTCTTCACACCACTTCCATTGTTCCTAATTTGCTTCGTCAACACCTCCAACCGGCAATTCAGGCTATCCGGACCGATGCAAGTAACGTATTTTTATTGGATTGGGCTTGAAAGTCGATGTGTTATTCGGGCTTATAAATTAAGTGTCAAAGCTCTACTTTTTTGCGGGATTTTTGCAGGTATCCCGGTTATTTTACGGGTTTTTGTGGGCTACCCGACCTTTTACGGGTTTTTTTTTTTGTAGCGGACTTTATCGGACTTGGCTAAAAATCTCGAGAGTTGTTCGGATTTCTAAAATAAGTGCATGAGCCCTACATATTTGCGAGCCGACCCAGTCATACTAGCCTATTTTATTGGCTCTATCAACACTCGTGAATTCCCCTTACCTTGCCCATATTTCTCCCCATCCACTGCTGCTACACAGTAGTCACATTATTCAACCATTTTCGTTTATTTTATTTTTGAAAATCTAAAAAATTGTATACCGGAAACTAGATTTCCGATACACAATTTTCACTCTAAAAATCTGTGTATCGAAAATCTAATTTATGGTATTTTAAGAATAAGTACTATAAATCTAATTTACAGTACACAAATGTATACCAAAAATTAGATTTTCAGTACACAATTTTGCAGAAGAAAAATTATGTACATGATTGAGATAAAGTACAAAATTATATTTTACATTTTTATTAGCAAATTAATTATCAAACTCCACAAGTACACTTGATTTTCTTTCTCATATATTTACACAAGTACTTCTTTCTTAATATTTTATTATTTTGATGCGAGTGAAAATGAAGAAATATGATTGATTTTTACTATTCATTGAAAAAATATTTTAATGTGATTGCACTCTCTCGCTCTCTTTATTATTATAATGCTTAATGAAATAAGAATTAATATAAAAAAGGTTAGTATAAGTAACAACTTCCATAAGAGTATTTTTAAAAAAAAAACTTTACTAATAGGGATTATTTGAATAATGAATAATTTAATACTGATCTTTAATAAAAAATAATTATGTGTTTATTATTCGACAACATATTCACATGGTTAGTCAAAAAAAAATTTATTTTAATATGGGGTCAAATCAAATTTCGCTCTTCCTCTTTTAAATCATTTTTTAACAATCAGAATAGATTAAAAAGGAAAAGCATGAATTAATTGTAACATGAAAAGTGAAAAATTTTATGAAATATGAAAAATAAATAATATACCTATATATATAAAGTAATTTATTTTATAAAAAATATTTTAAGGGTACTAAAAATAAATTACAATATAAAAGATGTAAGCAATACTTTTTATTTGGGAAACTCCATAAAATTCATTTCATTAATACTAATAATGTAATGAACACAAAAGGGTTCCCAGACAATAGATTTCAAGAATAAACATACGTTCATTAGAAATATATTTTGGAGGGTTTTTTTGTCACGTGTTAGTTTATGTTTCTTCCTTACAACATTCTATAAGTGTTTTATATGAGATACATAATTTGTTAGTATATGCACTAGAGGCCTATATGTTTTATTTTGAACATTCATCACCTGTATCATATTATTTTATAGAGGCAATTTATTCTTTTAGAATATAATAAATGTCCTTAGAATAGTAAAGTTAAACTTCATAAGAAATCAAGTAGATGACTTGATCGTGAGATTTTATGAAGAACTATTCTTAAAATAGTCACTGGTCAAGCATCTTCATGGGACAAAAGATGCATTTAGACTAGTATATGAGTTCATTGATTATCACATCTCACGGATCATGGATATGAGATATCATGTGCTCACATAGGTACATATTAAGAGTAATGATGTACTGGACTGACCCACCTTAAGAACGTTGCATGGATTGTTACATAAGTGTCATGAACGTTTCTTAAATTGATAAATATTATATGAAGTCCTTTGACCTGAAATCACTATGATTCCTACATAAGGAATTATGTGTTTTAAATATCATCAAACGTTACCTGTAACAAGGTGATCATAAAGTTGGTATTTGGACATATAATAAATTATGTGGTGAAATGTGAGTGACCTAGATGGGATTTGTCCCTCCTATGTAACAGGAGTTATATATGTAGGCCTCTTGATAGAGTTAGACTACAAAATGCATAACCATGCTCAGGAGGATAAACATGAGATGTTTATTTTCTGTATAGTCTACTTGGGGATCAAGGAAAACATAAATTAAACTATACAAGGTTGACACATTTCATGCCCTTGTGTTCAATTAGATATTTGGACAAAGGGACAGATCATATAAATTATTATCATAAAATAGGATTCGTCAAAGTTGTTGACAATCTCAATATTTGGGTAGTAGTGATGCATTGCTAGATGCCGCTCACTATTTATGATATTAAATATAAAAAGGGTTTTATTTTAATATCATAACCAAATATTAATAGCTTATTGGGTCACACGCATACAACAAGCCGCTAGGAAAGATAATAATTCTAGTTTGATTAGAATTATAACATAATGGGTTAGGCCCATATATGTTAGGGTTAATAGAGTGGGGGGTAAAACCCTAGCCACCACTCTATAAATATAGCATAAGATGCATTACCCTAGACATACGAGCAATCGCTCTTACTCTCTAAACGCTACAAGCAGAGTTGATAATGGTTTCCTAGTTCGGGTGTTGGCGTGGACACCTTTAGAGACATAACTACTATTGTCTCGTTCACAATCCTTAAAAGGTATGTCATTATGTTCATGCCTTTTATGCCTTAATTCGTGTTTTCGCATTAACAATCATAACAAGGGAGGGAATCCATTTATTCCGCTGCACCCTGACCACATGCTTGATTCCCTTCATAATTGAAATTTCATTTGTAGCCTGGCTGCTCATGGATTTGACATGAAGGTAACTATTGGTGTGAGTGGTAAAAGCTGTAAGGAGGTTCCGTTAAAGGATGATTTTCTTGAAAATATTACCCAAGAAAACTATCACTAATTAATTGCATGTGACTGAAGAGACAATCAGTGTTCTGGCTTCTTAAATTGGGCAGTGAAATTGGTGTGAGATGATTAGCATTATGCATTGATTAGTTACATCCTGCATCATTGAGTTTCTGGGTACTTATATTTTGTGTTCAAGTATCATGTTATACGTTGTAGTTTCAAGAGTTTTGTCAAATGGGGTTTGAAGCTAAAAATAAGTTTTTTTGTGATAACCACAAGTATCCCTTATTACCAGGTACAATCATGTTCGGACTTAGTCACAATTAATACTAGTCACCCATCCCTAAGAACGGAGAGAGAATAAATAATGTGAAAAGAATGTCTTTCTAATGGACGAGAAATTGCAACTGACTCAATTTTGTATTTTACAAAAAATTATTATCTCTGATCCTTCTCATAAGAAATAATAAAGGCATTTTTTCTTGGTCTTAAATATAAAAAACATAATATTATTTTAAATTGTATTAATTATAAAATTTCGTTTATACCCTTAATTTATAGTCAACTATATTCACTGTCTTCCACGGTAATAGTGTATTACGCTATTTTCAATGACAAGTTATTGAAACATAAGTTACTACTCTAATCATAGCTTTAATTAGGAATAATTTTACTACTATTTTAATTATTTAATATTAAGAGTATTTCTAAAATAAAATTTAAAATTATGACATTATTAATTACAATTAACTAGTTTGAGATTTTTCCTTGGTCTTGATGTGTCCTATATTTCTTATAACGGGTTTTCTAACATGTGCAAGGTTGTACAGGATAAACCCCAATAAATGCACCACTAAACCAATCTGTATTAATTATTTTATCATGGTTTTCCAAAAAAAAATTTATTTTTTCTCTCCCCTCATTATTCTTTCATTTCTCTCTCTTCCTATACTACAACGTCACCTACCTACTTATTTTCTTCACACACTAAACACTGATGGAATGTGAAAAGTTGCCTACCTAGCTCCTGTACAAGACCACTCACTTTGCTCCCGGGAAGAAGCCAAAAAGGCTTTTGGTTGGTTAAAGGTTTTATGTTAATTCTATTTCAGTATCATGATAATTTTATTTTATTGTCTTGCAACTTCGTAGTAAAATTCATAACATTTTAAAACTTAGTTATTGTTTGGTCTAAAACCTGAATTATTTAAATATGAATCTGAATTACTTTTTGTGTGGAATTTTATGATTGTATTTTTGTTGAACTAATGACAATTGTTATGTTTAAAATATATATTTGTATGCACTATGCATGTTAATTATGATATTAAAATTGAATTAGTATGATGTTTTTTTATCAGGAAATAGAATAACGTTAAAATAGAATTAACATGATATTCTCTCCGGACTCAATTATAAGCAAAAAAAAGCATTCACCTATGGTGGACTAAAATATAAGCAAAAGTTAACTAATTTCACCATATTAAATGATATCATCCCAAATTGCCCTTTATTTTATTCATATTTTATTTTTCAACCACTTTATTTAATGCATCGTCAATAGAAAGAGAGTATGTCCACTTGAAACAAGTTTCAATAAAGTTGATTGTAAGGTAATTTAGGCAATACAATTACTTTTTAGATGAAATCAAAAAAATTAAATGAGTTTAACTAACTTTCTTAATAAATGTGAATATTGTTATTTTTGCTTATAAATGAGTCCAGAGGGGGTACTAAAATAGAATTAACATAAAACCTTTAGCCAACCAAAAGCCTTTTTGGCTTTCTTCCATGGAGCAAAGTGAGTGGTCTTGTACAGGAGCTAGGTAGGCAACTTTAAGTGGAGAGAGAAATGAAAGAATAATGAGGAGAAAAAAAATAATTTTTTAAAAAATTCATGATAAAACAATTAATACAAATTGATTAAGTGGTGCATTTATTGAAATTTATCATATGCAAGGTTACACAAGTTAAAAAACCCGTTCTTATAAATAACATCAATAGTAATATTAAATAAGTTAAAAAACCCGTTCTTATAAATAACATCAATAGTAATATTAAATGGTGTAACTCTAACTAGTGCTTTTAAGACCCTAAGTTAAGGAACCAAGAATAATTTTTTTTTTCAGATTGTATAGCGGTCAATATTACAAATGCAATTAATATTGTCAATTTTAATAAAAATATTATATATATTGATTCATTATGTAGTAACCTATATATAAAAATTAGTTCATTAATGTATTAATGTGCGTTTCAGAGAAGGGGTGAGGGTGAATTAGCAATGTAGGTCAAAAGAATATTCACTGATCACTGCCCAAGACAGAGACCACATCAGCTTATAAAAAGTACAATTGTCCCCATTGTTCAATGGGCACACAGATCTCACAAATAAGAATTCTAGAATCAATGCAGTCGATGTTTACAGGCCTAATATAAACACCTGGAAGTGTCAAAAAGAATTGCTTCCCTTGAGAAGGGATTCTTTCCTATTTATTGGAAAGTTATTCTCATTTCTCTCACATTTTATTACCACTTGAAAGGTGCAAGTGCAGTGGCAACGACAATTAACATTTCCCATCAACAATTACTTCAGTTCTTAATGAGGTTCCTGATGACATATGGAAGAATGCCTCCATGGTTAAAGTACTCTAGTTCCACCTGAAAATAGAGAAGTGTTACGAACTAACCCGAGGGAAGATATAAGGTTAGGAGGCAAGTTTTTGCAAATGCGGAATAAATGGCTCAACCCCGAGCAAATCCCAATGATGGACCATATTTGTATATAAAATTGCATCAACAAAACATACATTAATCAAGAATAAGCTTACCTCAGTGTCAAAGCGAACTGTGCAGGTGAAAGATTTTCCAGTATCCGTTTTGACAGTGACATCCTGGCCAGGCCTTATCTCGCTGATTTTATTTGGAAGATCAATGGTATAACGTTCATGACCAGTCAGTCCCAATGTGTCAGCATCCTCACCAGATTTGAAGCAAAGAGGAACAATACCCATTCCTACCAAATTACTGCGATGAATTCTCTCAAAACTTTTAGCTATCACAGCTTTGACTCCCTGTCAAAAAAAATGTTAACATCATCAAGAAGTATGTCAGGAATATTAATCTCACATCATGTTAAGATAACCAAATAGAAAATCAAATTACAGGCTATAACAAATGGAGGGACTCACCAATAGCATGGGACCCTTGGCAGCCCAATCTCTGGAACTTCCGCTACCATATTCAGCTCCAGCCAGCACAATGGTGTCATGCCCTGAAGCCTTGTATTTCTAGCATAAGAGAACAAATCCAGGGGATTAGAAACTTAACAGAGCTAAAATTAATGACTGTTTATCACATTCCCTGGCACAAAGGTAAGGTATCCACTAGTTCTTTTTATCACATACTGTCACCGTGTCCTCACTAAACCAAAAGATATCAAAAGCCCGTGTCACAATAATAAGCCTTGCAGTGATTGCATTAAGTTGTGAATTTATGATTAACTATTTGAATAAGCAAGACTCAATACTTAATATATTCACAAAAGCAAAAGAATTCACAACCTATTAAGAAGGAAAATTTTGCAAAGAATTTTTTTCAGGAGACATTGTCAGATTAAATTTTGGAAAGCAATTTAGAAAAGACCATCAGAAAATATCATATGGAATAAACTATGCCTGCCACTTGAGAGGTTCAAAAGCAGTAAAAAAAAGCATGCCAAACTTGGTTAGAGTATAACTCACCTCTGCTGCTTCAAACACATAAAGCTTCTCTCCTGTTGGAATGTGAACCGTCTTGGGGCCAACTTCTCCATTCAAGAGCTTGTTTACAAGACGAATGTTAGCAAAAGTTCCCCTTGCCATAACTTCATCATTGCCACGACGACTTCCATAAGAGTTGAAGTCCTTCTGTTCCACCCCACGCTCACGTAGGTATTTTGCAGCAGGACTGTCCTTGTGAATGTTTCCAGCAGGAGAAATGTGATCAGTTGTTATACTGTCACCAAAATTCAACAGGCAATAGGCATCTTTCACACCATGAGGTCCAGGAGGATCCATGGTCATGTCCTTGAAGTATGGAGGTTCATGAATATATGTTGAGTTGGGGTCCCATGAGTACAACTTCTCAGCAGGAACTTGCAGTTGGTTCCACATAGTGTTACCTTTAGTAATAGCTTCATATGTACTTCGGAACATGTTGGGCAACACACTGGATTGGACAGCCTAGGAATCAAGTAAACAGAAGTTATTTTTGCTGTAAATATTGTCAAATCTAGAGTAAAATTCATATAATGAGACAAGCGGACATCATTCACCTGTGCAATTTCTTCAGTGGATGGCCAAATATCCCTCAAGTAGATATTCTTGCCATCCTTCCCTGTCCCTATTGGTTCCTTTTCAAAGTCAATGTCAACCTGGAAGTTTGACCAAAAGGTATGTGATGAAGGTTAACAACATTTGCGCAAGAAAAATAATTATCTTGATATATTCTAAACTCTAAATTTGATCAACCTTTAATAAAATAGTAATAAAATATGCATCCAAACAACCAAAACAAGTTTCAAAATAAAGCATATAGTCAGGAGAAACCTCGCCAAAACATTAGTGTGTAAAGATGACATTCGATGTCAGAAAAAATAGATACTACCTAAGTGCAAGTCAAGATCCAGACTTCTGGATGCAAGTACCCAAATAATTGGGATTAAAGCAGTGTTTGATGGGAGAGAATCAAGAAAAAATATAAAAAAAGTTAATGTAGATTGCATTAGGACTCGGCTTGAGTTCAAATACAATACATATAGCATGAGGCTGAAAACATGTAAATGAAGAGGGTGGACATTAAGTAACTAGCATACAATATCAATGCCTGTGATTATTTTTAACACTTATTAGTTTTGTTTCTTTTAACCAAGTCCTTGTTATTAACAATCTTGGTCTTGAAAAGAGACATGAATTGATGAAAATAAGACAATTTGGAAGCAGCAAGAACCAAAAATCTTTCATATACACATTAGAAATATGAATTAGGCACACATACCGTGCCAGCAAGAGCATAAGCAACAACAAGAGGAGGGGAGGCAAGATAGTTAGCTCGTGTCAAGGGATGAACACGACCCTCAAAATTACGGTTCCCAGACAAAACAGCAGATGCTACAATGTCTGCATGAAACCATATAAGAATTAAACTGTTAAAGCTAATTTAATGCAGAATATGACTAGGAGGTTATCTAAAAGTTATAAACAAGAGAAAAAAACTGAGAAATTTGCATAGAAATTAGCTCCGTTTATAGGTATATTTGATATGATATTTCAATTACCATTTTCTGAGATAGCAGAAGCAACTGATTCGTCAAGGTCCCCTGAATTGCCAATACATGTGGTACAGCCAAATCCAACAATATTGAAACCCTGTTCATTTAGATACTTTTGCAGGCCACTGCAAAAAAAGAAATAAAAAAAATCAAATTTAGTAACCATTTTTCTAAAATTGGGCAGACTACAGAGGGACAGTACATTATGATACAAACTACAGAATTAATATTAATATTCTAATAAGAAGTGTGAAATACCTCTGAAGTAGATATTTCGTAACAACTCCAGAACCTGGAGCAAGACTTGTTTTTACCCAAGGCTTAACCTGGCAAACAGTGAAATATCTACAATTACTATCAAGAGAAGGATAACATAAAAGGAATACAATTTATCCTTTTTATAAGTGGCAGGAAAAGCAGAAAACGTCAAAGTAAGGATATAATGTTGAAAAGTAGCAGAAAGACAGTTAACATAATTGTATGGGTGACTAACCTGCAAACCTAGCTCATAAGCCTTCTTTGCAACAAGACCAGCCCCAAGCATAACACTTGGGTTTGATGTATTTGTACAGCTTGTGATTGCAGCAATTACAACACTGCCATGCTTGAGCTCTGCTGGCTGCCCATGGAAATCAAATTTTGCGACTTTGCCTTGTACTTCTTTTGGTATAGCAAATCCCTGTAATCAGAGAAAACATTTAGGATGATTACATTATTACATTACTGCATGTTTTGTGACTGCAACTATGTCTGCAACTTCAAGGTCTACAACTTGAAACAATCAGGATGACTAACATAAAAGGGTTAGTTTCTTGCATTTTTATTATTATATGCTTTCTGAAATCCTGGTACAGTGATCATAGAGAGTGAGAAAGACGATAGAGATAGGAATAATCATCTGGAAATAAGACTCACCTCTGATAGTATCAAACACTTTAGATCCCAGTTTCAAGAAACAAAAGGATTATATCTCTTCCGTGACATAATGTTGTCATTTGCTTGTTAAGTTTGCAGAAACACAGTCATTTACTTTTCTTAACAGTAAACCAAATCTGTGTTAGATGCAACAATTTCAACTTTGCTTTGCGATGATTTTCTCCGGTATATTAGTTTGCTAGTGATTGTAGAAACACACAAACATAAAGTGACAGAGACACTAAACCCACTTAGCATTTTATCACAAAAACAACCAAATGAAGACAATGAATTTTTGCTTAATATCATATCCAACAAGTTTTTTTTCAACATTTTCAGTTTTTAAGGAGTATTAATTCATTTAGATGTGAGATTATTGGTCATGCCAATTTGCTGAATCCTGACCAGAAAACTTTTTTAAATGGATTTTCAATTTTTACACTACTAATAAGTTAAACCTAAATTCAATAATTTTCCAAATAAATAATGTCTCATGATTTTTCATAGGTTGTTAATTAGGAAATTATTCTGTCACATTCATGAGTAATAATATCAACAATAATAGTGTCAATTGAATTTGTCTCTTCCAACTTAATGTCTCATTTTAGAAGAAAAATTAAAAAAAAAATAATAACTTATAAAAAACAACAATTTTGAACTTGTTAAAATCTACTTTCTTAATTTTTTATTAACAATTAAGATAATTCACTTTTCCCTCCAAATAAATTTCACTCTTGTGAACTTTCCACCAGGATAGATAGTTGAACCAATTTTTCATTGTTTGCTTCTTGGACATCAAAATTACTAAGGGCCCATTTATTTAACCTTGTAAAAAAAACGTGATTTTAAGGTTATGCAACAAAGTAATTTATTTTTTAGGGATTTTACATACAGAAGAAGTTATCTTCTCTTTTGTTACAATTAAAAAAATACTTTTCACATTAAAAAGTAGTTATAATTAAATCTTAAAAAAAACTACTCAAAGTAGCTTTTTAAAATAATTAGAAATCTGATTTCTGAAAGTGAGAAAATGGTAGAGATAGAATAATTTTCTGGAAAAAGAGAAGACTTCAGGTATCAAACACTTTTTAGATTTCAGTTTCAAGAAACAAAAGGCTAATGTATTTTCCCTCGACATAATGTTGCCTTTTGACTGTTCCAAGTTGCAGAAACTAAGTCTTTTAATTTGTGTATTAACTATAACCAATTTGTGTTAGATGCAGCAACTTCAACTTTGCTTTGTAATGATTGTCTCAGGTAAATTAGTTTGTAATTCTCACTGTACACATGCACAAAAAAAGTGACACTAACCTAGTTAGCATTTTATCACATAAACAACCAAATGGGCAGACAATAGCAAATGCATGATATGACAAAAAAAAACTATAAAATCCTCTTTTCTTGAGACAAATACAAGAAAAATATTTGAATATCATAGCATTACTAACCTTAAACCCCACTTTGTTATCAAGGCAAGCATGCCAATCAGCCTTCATTTCTTTCAAAGGCACTCGATCATGAGGTCTGGAAAGAGTATCAATTATTATGAATTATCGCATGGAAGAAAAAAAGGAAATTTTTAAACTCAAACTAAAATCAAGGCACAATGTAAAAGAGCGCAGTGTTTTACCTCTTTGGTCCTGAGATACATGGTTCAACTTCATCAAGGTTCAGCTCAAGATAGGATGAATAAACTCTGTCTTGTTGAGGCTGAATTTATGGAAAACAAATTAGCACTCTATACCCCTAACTTATAGACACATTTGTCTTGTACAAAAGGAGTGTATATTCAACTAGTATTACCTCATTATAGTCAACAAACATTTTGTTTGCCCTGAGATAGGCCTCTATCATAGCCACCTATATTCAGCCAAAAATGGAGGTCAACTGGTCAAGTAATCCTACAAGCATTTCACATCATTGGGAAATAATAAATGAGTTGATACTCACAGTCTCATCACTTCTTCCAGTTAACTTGAGGTATTGTAATGTAACATGATCCACGGGGAAGAAGCCCATGGTTGCTCCATATTCAGGAGACATATTAGCAATAGTGGCCCTGTCAGCTAATGATAATTCACCCATACCATCACCTATAGAACAAAAACCATGAGAACAGGAAATTAGTTGGGACATACCATCAAAATCTGAAAATAAGGAGGAAATGCAAGAGAGCATAATTACCATAAAATTCAACAAATTTCCCTACAACACCATGTTTCCTAAGGATTTGTGTCACAGTTAGAACCAAGTCAGTTGCTGTAACACCATTGCGCAATTTTCCTGATAACTTGAACCCAACAACACCAGGCAACACCATGCTCATAGGCTGTCATTATCATAGCACACAGCATTAGGATCGTGATGGTAGCTAAACAACTGCATGTGCTTGTTTTGAGATACAGGATTCAATTACATAATTCTAAAGAATAAAACCATCAGAATCAACATCACTGATTACATATAAATCAAAGTCCATAAGTAAATGCACCTGGCCAAGCATTGCTGCCTCTGCTTCAATACCCCCAACACCCCAACCAGCAACTCCAAGCCCATCTATCATAGTTGTATGTGAATCAGTCCCAACCACACTGTCTGGATAAAGTAAGCCCTCATTGTTGAAAACAACTCGTCCAAGATATTCAAGATTGACCTGGAATTCAAGATATTATAAGTCCCCAATATCAACTACCAAAAATAATAATGATGAAAAATAAATTATATGACATTATGTTAGATGTCTGATTCTGGACTTACCTGATGTACTATACCAGAACCAGGAGGAACAACAAGCATATTACGGAAAGCGGTTGAACCCCACTTAAGAAAAGCAAATCTCTCCTTGTTCCTCTGGAACTCAAGCTCCATATTGGCCTGCACTGCATTCTCTGACCTTGCTACATCAACTTGAACTGAATGATCAATGACAAGATCAACAGGAACCTGGCAATAATTATTGCCAAGAGTCAGAGCCATTTATACTTAATAGGAAACTAAACTACAAGGAAAGTATGGCAACGAGGGATTGTTTGTTAAACTCCTCCAAAACACAATAACTTACTGGGTACAATGGAATTGGGTTTAAAATTGTGTTTTGTAATTACTCTAACTTGGAAAAAATAGTTCTAATATGCTCCATTTTAAAGTGGAAATTAGTTCAAAAATATCCTACACAATTTTATCAAAATGAAAGAAAGAAATCCAAACAGTTATTTTCAATCTAATTAATAACAGTGTACCTATTAGTCTCACCCAGTCTCTCTTTCATACTATTTAAAATTTCAAAAATCAACTCAGCAAACAATATTTGACCTTAAACTAAGCTCAAAATCAAATTTATACATACTAAGTGTAATTTAATAGCAATTTGAACTAAGAAATATTAAAGAATCAAGAAACTAGTTTTGACATGAACACTTCTGACCCCTTTTTAAATTTTCCAAACTCCCCCAAAAATGATTTTAATAGTAAATTAGCACAGCTAAATATATCAGCAAATAGTTTTCAGATACTACTTATGACCTTCAATGTCTAATATCAATTTCAGAACTTTTTTTGCAGCTACGTAGTAAAGCAGGAGAAAATGTTACCTAGATATATCGTTAAAGTAGCAAAGCACATTTCTGTTAGATAGTAATACATGAAACTCGAAACTTTTTTATTGTAACTTTGTAATTGTTACAGAAATAATTATGAGTTCAAGGCACACATTTCATTCCTAACACAATAAAATTTTGAAACCTCTTTGGTGATTACCATCAGATTTCAAAATTCTAAAGCACAAAAAAGTGATAAAATTATATATACCAGAGGATTGATCTTATTAGAATCACTGCCAAGCTTATTCATAGCATCACGCATGCAAGCAAGGTCAACAACAGCTGGGACTCCAGTAAAATCCTGGGGAGAGGAAAAAGATGAGGTTAAAGGAAGAACGTGTATTACTAAATATCACGCACCCATGCTCCTTCGCTGTATCCAGACTAGAATGAGGTACCTGCAGGAGAACACGAGCAGGCTTGAAAGGAATCTCAACTTGCTTCACAGAACTGTTTTCCCAGTCAATAATCTTCTCAACATCTTCTTTAGTAACTTGGAAATTGTCACAATTACGAAGGGCAGATTCAAGGAGAATTCTGATAGAGTATGGTAACCTATCTGTCATGTACCCACAAAGTTGATACCATCAGCAACTGAAGCATATGCAAGGTCTGAGGAAGGACAGACTGTTCCTTCATCAGACAGACGATAATGGAATGAAATCACCAATACCACACATTTCAACCAAAATAAAAACAACATGATTGGAAGCACGGAAACTAAACAAAGCCAAACTAAGCTAGAAAATTACCAATTCTTGGGTCGTTGAGAGAGGGAAGACTGTAGAACTTTCCAAACTCGCCACCACCAGGTTTGGGGAGACTCGTCAAGTTTGCCTTGAAAGGATTTTCACCAGCTACAATGGCAAACATGTTAGATGACCACCACTCAGAACACAAAACTCAGCATCAAATATTTGAAATAAAACTACATATTACAAATTCATACAAAGACGATTAGACAGATAAAGCAAACATCAAACGGTCCTTTCAACCAAACATGACGTTCAATGACTAATAGAAAGCAAAATTCTAAGCATAAGATTTCAAAAATAAAAAAGCAAGACGGATTTTACATTTGACCATAAAACGGAAAATCGAAGCTGAAAAGAACGATTATGAGAAGAGTCAATTAGATTTAGATCAAAAAGAAAGAAGAACAAAACTCCGAGATTTTGGGAGTCAAGAGTGAAGTACCGGAAGTGGCGATCTTGCGGTGGAAGCGTTCAATGAAGGGAGCGAGGGCTCTGATCTGAGGACGGAGGGTGAAGGGAGACCTCCAAAGGACACCATGACTCCAGCGATGGGCGGAGGAGCGAGCAGCGGAGGCAGCGGTGGAGGAGAAGGCGGAGGATCGGTAGGGAGAGGGACGGGCGGAAGGGGAAGCGAAGGTTCTAGAAAGAGGGAAGAGCTTGGACCTGTTTGCTCTTAGGAGCGAAGAGGCAGAGGAAGCCATAGCGATAGCAATCACACATGCATATGAGAGCGAGTTACGGTATTTGTAAATGAACGGAAGGGGCGTGTGGAGACCGAACGTGAACTAGGGCTGCGTGCCTCCTTCTAGTTCTAGAAGAAAACAACAGTGCTTTGATTCGCTTGGCTCGAGTGGCTGTCTCAATATATATTTCTTTTCCTATTGCTCAACACAGGAAATGGTAGTAGTGGCCAATTTTATCGAGAGCGGAGCATCGCACCAGTTACTTCGTGGATGTTTCTCACCACTTTATCAGGTTAACAAATTGGGCAGAACAAATTACAACGGACAAAACTTCCCCATAAAATAAAAAACACATTACATTGATACATTTTCAGACATATCTTAACGGCTTTATTCAATCTTAACTTATGAATTTGGGCTTAATCACTTTAAAGTGTGTTTTATTGTTTAAAACACTCGAAACATATGCTAATGGAAAGGAAAAAAAATTGTTGACAAAAATTACGTAGAATGATACGTCACATTTGCATAAATGTACACTAACATAATACTAGATGTACAACGATTTGTCATATAATTAAATATTTATAGTTATTGACAATTGTATGTGTTTTAAAAATATCTGACAAACTAAATTTTGATAATTCAATGAAATATTCTAATGCGAAGTGGGCATGCTTAGAAGTTAGAAATATGATTAGGCAAAATTTTGTGAAGTTTCGCAAGTGGCGTGGTCAAGTTGTATCGTTCAACTATCCGAGGGAACCACACAGTGTGCCGCAGCTACTATTGCTCGGATGCACACTCTTGATTGCTCTAACGAACCATTCCACGTGTCTTCAACATGTTTGAATTTTATTTCACCACCCATAATTATTCAACGCAAGGAATCATTCTTTTTCGTTTTTACAGAGCTCATTATTCGTGTTGGTATTCAGTTCAACGTGATGAGAATTGCAAGGGAAGTGCTGGATGTGGCTCGTGTCATGTGTCACTCACCGCATCTGGCCGCAAACTGAGCAACCTACGCCAACTGTTGAGAGCGCAATGATCCGAATGGAAAGGTTGATGGGGAGGCATGCGCCTGCGATGCACCGAAGCATAGGTTGGTTTCCTTACCATGTCTCAAATGGATTTTAAAAAGTGCCAAATAATTTTCAGCCACCGAAGCAGACCAAGAATATTATTGGATGGTAGGCCCAACACAAACGTTGACGATTCCCGACATTTTAGGATATTTCTTTTTGTAATGAAAGCAAGTTTTTAGTAATAAAGTTTTTTAAATATTTATTAAATATAATTCACCTAATTTATTCTCTTACAGACTCCCATCATACATTACATCAAAATTTTTACTTAATTGTTTTTTTTTTTTTAAATATTGTTGTTTAAATTTATTCAATCAAATATTTTTTTATTATTGATGTCAATTTTTTATAACTACAAATTTGATATGAATGTTACCAACAGGGGTTGGTTCAAGTAGTACATGTTTGATTCCCCTTAAGCAAGGTCTCGGGTTCGAGTCTTGTGGATGGAAAAAATCTCCGCTGAGAGAGCTAGCTCCACCATGATGTCGATGTTCCCGGCTCGAACAGGATTGTCTCCAGTGGAGGTGTTTCGAATCAAATATGAAAATAACCGGATTAAAGATGAGAAATGAGTTCAATTTCTAAGTGAGGCATAATTGCAATAAGAGAAGCTTTATTCATGGTGAATCTGGGTTCTGGTTGTTCCCAACACACATATTTATATTACAATAAACTTGGGCTCCAAGCTTATTTTACATTGGATGCCTTACTTTTAATCACACTGACAAAATACGTCTTCTGAGGACCATTGCTTACGCCTTTTCTTTGCACAGTTGTTCTACTTTCCTCTTTTGCATTAATATTGGTTGCCTTTCCTTTAGAGACAAAGTGGTTTCTCCTTTTTGGTATAAGTCTGCCTTCTAACATGTTCACATGCATTTGTCTTCTGATAACTTGTATTTGTTTTCTTTGCTGACAACGTGCAGGACCTGTCAGCGTATTACGCCTCATCATCCTATTTTCCATTGGTCATTTTCTTTGTCTTTATTTTCTGGAAACCAATCCATAACATTTGCCCCCTTGCACATGCAGTACGTAGTGTTGTAATGTGCATTTTGAACTAGGGATTGGTCTTGTCATACTTAAATCTCTGCTGATGAGGCGTCTTGCTAATTTATGTCTTCCATTCAAATAAATTATGTGAATTTTGTTCTAATGCCAAATTGTTGGTGCATCTGCTTCTTTCTTTGCCCTATCATGGTTCACTCTGCGTGGTATGGTATGATGCCAGATTCGCTTTGCAGGATTCGCTATGCAGCCAGGTTTGCCCTGTGTCTGCTAGGTACGCCCTGTGATCTTCTGCGAGGAGGCGTCTTTCACTCTGCTTCTTGAGTTTTTCTATCCGTGTAAGCTTCCTATGTGACACCCCTAGTTCTACCACTAAGAATATCACATGTATTACTCGTGACCAACGAACTTACTATTTTTAAGACGTTAAAAATGCGGCCTTTTTTTTTTAAAAGGGTTTAGTCTTCATTAACCTATTACATCTCTAATTTCATTTTAAGTATTTATGAAATATCCTTTCCTTATTCTGAAACTCGTTTTCCGAAAACATCTAGACGGTTACTTCCTCGCGCACATACACAACATACACGCAGTTATAACATCAACATAAGAAAAGGGGAAACGACATGAAATATATATACATATGAACATAATAGTAGTGTATCTCTCGAGTCACCCAAATATCTACATCAAAACACGAGTTCTGGTAGTAGACCAAAATAAACAAGACCTCAAACAAAATACAAAGGAAGAGGTCACTAAATCAGAGCTGCTACTACCTAGACTCAAACCATACTAGTCCTACTCATCATCTCCCGGCTCAGTAGTGAACACCCTACTGCTCCTCCTCTCAGCGTCCCCGATAGTGATCATCCCAAAATCCTCTGAGGGATCGTCGCTAGAAGAATCCTCCTCCGGCTCCTCCTTAGGGGCCTCCTCCTCCTCCGAGGTGTCGTGAATCACAATCAAATCTAGCTTACTTGTGAGAGAGCGACCTTGCGCATCAGGACGCATAGGCTGGGAATCAGATGCTTCAGAAGAAGGTGAGTACCTAGGGGAGTCTGGTCCGACCATATCAGCCATCCGAGATGATCGCGATGACGACGAAGAAGCGAGGCGACGACGTGAAGGACAAAAAGTAGTATAGCGCACCAAGTTAGGTGGCGTCGGAAACTCGAGGGTCACAGGTACAGTGAAATCCAACTCTGGTACAAGCGGAAGTCTGGGATGAGTAATGGTGACGCGGACCTCCCCAGTAAACTCGCATCTACGAGGGATGTCCGTCACCCTCCAAGTTCCTCTCGGCATCCACCGCAGCTGCACTCGCATCGATGTCATAGTGGAAGCCTCTGATACCGGCTATCGACGTAACGAGAAGAATATAACAACAAAAGATGGAAATGAAGGGTGAGAACATCGCATGAACTCACAACACGTAGGATACAGTAAACTAGAGCACACACAGGATATCCACACAATTCAATCAACAATGAATACAATTTATATTATCATGATGCATATAAACTAATGCATGAGGGCCCATGGAAACATCACCATCCACAGTACACACAGCAACTGCCCGACCATATATGTACAACGTATCAGGAGTTAGAGTCTGTACTAGCGCGGTACTTATATTTTTCTTTTGGCCAATTTTTATCCGTCTTCCAGACAATCTCAACTGACCCTGAAAACTTGAGAGCGACAGGATAGTCAAGCTTGATCTCCTGCGTGCTCGACAGTAGGGTGCGAGCCTACGTCACCTGAGTCGTTTAAGAACCTGACTATCCTCAGGGCTGGCATCCCCCCTCGAGGACCCGTTGGCGTTCTTTGCAAAACTCAGTGCACCCGTCCCTACCAGTTTCCCACTGTACCGAGTGTCACTGCCATATAGGTCATAAGGTTTTTCACCTTGAATATCATTAATGTTTTATGATGCATGTCACACAACAATGCTTTTAACATGCACATCCTTACAGGCAAAGCCCATCGAATCATTCTACGTCACCACTTACCCGTGGTACGGCCCGATTCAATGTCTTCCCTTTAAGGAAATCAAACAATGCTTTCTCAGCATACACAGTCCTTGCAGGCAAAGCCCATCGAATCATTCTATGTCACCACTTACCCGTGGTACGGCCCGATTCAATGTCTTTCCTTCAAGGAAAACCAAACCCTGTCCTTGGGTTGAAACCACACTCTCTCACTAAGCTTCTCAAGTCTTATGTAGAAAGAGTGTGTTGGTTATAATCTTTTAAGGTAATTTGTACTAATGTTCTTCTTTAAATCAATATTTGTTTCCATTTGAACCCTATGATTTACTAAGACTTATGATTGTGTCTTATGGATAGTATCACTTACCCTAATTTGTCTGGCATGACTAATTAAGATTAGGTTTAACACTTAATTTTAATTAGTCTTCATTAACTAAACTATAATCAATCCTAATCTCTTTCTCAATCTTGGATTAAGCTTTTTAATTTCATCTGATTAAGGTTAATCATAATTAATTAATTCTTAATCATCATTAAGGCTCAATTATTTAATTAATGCCTTATTAGTAATTAGTGAAAAATTAGTCTTCCTTAAGGTTAATTAATTTTAGCCTTAATTAATTATTCTTTACTTAATTAACTTAAGTGAATTAGATTAATTAACTTAGATAATTAAATTAGCTAAGCCCACTAATTTAAATTTCAAGCTTAATTTTTAATGGTGGATTAGAGTTGAAGTCCAACTCTAATCTATGCTCAATTTCATAAATTGTTTTTGGTTGACTTTTAATGAGTCTTTGACTCACTTTTTGAGGATTTTGGGCTTGAACCAAGGGCCCAAAGGTTGAATGACTCTTAGGAGCCCGTTTTTACACATGACAAGTCAAAATGTTGACTTTTGTGATGACTTTTATTTGGATTACACTTGAAATCCGAATTTAATTCTTTTGGTATTTTCCAAAATTTATTATTTAATTAAAAAACCTTTTTGTAAATTTAGTGTTTTAACCTATTGGACCATTAAGGCCCAAAAACATGTTTTTCAACTTCACTTGACCTTTTTAAGATCAAAATGAATTCTTGACGAGTTTCATCAAGAACAACCTCAAGAACATCAAGAACACCTTGAATGTTCACCAAAACACCTATTTTTCCAACAACATCCAAACTTTACCAAATTTCAACACAATCATCAACAAGCATTATCAACAACCAATATCATGTTAATTCATCCAAAATCATCCATACACACATTCAAGTTCATAACTTTATTTCTAAGCTCATAAACACCATTTTTCAAGAATCAAACATCCAAAACAAATTCATAAATCCAAACAACCTCATGCATGTTCATAGATCCATCATCAAAACATATTTCCATCATCAATTAAAATTTTAGAAACATGCAGCCCTTTTATTTCAAAATAGCCGAACCATATAGGGAGAAAAAGAGAATTTGTTTTCAAGCAAAAACATGGTTTGCTTGTAACCCATAACATCATCCAAGCATTTTTCAAGCATCAACAACAAATTAAAAACACCATGCAAGGCTAAAATGAAATAGCCGAACCATATCTCCCAAGAGATAGGTTCCAACAACCCATTTTTCAAGAGAAAAACAAGATCAAAGACAAGGGTCAAGGGCAATCCTTGACTCTAGTCACCAATTCTACTAGAGTTCAAGTTCTCCCCCCTTTACCTAAGGAATTTCCTCAAGAATAAGGTACAGCAACAGCTCACAAAACAGCTCCAAAGATCCCTCCTTTGATCACCAAACTCGAGCTTTCAAGGCTTGGAGGCTTGGTGTTTAAAGCTTTGGTTCAAAGATGGAACCTTGGCTTGAAAGTGTTTGATGGAAGATGAATGATTTTGGGAGAAAATGGGAGAGAGCTTCACGACTTTCTCATGGAGGAAAGGAAGAAATGAGAGAATTTTTGCTATGCTTGCATGTGTGGAAGAAAGGAAAAATGAGATGGTTTTGGTGTTTTAAGGCTTTAAATGCCTACACTTGACACATGGCTTGGGAGAAAGGAAGAAGAAGACAAGTGTCCTCCATGCATCAAGCCCACACATGCACGGCTTGTAGGAGAAGCCAAGGGAAGGTTTGTGCAATTTTTCTGGCCCGGATCAAGAGTATTTGGGCCCGGTTCAAGAGACAATAGGGGCAAAAGGTCATTTTTCATAGAAAAATTCCAAAAATCCTAAAAAATTCTAGAAAAATAGGAAATTCATTCCTAAACCCAAAAATATAAATTTTGATGATTAAAAATAATTTTAATCACTCAAAATTCAATAAAACACACAATACGACAAAACGGTAAAAACGCGGGTGTTACATCCTATCCTACCCTTCTACACGTTTTCGCTCCCCTTTCGTTGGGGTTCCCTTGATCTTTGTCCCGTTTCAGTCTTCTAAGGGCGTATTTTCTGGGTTAGATCCATGCCTTTTGCCCCCTTGCGCTTGGGAGATAGATACTCCTCTTAAGGTGCAACAGAAAATGTTCATTTTCATGTCATTACTTCGTTGTCTTGCCTTACCACCCTTTCTTCGGCGTATTTCTTCTCTTTTGAGTTTCATTCAATCATCAGAGGACGCCGAGTTCGCTATCTGTATGTTTGAGTAAATCCTGCTTCTAAATCATTCTCAACAGGGTGAGGTTAAGCATTTAGTAATTCAAACGTGAGTTATTTAACCACACTTGAGTTTTTTTACCTATAAAGGTCGTTGGCCATCCTATCAAGGGGCGATTAATAATATTAATTGAATGTCTCAAATATTATTTCCATGCGGGCTATTTATTTGTTCATGCAAACAGACCTTAAATGAAATGTTAACGCTTTTTCAATTATATAGCATGCATAGGGCGTAATCGCGTCTTACCGGTATTTGGTCTTCCTATTCCTTTTTAATGGTCCATTTGTTTGCAAAATATATGATGAAGTGGGAGAATAGTATGTTCATGCGTGAAGTATCAAAACGCTAGGTATGCTTTCAAGATAAAAATAGTACATCAAGATGTCTTTGAAACAAATACCTTTCAAATGAGGATCGCTAAAGGGAGGCTTGGTCCCTTTATAATACACTTTCTGCCTTTGTAATTCCTAAGGCATATTCTTTGCAATGAGTAGTTATATATATATATAAGGTTCCATTGTATATTTTTCTGTTTGTAAAAGGCTATTAATGCTTTTCGTATCTTTGCTTTCCTTAAGTGTTTTGCTAATTGCAACAAGTATTGTAGTGTGTTTTTATGGTTTATACATATATCTTTTAGGCGTGTTGGGTTCTAAGTGTCCTTGAGGAGGGTACGTCTTTAACCCCTCCTAAGTTGTTCACTTGAACCCGCATTATGGCTAGGCGTGCTAGGTTTTAAGCGTTCTTGAGGAGAGTACGCCCGTAAACCTCCCCTAAGTTATTCGCTTAAATCTGCTATGTGGCTAGGTGTGCTAGATTTTAAGCGTTCTTGAGGAGAGTACACCCCGCAAACCTCTCCTAAGTTATTCGCTTAAATTCGAAATGTAGCTAGGTGTGCTAGGTTCTAAGGGTCCTTGAGGAGAGCGCCCGCAATTCTCTCCTAAGTTATTCGCTTAAACCCGCATTGTAGTTAAGCGTTCTAGGTTCTAAGCGTCCTTGAGGAGAGCGCCCACAATTCTCTCCTAAGTTATTCGCTTAGGCCCGCAATGTTCTGAATAAGTCTTTATATTAGGATTTTTTAGGGAGCTCTTTGCGCTAAACTTTTTCATAATTTTGTTGCATATTTTTTATGTGTTCATGTTTACAGCATGATATGCATTTTATCAAATATAGACATTCACGAATGCAAAACGCACCCTTTTTTAGGGCGTGATTTATGTGATACCCACACAACCCCTTTTCACTCTCTATCTTTGTATCGAATATGCAAAAAATATCGTAGCTAATTACTTTCACTTAAGCAATCAAATAAATTTCTAAAAACATTCACATACTATTCTATTATGTGTATAAATTCATATCCATAAGTTTGGACTTAAAAAATTTCTACTAACCTGGAATGGTCGCTCTCTTTATGTGAATGCCTAAATCCCACGTGTGTATTACTCTGCCTTCCGGTTCGTCATTGCGCTGAGTTCTAGTCCCCTTATCGGATCTGCGAATAATGTCATATGGGGCGTCTTTCAGGTACCATCTTCCCTTTTTTTTTTGGATTCAAAGGCGAACTATGTGTGAGACTGCTGTTGGGCTTAAATACAATAGAACATCTGGACATGAGGAGCTGTTGGTGAGGCGTGAGAGCGGCTTTTGTTGAGGGAGAAGTGACGCTAATGAGAATGTTGATCGAATACAAAGAGCAATTGCCAAATACCCCTGAAAATGTCGATCGAAGACGAGGAGCAATTACGGCTTCGCGTGAATTGCTTAGACAGGGTCTTGATGTTGAAGCTTCATGCCAAGTACAGGACTGGCCTTCCTTTCTAAGCCAAAGATTTGACAGTTTGCTGGCTAATGAGATAACCGATCTCTTTCTTTGGGATAGCTTAGAGCTTATATGGCACTTGGGTTTTCCAGCAAGCAAAAAGAGTTGTGGCTTTCTTAACTCCATCTTGATGCCAAGTGCTTGTATTATTGTTATGAAGATTAACAAAGCAGAAAACATATGTGAATGTTTGATAGCTTCAAAGGGCATTGATCTGAAGTTTGAAGAAGTCTTTTGCTTATTCCTTCTTGGAGAGGGCACAGAGGCTGAGGCGGTTGAAAAGCTGAAGCAACTTGGTCCGAACTCAAATCCAAAACAAAATTCAGTCTTGGGGAAGGCAATAATGGATGCTTCCAAATCATCGAAAATGTGGCTGAAGGATTCTGTGCTTGATTTATGTCCAGATACTAAAGGTTGTTCCCCTGCTCTGGCCAATTTCTTTAATGTTCAGAAGAAATTTTCTCGTAGCAAGAATTCTAAAGGACTTGAGAAGAGTTCCAGAGAGAGTTGATTCCTTACATTTCTCTGCTATAGGGCCTGAAGGTATTGCATGACAGAGCCCATGTCCTCTTCCATGAGCTTGGCCGCCTGGTGCTCCATCATAGTGAGACTTGCGTTTGAGATTGACATTGTTGTTTGGTTACCCCGAGGGAGGGCCCCACCGCCGTTGTTGTTGCCGTTGATTTGGATGCAGTCACCGCCTCCTTCAGAGGACATATCAGCAACAAAGGGGGTGATAACAGCTGCACCGCCCAATCTGTTCATGCTCAGAACCTTGACTTAGAGCTGTAAGAACTTCACATAATCGACTTGGAGCTCTGATTCTTCGTTTCCCAGTAAAGAACTTTTTTTTTCCGAGCACTTAGATCGCGTAATAACCATCTAGAAATGATTACAGTTTGCTCTCGAAGTTGTTCACTTCTGCAACTACACCTCCCCAGTGGAGTCGCCAAATGTTTCGGATAAAATATGAAAATAACCAGATTAAAGATGAGAAATGAGTTCAATTTCTAAGTGAGGCATAATTGCAAGAAGATAAGCTTTATTCATGGTGAATCTGGGTTCTGGTTGTTCCCAATACACATTTATATTACAATAAACTTGGGCTCCAAGCTTATTTTACATTGGATGCCTTACTTTCAATCACACTGACAAAATACGCCTTCTAAGGACCATTGCTTACGCCTTTTCTTTGCACAGTTGTTCTACTTTCCTCGTTTGCATTAATATTGGTTGCCTTTCCTTTAGAGACAAAGTGGTTTCTCCTTTTTGGTATAAGTCTACCTTCTGACATGTTCACATGCATTTGTCTTCTGATAACTTGTATTTGTTTTCTTTGCTGACAACGTGCAGGATCTGTCAGCGTATTACGCCTCATCATCCTATTTTCCATTGGTCATTTTCTTTGTCTTTATTTTCTGGAAACCAATCCAGAACAGGAGGACACCTGTGGTTAAACCAAAAAAAAATTGATATGAATGTTGAAACTCAACCTTATCCTTCTGGTCCCCGTCGAGTTTAGGGAAACCCGCAGGGATCCCAGCTACTCTATTTTTATTTTTCTTTATTTTAAATTTAAATAAATTAAATATATATTTTTAAATAAATCATATGCATCTAATACATTTTAATCCAAATACTATATAAAAATAAACGAGAAATACTAAGAATAACTCTAGAGACCCGTCGCCGCCCAAATTGTCGGACGATGGTGGAGGTCGAGAAAACAGTCGAATTTCCTTCCAAGATAAACTTATGGCGAGTCAAATATAGAAGGGAGAAGGTAGACTTGTTGAGCAAGAAGCAATTTCATATTGAGTATGAAGAAGGTAACAAATTACTTCCAAGGTATTTCATTGGTGAAGGCATTTTGCACAAACTATAGCAACGATGGCAATATGCCATATTTGTCAAACTTGTAGGAAAGACGCTAGGTTACCTTACCATGAAGGCGAAATTACAAACTATGTGGAAGTTAAGGGTGGAGGATAGGAGCAAAGTCATTGATAATGCCCCTTGGATGATTTTCGATCATTATATATCCATTCGCCATCGGTTCTAAATTTTGTATCTTCCAATGCTAAGATTAAGATGACATTAATGTGGATTCGTTTCCCTAGCCCAGGACTCAAATATTATGATGAGAGTATTTAATTAGCTTTAAGTTCGGTGGTAGACACGCCTCTTAGGATGGATAACATGACCATGAACGCCTCCATAGGAAGGTTTGCACGTGTTTGTGTTGAGATAGAGCTAGACAAACCAGTCGTTGGGAAGGTCAGGTTTCGTAACCATTGTCACCATGTAGAATATGAAGATCTGCATCTTTTCTGTTCAAAATGTGGTTGTTATGAACATGTAGTATGTGCTTTCCCTCATCACAATAGCTCAACCGCTCCAGGTCAAGGTGAAACTCTAGAAACTTCGCCTATTGATCAGAAGGGGGAAACCATCTCCCATGAAAACCCTAGAAAAATTTATGGGGTTAATTCTAGTAACATAGATATGCATGGTGATTGGCTCATTGTTTCCCGCAATAAAAGGTCATCCAAATCACGAGTTAAATCAAAGGAGCATAATGTTGCAAATATAGACATTAAAAAGGGGAATCTGATAATAAATTTTCAGATTTAAATGGTGGGGACAAGCATAATATCATGGAAAGAACCATGGTACTAATGATTCATTGAGGACAAATGTCCAATTTACTAGTGGACCCACAAAAATGTGGATGAGAAAAAAGTGACCAAGACGTAAGCCAATTATAACGCCTCCAAAAATAGTTGGTGAGGATACATACCAAGGTATCATGGAGAAGGTGCATCCAAGTCTCCCTCCGCGTCAACATCCCAACCAGATTGATAGTGGGTCCCAACAAGTACATGTGGACGAAGCTAGTAACAAGCCTTATACGTCCATGCATAACATATCTATAGTGATGAACGTGGAGCTAGTCTCACCTAACCATTTGTGGTTCATAGATGAACATGTGCCCTGATATAGGGGTGACTATTGACAACAAGGAGGCAAACATAGAGGTGGCCATGGAGGACTCCCAAGAGTCTAAATCGGACTTAGAAGACTTGGAGGACATGAGCAATAAGAAGGTCATCATGGCAAAAAAAAAAAAAAGCCAGGGTGTTTAACATACTTTGACCTACTCATTCTTCTCTTCTTTTTTTCATTATATTGCTCGATGATGTATCTATCTTGGCATGGAATCTTAGAGGAGCAGCTAATAAACGTTGTCAATGCCATGCACGTGATTCATTGTGCAAGTATAAACCCGCATTTCTCTTCTGTTTCGAAACTCACACGAAGTTTTCCACCACGAAAACTTTTTGGAAGAAGGCTGAGTGCAATATGGTTGTGGTGGAGAAAGCCCAAGGTCACTCAAGGGGTATCTGGGCATTTGTACAAATTGGAAGTAATTTTCGAATGGAACTACCTCAAGTTATTTCTCTTCTGATTTCTACTTATCAACATAGATTTCTCTGTTCTGATATTTATGCGAGTCCAAATGTAGCTCGACAGAGAATCCTTTGGACCCATCTTACCCAACTTAGAAGTTCTTTCTTCTTTTTGTGGATCCTTATTGGCAATTTTAATGATATTATTTTCGCTTATAGCAAAGGGGAGGCAATTTTTCTCATTCCCGGGCAAATGAATTTTCAAGAATGATGGATTCTTGTGAACTTCTAGATCTGGGATATTCTGGGAACAAATTTACTTGGTAGTGGCCTGGTGTTGGGGCGTCTTCTCTCCCGCAGACTTCATCATGCCCTTAGTGATAACTATTGATTCTAAGACCCTCCTAGATAAGGTTTTAATAACAGGAAGCTTTCATACTCAAATTATAAGTGTTTTGAATAAAATGATTATTAATTTTACTTTGAGGATGCTCAAGAAAGTAGAAGAATGATGTATACATCATTAGAATAAGTTTAGAAGCAGAACTCATTGTTCAAAAGCACGCTTTAATCAAGCCATAAGTTCCCAAGCATGCCCAATATGGAGAAATTCTTCAAGAATGAAGAAATCAATACATAGAGGAACTGCCAAGCTTCAGAGTGACCAAGAAGAGTTATTAAAGATCCACTACACGTTCAACTAACTTTAATCAAGCTTTAGAAGGTATTGGAAGTTTTAGAAGATCAACATAAGGTCATTAGAAGCAAGAAGCATTGACAAGAATGAAGATTATGAACAACTAAATTAAAACTACTGTAATAACTCAAGAAGCATTTTCTTAAGTTACTGATGATGTAAACAAAGCAAAGAAAGTCTGAGCAAGTGATTAGAAGCATGATTAATGCTTTAGAAGCATGAAAGTCAAATTTTGCTATCATTGACTTCCTTTAAAAGCAACAGAATTCAGTAAACATTCACTAGAAAGTGAAACTTGTCCCCAAACTCCTCAAGCTTTATTCCTTGAATATGTCAAGTAGAAAGATGTTCAGACATGGATTTAGAAGGTGATTTTGGCTCAAGTTCATATGCTTTACACAAAAGTTCAAAGTTTGTCAAAATGCATTAAATGAATAAAGAGAACGTGTGTTGCCATGAAAGTGACCAGTCAACCAATGTTTGACCAGGCCTTGATTGTTTTCAAACGACTATGAAAAGGCTAGTTTGATCGGAGAAATTTAAAAAGACATCCATGGACGCGAGATAAGAAAAAGATAGAAGAAGAGAAGAGATCATAGAGTCTAAGGACTGAAAATTACCAACCCTACCTTCTAAAGCCACTCTCGTTCATAAAATCACTCCATAAATTTTTATCTCACTTTCTAAATCATAGGAGTGAGTTATTTAGCTCTATATTATAATAGTAGAATCCACTCTTTGAGTGTTATTGAGAGTTATCCATAAAAAAACCCCATTTCCATAATAGGTGGTGTATCTTCCAAACTAACTAATGAGAATTGGTGTCAGTCGAGAGTCTCCCAAGCTAATCTAGGTTGATTAGTATTGGTTGAGTAGTTGTGTAATTGGATTGTGCCTGAAGAGGTATGGGAAAAGAAGCCTGAGGAGGATGGGGTAAAAGAATACCTTATGTAACAAGCTTGTTGAAGTAGTGGAATATCCTATTGAAGTAGGTTCTAGATGTAGCCCAAGGGGTTTATGGGTAATAGAGCTGCCAAATCAACCAATTTAGCCCCACACTACATTGGCCCACGTGGGTCAGGGCCAAAAAGCCCACAAAGCTCTACGGGCTAAATTTTAGAAAAATATTTACCATTTTAAAACCAATTAGATAGGCCCATAGAGTGTGTCAACCCACTCTAAGGGCCTGCCTAGTCCACTCCAGGTATTCCATATTTCTTATTTTTTTTCTAAATTTGATCCGTATAAAAAAGAAAGATCACAATTGCACCTCTCGCTTTCAATCTATATAATAATGGAAATAGAAAGAAGATACAAGATAATATAAAATGTCCCACAAAAATGTAATGGGGGTTTTTGAGTGGGATAATATATTAGACTAATAATTATACGCCCTACAAAATATGCAGTGAGCATATAATCCTAGTTGCTCCACAAAGTCTAGCTCCCACTTCAACATAGGAAACCAATCAAATTGCAATTAACATTTTGGTACACAGATAACCACAAAATCACAAAGAAACATGACCATGTTCAAAGAGTCATATTAATATATGAATAATGTTGCAAATAATATTAAAGAATAAAAATAAAGAGCAAACGCCTTTTAATTCTAAAAAAAACTAATAACGAGCGTAAAGAGATCACTTTATCAAAAAATTAAAATAGACTTATCATATATAAAAATGAAAAAATATTATTACAATTGAATACAATAATTATAGTAGTCATTTTTTATTTGATAGGAATGTAATAAAGGTGTTAAATTTGTTCCTATCTTATATAGCCACTAATTTGCAAATATTTTGACAAATATTGGCGCCTTATCTATCTAGCTAGAAAAAAATTATAAGGAAGGCAGTAATAAAATCTAGTATAATTTATTATATATCTTACAAGAGTAAACACATCCCTGAATACTAAGCCAAATTCACGCATTGAATATGTTGTATTACATTGTAATGGATTATTTGAAAAAGAAAACATTTTTTACTCGTGATTCCAACTTATTTAGCCATCTCCTTAAACTTTGCTTGCACTGTTTGTGAACTTTTAATAGGATGAATACTTTCTTGAATCTTATTGACTATTTCACTTGCAGGTCCCTAAGCATGGTGAACAATGACATTAAGAACATATGTAGATCAACGTTTATCAAGTAATTTACCATTCCAATAAAGAAACCCGTTTTGCAAAAGTTGCTCACCAATTCTTATAACAATATACAAAGGAGAACAACTTACTCTCAATGTCTCAACCTATCAGACAATACATGCTAGCTTATGAAAGTCTGTCTTTTCGTGTAGAAAGGATCAACCATGATAAAATTTAAAATTCTCCTCCTTAACAACCATGATTCATCTATGTAATTTACTATCAAACATAAACACTCATAATCACTCATGGCAGTCTACACATCAGTTACTAAGGTTGATTTTCCCAGGCAGGCAATTTATCCAAAATCTTATTTCACTAAAATTTTTAGTGTAAGACCTATTCAAAGAATACATAGTAGCTAGAGCCGGCAAAATGGGCTAGTCCAATCGGATCAGCCCGTAAAAGCCCGCAAAAATGTAGGTCTCAGACACTTATTTTAGAAGCTCGAATAACTCTTGAGTTTTTTAGCCCAACCTAATAAAGCACATTACTCGCAAAAAAAGGTCGGGTAGGCCGCAAAAACCAAAAAAAAAAATTGGACTACCCGCAAAAGGCCCGTAAAAATGTAGGGCTCATGCACCTATTTTAAAAGCCTGAATAACTCCTGGGCTTTTTAGCCCGGGCTGTTAAAGCCAGCAACCTGCATCGCGGCGGGCTGGGTATTCCGAATTATCACCTCTAATAGCTTTATTAGAAATATCAAGAGCTATATGGTATAGCTACCAAGAAAAAGATCTATGGGGCCAAATTAAACCTTTTACAAATTAAGTTTGGGGGAGTTGTGACTCTAATCCATTATATTAAGCTAGACAAAGGTGCATAACATTCTTAAAGGTAATAGTGGATCCAACCCATTTGAGTTTGTCCCAAACCACATACATTGTTGTTGTCTTACACTTCAACTCTAAATATCTTTCCTCATACCACTATCTCCCACTTTTCTTAGTGTATAAGACTTTCTCTATCTAAATTGTGTGAAATAGGGTACTCTACAACCATTATGAGGAAAAAAAATTCCACTTTTGGGTGCGGCTTTCTCAACTTTTGGTACTAAAGCCTCTAGTTTCCTACTGTTGTGAATGATTAATGAAAGGAGATTTAGGGAAGATCCATAGAGTATTTTTTCCCCCTTTAATCTAAATAGTTTAACAGAACGATGTATGTAGAGCTCATTATTTTTTACAAGAGCCAATTATTAAATAAGATAGAGTTAGTTGTGGTATATATTCCAAGCATGACCTGTCATCAAATGTTTTAAAATATAAATCATGATTCATGGGAAAACATATATATTTGTCATCCTATAAAAGTCTCTAAAGATGGTCCTCCTCTTTCCCATCTTGTTTTTGTTGATGATTGCCTCCTCTTTGTCAAAGCCTGAAACCCCCCAGATTAGAATTATAATGGATTTAATTAATGATTTTGTGTGATATATTGGATTAAAAATTAACATGGATAACTCAAGAGCCCTAGCCTCTAAAGGAGTTCCCAATGCCAAACGAGACCGCCTTAAAAAATTAACAAGCATCTGTTTCACGATATGAATTTGGAGCGCTACATGGGTTTCCCTTTGTTAAGGAATATTTTCAACTTATTCTTGATAGAGTTAACTCCAAACTTGCATCTTGGTAAGTGAGGTTCATCAACAAAATAGGTTTTTTGGCTTTAGTCAATTCTGTCACTGCTTCAATCCCAACCTATACTATGTAGGCTCTTTGGTTCTGAGTATATTTCATCCAAGTTAGATTCCACGACCAAGTAATTTCTCTGGAAGGGTTCAACTGTAAATGAATGAATTTGGAGGTCTGGAACAAGATTACAAAGCCTAAGCACTATGGTGATCTGAATGTTAAAATATCGAGATTCCAAAATATCTCTCTTTTAGGCAAGTTAGTTTGGGATCTTCTGCATGATCAAGAGAAGTTGTGGATCAAAATGCTCAAATACAAATATATTTGCATCTGGTCTATCCTACAAGTTAATAATAGACAATGGTCTTATATGTGCAGGTCGATCCTCAAAGCCAAAGATAAATTACACTTGGGATTTTAGATAAAACTTAGCAATGGAATAGGTAGCTTTTGGCATGATGATTGATTTGGTGATGGGCCCCTGTGTAACAAAGTTCTAGTGATGGACTTACATGATCTCAATATTAAAGTTTGTGATATGTGGCATCACGGGGAGTGGCATTTGGGCCAGTTGTGGATCGTGCTTCCAGATACAGTTAGCAATGCCATATTGCAGAAAAAACCTTTCTTTTTTTAGGATATTGAAGACACGGTGATTTGGGACCATGAGATTTATGGAGTTTATTCAGCTCATAGTGGCTATTATTGGCTACTTACTTAAATGGAGGAGCTTCCTGTAGAGGTGACTTGAAAGTGGATTTGGTGTGTACAAGCTCCTGAAAATATCACATTCTTTCTTTGGCTTCTTTGTCATAACTCCATTCTTTGCAATAAATTATTTCAAAATAGAGAAATCTTAGTTGCTATGATACCTTTGACGAAGGCGCGTTCCATTGCGCTCGTGATTGCCCAAGATCTCGAGAAGTTTGGAATGTAATTGGAAGAATTTCTTTGTCTAATCGTACTACTGCAAACATGATTTCCTGGCTCCAGACGAGTATCACGGCTGGTGGTGCAAAGTTCCTTTCCACCTTTTGGGAAGTGTGGCAACGTTGCAATAGAACCATTTTTTATACTAAGGAACCATACGTTAGACAGGTTACCTCTTCCATCTTAGCACTTGTGGATACTCTGAGCAAGGTGTTTTCATCTCCTTTAAATCCCAACAGACTAGGACCATGATGAGTAAGTTGGTCTTGTCCAAGTAACGTGCAATATGCTCTTAACTCGAATGGGAGTGTGATTATAGGGAGAGCTGCCTTTGGTGGTTTGATTCGTAATATGATGGTTCTTGAATCATTGGTTATTATGGAGGTCTTAATGATGCTAATATTATTGAAGCGGAAATTCAAGCTACTCTACAAGTGCTACAACTTTGTAAGGAGCTTCAACTCTCTAGGATTCTATGCAATTCACATTCACTCATCGCAGTCAATTATATCACTCGGAATGTGTCAAGGTTCCACCCTATGCTTCTCATATAGTTGAGATCAAAAAGCTCTTTAGCTAGCTGGATGGAGTTATGCATGACACTCTGCATGAAGGGAATAAATGTGCAGATTACCTTGTCAAGCTTGGTGTCTGTGCCAACCAATTTGTTAAAGTTGTGGATCCTCCTGCGGACCCGATTCAATACATCCAAACTAATATTAGGGGTGTTTTGTATTTAAGAGAGTAGTTTTTTTTTGTGTTTGTTTTTGTTTTTGTTCTTTTCTTTTCTTTTCTCTACCAAAAAATAATATGTAAAAATAGACATTGAGAATCTTAAAAAATGAGAAACTTAAGACTTATATTATACTTTAAAGTAAATTATGTAAGCTAACATTTATTATTTAACTATTATTATTATTAAAATTATTTAATTATTATATCGGGTTAGGGTTGGGGCATGTACTTACACCCCCAAAACCGCCTCCTCAAAATCAAGTTAGGGTAAGGGTTGGGTTTCCTAAAGTCTAGTTAAAGCGGGTTTCCCCGTCAAGGTCAGATGGGGTAGGTCGATACCCACATAATCATATTTGATTGTTATGTTATCAAAAATTCACATTGAACCTTAACTAATACGCAATTTTATGAACACACAAGTTATTACCCAAAAGAAACAAAGGTAAATTGTGTAGCTTATAAACAAAAAATCAAATAAAATTATGTCAAATTTTTCATTTTCTCAATTAAAAAGTAAAAATACGAGTAAAGGATAAAAATAAAAAAAATTGCTTATTACAATTTAAAAGTAAAAATATGAGTACAGGAATAAAGGTAAATTAATTTAATTAATTATATTTTCATTTTATGGGTTTTAATATTATGTTATTTATTCTAATTATTACACTATTCATTTTTTAATAATATTCAATCATAAACAAAAATTTGTTAGAAAAGAAAATTAACTAAAAAAATTCTCAAAATTATAATTACTAAGAAATGTTTTTTATCTACAAAACAAAATTAAATTTTATATATAAAATCATATAATATATTTATTTATATCAATTTATATTTATTAGTTAATTCAACAATTAATTTTACTAAATATTTTAATTTAACTAATTAATTTAACAATTTTCATATAATTTTATCAAATATAGCAAATTATCTTACATGAAACGAGATCTTAAAATTAATATATAAAAATACATAATATCATCACACACATATATATAAAACCTCAAAAAACTATTTTCTTTAACATTTTATTACTCTTTAATGAGTACTAATTGATTGATTTACATAAAAATATTGATTCCATGATATAACTTTTTTCAATACCTTTTCCAAAAGCTAAAATTGACTTTTGAAAAAATCATTGGACTAACCTTTATATTTATTTATTTTAAAAATTTACATTGTTATTATATATATATATATATTTTTTTTTAAAAGACAAACAAGCTATCTATTAATTAATGTATATGCGGCATGGGCGTATTCACAATCTTTTCATAGATGGGTCGGTATAATTAAAAAAATATATAATAAAAAATATTGAATATATTTTAAATTAAAAAAAATCTTTAAATAGAACTATATTTTTTATAATACTAAATTTATCTATTAATAAATTAACTCTAAACTTTTAAGCAATTTTCATCACAATATATATAATTAAAGAATTTATAAATAAACTCTCTTTTATTTTGTTGTGAAATCAGATTTTGACAACCTTAATTAAAAAAATAGTAAAATTAAATTAATCTACTTGAGGAAGGGGAAAATTGGGGATGCTTTTTTTTTTTTTTAACAAAATTGCTGATGCTTAAATTAAATAAAATCACAAATGAATTATTAATGCAACGGAAGGGGAAGATTGCTAACGAATCTATTGGCAAAGAAAGTTCACTATCTCCAACCAATTTCCAAATGATTATGAATTGATTTTTACACATATCCTTTTTAATCTACGCATCCTATTCTTTTTTTATTTCTCAAAATTTTCTTTTTTAATAATTATATCTAAATATATTTCTTTCTTTTTCACTAGGACACCACCCCACTCTTTTGCTCCCTCCCATTATTAATAATCCTAAGCTTGTGAATTACTTATTCCTTATTTGGATTGTAGAACTATGTTCATGGATTCACTTGTAGTTATTTTTCGGTGAGATTCACTTGTAGTTAATTTGATGTTAAATTCCCTAAACTCTAAACTTGTTTTAATGTTAAATTTAGTATTAAATTTGTTGAAATTGAACATCATCATCACAATCGTAGGTTAGTATACATTTTTTTTCACTTCGAAGTGTTAACCGGAAACTAATTTCTGTCATTTTCTGGAAGTGCCTAAAATTTATTATCGGTAGCTACCGAAAACTTATTTTTGGCGCTACCGAAAATTAAAATCTGGTATTTTGTTAGTTAAAATTATATGGGAACCTACTCTTCTGTTTTGGCTCTACTGTGTCTTCTATGACAGTGCAATAATGGCAAAAATGGCAATTGTGGTTTACTTTGAAAGGAACGAGGTGATTAGAGATTCTGGTTTGTTTGCAGCTGAATATGACATTGATCACAATGAGATAGTGAATGTCATAATAGGCCTACATGGTTTCAGATACATGGATGCAGAGGTGGGTAATCGTGTCTTCAATTCATCTAAAAATGGAAATAGAAATAGATATAAATTGATTAGTATGAATACTGTACAGTATATTAAGAAGGAGTTATATTTAAATTTTATTATAAATAAAAAATACGTTTTAAATTAGGAGGGAGATGATGGTTTAAATTGAGAGGGTATCTTATGAAACAATAATTGATGAGAGAGAGGATTGGAATGTGTAGGATTAAAAGAAGGTGTTTAAAAATGAATTCCCTAAATGATTCATCAATTGTCTTGTGGGCGCAAAATATAGAAAGTATACATTAGAAGAAATAGAGAGAGATGGAGGAAGTGGGAGTTGGGTACTGAGTAGTGTGATACAATTATAAAATAGGAGAAAATTATAAACGAAGGTATCTTTTGGGAATTATTGCATGAGTTAGGACAGACAGAGACGTGTTTTCTTATTTGGCGTATTGGGGATCATGACCAACTTTACGATTTTAAATTCGTTAGGGTTCCCATTAACCCCAACGAGTCAAATCCAGTTTCCACTTATTTGAACTCATTTCGGTTTTTTCTATTGGCAGTCTAAAGGCTCACTAAAATTAGATCATTTTTATTGAGCCAACTAAATGTAAATAGCTAATATAAATGCTACAAATAATATATATTACCCATATTAATTATTAGAAATAAAATTTCTAACAATCTCCCACTTGGGCTTCATATTCATTTAAGCATTTATATCACAAAATTCTTTAGGCGTGCAACCGTATGCTATTTACTTTTAGACTACCCTTAAACAATCTGGTCCATCTCATACAACAACAGGGAACCATTGCAACTTTCATCATAACCCAATGTGACTAAACCACAATGATCACCACAATTGTATGTACTTAATGACATAGATAAAATATGGATAAGTGGAAAGGAAATTACATGCAATGTGATCTTAGTCATGTCTATTTCCAACTGGTCCAAACTTTATTCTTTATATAGATCAATTCAAAATGTAATATAATTATTGCACAAAATAAGCTAGAGCAGAATGACAAACATCAACTTATTCTTTAGAAAAATAAGGAAAACAATCAGAACATATAGTATAAATGAGACTCCCACTTAAACTAAGGTATTATCAGGAATTACACCCATATGAGCAATGTGCTCATGAAAAACTCTAGGCACTAAACCGTTAGTAAGTGGATCAGCTAGCATAAAGTCAGTCCCTATATGTTCTATGGAAATTTGCTTATTCTGAACTCTTTCCTTAACAACCAAAAAACTTGATATCAATTAATTTTGACTTGGTTGTACTCCTATTGTTATTGGAATAAAGAACTGTTGAGTTATTGTCACAATAAATTTTCAATGGCCTTTCAATACCATCGACCACATGTAAATTAGTGACAAAAATTCGCAGCCATATCCCATGGTTGGATGCCTAAAAACAAGCAATGAACTTCACAACCATGGTTGAAGAAGCTATAATAGTCTGTTTAACAGACTTCCAAGAGATAGCTCCTCCAGCCAACATAAAAATGTACCCAGACATGGGGCATTTGCTGTCTTAACATCCAGCAAAATCAGAGTCAGAGTACCCAATGATCTCTAAATTGTCAGACTTCTGATAAGTGAGCGTATAACCTTTTGTTCTCTTCAAATAGCGCATTACACGCTTTACTGCCTACCAATGCTGCATCCCAGGATTACTTAAGTATCTGGCCAAAACTCCCACTACAAATGCTATATCGGGACGAGTACAAACTTGAGTGTACATTAGACTTCCCACAGCTGAAGCATAAGGAATCTTTTGCATCTCATTTCTTTCAAGGTCATTATTAGGGCACTGTTTGAGGCTAAATTTGTCTCCCTTAACTATAGGGGTATCTCCTGGTTTACTATCTTTCATGCTGAATCTATCCAAAACTTTATCGATATAGCTCTCTTGTGATAACCTTAAGATACCATGAGAACGATCTCTTAGTATCTTAATACCTAATACAAAAGAGGCTTCACCAAGATCTTTCATTTCAAAATTCTTTGTCAGGAATCTCTTGGTTTCGTGCAATAAGCCTATATCGCTGCTAGCAAGCAATATATCATCGACATATAACACCAAGAATATATATTTGATCCTACTGAACTTATGATAAACACGACCATCAACTATATTTGGCTCAAAACCATATGAGGTAATAACTTGATGAAACTTGTGATACTATTGACAGGAAGCTTGTTTGAGACCATAGATGGATTTCTTTAGTTTACATACCATAGACTTTGAGTCACCAGACACAAAATTTTCTGGTTATATCATATAGATTGTTTCTTCAATGTCACCATTTAGAAACACAGTCTTAACATTCATCTGATGTTGCTCTAAGTCATAATGAGCTACCAGTGTCATTATTATTCTAAAAGAATCCTTTGAAGAAACCGGAGAAAAGGTTTCTTTATAATCAATTCCTTCCTTTTGAGTAAAGCCTTTAGCAACTAAAAAAGCCTTATATCTCTCGATATTACCCTTTGAATCCCTCTTGGTTTTAAATATCCATTTACAACTAATAGGTTTCACACCTTCAGACAATTCAACGAGATCCCAAACATCATTGTCGTGCATAGACTTCATTTCATCCTTCATGGCATCAATCCACTTTTGAGAGTTAGAACTTCGCATAGCTTGACAGAAGTTGATTGGATCATCCCTCTGTTAAACCAATGCCATCCTCATGTTCTTGGAGAAACACAATATAATCATCTGGAATTGCACTTCTCCTTTCTCTAGTGGATCTCCTTAATGACACTTCTTGAGGTTGTTGAGGGTTGAGGGAGAACCTCAGTGTTGTCTTGTGTTGGGACAATGTCAGGAATAACTCCATCATTGTCATCTATTACCGGGGTAGGTACTGGAATAGTAATAGGCACGAGGATTTGATCACAATGACAGGTTCTTCCTCAAAGACAATATTCCTTATGTTTTCTTCCTTCCCAAACTCAATATCCTCAAGGAATCTCGCATTCCCCATCTCAAAGAATGATCTAGTAGTGGGATTGTAAAACTTATAGCCCCGAGAGCGTTCAGGATAGCCAGCAAAATAACAGCTAACAGTCCTTGATTCCAACTTGCTTTTGTGCGGCCTATAATGGCGCGCCTCAGCTAGACAACCCTAAATGTGTAAATGCTATAGACTTGGCCTTTTATCAGTCCATAGCTCATAAGGAGTTTTGTTAACTGCTTTACTTGATACCCTATTTAAGATGTAAATGAAGGAATCAAGCATCTGGTCAGGGTGCAGCGGAAATAAATGGATTCCCTCCCTTGTTATAATCGTTTTGCGAAAACACGAATCAAGGCATAAAAGGTATTAAAACGAAAGGTCGTACCTTATTAGGATTACAAACGAGGCAAGAGTAGCCACGTCTCTATTGGTATCCACGCCAACAGCCGGACTAGGAAACCCTCCTCAGCTCTGCTAGTAGCCTTAGAAAGTAAGAAACGATTACTCATGTGTATAGGGTAGTGCATCTCATGCTCTATTTATAAAGTGGAGGCTAGTGTTTTACCCCTTCACTCACTTAACCCTCACACTTATGGGCCTGGCCCATTATGTTATAATTCTAATTAAATTAAATTAGAATTATTATCATTTCCTAGTGGCATGTTGTATGCGTGTGACCCAATAGACTTTTAATATTTGGTTATGATATTAAATAAAAATCCTTTTATATTTAATATCATAAATAGTGAGCGGTATCTAGCAATACATCACTATCCAAATATTGAGATTATCAACAACTTTGATAAATCCTATTTTATGATAATAATTTATATGATCTGTCCTTTTGTCCAAATATCTAATTGAACACAAGGGCATGGATTGTGTCAACCTTGTATAGTTCAATTTATATTTTCTTGATCCCCAAGTAGACTGTACAGAAAATAAATATCTCATATTTATCCTACTTAGCATGGCCATGCATTTTGCAGTCTCACTTTATCAAGAGGCCTACAGATATAACTCTTGTTACATAGGAGGGACAAATCCCATCTAGGGCACTCACATTCCACCACATAATTTATTATATGTCCAAAAACCAACTTTATGATTACCCTGTTATAGGTAACGTTTGATGATAATTAAAACATATAATTCCTTATGTAGGAATCGTAGTGATTTCAGGTCGAAGGACTTCATATAACACTTATCAATTTAAGAAACATTCATGACACTTAATGTGTACCTATGTGAGCACATGATATCTCATATCCATGATCCGTGAGATGTGATCACCAATGAACTCGCATACTAGTACAAATGCATCTTTGTCCTAAGATGATACTTGACTAGGGACTATTTAAGAATAGTTCTTCATAAGATCTCACGATCAAGTCATTTACTTGATATCTTATGAAATTTGAGCTTACTATTCTAAGGACATTATATTATATTCTAAAAGAATAAGTTTGCCTTATAAAATAACATGATACAAGTGATGGATGTTCATAAATATATAAGTCTCTAGTGCATATTCCTAACAATCTCCCACTTGCACTAGAGACATTCAAACATAATTCTTATGCCCAATGATCTAGTGTGCCCTTCATGCTTCTGCTGCACAAGGGGTTTAATGGGTTTGTAACAGCGACTGTTTCTTGCTTTGAATTGTTCTAGCTCACAGTGCCACCATACTAACAAAACATATAACCTGATTGTGATCTTCAATTATCTTTGTCGGTTTGGAAGCTAGCATCAGTGTAACCCTTTACAAGCAGCTCTTCCTCTCCTCCATATTTCAAGAATCAATCCTTAGTTCTTCTCAAGTACTTAAGGATGTTCTTGACTGTTGTCTAGTGACCTTCACCAAGATCAGATTGGTATCTGCTAGTCATGCTTAAAACATATGATATTTTTGGTTGAGTACATAACATGGAAAATATGATAGATCCTATAGCGGATGCATAAGGAATCTTATTCATGTGACCTCTCTCTTCTTCACTGGAAGGAGAATGAGCCTTAGATAGGCTTATACCATGTGACATATGCAAAGATCCCTTCTCAGAATCTTGCATGTTAAACCGTTTTAACACTTTGTCTATGTATGTACTTTGACTTAGGCCAAGTAATATTCGAGATCTATCTCTATAGATCCTGATACCTAACACATAGGTCGCTTTGCCCAAATCTTTCATAGGAAAAACAATCTCCTAACCAAGTCTTTACAGACTGAAGGGTAGGAATGTCATTTCCTATGAGGAGTATGTCATCTACATACAAAACCAAGAAAACAACTATATTGTCACTAACCATTTTGTAGACACAAGGTTCATCCTCATTTTTAATGAAATCAAACTGCTTTACAACTTCATCAAAATGAAGATTCCAGCTTCTAGAGGCTTGCTTTAATCCATAAATGGATCGTTGCAACTTGCATAGCTTTCCAGTATTTCAGGTATAACAAAAACTTCAGGTTGTGTCATATACACATCTTCAAGAAGGCTCCTATTTAGGAAAGCTGTCTTGATACCCATTTTCCAGATTCCATTATCATGGTAAACTGCAACAGCAAGCAAGATCCGAACAGATTTAAGCATGACAACTGGGGGAAAAGGTTTCGTCATAGTCTATACTATGAATTTACGTGAAACCCTTTAGCCTCCAACCGTGCTTTAAAGGTACTTATATTACCATCCATGTCAGTTTCCTTTTGAAAACCCACTTGCACCCTATGGGTTTTATCCCTTCGGGTGGCTCAATCAAGGTCCATACCTTGTTAGTGTACATGGAATCCATTTCAGATCTCATGGCATCAAGCCATTTCTCAGATTCTGGACTCAAAAGAGTTTCTTGGTAAGTCACTGGGTCATCTTGATCCATTAGCAATACATCGTCTTCCTGAGACACATGGAACCTATATCTCTCAGGTTGGTGACGTACCCTGTCTGACCTACGCAAGTCTTGCGCTACTTGAGCAGGTGGCTCCACAACACTTTGTGGTATCTGCTCTTGTTCCATTATTGGCTCATTGTTACTCTGTGATACTTGAATTTCTTCAAGTTCTACTTTCCTCCCACTCATTTTCTTAGAGACAGATTCCTTCTCTAAGAATACAACAGTCCAAGCGACAACCACTCTGCCTTTGCTAGGATTATGGAAGTAGTAACCCTCAGTTTCTTTTGAGTATCCCACAAATAAGCACTTATCTGATTTGGGTCCTAGATTATCTGAAACTTGGCGTTTCTCATAAGCTTCACAACCCCAAATCTTCATAAAAGACATACCAGGTCGTTTCCCATTCCATATCTCATATGATGTCTTTATGATATCCTTAGATGCAACATGGTTTAATGTGAAGGCTACTGTTAACAAGGCATGACCCTAAAAGGAGTCTGGGAGATCAGTATGACTCATCATAGATCGAAAAATATATGATAGAGTTCGATTTCTCCTTTCTGAAACTCCATTCCATTGAGGTGTTCCAGGAGGAGTGAGTTGAGATGTTATCCCACACTCTATTAGATAGTCATCAAATTGTTGGCCTGAGTATTCTCCACCTTGATCTCATTGAAGTGTTTTAATGGTCTTGCCAAGTTGGTTTTATACTTCATTCTTAAATTCCTTGAACTCTTCAAAGGATTCGGATTTGTGCTCCATCAGATACACAAATCTATATGTACTGAAATCATCAGTAAAAGTGATGAAGTATTGAAAACCTCCTCTAGCCATTGTGCCCATGGGCCCATATACATCACTATGTATGAGGCAAAGAAGATCATTGGCCTTTTCACCCTTTTTCCGGTGAATGGGGTTTTGATCATCTTCCCAAATAAATAAGATTCACATGTCTCAATTGATTCAAAATCAAATGAGTCCAAATAACCATCTTGGTGGAGTTTGGATATGCATTTCTCATTTATGTGGCCTAAGCAACAATGCCAAAGATAAATCGGGTTCAAATCATTTGTTTGTACCCTCTTAGCACTTATGTTATAGATAGACACTTCATATTGTTCAACTTTGCACAATCATAAAATATATCATTCAAATAAATTGAAAAACTGTTGTTCTTTATTATGAATGAAAAACCACTCTTGTCTAGACAAGAAACGGAAATAATATTCCCACTAATGGCAGGCACAAAATAACAATTATTTAGTCCAATAACTAGTCCAGTTGGCAAAATTAAATAATATGTACCTACGGTTAAGGTAGCAACTCTTGCTCTATTTCCCACACGTAGGTCGATTTCTCCTTTAGCCAATGACCTACTCCTTTTAGATCCTACACATTCACACAAATGTGAGATCCACATCCGGTATCCAATACCTAAGGTGCAGTAGTAGGTAAATTGACTTCTATAACATAGATACTTGAAGCGGAAGTCTCACTTCCCTTCTTGATCTCCTCCAGGTACTTTGCACAGTTTCTCTTCTAATGTCCTGATTGGCCACGGTGGAACCACTTTCCTTCCTTACCTATCCCGCCCATAGGTTTCAAGAATTTCTTCTTGCCCTTACCCTTTCCAGGTCGGACCATCAATATGCCTTTGCCCTTGCCCTTTCACGCATTATTGAGCTAGTAAATGACTATACTCAATATTTCCTTTTTCACGTTATTGATAGAAATGTTATTCAATTAACGTAATTTTGAGAAAATTATTTTTAGAAGAAATTTGAGATTAAGCGCATTATTGAGCTAGTAAATGACTATACTCAATATTTTCTGATAACGTTATTGATAGAAATGCTATTCAATCAACGTCATTTATTTTGAGAAAATTTATTTTGAAAAAAGATTTTATTTTGCACACATTATTGAGTTAGTAAATGACTATACTCAATATTCCTTTTTTTTAATGATGTTAAAGGATAGAAATGTTATTCTGTCAACGTAATTGATTTGATAAACGAACCCATTTAAAAAATGTTTTCTTGTTTACAAACGGGCAGGCTGTTGAGCTAGTAAATGACTATACTCAACAGTTCCTTTTAATTTGGGTGATGTTAAAAGATAGAAATGTTATTCTATTAACGTCAAGGATGGAAAGGATAAATTAAATCAACTAATATTTACATGTACACATAATTAAAATTACAAATAATCAATTATTTACAAAGGAAGAGAATTGAACAAATATTTATATTTATCAAAGACAAATAAAATAAATAAAAATATCTACAAGAGACACAAGATGGTGGGTCAAAAGGATAAATTAAGAGAAAATAACAACAAATGGAATAAAAATAGAATTAAAACAACCAACAAACATTAAAACAAAAAGGGTTGGGCCTCAGCTCACATCATTGGCCCAACACACAATGAAAGAGACACACAAAATGGGCCTAAAAGAACAAAAAACGGACAAGAAAAAAAAATAGGTTGGGCCTTAGTAACCTTCATTGGCCCAAACTACACCAAAAGAAAAATTGCCCAGATTCTGATACAAGGGGTATTGTAAAAGTAAAGCAAAATGAAGTGGTCAAAGAAGTTGGGTCAGGTTTCAAACACTCAACTTGCTTTCTTTCTCCCCCTATTAGGGTTTGTATTTGGGAAAATGGGGAAGAGCCAAAGCTGAGGGGTGCAGCCATGGAGGATCTGAAGGTGTAGTGGCTTTGGCCACAACAACTGGTGCATGAGGGGGGTGACGGCGACATCTGGCCGCAGTTGCTGCGCGACGGTGGCGCAGAGGGAGAGAGACGACGGTGCACAGCCGCGAGACAGGGGAGCCGCAAAGGGAATGGGACGCGGAGGAGGCGCACGACCGCGATGTGATGCGACGTTGGCGCGGCCGGGGCGGCGTTCCTACGACGGCGGTTGGATACATGCGGCGGAGGGTGGTGGTCTCACACAAGGGTAGTGACTGGACGGACGGGGGTGAAAGAACGTGATGAGGAGAGGTGCTGGGTGAGAGGCGCGGCCGCCAGCGGCGCGCCCTGGCCGCCGGCCGCGTGGGGGTCTCCCTCCCTCTCTATTTTTTTCTATTCTGCTTCTCTGTTTAGTTTAATTTCCTTCTGATTTGGTCATTTTGCTGCAACAGGTAAAAATGGGGGAGACCGGAGCAGTGGGCTCACGGTGGTGCAGGGGCTGTTGGGGAAGATGGTTGCAACTTTGCAGGGGAGGATTTGTCTGGTTTTTATTTATTTTTCTGTGTATTTCCTTTCACCTTTTGGTACTGTATATTTGTATTGGGACCATATATTTGGACACTAAATTCATCAATTATGATTCTAAATTCATTACTTTGTTTCTGGATTTTATCTTTACCCACACAAGTATAATGAATTCAGATTAAACATACTGACAGATAAAATAACAATATAATTCAGAGCAAGAAAGAAAATGATACCACATAGAGACAAATTATTCTTCTTTGCAAGTCTTTTTTCACTTCGTTAGCAACACTACTTCCTCTTCCTCTCTTTTTCTGCTCCTACACTTTCTCTTATGAACCAGCTCTTCTTTGCACTGCTTGTATGTTCAGATGTTGAAAACCAACTCCCCCTTTGTATTTTTTATGAATTCTATGAATTTTGACTATGAAGAATTGGTTGTAAGAAATCCCTTGTATTTTGAACTCCCCTTTAAATTCTCTCTGAATTTTCTTTGCAAATCGGTTCCCTCCTTGGATTGATTCTGAAAAATGGGTTGTATCAATTTTTTTGTAGCTCAGAATCCCCCTCATTTGTTTGCGCACAGTGTATGTATATATATTATCATCAAAAACCTTTTACCCTACTGCAAGTTGCACTGTTACACCGCCCATGTCAGTGCAACTTGCTCTATCTTCTCCATACTCAGTTCCATTGCTACCAGGTTCAATGCATGTTTCCATGTCCACAAACAAGTTGTGCAACTTGCTTTTCTTTTTTAATTTAAACTCTACAATTAAAATAGGCCCAATGATAAAAAAAATCTGAAACAATTCTCCCCTTTTGACTGAAACAGGTTCAGGAAATGGCCCCAATTAGCCCAATCACACCTTTTTTAAACACACACACACACAAAAAAAGGGGTTCACAAGAAATGGGTCCAATTTGGCCCAAATGTTTTTACATACCGAAAGCAATTATGTTTTTTTTATAGTTTAATTAATTGATCAATCAATTAATTAAATAATCGATTAACCGACTAAATAATTAACCTATTTTTTATATTTTATTAATTTTTTTGGATTTTTTAATGTAAGAATGAAAGGCTTAAAGATAGGAATATATACACGAAAATAAAATAAAACTGCTAGACAAAATTGGGTGCTGACAGCAGTCCCCTTTGCTTGTTCTTTCAACTGAAAGAGCAAGCAAAATAAAGAAGCAGCCAATTTTGTCTCGCATATAACACGATTTGGGAAGAAGTGAAAGGAGGCCTAGAAAATCATAGGCAACCTGATGAAGATCCTAGCAAATCACATGATATTAGAAATGAAAATCCTCGAAAATCACAGGGTAACTTTAGAAAACGCAGCCTAGAAAATCACAGGCGCATCAATGAGAGTGTGAGGAAGAAAAGGAAAAGACCTGGAAAAGCATCAGGTCAAACTGATAAGACTCCCGGAACCAACATCAGGAGAAAAGAAAAAGACCTGGAAAAGCATCAGGTCAAACTGATAAAACTCCCGGAACCAACATCAGGAGAAAGGGGAAAGGCCTGGAAAAGCATCAGGTCAAACTGATAAGACTCCTGGAACCAACATCAGGAGAAAGGGGAAAGACCTGGAAAAGCATCAGGTCAAACTGATAAAACTCCCGGAACTAACATCAGGAGAAAAGGAAAAAGACCTGGAAAAGCAAGTCAAACTGATAAAACTTCCGGAACCAACATCAGGAGAAAGGGGAAAGACCTGGAAAAGCATCAGGTCAAACTGATAAAACTCCCGGAACCAAATCAGGAGAAAGGGGAAAGACCTGGAAAAGCATCAGGTCAAACTGATAAAACTCCCGGAACCAACATCAGGAGAAAAGGAAAAAGACCTGGAAAAGCATCAGATCAAACTGATAAAACTCCCGGAACCAATATCAGGGGAAAAGGAAAAGACCTGGAAAAGCATCAGGTCAAACTGATAAAACTCCCGGAACCAACATCAGGAGAAAGGGGAAAGACCTGGAAAATCATCAGGTCAAACTGATAAGACCCCTGGAAAACCATCAGGAGGAAAAGGAAAAGACCTGAAAAACCGTCAGGTCAATCTGATAAGACTCCTGGAAAACCATCAGGAGGAAAAGGAAAAGACCTGGAAAACCGTCAGGTCAATCTGATAAGACTCCTGGAAAACCATCAGGAGGAAAAGGAAAAGACCTGGAAAACCATCAGGTCAAACTGATAAACTCCTGGGAAACCATCAGGAGGAAAGGGAAAGGACCTGGAAAACCATCAGGTCAAAGTGATAAACTCCTGGAAAACCATCAGGAGGAAAAGGAAAAAGACCTGGAAAACCATCAGGAGGAAAGGGAAAAGACCTGGAAAACCATCAGGTCAAACTGATAAGACTCCTGGAAAACCATCAGGAGGAAAAGGAAAAGACCTGGAAAACCATCAGGTAAAACTGATAAGACTCCTGGAAAACCATCAGGAGGAAAGGGAAAAGACCTAGAAAACCATAAGGTCAAACTGATAAGACTCCTGGAAAACCATCAGGAGGAAAGGGAAAGACCTGGAAAAGCATCAGGTTAAAATGATAAAACTGAAAGGGACTAGGTGTCACAATACCTAGCGGGCTTCACAATACCCTAAAAGAAAAGGAACTAGGCTTCACAATACCCTAAAAGAAAAGAACTAGGCGTCACAATACCTAGTGGGCTTCACAATACCCTAAAAGGAAAGGAATTAGGCTTCACAATACCTAGCGGGTTTCACAATACCCTAAAAGAAAAGGAACTAGGCTTCACAATACCTAGCGGGCTTCACAATACCGTAAAAGGAAAGGAACCAGGCTTCACAATACCTAGCGGGCTTCACAATACCCTAAAGAAAAGGAACTAGGCTTCACAATACCTAGCAGGCTTCTCAATACCCTAAAAGAAAAGAAACTAGGCGTCACAATACCTAGCGGGCTTCACAATACCCTAAAACAAAAAGAACTAGGCTTCACAATAACTAGCGGGCTTCTCAATACCCTAAAAGAAAAGGAACTATGCTTCACAATACCTAGCGGGCTTCACAATACCCTAAAAGAAAAGAAACTAGGCGTCACAATACCTAGCGGGCTTCACAATACCCTAAAAGAAAAAGAACTAGGCTTCACAATACCTAGCGAGCTTCTCAATACCCTAAAAGAAAAGGAACTAGGCTTCACAATACCTAGCGGGCTTCTCAATACCCTAAAAGAAAAGGAACTAGGCTTCACAGTACCTAGCACCTGAAAATGATAACTAGGCAGCTTGAACAAAGATTAGAACAATGCCCAGAAGTTTGGTGAAAAATGCTTGCAAGAAATGGAGTTGGAAATTTTGACAATTTTGGATTTCAAAACTTTATTTTTCCATAAAAACTTGACATGAATTTCAAATCAAATGTGAAAATTTCCAGGAGAGACAACATTCCCATAAAATGATATGAATTTTCTTTTCACCATTGAGTCAGAAAACTCATTCAATTGCTTACGGATGAAGGATGATATTATGATGTAATGGAAAAGCAAAGAATCTTTTCAAGGTATTTAAGGTCAAAGGGGAGGAGCATGAAAATGACAAATAATTTTCCGCTCTGATATGGAAGTAAGAGTGCAATATGGATCCCGCCCCCAAGTTAAGCATCAATGTGACAAAAACATGATCTCTCAAGGTTATGGAAACTTGCACATTTCTCGCGAAGAAGAATAATGAGCCCCCAAGTTAAAATTTAGACATTGATCACGCTCAAATTCCTTCTGATGATTCTTGTTTCAAATGCTCAGTAAACAAAATTAAAATTTGCTTCCATCAACAGAACGTCACAAATGAATATTTCTTTCAGAGTTTTTTTTTGTATTTTTTCTTCTTTCTTATTTTTTCTTTTTTCTTTTTTTTTTTCTTTTTTTTCTTTTTCTTAGGAGTAAAATGTACAAGCAAATGCATATTAATAAAGTTGCTTTGTCTCGAAATTAAAGATTAAGAAAATAAAAGCAATCAATCTTTGATCAGGATGGACTTTATTGGGCTTGTAACGTGGCCAAGGGCTAAATGGTTATGAAAGTAAAAGATATTAAGGCCCAAAATGAGTGTTTAAGGTTCATTGGGACAAAGGATCTGATGCACAATGATACATTTTGAAACAGATAATTCAATTAAAGCGATGTTCTCAACATTTCCATTTTCACTTTCTTCAAATTTTCAATTTTCATTTCTTTCTTTCATTTCTCAATCATTTTCATCTTTCTTTTTTTCATTTTGATTCTTTCACATTTTCAACTTTTCTTCTTTTCTTTTTGAATGAGTAACTTGTGAAAATGGAATACAACTTGTACGAGTAACATCACAAATAGCTCACGAGACTTGGATGAACACATTGTAGCAGCCCCCAGTGTGGAGGTGATCCTTGTCCAGGGTTAATTGAAGAAAAAAAAATTTTAGGCTCAAAGTGGGTAGCAAGTGATATTTTTCAATCGTTGGATAAAGAAACAAGGCCAAACTTCATTTCAAATCTTGATTGCTTATTTTCAAAAAGTTTAATTTAGAGACAAAGCTTCATAAAAGATGCGTTTACTCATTTTTCACTCCATTTTTTTCTTTTTTTTTTTCCTTTCTTTTTTATTTTTATTTTTTTGAAGGAAAGAGACACTTAGGAGATGATGAGACAAGTTAGATTCTTGATGGGAGCAAAATGTAGCTAAAATAACATGCTCAAATTTCTTCTTGTTTTTCTTATCCTCCTTTATCAAACCATCATCTTCAGGAAAAAGGTCTTAAAAAATATTTGAATTCAAGATGATATTTGAAAGAGCTTGATCAATGAAGAGATCCATCAAATGAGGTTATGAGGTAAGTGAATTTAACAAGTGGGTACAACAGGCTCACGATGACATTGAGAAGTGTGATGTCATAATTAATTGGACACTGGCAGGTTATTGAGAATTGGTGGAAGGTCAAGAATCAAGTGTTATGACAAAATGGTGAAAATTTAAACATTGCAAACAAATGAACTTGGGGAATGTTAATTCAATACCTGAATCTTTCCACTCTGCTTTGTAATTTCCATTTTTCAATTTTGAAAGATGCACAAGAGGATGCATGAAATCCAAGCTGAGGAGAAACAAGATGTGAAAATCACGAATGGAAATCTTTTTTTTTTTTCATTTTTTATGTACAAATGAGAGGAGATGGTTAAAATTTTGTACAAAGAAAAGTGAGGACGAAACATTTAAAGAATGAGGAGATATATGCTCTTATTGTCCCTAAAAGGCGGGTCCTAGGCTTTGATAATTTCATGGTCAGACAAACCCCTAATTAGGTTGGAAGCTATAGTCAACTACCAGTGCACAAATTTAGGGACAGATCTAGACCTCTAGAAATCATGGTTCCCAGATTGCCCTCATCATATTGACAAGGATCCAACTCGTGGATTAGTCATACGTAGAAAAAAGCCCTCTCAATATAACAAATCCAGGACACTGGCAATAATCTGAGTGGTGAATCAACTAATGTTACGTGGGCATCAAGCCCCTCAAAACATTTGTTGAAACACCTCTTATGCCTTAGCTTGCACGAGCTCGGGTATAGAGCCAAAGTTGTGCGAGGAGACTGACAGTGAAGTGCCTGCTTAGAGCATAGAATCCTACAAAACTACCCCACCTGCAAGAGAGACAGATAACAAATATGTACACAAATAATAGTCTTCTAACCTAAGGTTGAAGCAAAATATTTACAACAGCAAAATATGTACAATGGAATTCACAAAGAGATAAGAAAAAGTATTTACAATAAGATATATACAATAAAAGGAAAAAGGGTATAACATAAAAAGTTAACAATTTTGCACAATTAATTGCTAGGCTTGACTCTCGAAGTCCCCAGTGGAGTCGCCAGCTGTCGCGAGCGGGGCCACGACGGGGTCGGCGAGCCCGTGAGAAAAAATATTGAAAAATGATAATTTTGGGGAGTCGCCACCAATTTATTTGGGTTGGGAAAATTGGAAAACCCGAAAATGATTTTAAAATGAAAACCTGGTCTGCGAACAAGAGATCCAAATTCGGGAGTCGATTATGTGTAGGGAAGGTATTAGCACCCTACAACATCCGTTAGAAACGGTTACCTTTAATTAATTGTGTAAAATTTATTAACTCTTGAAAATGTTTATTTTACCCGTCAAAAGAAAAATTTATTTACATTCTTTAAATTAAAGAGTGATGAGAAAAAATTAATTTGAAATCAATGGAACAAAAATGTTGAAAATTTTATTTTGGCTCGACGGAGAAATCCCGCTCCTACGTATCCCCAGGTGCAATGGAGAAATCAAAGCCACATAGTTCTAAAATGTGTTTAAAAAGATTGGTTTTAATTTTGAAAAGAAAATGATTTTTATTTTTTGGAAATAAAGAAAAATGAGGTGAATGATTTTGGAAGTGTTTTTAATTCAAAGAAAAAAGGAATTTATTTTTTTAGTAGAGTTGATACTAGCAAATGACTATATAACGAACCCTTGAAATTGTTCAGACGACATTATTGATAGAAATGCTATTCAATAAACGTCATTTATTTTGAGAAGGAAACATTTTTGAGAAAAGATTTGAAGTTCTGCATTATTGAGTTAGCAAATGGCTATACTCAATATTTTCCTCTTTTACGTTATTGATAGAAATGTTATTCAATTAACGTATTTTCCGAAAAGAATTATTTTTTGAAAAGGAATTTGAAATTTCACGCATTATTGAGCTAGTAAATGACTATACTCAATATTTCATTTTTCACGTTATTGATAGAAATGCTATTCAATTAACGTAATTTTGAGAAAATTATTTTTAGAAGAGATTTGAGATTAAGCGCATTATTGAGCTAGTAAATGACTATACTCAATATTTTCTGATAACGTTATTGATAGAAATGTTATTCAATCAACGTCATTTATTTTGAGAAAATTTATTTTGAAAAAATATTTTATTTTGCACACATTATTGAGTTAGTAAATGACTATACTCAATATTCCTTTTTTTTTAATGACGTTAAAGGATAGAAATGCTATTCCGTCAACGTAATTGATTTGATAAACGTACCCATTTAAAAAATGTTTTCTTGTTTACAAACGGGCAGGCTGTTGAGCTAGTAAATGACTATACTCAACAGTTCCTTTTAATTTGGGTGACGTTAAAAGATAGAAATGTTATTCTATTAACGTCAAGGATGGAAAGGATAAATTAAATCAACTAATATTTACATGTACACATAATTAAAATTACAAATAATCAATTATTTACAAAGGAAGAGAATTAAACAAATATTTACATTTATCGAAGGCAAATAAAATAAATAAAAATATCTACAAGAGACACAAGATGGTGGGTCAAAAGGACAAATTAAGAGAAAATAACAACAAATGGAATAAAAATAGAATTAAAACAACCAACAAACATTAAAACAAAAAGGGTTGGGCCTCAACTCACATCATTGGCCCAACACACAATGAAAGAGACACACAAAATGGGCCTAAAAGAACAAAAAACAGACAAGGAAAAAAACAGGTTGGGCCTTAGTAACCTTCATTGGCCCAAACTACACCAAAAGAAAAATTGCCCAGATTCTGATACAAGGGGTATTGTAAAAGTAAAGCAAAATGAAGTGGTCAAAGAAGTTGGGTCAGGTTTCAAACACTCAACTTGCTTTCTTTCTCCCCCTATTAGGGTTTGTATTTGGGAAAATGGGGAAGAGCCAAAGCTGAGGGGTGCAGCCATGGAGGATCTAAAGGTGTAGTGGCTTTGGCCACAGCAACTGGTGCATGAGGGGGTGACGGCGGCATCTGGCCGCAGTTGCTGCGCAATGGTGGCGCAGAGGGAGAGAGACGACGACGCACAACCACGAGAAAAGGGAGCCGCAAAGGGTATGGGACGTGGAGGAGGCGCACGGCCGCGATGTGATGCGACGTTGGCGGGGCCGGGGCGGCGTTCCTTCGGCGGCGGTTGGATACATGCGGCGGAGGGTGGTGGTCTCACACAAGGGTAGTGACTGGACGGACGGGGGGTGAAAGAACGTGATGAGGAGAGGTGCTGGGTGAGAGGCGCGCCGCGGCCGCGTGGAGGTCTCCCTCCCTCTCTATTTTTTTCTATTCTGCTTCTCTGTTTAGTTTAATTTCCTTCTGATTTGGTCATTTTGCTGCAACAGGTAAAAATGGGGGAGACCGGAGCAGTGGGCTCACGGTGGTGCAGGGGCTGTTGGGGTTGATGGCTGCAACTTTGCAGGGGAGGATTTGTCTGGTTTTTATTTATTTTTCTGTGTATTTCCTTTCACCTTTTGGTACTGTATATTTGTATTGGGACCATATATTTGGACACTAAATTCATCAATTATGATTCTAAATTCATTACTTTGTTTCTGGATTTTATCTTTACCCACACAAGTATAATGAATTCAGATTAAACATACTGACAAATAACATAACAATATAATTCAGAGCAAGAAAAAAAAATGATACCACATAGAGACAGATTATTCTTCTTTGCAAGTCTTTTTTCACTTCGTTAGCAACACTACTTCCTCTTCCTCTCTTTTTCTGCTCCTACACTTTCTCTTATAAAGCAGCTCTTCTTTGCACTGCTTGTATGTTCAGATGTTGAAAACCAACTCCCCCTTTGTATTTTTTATGAATTCTATGAATTTTGACTATGAAGAATTGGTTGTATGAAATCCCTTGTATTTTGAACTCCCCTTTAAATTCTCTCTGAATTTTCTTTGCAAATCGGTTCCCCCCTTGGATTGATTCTGAAAAATGGGTTGTATCAATTTTTTTGTAGTTCAGAATCCCCCCCCATTTTTTTGCGCACAGTGTATGTATATATATTATCATCAACAGCCTTTTACCCTACTGCAAGCTGCACTGTTACACCGCCCATGTCAGTGCAACTTGCTCTGTCTTCTCCATACTCAGTTCCATTGCTACTAGGTTCAATGCATGTTGCCATGTCCACAAACAAGTTGTGCAACTTGCTTTTCTTTTTTAATTTGAACTTTACAATTAAAATAGGACCAAAATGGCCCAATGATAAAAAAATCTGAAACAATTCTCCCCTTTTGACTGAAACAGGTTCAGGAAATGGCCCCAACTGGCCCAATCACACCTTTTTTAAACACACACACACAGAAAAAAAGGGTTCACAAGAAATGGGTCCAATTTGGCCCAAATTTTTTTACATACTGAAAGCAATTATGTTTTTTTTTATAGTTTAATTAATTGATCAATCAATTAACCGACTAAATAATTAACCTATTTTTTATATTTTATTATTTTTTTTTGGATTTTTTAATGTAAGAATGGAAGGCTTAAAGATAGGAATATATACATGAAAATAAAATAAAACTGCCAGATAAAATTGGGTGCTGACAGGTTTGTCAAATTCATTCATGTTGTAGTTCATGACGAATTGACTATAGTTGTTCGACAACGATTGCAGGACAAGATCAGTGGCCAACTCTTGGCCTATTAGGAATCCAAGCCTTTCTAGGTTTTCAATGTACCCAATCATCTTGAGTACACGAGCACCTACAAGGCTTCCCTCTGCCAGTCTACATTTATAAAGTGCCTATGAGACTTCAAATCGTTTATGCCTAGCTTGGCCTTGATAAGGTCTCCTTAAATGTACGATCATATTGTACGCCTCCATGTTCTCATGCTATTTCAGCATTCATGGTAGCAAGCATAAGGCAACCTACATCGAGAGCATCATCCAGATGCTTTCTAAAAGCATCCTTGTCAGCTTTCGAAGCATTTGCAGCGGGTGTTTCAGGAACAGGCTCTTCCAAGACATACAGCCTTTCCTAAGGACAATCCTTAGGTCTTATACCAGTCTAGAAAATTAATTCCAGGTAGTTTGTCCTTTTCAAGGACAGATCGCAATAAAAGTTAATTGTTGTGTTCGTTGCCAAGGTAATTATGCACGTAAGTATCATATAACAAACATATTTAATAAGGTGTTTAAATAAATATGCGTCCCACTATTTTGATTCCAAACAAGTACCCTCAATATAAAGAATCAGAAAATCCCATCACTAGATTTTCTAGTGGGCCAAGATCCATATTTCACCTAATTTTAAGTCAGTTTTGGCTGATCGCTTAAGAAAAGGTTATTTAGGTAGGAACACGCTTTCCAATTGTATCTCATACAACTCTTGGATAGTTAGGTGAATAACTCTTATTCTAATTCATCTTATGAATTAATGCCTAACTTAGTGCCTCTAGGTTCTTCAATCCTATTGAATATACCTAGTTAAGTCAAAACCCAATAGCATGACAGTCGGATATTACTTTTATCCTATCGCGCCTCACTAAAATAGATAAATGTACCCTGCTTTGGCAGACCCACATTTAATCGATTCGAGTCTAGACGAGTGCCATACATTGGAAGGCAAAACATGACTTAATATTAGTGCCTTTGGGTTTTTCAATCCTATTGAATATACCCAATCAAAGACCAACAATTGACAATCAGATATTACGTTTATCCTATCGTGTCTTACTAGAATAGATAAATGTACCCTGCTTTGGCAGACCCACACTTAATCGATTCTAGTCTTGACGAGTGTCATTCATTGGAAGGCACACGAGCATTGAGGGATTTGATCGCTTTAATTTTATTCGTTGTTAAACCATTTAACATACAAGCATGCATCTCATACAAATACATGATATGGTTATGGCCTCCTAAAAACAAATACAAAATTACATCAACTATATAATCTTGTATATAATCTTGACCTCTCCAAATCTCCCACTAAATCCATGCTCCATGTCCTCCCGGTTACATTACATAATAAGAAGAAACCTCGTTTAACATACGAGGGGATAGAGATGAGAAAAAAATTACAAAAGGAATATAGGAGGTAAGGCACGACACGCAGGTCGTATTTAAATTAAAACAACTAAGGCCATAACCAATCATCATGCAAACTCAACATCCAATGATTGTAAAACGAGTGATATAATAAGATGTATATATTAAGCGAGGTTGGATTACGCGCGTACAAAATAAAACATTACGCAGTGTCTCAAACAAAAACTGGATTTGATAAACACTCAACCAATCATCAATAAGTGTCTCGCATCAAACGAATACTTCACGAACCGATAAACGAGTAAGTCCCTCGTATCATTTGAATACGCTCTTGTCAGCAAATTGATAAGTGACATGTTTATCGCAGCCAATATTTGAGTCAAGACAAGGTTTCAACAATTGAACCCTTTGATGCCCAAGACATGAACTCTTTCATGTTCCTTGGGACCTCCAACATTAGAACATATAAACATATATATACATCGCACATAAAACAATCAATAAAGGGAACAAAATAAACTGATTCTGAAAGTTGCGCTTCACTTGCGCTTTACCTGCGCTTCACCTACGCTACAGCGTAGGTGAAACGCAAGTATCAGAATCAAAATACGTAAACTACGCTTTAGTCTAGCGTGCAGCGCAGATCTGCGCTGCAGCACAGGTTGCAGCCCAGATATCAGCTCTACGTTTTTCAGCAGAAAAACAACAAAAAAAACGTAATCTTCACAAGATTAAAAGCCTAAAACATGTTTATCGCAAACCAATACTCTGATACCAATTGAAGGGAATCAAGCATGTGGTCAGGGTGCAGCGGAAATAAATGGATTCCTTCCCTTGTTATAATCGTTTTGCGAAAACACGAATCAAGGCATAAAAGGTATTAAAACGAAAGGTCGTACCTTATTAGGATTACAAACGAGGCAAGAGTAGCCACGTTTCTATTGGTATCCACGCCAACAGCCGGACTAGGAAACCCTCCTCAGCTCTGCTAGTAGCCTTAGAAAGTAAGAAACGATTGCTCATGTGTATAGGATAGTGCATCTCATGCTCTATTTATAAAGTGGTGGCTAGGGTTTTTACCCCTTCACTCACTTAACCCTCACACTTATGGGCCTGACCCATTATGTTATAATTCTAATTAAATTAAATTAGAATTATTATCCTTTCCTAGTGGCATGTTGTATGCGTGTGACCCAATAGGCTTTTAATATTTGGTTATGATATTAAATAAAAATCCTTTTATATTTAATATCATAAATAGTGAGCGGTATCTAACAATACATCACTATCCAAATATTGATATTATCAACAACTTTGATAAATCCTATTTTATGATAATAATTTATATGATCTGTCCCTTTGTCCAAATATCTAATTGAACACAAGGGCATGGATTGTGTCAACCTTGTATAGTTCAATTTATATTTTCTTGATCCCCAAGTAGACTGTACAGAAAATAAATATCTCATATTTATCCTCCTGAGCATGGCCATGCATTTTGCGGTCTCACTTTATCAGGGGGCCTACAGATATAACTCACGTTACATAGGAGGGACAAATCCCATCTAGGGCACTCACATTCCACCACATAATTTATTATATGTCCAAAAACCAACTTTATGATTACCCTGTTACAAGTAACGTTTGATGATAATTAAAACATATAATTCCTTATGTAGGAATCGTAGTGATTTCAGGTCGAAGGACTTAATATAACACTTATCAATTTGAGAAACGTTCATGACACTTATACTCTTAATGTGCACCTATGTGAGCACATGATATCTCATATCCATGATCCGTGTGATGTGATCATCAATGAACTCACATACTAGTACAAATGAATCTTTGTCCTAAGATGATACTTGACTAGGGACTATTTAAGAATAGTTCTTAATAAGATCTCACGATCAAGTCATTTACTTGATTTCTTATGAAATTTGAGCTTACTATTCTAAGGACATTATATTATATTCTAAACGAATAAGTTTGCCTTTATAAAATAACATGATACAAGTGATGGACGTTCATAAATATATAAGTCTCTAGTGCATATTCCTAACAGTAAACTGTAGTTTTAAGCGCTTATCCCTACAATGACTCTCGCAAGGAAGAATGACTTATCATACTTCTCACAATATCCTTAAGAGTCATGTTTCTACGTTCTGCAACACCGTTCATGCTTGGTTTCCTAGGCATAGTATACTGAGGAATGATGCCACATTCCCGTAGGAAAAGCGTGAAAGGCCCTGGACGTTGTTCACCTAATCCATCATATCTGTCATAATATTCACCTCCACGGTCAGATTTGATGGCCTTAATTTTCTTTCCAAGTTGAAGCTCAACTTCATCTTTAAAGGTTTTGAAAACGTCTAGGGATTGGGACTTCTCATGAATTAAAAAAGGTAGCCATACCTTGAATAATCATCTATGAACGTAATGAAATATTGTTGTCCATTCCAAGATGTTGCAGGGAATGGTCCACAGACATTCGTATGAATTAATTCCAAAACGTCCTTAGCCCTTTCGGCACCTAATTCTCTAGAGTTTGTTTGCTTACCCTTAATACACTCAACACAGACCTCAAAGTCCGACAAGTCTAAGGGTCCAAGAATCTCATCCAACACAAGCCTCTGAATTCTTTGTTTAGAGATATGGCCTAAACGCTTATGTCATAAGGTGGCTGAGTTCTCATTTAATTTACGCTTTTTCCTCGTGAACTTATTTGCAATATTTCATTATGGGAGATAATAACATCAAGCATATATAGATTATCAATCAAAGAACCCGGACCAACAACATTTGAATGTTGATAGAGACTGAATTTATTATTTCCAAATGAACAATAAAAACCAAATTTGTCCAAATTAGAAATAGAAATTAAATTTCGCCTAAAAGACGGTACAGCAAAAGTCTCAAATAAATCCAAATGAAATCTAGTTTTTAACTGTAATCTAAATGTTCCAATAGCCTCCACTGTGACCTTGTTGCCATCACCCACATAGATAAATCTTTCATTATCACTTGGCGGTCGGCTCCAAAGGCAACCCTGCATGGATACACTAATGTGAGTAGTAGCACAAGAATCTACCCACCAAGTATCATGTGGTACAAAAGCTAAATTAACTTCAGAACAAACAAAAGAGGGAAAATTACCTTTCTTTACATGCCAAGAGGTGTACTTGGAACACTATTTCTTTATTTGTCCAGGCTTCTTGCAAAAGAAGCAGGTAGGTGTTTTCTCATCCTTTTTTACTTTCTTTTGCTGAGAAGTCTTTTCTGCAGCATCCTTATTATTCTTTCTCTTCCTATTCTGAGAGTTCGAGGCCAAATGAGCACTTTTAGTCTTCTCTCTTTGCCGCCTTTCCTCCTCTTCCACACAATGAGAAATGAGTTCATTCAAAGTCCATTTATCCTTCTGAGTATTATAACTCACCTTGAACTGCCCAAAGTGTGAAGGAAGGGAAATCAAAACTAAGTGCACAGGCAAGTCATCAGACAACTCTAACTTTAGTGTTTTTTAGTTTTGATGCAAGAATTAGACATTTCCATAATGTAGTCCCTTATGTTTCCCTTGCCTCTGTATCTCATAGAGATTAGCTTGGCAAGCAAACTGCTTGCATCAGCCTTCTCATTACTGGTGAAATACTTTTCAACAGCATCAAGGAAATCTTTAGCACTTTGGCTCTCAGAAATAAAGCCTCGAAAACTTCTAGAACAAATCGCTTCATGATCATTAGACACATTTGGTTTGAGCGTTCCTGTTAGAAAAACAGGAAACACTAGAAGAGGGTTAAATAGTGTTTTATAATTCTTTACAGATTTTATAAAAACCTTTTCACAAGCAAAGTGATAATCAAAAGTTTTGAGCAACTTGCTGAAACTGGGTTTTTCAGAGACTTTCTGAAATTCTTCAGCAGGTCCAATAAGATAGTTCTTGAAATAGTTTTACGTGAAAAACCAGAGTTGTTTTGTTGCGCAGATTTATAATATCACTTTTCTAAACCCTCCTTGGTTAGTTATAAACTGAAAATAAAGAGATAAGGGTTAAGAAAACTTAGCCGAGAAATTTATCTTGGTTCACCCACTAACACAGTGAGCTACTTCCAGTCTCAGGGCAACAAACCACTGGATTTTCCACTATCTAATCAGATACAAGTATTGTTTTATCCACAGCCTCTTCAGGCTAAAACCCAAGTATTGTTTTACAGACAAGCCTCTCCAGGCTCAAACCCAAGTATTGTTTAAACACCAAGCCTCTTCAGGCTCATACACAACCAGTGTATAAAAAGAAAGATTGCTTAAGCTTTTAAACTATAGAAGTTCAAAGCCTAAACTGAGTAAGATGTACAGATAACTGAGTTATACTCAGGATAAGAAATTGTTGTACAAATGGAACAAATGAATAAGAAAATATCTGAGAGTTTTGAGCAGCGTTTCAGTAAGTTCGTTCGTTCTCTTCTTCTCATTCTTCTGCTTGAGACTTCATATTTATAGGCTTGGGGAAAGAGATCCGTTTAGCTTCAATATGATTCCCGTCGAGAGATAGCATTTAATGCAAAAACTCCCATTGTGATGCATAGTCTTAGTAGCTTGTAGTAGCAGGTGCAACAGGTAGTAGGTGTAAGCAGCGCAGACTCCACTTTTTCTGAGCACAGTGTACTTCACAGCAGACTTGCCTTTTTAGTGACTAGAAATTTGAAATATGTCAAAAGACAAGTGATCTGACTTTCCCAAAGAATAGGAAGCACAAGACACTAAAAAAAAGCTACGGTTGACTTGAGTCTTCAAGGGGAATTGTCAGAGAAGCATTTTCCCAAAAAGGTACAAGCTTCAGTATGAAGTCTCTCTTCTTTAGAAGGTTCTCTGACTTCAGCAGGTCTTGATCACTCAGCGGGTTCCTCTTTCGGCAGGTTGCACCATATCAGAGGGTTGCATATTTTCAGAGGGTTGCTTACCATCTTAGTGTGCGTCCACCCCAACGTCTATAAAAAAAAAAGAAGAAGAAAACCCAGGATCAGATCAGATACCTTCTGAAACACATAAACTACCTTTAGCAGAAGACTATTCTTTCTCATAGGAATTTTAACCAAATTTGTTATCCATTAAAACTCAGAGTTGTGAGACTTAAACATTATTAACCATTTAATAATATTTTGAGACTCAACATTCTCCCCCTTTTTAATGATGACAAATTTGTTTAAGAACTTATCAAATATCTGAAGGGAAATAATAAAAAGATTGAGATTAGAATTTTCTCCCCCTTTTTCAGATACTTGAGTATAATGCCTTGCTCAAATCTTGCTTCCCCTGAATCACTGAATTCTTCTGAACAACACTTAACTTCAGATTTTGTTAGTTTCTTAATACTCCCCCTTTTGTCATCAATCAAAAGGGTTTATAGAGCATATTGAAGAAGTGGATAAGCAATCTAAAAGAATAGATTCAGGAAAACATTTGTGCAGATCAACACTTTCAGTAAATGCAATTCAGTAATTTTACTTTTCAGAAAGTGTTAGAATGTGCAAATTTTCTCTGATAAATTTGAATCTATCTTCAGTAAGAGGTTTAGTGAATATATCAGCCCATTGGTGCTCTGTGTTAATGAACTGTATACCAATAATCCCTTTCTGAACATAGTCTCTAATAAAATAATGTTTTATTTCAATATATTTTGCTCTTGAATGCTGAATTGGATTCTTAGAAAGGTTGATTGCACTGGTGTTATCACATAAGATAGGAATAGACTTAACAGATATATTAAAGCCTTCTAGTTGATATTTTACCCAAAGCAGCTGTGAATAACAGCATGCAACAACAATGTACTCAGCTTCAGCAGTTGAGAGAACTATTATGCTTTGTCTTTTGCTTACCCAACTGACCATATTCTCTCCAATGAAGTGGCAACCTCCACTTGTTCATTTTCTCTCAACTCTATCTCCAACAAAATCAGCATCACAATAACCTACTAACATGCAATCCTTGCTCTTCTTATAGCACAGACCAAGATTAGTAGTACCTTTTAAATATCTGAAAATTCTTTTAACAGCTTTGTAATGAGTTACTCTTGGATCAGATTGAAATCTTGCACACAGGTATACACTGAATATAATGTTAGATCTACTTGCTGTAAGATACAATAAGGATCCAATCATTCCTCAATACAAGGTTGAATCAACACATTTTTCCCTTTCATCTTTGCTTAATATAGCAGAGTGATGCATTAGAGTTGACATAGGCTTGTTGAGTCTCAGAATAAATTAAGTATTCAATTTAATTAAAGACTCATTACCCTTAGTTTTAATGAGTAACAAATTTGGTCATTATATAAGAAATAGATTCTACTCAGACTGTTGTTCTTTGTCTTGCAGTAATCTACTGATTTGTTGAACCTGCCAAAAAGAAGCAACCTACTGAAGAGAGCAACCTGTTGAAGAAAAGCAACCAACTGAAGAAAGAACTTGCTGAAAGCATCTTTCTATTGAAAAGCTAAAGGCTTGCTGAAGGATGTCAACTTTCTGAAGGGGTTTGGAAAGATCAGAATTTGCTGAAGTAAATAGAACCTTCTGGAGTCTGAAACGTTGTGCTGCTTTCTGAAGACTTAGTGAGTCAACCTGATAAATGTACTGAAAGACTCAAGTCTTTGCAAAGCCTTGTAGTTAGTTGAACCGATTGCAAAGCGAAACAAAAGCTTTCTAGCACAATTTCATTTCCTAACACAAAAGGGGAAGCCTACTGCAGAAAAGCAAATAGAGGTCAGAGCTAGAGTCAGCACTGCTGCACACCTATCCCTACCCTGTCTCTGTGATACATTACCAAGAAGCCTGCATCTCAATGGAAGAGAAGTTGTATCACAACCGCTCTAAGAACATTATGTTAGAACCACAGGAAACACTAGAAGGGGAGGTTGAATAGTGTTTTAAGCTTTTTGATAGTTTTTTGAAATCTTTACTATAAATCATGAAGATGAGCACCGTTAAGAACAAGTCTTAAGATCAGAGATAGTTGAAACATGCGGAAGATAAGAAAAATAGTGTTTTCTTCTAAAGCTTAAGATTGTTTTAAACAGAGGTTTCTTAAAGTGTCTTCTGAAGATTATTACAAGGAGTATTTTCAGAACGGTTTCTGAAATACTTCAGACAACTAGAAGTTCTCTGAAGTTTGTTCCTGATTTCTGAACTGATCTCTTTCAGACTTGCTTCAGAGAATTTATTTCAGACGTTCTTCAAGGAATATTCTTTGTAAAGCTTCAAAAGATATAAGAGCCATCTCATATATTATACATATGAAAGGTCATTTTATTGAAGTATTTGTGTTAAGTTTATTATAGAAAATACTTTTCAAACTCCAACATAAATATGAAAACTGGAAATAAAGAGATTAAAGAAAAGAGAATTTAGGCATATAGACTTCAGACAGACGTTTACGGGGCTGTCTGAAGTTTTCAGACGGCTTGTAAAAACTATTTTTAAAAGATGGTTTGTGCCTTCAAAAATATCAGATTAATTATTCTGACTCCTTGATTAGTATAAAAAGAATTGATAAGAGATAAGGGTAAGAGAACTTAGGCAAGGAATTTATCCTGGTTCACCCACAAACTCGTGGGCTACATCCAGTCCCAAAGGCAAACCACCACTGGATTTTCCACTATCTGAATCCACAGATACAAGTATTGTTCACAGCCTCTTCAGGCCAACACAAGTGTTGTTTTGTTTTCAACTGCCTCTCCAAGCAACATATGCAGTATTCTTTCTCAGTCTAGCCTCTCCAGGCTCTGCAACTCAGTATTCTTTCTTCCACCAAGCCTCTGTAGGCTCTCTGACACTTATTCAAGTGTAGAGTATTCTTTCTTCCACCAAGCCTCTCCAGGCTCTCAGACACATAAAGTGTTTTTAAATGAAACTAAGTTTAAGTTTCCACGAAACATAAACTTAATCTTTTCCTGTACTAGAGGTTAACTGAGTACTACTCAGGATACAATGGATAAATTCTAAGTACAAGGTTAAGACAGTGATAGAAGTGTATAAGTTTGAGTACAATCCCTGTCTCTGATAAGAGGAATAACATCCTCTGAGAATTGGCTAGGTAGATGCTGACTTTAAGCTCCAGCCTTGTTCTCCATCCATTGGTTTCCATGGGTTACATTGTCACCCGTATCATTGGAAAAACCAAGGCATACTTGCAGCTTCAAACCATTCTTGGTTCATATGAGATTAAGCACAGCCTGGTAGGTTGTTCAACTGAACAACTACAATTTTGATTAGCATAGTTGATTCAAGTAAGTGTGGTCAACACTGATAGGATTTTCTGATGCATCTTGATCAACTGATTGAACCAAGTGAAATGAGTTCAACATCTTCAAATTCTTTCTTGAGGCTATTTATATGTTCTGTTGGAATATAGTCGTTTGAAGATGATTCATAATACCGTTGAGATGTTGATGATGTGGCTCATATAGCCGTTATGTAATGGTGTCTCAAACGGTTGCTTCTTCTTGAGCAGATATGTGTTCAGACCGTCTTGTCCTGACACTTCTGTAGATGAGCTCTTTTAGAGAGATTTTCTTGATATTATTTTGCATGTTCTCTCTCTTGATATCCTTTTACTTTTCTTCAGCTGACTTCTGATTTTCTCTGCTTTTCTTAGGAGTGTATATGAGGAGGTATCCGTTGGATTTGTCCCCTTGCTTATTTTGTATAAGCTCCTTTTCTGTTTGCTTCCTGACACCATTTCTCCTTTCTTCTTTGAGTGAGGTGTCTTTTTCAATGGCTGTTTCTTGCAGATGATAAAGTATGTTTGAATTAAAATATGTTATTCAAACATTTCTCTTTGTTGCTTCTGCTTAGTCCCCTGAGTTATTCTTGTGCTTTCTTTTGAATTGGTGATGATGATATTTCCGTTGTGATACCACCCTTTAGAGAAAGCATTGAATGCTATTCAATCCATCGTGAGACACGCTTCTGGGTGTCTTTATAATTCTGACAGAGTACAACGTTGGTGCTGCTATAAAGCTGCCATCGTTGTTGTTGCAATTTCTGCGTTGCAGAGATTTCCTCAGTGGTGTATGAAATTCAAAATCACCAGGAAATGTCTCTGTATTTCTTGCCATAAACGTGTTTGAAAAAGGTACGTCCAGCAGAGGTTCAGAAAAGTCTTCACAAGCTTCAGCAGAGAGTGCCACGTCATAAATGAGACTTCAGACAACACTGATACTTCAGACGGGTTGAACTACTTCAGACAGCTCCAACTCTTCAGACGAGTCCTGCTTCTTCAGACAGCTTCGTTTCTTCAGAAGGCTTCTTTGCTTCAGAAGGCTTCCTTGCCTCAGACAGCTTCTTTTCTTCAGAAGGCTTCCTTGCTTTATGTTGTCTTCATATGGTCTTCACGTCTTCAGACAGCTTCTTTTCTTCAGAAGGCTTCCTTGTTTTATGTTGTCTTCATATGGTCTTCACGTCTTCAGACAACTTCTTTATCCTTGATCCTGCATTTGTTCTTCTGATCCTAATCTTCTGATTATTATTTCATCCTAAAACACAATCAACAAACCAATACCTTTCTCAGTAGAATCTGTTTATATAATCTTATTTGTTAATCATTAAAACTACAGGATGTTAAGTCTTTGAGTCAAGTTTGAATGCTCAAACTGATTAATAGACTTCACAATCTCCCCCTTTTTAATGATGACAAATAAGATATGTATAACTTACAAAATGTTTTAAGGAAAGATGGGTAAGTATATAAAAGACTCCCCCTATCTATAATACTCCCCCTGAGAAGAACATTTATTCTTTTAGTTTGTTAAATGTTGCACATTGTTATCATTATTCTAACAAGATTAGATATGGTTAACTTATCTTTTGGAAACTAGATGTTAATCTTTCAGATACCAATTGTGTTAGTCTTTTTAGACATCAAATATTATTGTTTGTTCTTGAAAACTAATATTACCATATTTTATTTACTTATCATAGATACTGATTGTTAGTCATCCCTTTTAAATCATTTTGTGAGTTTAATATTTCTCCCCCTTTTGTCATTAATTAAAAAAAGGTTCATGGTTTCATAAGTGAATGGTTCATTTATTTTATTTACTTAAACAATCATTCTGATTCTTTACGGATCAAGCGCTTACCATCAGTTATATTTTTGTTATTTTTATTTCAAAAGTTTCATATAGTTGAGTTTAAGGAATGAATATCAATTGTTAGAAAAATGCAGTAACTTCTTATACCAATTAAATGATACAACCATTGATAAACAAAATAAACTGAAATGAACACAGAAATACACAAGTTTAAATTTTCTCAAAACATTTGATAAATACAAAAAGCAGGTTTTCACAAAAAGGAAAGAGGTTACATTCCAAAAATAGAATGCGTCCATCCATTGCTTCCTCCGGAGATTCCTTCGAAGGCTTGAGGCATAGCCTTATAGACTTCATCTCTTTTAAAGCTATCACCACTCCTTCTGCTGCAGAAGCTTCAGGAGTTGCCTCAGAGCCCCAAACTTCATCCCAACCGTGCCGTGTTGCACGCCTTTTCCTTCTAGCCCCTGGGACAATGGAGGTGCATCATGTAAGACTGTATCTCGATCATTAGTCACCACCTTACTTCCAAGAACCACTTTGTCAGTAGTTCTTCTAATAAGATTGACTATTCTGGGATCACCCAATGATCTTCCAGTCCACATGTGATGCAGCAAGATCACCATGGTCCAAGTATAGAGAAACGGGTTTTCAGATGAACCCTTTCCCTTACTTTTCATTCCATACATCATCCAAGAGGACTTGATCTTTGCCTCAACATGTTTCAGAGGTCCTTCTTCTGTTGTCCTTTGCTTCTTCATCATCCTTTTGGAAGCCACTTACTCAGAACCTTAGACAAAGCTATAGAGGAGCTTTGAAGATGTGAGTTTGTGTGAAGGGCTCTAGTGAATTTATAGGACTTTGAAGCAAGGGTAAAATAGAGAAGTAAGGAAAATGAATCCATTGGATTGTTGTTCACGCGATGTATATGGGCTCAGATACCTTTTGATGATGGCAGTTTCAAATCTTGAAAGTATCGAAACGTGCATCATTGATTGGTCATAGATGAAGCTCTATAGGAAACTGAGTTATTAGCATGGATAAAGTAAGTCTTGGAAAACGTTTAAAGACTTTAAAAAAAACGTATTGAAGATATTACTTTTTCGAACCACTTTTAAGAACAGAAAGGAAAAAAATAAAATGGAATATGTGAGAAAACATTTAAGAAAAGAAATGTTTGAAAACAGATCTTTATGGTATCAAATCAGAGGATTTTATGATTATTATTATTTGAGAAGCTTTCAATATGTTGAGTCTTTTATGTTATTAATTAAAGTTTTAAGGTGAAGTGATGTTACCATTAGATTTCCTCGTTATTCTCTGGATAGAAGAAAGCTTTTCTGGCATTGTACCTTACTTGAAAGACTATGAAAGTTGGCGATGATGAAGCCCAAAGATAGCCAAATGAAAAAGTCCAAGAGAGAAACAGCCAAGCTTAGAAAGAAATTATATCAACCAACATGCTGCAGAAAATCTCAATGTAACTCTCTGATAAGCATTGTACATTGAGTTCTATCGTTTGTATCCTGAGTTATACTCAGTCATTCCTTTGTACAAGAGAACCAGTGTTTAAGTTTCTCAGAAACTTAAACTATTTATCATTGTAAACACTGTTAAGTGTCTGAGAGCCTAGAGAGGCTTGGAGGAATAAAGAATACTCAGTTTATCCTAGAGAGGCTGTGTCCAAAGAATACTTGGTTTAGCTTGGAGAGGCTGTGTCCAAAGAATACTTGGTTTAGCCTAAAGAGGCTGGGTTCAAACAATACTTGTAATCTTGCGGGATTAGTGGAAATCCAGTGGTGGTTTGCCCTGGGACTGGACGTAGCTCACTGAGTTAGTGGGTGAACCAGGATAAATTTCTGTGGCTAAGTTCTCTCAACCCTTAACTCTTTATAAATCCACGCAGAAAACAATCTCTTCTTCACACTAAAATACTTCAAAATTGTTTTTATCCAACTTGCTGAGTTGCATCAGCAAGTTGCTGAACTTCCAGTTTCGGAAGGTTGTTTAAATAGTTTTGTAAACAGTTTGCTTGTTTCTAAAAGGTTTTCAGAAAAATCTGTAAAGATTATAAAACACCATTCAACCCCCCTTCTAGTGTTTCCTGTGGTTCAAACAAGGCTTGCAATAATTCATATTAAACTTCTTAAGCATTTCCTTAGTATATTATTCTTGATGGATCCATATATAGTCAGGATCTTGCTTAATTTGAAGTCCCAAGAAAAATTTTAGTTCTCCCATTAAACTCATTTCAAATTCAGATTGCATAAGCTTAGAAAACTCAGTGCAAAGGTAAGAGTTTGTTGAACCAAAAATAATATCATCAACATATATATGGACTAGAATCAGATTTTTGTTAGACATTTTTCTAAAAAGAGTTGTATCAACCTTTCCTCTTTCAAAACCATTTTTAATAAGAAAATTGCTCAGTCTTTCATACCAAGCTTTGGGAGCTTGTTTTATACCATACAGAATCGTCTTAAGTTTGAAAACAAGATCTGGAAAGGTTAAGTTTTCAAAACCAGGGGGTTGTCTAACAAATACCTCTTCCTCAATGAAACCATTTAGGAAGGCACTCTTTACATCCATTTGTTATAGTTTGATGCCATTATTTGCTGCATAGGAAAGTAAAATCCTAATGGCTTCAAGCCTTGTTACTAGAGCAAAAGTTACAGTAGAATCAATACCTTCTTATTGATTATACCCTTGTGCAACTAGTCTGGCCTTGTTTCTGACTACATGACCATCTTCAGAGAGTTTGTTTCTAAATACCCATTTGGTTCCTATGATAGTTTTCCCATGGGGTTTAGGAACAAGAGTCCAGAAATCACTCCTGGCAAATTGATTAAGCTCTTCTTGCATGGCTAGGATCCACCCTTCATCATGCAGAGCTTCCTCTATGTTTTTTTTGCTCAATTTCAGAAAGGAAGGCAAGATTGTTGACTTCCCTAAATCTTGATCTTGTTCTTACTCCTTCTAAAGTGTCACCAATGATTTGCTCTCGAGGAAGATGAGTTTTGTGTTGAGTCTCAAAAATATCACAAGGAAGATTATGATGATTTAAGACAGCTCAATCCCTAAGTTTTAATGTTTAACAAATTTGGTTAAAAGAATTATCATGGATACATATGTTTTTAATGTTTTATCTATGATTTCAGCAAGCCACTTTAATCTTAATAAAGACTGTCTGAAGGTTCAACCTGTCTGAAGTGTTGAAGCTGTCTGAAGGTTCAACCTATCTGAAGTGTTGAAGCCGTCTAAAGGTTCAACCTGTCTGAAGTGTTGAAGCCGTCTGAAGTCGTATTTCATGACGTGGCACATCTTGCTGAAGTTGTGAGAAGACTTGTCTGAAGTTCTGAAGAGTCAAATCTCTCTCTGCTGCACACAACTTTTCAAGGCTTACTTTTGGCAAAGACACAGAGACCTTTCCTGGGTTGTTTGAATTTCATACACCATTTGGGAAATCTCTGCAGCGCAGTTTTTGCAGCAACAGTTGTGGCAGCTGTTGTCAGCAGCAACCTTGGACGTTGTCAGAAAAGTTTCACAACGCACAGAATGCTCAGGAGCATGTCTCACAACTGATTAAAAAGCATTAAATGCTATCTCTAAACGGTGATTTTTCAACGGATTGAAGACTCGGTATAAATACCCTTCATCTGAAGATTATTGAGCAGAAGAACAAGAGATTACAATTCAAGAGAAACAAAACGCTGCTAGTTTTACTCTATAAAACATACTTTGATAAAAATTCTTTGTACGTCATTTCATATATTCTGAGTATACCTCAGTTATTTGTACATTGTAACAGTTTAAGCTTCAAACTGATTTAGTTTTAGGGCTTAAATAATCTTTTCTCTGTAAAACTGTTTTTGAGCCTGGAAAGGCTTGTTGTCTAAAGAATACTTGTTTGAAAGAGCCTGGAGAGGCTTGACTGAAAAAGAATACTTGTTTGTAGAGCCTGAAGAGGCTTGACTGTAAAAGAATACTTGTAATCTGGTTGAGATTAAGAGAAAATCCAAGTGCTCGTTGGCATTGGGACTGGACGTAGCTCACAATGGTAGTGAGTGAACCAGGATAAATTTTGTGGCTAAGTTTTCTTACCCTTATCTCTTGTCAAATTCATTTATTCTAATCAAAGGGTATTGAAAAACTGTTCTGATAATTTATAAAAGGAAGAAATGTTTTAAAAACATATTTTCAGAACCTGTCTTAAGAAACTTCAGACAGCCCCTTTAACCTGTCTGAAATTTCATTATAAAAGTTGTTTGCGAAAAGCTTTCATAAGTTATTTAAGAAACACTATTCAACCCCCTTCTAGTGTTTCCCTGTGTTTCTACAGTTGGTACCAGAGCTTAACTCAGGGTTGAGCATCTAACAAGTGTTGAGGTTTAAAGATCCAGATGGAAGCACAACCAAACAGCAGCCACTACATCACAGAAGGAGCCTCTGTGACAAGGCCTCCAGCTTTTAATGGTGTAGACTACCATTACTGGAGAGATCACATGAAGTTGTTCATTGAAAGCAGCAACATCAGTCTCTGGGATATAGTAACTGAAGGTGACTATATTCCTATGCGTGGTAATGAACCCATTCCTAAGTCTGAATGGTCCATGGAGCAGAGAGCTCAGGTTCAATTAAATGCTAAGGCAAAACTCTACCTGGTATGTTCATTGAACAAAGTAGAGTATGAGAAAGTTCATGGATGCTCCTCTGCCAAGGAAATCTGGGATACATTGGCATCAGCCCATGAGGGAACTGACAATGTCAAACAATCCAAGATAAGCATGCTTGTTCATCAATATGAGATGTTCAAGATGCATGAGTCTGAAACTATTGATCAAATGTTTGGTAGGTTTCAGACAATAACAAATGGACTAAGATCTTTGGGAAGATCTTATGAATCTGGAGATAATAATCGAAAGATTCTGAGAAGCCTTCGCAAGGCTTGGAGACCCAAGGTTACTGCCATTCAAGAGGCTAAAGATTTAAACACCTTGAAAATGGAGGAACTATTGGGCTCTCTCAAAGTCCATGAGTTAGAACTTGGAGAGGATGAATCCAAAACTAAATCTCTGGCATTGAACACCAGGACCAGACTAGGCATGGGAACATAAAAGCCATGCAAGCTGAGGAAACTTCAGAAGCAGATGAAGACTCTGAAGATAGCTCAGAAGAAGATGATGATCTTGCTCTTCTTAGCAGAAAGATCAAGAGGATGCTGCAGAACAGAGGAAAGTTCAGAAAGAACCAATCCTCTACCTCTAAATCAGGTAAATCAGGTAAGGATTTACACAATGACAAAATTATATGTTTTGAGTGTAAACAACCAGGTCACATGAAGGCAGAATTCCCAAGACTAAAGAAGAATAACTTCAAGAAGAAGAAGTTCTTAAAAAAGAAGAAGGGTCTGATGGCAACATGGGGGGATCTTGATGAGTCTACCTCAGAAGAAGAGGAAGACACTTTAGAAGAGGCCAATCTATGTCTTATGGCCAGCCTGCCCTCATCAGACAGCTCAGAATCTGAGGTATTTCCTTTAACCCTTCAAGAGATGTATGATGACCTGAAGGAAAGTTCCAAGAAACTCTTCAAAGAGTATAAGAATCTGTCCAAAGCCCACACAGAAATGTGTAGTAAATATGAGGCTCTTGAGATAGAAAATATTATGCTCAAGGAGAAGATCCTTGTATCTGAAAACAGTAGTTCACAAACTGTGTTTGAAGAAAATCAAAAACTTCAGAAACAGGTTGAGGAACTAACAAGAGACTTAGCCAAATTTGTCAAAGGAACAAAAAATCTTAATATAATGCTTGGAAATCAAAGGCATTCCCTTGACAAAAGTGGTTTATGCTTTTGTGATCACAACATCTCTGAACCTCCTACTGTCTTAAATTTTACTAAAGGCAAAAAGAAGGTTATTGGGTGTTCTCACTATGGCAAGCCTGGACACAATGTGGCTCAGTGCAAACACAAGAGAAAAGCAAGGCCCAAAGCTAACAAGAAAGGACCCAAAAGAATATGGGTACCTAAAAACTTGATCATTCCTGTTGTAGATGTGTTTAACAGGACAAAGGAAACCCCACAAATGGTACCTGGACAGTGGATGCTCACGACACATGACAGGAGAAAGGTCTTTGTTCCAAAACCTTAGGCCCAGAGCAGGAGGTGTGGTCACCTTTGGTGGAAACCAGCAAGGGAAGATCACAGGAATAGGGACTGTAGGTATGTCTCCTCTCTCCCTCATTAAGAATGTTCTTCTGGTAGAGGAACTGCAACACAATTTACTGAGCATAAGTCAATTATGTGACAGTGGATATGTGGTCTCCTTTACTAAAGAAGGATGCATAGTCAAAGACTCTCTTGATCAAATCCTTTACTGCTAAAAGACACAGTAATGTGTACAAAATTGATCTAGAGGAGCTAGCAAGTCAAAATGTAAAATGTTTTATCTCTGTTGAAGATGAAAAACAGATTTGGCATCAAAGACTTGGGCATGCCAGCTTGAGATTAATCTCAAAGTTAGCAAAACACAACCTTGTTAAAGGACTGCCTAAGCTTTCTTACAAATCTGACATTTTATGTGAAAGCTGTCTGAAAGGGAAACAAACAAGACACTCTTTTCAGAGTAAGAATGCTGTTTCCACTAGCAGACCTTTAGAACTGTTACATATTGACTTGTTTGGTCCTATTAGAACAGAAAGCATTAGTGGTAAGAAATATGGTTTGGTCATTGTTGATGACTATTCTAGATTTACATGGGTGTTATTCCTAAGAAGCAAGGATGAGACTTTCAGGAATTTCACAATATTCTGCAAGAAGGTACAAAATGAAAAAGGATTCTGTATATCTGTCATCAGAAGTGATCATGGTGGAGAGTTTGAGAATGCAAACTTCCAACGGTTCTGTGATGAGAATGGGATCTCACACAATTTCTCTGTGGCTAGAACACCTCAGCAAAATGAGGTTGTTGACAGAAAGAACAGAAGCTTGCAAGAAATGGGAAGAACCATGCTCAACTCTTGCAACCTACCAAGATCCTTCTGGGCAGAAGCTATTAATACAACTTTCTACCTTCAGAACAGAATATTGGTAAGACCAATTCTGAAAAAGACTCCTTATAAATTGTGGAAAGGAAGAAAACCCAACATATCATATTTTCATCCTTTTGGATGTGAGTGTTTTATACTCAACACTAAGGATGATCTTGGTAAATTTGATGCAAAGTCTGATAAAGGATTTTTCATAGGATATTCTGAAACATCTAAAGCCTATAGAGTATTTAACTCTAGAACTTTAATTGTGGAAGAATCAATTCATGTAAAATTCAATGACAAGAAAGAGACTGATAGGGAACTATCAGATTTAGAAGATGATTTTGCAGGTATGGAGCTGAATGATCATAACAGCTTGAAGGATGAACAGGTGTCTGAAGCACCATCTGTCACTGAACCTCTTCAGACAAATGTTGAGTCTCAAACAGATCAGACAGTATCTCAGAGAACTAACTGGAGATACAAGTCACATCATCCTAAGGAACAAATCATTGGAAGCACTTCAAAAGGAGTTAAGACAAGATCAAAATTCAAGAATATGAATTTTCTTGCTCTCCTGTCTGAATTTGAGCCAAAGAACATTGATGAAGCTCTACATGATGAAGGGTGGATCCTAGCCATGCAAGAAGAGCTAAATCAGTTTGCTAGAAGTGATGTATGGACTCTTGTTCCTAAACCCCATGGGAAAACTATTATTGGAACCAAATGGGTGTTCAGAAACAAGTTGTCTGAAGAAGGTAAGTGGTAAGAAACAAGGCAAGATTGGTGGCTCAATGATACAATCAACAAGAAGGTATTGACTTCACTGAAACCTTTGCTCTAGTTGCCAGGTTAGAAGCAATTAGAATTCTTCTATCTTATGCCGTAAATAATAGCATCAAACTATATCAAATGGACGTTAAAAGTGCCTTCCTCAATGGGTTCATTGAAGAAGAAGTTTTTGTTAGACAACCCCCTGGTTTTGAAAATACTGCTTTTCCTGATTATGTTTTCAAACTGAAAAAGGCTCTTTATGGTCTAAAATAAGCTCCCAGAGCATGGTATGACAGACTGAGCAGTTTTCTTATCAAAAATGGTTTTGGAAGAGGAAAAGTAGACACAACCCTTTTCAGAAAACAGTCTAACAAAGACTTTATACTTGTTCAGATATATGTTAATGATATTATTTTTGGTTCAACTGATTCTTCCCTATGTAAGGAGTTTTCTGAGTTGATGCAATCAGAGTTTGAAATGAGTTTAATGGGAGAATTAAAATTTTTCTTAGGACTTCAGATTAAGCAAGATTCTGATTGTATATGGATCCACCAGGAAAAGTATACAAAAGAAATGCTTAAGAGGTTCAACATGAGTGATTGCAAATCCATTTCAACTCCTATGCATCCCTCTGCATCTTTGAGCAAAGATGAAAAGGAAGAACAGGTGAATCAAACTTTATATAGAGGAATGATTGGCTCTCTGTTGTATCTAACTGCAACCAGACCTGGTATAATGTTCGGTGTTTGTCTCTGTGCTAGATTTCAATCAGATCCAAGAATTACTCATTACAAAGCTGTAAAGAGAATTTTTAGGTATCTGAAAGATACTACTAATCTTGGTCTGTGCTATAAGAAGAGCAAAGATTACAGGTTAATAGGATATTGTGATGTTGACTTTGCTGGAGATAGAATGGAAAGAAAGAGCACCAGTGGAGGATGTCATTTCTTTGGAAATAACATGATTAGCTGGTCAAGCAAAAGGCAAAGCAATATTGCTTATCAACAGCAAAGCAGAATACATCTCAGCAGCCAGTTGTTGTTCACAACTGCTATGGGTGAAGTATCAACTTGAGGATTTTAACATTCCTATCTCTGCTATACCTGTTCTTTGTGATAATACAAGTGTTATTAATCTGTCCAAGAACCCCATCCAACATTCTAAGGCAAAGCATATAGAAATCAAGCATCATTTCATTAGAGACTATGTTCAGAAAGGTGTTTTTGATATTCAGTTCATTGACACAGAGCATCAATGGGCTGACATATTCACAAAACCCCTAGCTGAAGATAGATTTAAGTTCATACGCAATAATATGAACATACATGCATTTTCTAAATGATTGTCTGAAATATGTTGTTGTCTGATATATTAAGTGTGTCTGAACTTATAGCTTGTTTGAACTTTGTGTGGGTGTCTGAAATTCTCATATGTCTGAAATAACTGCTGACGTGGCTATCTGAGACGGTTGATTTCCATTATTTTAAAGTTTTGTCTCTTCCACTTCGCACGTTACCCGAAGTTTGTGCAGCCGATACAGAGAATCATTGCATCGTGGGTCTATAAATACAGCAGTAAGTGTGTCGAGAAAGTTTTTACAGCTCTCACACTATCTCTCTCTCTTCAACAGTCAAGAAAGTTTTCTCTCTCTCTCGAAGCTTTTTCTCTGCAACAACAATGGCACCTAAGGCATCTTCTGCAAGAAATGTGGTCAGAACCAAGGGTGTTAACCTAGAGGAGCTTCAAGACCTTGGTATGGACTTGGTTGGTGAGTTTGATGGAGCAGGATGGACTCCATTCTTTGAGAACATCTACACTGCATGGCATGAACAAAGTGTGTTGGAGTTTTGGACTTATGCTAGAGGTATTCCCCACTCTAAGGGAGTATATACCATCATCAAGTCTACTGTGCTTGGTATCCCTGTGTTCGTTGATGAAGGGATTCTTTCCACTATTCTGGGTGTGAAAGCTGAAGGTGTTACCTTCACTCCAGGCTGGGAGGTGAAGAAAGGTGGGCACAAGGAGTTCACCAAGTTGTTGTATGGAACAAAAGAACCAGAGAGCATGAATGCAAAATACATGCTGGAGAAAGTCAGGGTTCTTCATGCTATCTTGGGGAACACCATAATCCCTAAGAGTGGAAGCAGGGATCATGTTTCAGAACTGAAGAGGTTCTGTCTGATAAACCTGATCAAGAAAAAGAAGATGAATCTTCCCAGCATCCTTCTGTTTCACATGCAAAAGAAGATCAGAGATTCTGCATCCAGTCTTCCCCACAACACTCTCATCACAAGAATCCTTCTGCACTTCAAGGTTCCTATAGAAAGGCTGTTTGATCATAGAGGCCCAGTTTTCTTTGGAGAGAACAACCTGAAGAGCATGCAGATAAAGCTGACTCCAAGTCCTCCATCTCCCTCTCTGAAGGAGAGCATTCTGTCTGAGAAAGCTGCAAGGAGGAGAACAACCTTAGAAGTCCTTGAGGATGAGCTTCAGGGAGATATAAGGAAGAAGGAGTTCAAGCCTTCCAGCCTTCCCCCCAGCAGAAGAGAAAGAAACTCCCTGTGAGGAGCTCAGCAAAAGTTTCTCTAGAAGCTTTACAGACTCAGGGATCTGAACCTGTTCAGAAGGCTCTGACAAAGTCGTCTGAAATTATGGGTTAGACATCTGAAGTTGTTAAGCCTCTGTCTCCTAAGCCTACTTCTGAACCAGAAGGAAAGGCTCAAGAGATGGCTGAGATTGCTAACTCTGAGGCAGTACCAACAGAACCCTTAGTTGCATGTCCATCAGATCCTAAACTGATTCAGGGTAGCAGCTCTTGCTACTGCATTAGAGCAAGAAGAGTTGGAGAAGAAGGCAGAACAAGAAAAATCTGACTATGCTATAGTTGTGGCCTCTCAGCTTGCTATTGCTGAAGATGATAGGCTAGCTACTATAGCCCAAGCATCTAAGAAAAGGAAAAGATCAAGTGCTCAGCAAAGGAAGAGTGCAAGGACAAAGCTGTTTAAGACAGCCCCTGCACCACCTGCCAGAGTAACAAGGAGCACTGCCAGCCAGCTTGAGGAAATGGATGAAGCTGGTAAGTACCAAAATTTCATTAAAGCAAACCTCTTTTTCAAGAGGAGAAGAGAAGAAAAAGAAAATGAAGCTATCATAGAAAAGGAATCTGAGGTTGTGAAGCCTCCTGTAAAAAGGCTCAAGGTAAGGTTTGACAATGTTACACCATCTCCACCATCCTCATCTGAGAAGAAAAGAGGAGAAGAAGGAAGAAGAGAAGGTTGTAACTGAACCTGAGAAGGACTCAGAGATTCAAGAAGAAGAATCTGCATCATCACCATCATCATCCCCATCATCTTCAGAAGCTACACAGTCTGAAGATTTCTTAGAAGATCAACATGAAGAAGGCCATTCATAAGTCTGGAAGGGAGGTATGCTGCCTGAGCAGCTGAGGCTAGGTCCTAAAAGTAGGGATTTCTTCACAGAACCTACTTTTGACCCCTATGCATGGCCCCTTACTGATTGGCATTTTGAGTTAGCCTTTGAAGTTCCACACATCAGGTATGAAGGCCTGTTTACTGAAAGGGTCAGGGTTCCCAAATTCCCTAATCTATTTGAAGAGCTTCAGTACTTCAGAGATAAGCCCCCTATCTCTCTGCATCAAGGTCTTATCAAGCAGACTGCAGCTGAAGTAAGAGCAAAGTACCAAGGAAGTTCAGATGAGGCATATTATGGTCAGCTGGAGAAGATCAGAAAGGGTAAAGGCCCTGCTCATAAGTGGGCTCCTCTTAACCCTTTTTCTGCTGACTCTTTGAAGTTGTCCAATGAGGATTGGAGCTTTGCTAGGCAACTATCAACAGAGGCTGAGTTGTTTGAAAGGGACTATCTGAAGCTGGTAGGCATGAGAGGGTACAGGCCCCCAAGGGCAATTTCCATCAGGCCATCCACAGAGATCTTAGTGCAACCTGATAGAATCATTCTCAGGTATCCCCTGGAGGAAGGCCCTGAAGACAAGTTTAAGGAGCTCAAGACTTATCCTAATTATCTGCAGATGTATGAGTTCTTGTCTGAAGCTACCTGGAATAAGAAGTTCCCTGCAATGATCAAGAAACAAGGTGGAGGCTTAGATCATTCTTCCAGGGATTGGATGTGGTCATCCTACTGGAATATCAGAGAAGGTGCTGGATCTTCTTCTAGTACTTCAGGACAGGATGAAACTCCATGACATATCCTGGTGCCTCTAATCTTGTAGATTATCAGTATGTCAGAGGCAGATTCCCTATGGCTTCTTTCACAGAGGATTGGCCTGTCATGATTCCAATTCATAAGTTCCACTTTGCTGTCAGCCATCCTGAAGACTATCATCTGCCACAAGGGTTCAGGGTTTTCAGATTCTATCATGAGAGCATCAAGATTGTGCTATATGAGGTTGAGAAGGACCCTGAAGAAGAGAACAGAAGACTGAAACTGCAAGTCAAGAGGTTAAAGAAGAAGAATGCTGATCTGGTTGCTAAACAGGATCAGATTCTCCAAGAACAGTTACAGATCAGAACTGGGCAAGAAGAACTGAAGGCTACTGTTATCTTTCAGATTGACAAGGCTAAAGAAGAGATTTCTGCTTTACTGATAGCAGCCTTGCTGAAGAAGAATAATGGATAGTCTATGATGTGTAGCCAGTCTGATGTTATTTCAGTTTTGTGTTAATTTTCAGATTCTATATTTTTTTTGTTTGTCTGAACATTGCTTTAATACAATCAGTTGTTGGTATCATATGTATTTATAAGCTCTGATTGATTTGATTATATTGTTGATCTGATTGTTATTCTTGATCTTGATTTGTGATTATTGCTCTGAAGTTCCCTTTTGATTGATGACAAAAGGGGGAGTATTAAAATCTAACAAATCTGAATCTGAAGTGGTTACAGGTCTCAGGGGGAGTATTTGAGAAATATCAGAAATTGTTAGACCTGAGAAGTATTTATCTGAGGGGGAGTTATACTTATATTACACTTATGATAATTTAAAACTCCTTTCAGATTTATTTATTTTAAGCAAATTTGTCATCATTAAAAAGGGGAAGAATGTTGAGTCTCAAAAATATCATAAGGAAGATTATGATGATTTAAGACAGCTCAATCCCTAAGTTTTAATGTTTAACAAATTTGGTTAAAAGAATTATCATGGATACATATGTTTTTAATGTTTTATCTATGATTTCAGCAAGCCACTTTAATCTTAATAAAGACTGTCTGAAGGTTCAACCTGTCTGAAGTGTTGAAGCTGTCTGAAGGTTCAACCTGTCTGAAGTGTTGAAGTCGTCTGAAGGTTCAACCTGTCTGAAGTGTTGAAGTCGTCTGAAGTCGTATTTTATGACGTGGCACATCTTGCTGAAGTTGTGAGAAGACTTGTCTGAAGTTCTGAAGAGTCAAATCTCTGTCTGCTGCACGCAACTTTTCAAGGCTTATTTTTGGCAAAGACACAGAGACCTTTCCTGAGTTGTTTGAATTTCATACACCATTTGGGAAATATCTGCAGCGCAGTTTTTGAAGCAACAGTTGTGGCAACTTTTGTCAGCAGCAACCTTGGATGTTGTCAGAAAAGTTTCAGAACGCACAGAATGCTCAGGAGCATGTCTCACAATGGATTAAAAAGCATTAAATGCTATCTCTAAACGGTGATTTTTCAACGGATTGAAGAATGGGTATAAATACCCTTCATCTGAAGATCATTGAGCGGAAGAACAAGAGATTACAATTCAAGAGAAACAAAACGCTGCTAGTTTTACTCTGTAAAACATACTCTGATAAAAATTCTTTGTACATCATTTCATATATTGAGTATACCTCAGTTATTTGTACATTGTAACAGTTTAAGCTTCAAACTGGTTTTAGTTTTAGAGCTTAAACAATCTTTTCTCTGTAAAACTATTTTTGAGCCTGGAGATGCTTGTTGTCTAAAGAATACTTGTTTGTAAGAGCCTGGAGAGGCTTGACTGAAAAAGAATACTTGTTTGTAGAGCCTGAAGAGGCTTGACTGTAAAAGAATACTTGTAATATGGTTGAGATTAAGAGAAAATCCAAGTGCTTGTTGGCATTGGGACTGGACGTAGCTCACAGTGGTAGTGAGTGAACCAGGATAAATTCTGTGGCTAAGTTTTCTTACCCTTATCTCTTGTCAAATTCGTTTATTCTAATCAAAGGGTATTGAAAAACTGTTCTGATAATTTATAAAAGCAAGAAACGTTTTAAAAACATATTTTCAGAACCTGTCTTAAGAAACTTCAGATAACCCCTTTAACCTATCTGAAATTTTATTATAAAAGCTGTTTGCGAAAAGCTTTCATAAGTTATTTAAGAAACACTATTCAACCCCCCCTTCTAGTGTTTCCCTGTGTTTCTACATTTTGTATCTCCACTCATGCCTTTGAGGGAACACAGGCTCATTCTGAGACTCAACATTAACTCTCTGATGAGGATCAGTTTCAACAGGTTTGCTGGAAGTGTGTTCAGCAGGTACTTTAGAGGGTCCTTCATCAAGTGCTTCGTTCTTGGCCTCTGGAGTCTCTAAAGTGGAGTTTAGTTCCATACCTGCAAAATCCTCTTCTAGAACTGATAGTTCCCTATCAGTCTCTTTAGCATCATTAAACCTAACATGAATAGTTTCTTTAACAGATAAGGTTCTGGAGTTATAAACTCTGTATGCCTTAGAGGTTTCTGAATAACCAATAAAGAATCCTTTGTCAGATTTAGCATCAAATTTACCGAAATCATCTTTGGTGTTAAGTATGAAACACTCATAGCCAAAAATGTGAAAATAAGAAATGTTGGGTTTTCTTCCTCTCCACAATTCATAAGGAGTTCTTTTTAGAATTGGTCTTACCAAAATTCTGTTTTGAATGTAGCAAGTTGTGTGAATAGCCTCTGCCCAGAAGGATCTTGGTAGGTTGCTTGAAATGAGCATGGTCCTACCCATCTCCTGCAAGCTTCTGTTCTTTCTCTCAACAACCCCATTTTGCTGAGGTGTTCTAGCCACAGAGAAATTGTGTGAGATCCCATTCTCATCACAGAACATGCTGAACCTTGAGTTTTCAAACTCACCACCATGGTCACATCTGATTGCAGAAATGCAAAAGCCTTTTTCATTTTGCACCTTCTTACATAATTTTGTGAAATTCTCAAAAGTCTCATCCTTGCTTTTGAGGAATATCCATGTGAATCTTGAGTAGTCATCAACAATGACTAAGCCATACTTTTTACTAGCCAAGCTTTCTGTTCTTGTAGGACCAAACAAATCCATGTGAAGTAGTTCTAAAGGTCTTGAGGTAGACACAACATTTTTGCTTTTGAAAGAGCTTCTTGTTTGTTTACCTTTAAGACAGTTTTCACATAAAATATCATATTTGAAAGAAAGCTTGGGTAATCCTTTTATAAGGTTATGTTTTGTAAGCTTTGAGATTAATCTCAAGCTGGCATGCCCAGGTTTCTGATGCCAAATTTGTTTTTCATCTTTAACAGAAAGCAAACAAGTCACATTTTGATATACAAGTTCCTCAAGATCAATTTTATACACATTACTGTGTCTCTTCGCAGTAAAAATGACTTGGTCAAAAGCATCTTTGACTACACAACCTTCCTTAGTGAAGGATACAACATATCCACTGTCACATAATTGACTTATGCTCAGTAGGTTGTGTTGAAGTCCTTCAACAAGGAGAACATTCTGAATAATAGAGAAAGGTGGTATAGCTATTTAACCAATGCCAGTGATTCTTCCTTTTTGGTTTCCTCTAAAGGTCACCACCCCTCCATCTTTAGGTCTAAGGTTTTGGAACAAAGACCTTTCTCCCGTCATGCGTCGCGAGTACTCACTGTCCAGGTACCATTTGTGGTGTCTCCTTTGTCCTATTAAACACATCTGCAACAGGAATAATCAGAGACTTAGGTACCCACATCTTCCTGGGTTCTTTCTTGTTAGCAACAGGTCTGCCCTTTCTCTTGTGTTTGCACTGAAACACACTGTGTCCAGGCTTTCCACAGTGAGAGCATCCCTTACCTTTCTTAGCCTTTTCAGCAGTTTAGAATTTGAATCATGTGATGATTCACTATCTGAGTATCCTAGACCTTCTTTGTTTTTGGAGTTCTTTTGAACACCCAACATTCTGTTGAGGTTCTTTGTTCCATTAACAAAGTTGACTAGATCTCTAGTAAGTTCAGCAACTTGTTTCTTTAGAAGTTCATTTTCTTTTATTAAACTTTATGAACTACTAGCCCCAGAATTCTTCAAGAGTTTTTCTTTAAGTAAAAGATTTTCAGTCTCAAGAGCTTCACTTTTGTTTGCAACTTTAGTGTATGCTCTAGACAAATCTTTGTACTCTTGGAAAAGCTCTTTAGAACTTTCCAGCAAATCATCATACATGTCTTGAAGAGTTTGAGAGATTACCTCAGATTCAGAACTGTCTGATAAAGGAGACTTGCCATCAAACATAGGTTGGCCTCTTCAGCAGATTCATCTTCCTCTTCTGAAGTTGAGTCATCTAAGTCCTCCCAGGTTGCCATCAAACCCTTTTTCTTCTTATAGGTAGGTTTCTTCAGCTTTGGGCAGTCAGCCTTCATATGCCTTGGCTACTTACATTCATAGCAAATAATTTTATCAGTAGGAAAGGAATCTTTACTTGATTTGCCTGTTTTATGGTCAGATGATGATTGCTTTCTGAATTTTCCCTTTTTCTGAAGCATTCTCTTCTTCTTCCTGCTCAACACAGCCAGATCATCATCATCGTCTGAGCTACCTTCTGAATCTTCAGAACCTTCTGAAGACTCCTAAGCTTTCATAGCCTTATGTGGTCCAGCCTTCAGCAGTTTGGACTTGGCATTTAGGGCAAGTGACTTCTTTTTGGGAGCATCTTCTCCAAGTTCCAACTCATGGACTTTGAGGGATCCCAAAAGTTCCTTCATTCTTAGAGTATTGAGGTCCTTTGCCTTTTGAATGACAGTCACTTTGGGCCTCCAAATCTTTGGTAGACTCTTAAGGATTTTGCGATTATTGCCCGAATCATAGGTTCTTCCAAGAGATTTGAGTCCATTTGTGATGGTCTGAAATCTTCCAAACATCTGATCAATAGACTCTGATTCATGCATTTTGAACATCTTATACTGATGAACAAGTATGCTGATTTTGGATTGTTTTACAAATGGAACAAATGAATAAGCAAATATCTGAGAGTTTTGAGCAGCATTTCAGCAAGTTTGTTCATTCTCTTCTTCCCATTCTTCTGCTTGAGACTTCATATTTATAGGCTTGTGGAAAGAGATCCGTATAGCTTCAATATGATTCCTGTTGAGAGATAGCATTTAATGCAAAAGCTCCCGTTGTGATACATAGTCTTGGTAGCTTATAGTAGCAGGTGCGGCAGGTAGTAGGTGTAAGTAGCGCAGACTCCACTTTTTTTTAGCAAAGTGTACTTCACAGCAGACTTGCCTTTTTGGTGACTAGAAATTTGAAATATGCCAAAAAATAAGTGATCTGACTTTCCCAAAGAATAGGAAGCACAAGCCATTGAGAAAAGGCTACGGTTGACTTGAGTCTTCAAGGAGAATTATCAGAGAAGCATTTTCCCAAGAAGGTACAAGCTTCAGTACGAAGTCTCTCTTCTTCAGAAGGTTCTCTGATTTCAACAGGTCTTGATCACTCAGCAGGTTCCTCTTTCAGCAAGTTGCACCATATCAGAGGGTTGCATATTTTCAGAGGGTTGCTTATATCAGATACCTTCTGAAACACAAAAACTACCTTTAGCATAAGACTATTCTTTCTCATAGGAATTTTAACCAAATTTGTTATTCATTAAAACTCAGAGTTGTGAGACTTAAACATTATTAACCATTTAATAATATTTTGAGACTCAACAGTTCCAACTTTTCAACCTTTTCCTCCTCCGACTTCTTCGAAGTTTGAGTAGGTTTCTTAGCCTGAAGTGCCAAATCAAGATCCATGCAGCCAAGAATTGTCTCGATTGCTCCCTTCCAGACTTTAAAGTTTGTCCCATTAAGCATAGGGATACAATTAATTTGAGCAGATAAGTTAACAGCACTAGCAACAACAACTGTAATAGAATATAGATACGATTAATCACATGCTCACAAAGTAAAAAAAAATTAAAAGTTATGCAGATTATTTACATAATAGACCCATTATAAGATACCGAGCACAACATTAATTCTTAGACTTTGGGCATACAAATTAATTTGTAAGTGGTACTCTCAATTCAACAATCAAATATTGACAATTAATTCTGTCAAATAATAGCCTTTCTTTGGACCGACTATTATTCACATGATTATAACTTTGTAATTATCACATATTTATCATCACAGACATGTTATTATTTGGCCAAATTGTGTCTTCATTTGGGATGAGCACAAATTGCATAAATAATCTCATGCTAACATCTATTGTAATTTTAATTAAATTAATTTCTATAACAGGGATTGCTTTGGCAATATATTACATCAATTAATTTTAAAAAAATTACTAGACAAGTAAATAAATAATGAGGGTCTATAATCTGTCTGAATTTACACTCAAATTTACTACCAAAATTGCAATTGAAATTTTTTCGAGTTTGAAGATAAACACATAAACCCGCAACATTAAAACATAAACGTTTTCAATCCTATATATCAAGCACGTTAAAAGTCAACAAAAAAAAAAAAAAAACGTTGTTGTCAATCAATAATCGAATTCGAACATTATAATATTAATTCCCAATCAATAACGTGGTTGTCGATCATTCTCACAATTATAATAATAATATTATGCACAAATCGGAACCGTTGAATCAATATCATGCTTTATTAATTCCTTAATTTTGTTCAATAATTACTCTTGATTGGATTTAAAATGAAAAGATAAAAAAATGGCCATAAGCGTATTATTCCCCATAACGTTTTCCATTCATCAATTGTATCAATTCGTAATAAATTGACATGAACGTAAATCAATAAAGTAAAAGGTTTTACAATTTCATTTAAAATTTAAATGAAAAGAAATCTAAATAATATTTCACACAAAGGACAAAAATTGAGAAAAATTAAATCATAAATATCCCAATCTATTTAGTAATTTCTACTACAACTTGAATGATCTTCTCCTTGGCAAGCCCTCTTATTTATAGGAGGGGAAAAGATGTCATTTCAAATATGATCACTCGACCATGACTAAGATGTTTTGTCCATAAATGGACCTATATCAATTACCTAATGCATTTGTCCATTACTTTGAATTATTCACCCACCCTAGCTATCATTCACCAACTTGTCTCCCACTTGCACCGTGCATTGCATCATCTAGATGGCAGAATCCGAGGAAGTTGTCTTCAGATGAAATCAAGCCCTGGATCTTAGATTTCAAATTTCGTTGGTTTGAGCCCAAAAGGAGTTTTCTAGCCCAACTTATGGCCTAATCATTGAGTGTTGGTCAGGTTTTCATGTAATGCTGACTATTCCGTCTTCCAAGCCCATTTTGACCCACTATACATCCGATTTAGCTTTTGGGTTCTTCATCAAAGTTGTAGTGCTTTTTTTATCTTTCATAAAATATAAAGTTCATAATTTTTAGATGTCTAGAACTCGAGTTATGCTTCAAATACGAAAATAATGTAATTTTTCAATTATGCTGAAAAATGTAATTGACCCAATATAAACCTGAATTGGCATAATATGCACATGACTTATTAATTAAGCATAAAAGATGTATTAAAAGGTTAAATTTGAGGGATGATTAATGTGTAGGATTTGTATTTATCAGAGGTGAGTAGTAACACATATAGCTCGTAATGCCATATCCTTTGTCACGAAGAGAATGTTAAGGCTGGGAAGGTGTTGTTGTCACCCATCTTCATCGGAGTACCCATAGCTTATTGTCCTTTCTACTAGGTCTTTTTTGTTAATTCAATAAAGAAGAGGAGGAGGAAGAGGGGGAGGAGGGGGAAGAAGGCACAACAAATAAGGCACGACAGTCGAACTTAAGCATATGGGTACCGATCCGCCCCTTCTCGACTTTGACTTGGGAAAACCTTTAACTCCCTCTTATTTAGAATTTGTGTTACTCGATTTTGTTTTACAAGATTACATTATTAATATTTATTATATAAGGAAAAATTGAATTTTCTTCCAAAAATATAGACTTGACTTTGATATTTTAACTCATGATAGAATAAGAATGAACCTGCAAGAAATTAAACCTTCAACTGTACCAAATTAGGTCACGATTAAAACTACATAAGTCAACTAAGGAATAATTTCAAGATCTTTTAAAATAAATAAAATATAAATAATTCCTTCAATTTTACACGAGATATCTAATTATAAGACTCTAGAGGTATGTGGGTGAGACCCTCTAATAGACTAAGCTCGAGCATGACTCAGACCTCATTTCCACTCTAATCCCTATAAGCTCCATCCAACTCGCCTGCTACTTCAACACGTGTAACAAAAAAGAAACTGAGGAGAAAACAATCAGAAAAAAAGGGGTTAGATTTCGTAATTCATATCATATGAACAAAGCATAATTAAGGTAAACATAATAGGATAATTGAAATCATCATCCATGAAGCCATAACCATACACATATGTACGCAAATACTTCATAATGATACATGAGTTAGTACCATATAATATATTTTCATGACATGTCTTCTCAATTTCTAAGGATGTTATGCATGTGGGCCCAAACCATGTACTCTTTTGAGTACTCAACTTGCATCGGGGAAACGATCGGGAGACCCGTGTTCCGTATCAACAATGGAGGTACTTCCAAAAGTTATACTTGTAGAAGACTTTTGGAGGTATCAGAACACTCTTGCACTGATCTTGATTATGTTTAGGATCTAGTCGGGATAGCCAGATTGCTTATGCGTGATATCCCAGCTCCGGGGCGCTACTGTGTGCTATTGAAGTGCTGCACTCAACTACATCCCCAAATGACCTTCCCTAACACATATCATAGTACCATTAATTTCTCCCCATAAATGCTCATGATGCATGATTGTTTTCTTAAGTTAGAAATTATCATACCTAAGCCTTATCTGCTTAGAGTTTTCGTTGTTCCTAAACATATCACAACTCTCTACCAGAACCCGACAGAGTTTTCCCTTATATCCCTGGCTTCCCAAAATTGCAAATAACAACCAGGGTGCAGGGAACAACAACAACACACCTGACTCAACATAAAATAGAGTCCACATTTAAATAATCTTATTATGAAAAATCAAGGGTCTATCTCAAGGTATTAAACTTAAGTTTCCACTCCAATTCCTTTGTCATTGTTTTCATCATTTTATTTGGGGATAAAAATAGTCATATTATGCTCCTTTAGTAATACAGTCATTCAAACACTTATTCTTACAACATTTCTAAGTCTTGGACTTGACATTAAGTCTCTAGCTTTAGAAATAGTAGATGACTTTCCACTAAAGATAATTTTCCAATTTATTTACCTCATCAAAACAATTCTAAAAATAATGAAAAATTATAGTTTTGTCCCCCAATGAGTATAGAATATTACCATAATTTTATTTCTCTTTTTACAGATTTGATAAAAGTAGCAGTGAATTAGTCCTTTCTAGGGATGACAAAACGGACCTGACCTAACGGGTCAGCCCGTTCCAACTCGTCAATTTTATAGGGCTAAGTTGAGGATTCCCAACCCATTGGCCCGTCTAACTCGTCCTGTCCTGACCCATTCTAAAACGGTTTGGAGTAGTATTTGGGTCAGGCTAGCCCGTCAGGCTGGTAAAAAAAATAATAAACTTGAATTTTTTGGAATTGGGACGCGAGATCGCTACTAGTGAAAAAACAAATTTGGAAAAATTTTTAATTGGGAATTGGGTAAAAAAATAGGGCTACATTCACACTCAATCTCATGTTTAATTCAGAATTCCCCTGTGTTGTGCCGATGTGTTTGTCGTCTCTGCCTCGCAACGTCCAACTCCTTCACGCATCTCTCTGCCTCGCAGCGTCCAACAATAATGCCCCCTCTACGTTCGTTCATTCTTCTTCCTTCCTTCTCTGCATTCGTTCATTCTGCTACAACCTCCTCTGTGTTTCGTTTATTTTGCTGCAACCACCTTCTTTGGCTTTTTGTACTTTGTGTTTGTGTACTAGAACATTCAATGGTATTTGTTAATTTGTGTTTGCTAGTTAACTTTGAATTTTGTTTTTGTTAATTTTCTAGAGTGGTTATGGATGGTGTTATTTATTTTCTTAATATTTTAATTTGTTAATTTAAAGCTTTCTTCTTTGCTTTTTATTATGTTTTCTATTTTTTCCCCTAATTTTATTAATTTTTTGGGTGGGCCAACCTCTTTAACCCATCCCAACTCGTCCCGTTTTAAATTTCACTATGTTATAAGGGTTGTCCTGTTGGCCCACTCAAATATGGGCTGAGCTGACACTTTTTGTCCATTTTCTAATTAGGCCAGACCATTTTGTCCCGTTTTCTAGCTGACTGGGACACGACAACCCGTTTTGCCACCCTAGTCTTTTTAGGATGGCAGAAAAAGAGTCCAATTTATTATAAAATTCATAAAGAATAACACAAAATTTGTAAAACTTGATATAAAGATAGGGCCGATTCGAGGGGCTGACTTGAATTTGATTTTGATTCTCATGACTTATAATTGATGTGTTGAGTCTCTTTTTTAAATCACCCTAAATTATTGTAACAAAAAAACACCCCAAATTAGTTTTTATCAGGTGTGATTTTAGTCTCCAATATTTCTTATCAGATGTATTTTTAGTTCCTAGTGAAATGGGTGCTAAGGATTAAATTGAGGTGATTTCAAGAAAAGAGAAATTCAACACATTGGTTGTAAATTATGAGAACTAAACCCAAATATGCTAAAATCTATAAAGATTAAAAACTTATTTTACCAAAATTTAATAAAATCTTTATATCAAGTATAAAAATATTATTAATGATTCATTAATTGATAATAATTAAAAAATATCCTTATAAAAAATAATTTTTAAAATTAATATAAGTTTCTTTTCTTAAAATTAGACTCATTTTTTTTTAAAAAAAAACATATATGTCATTTAAGGTTTTTTATCTTTTAGAATTAGGCTTCTATCTTATAATTTGCTTTAAACTTACATATATGTTGGGCCAACCATGTATATAGACTCTAAACACTTATTAGTATTGTCACAAATATTTTACAATTAATTTAATCCAATTCCATAAGATGTGTGCAAGACAACTTTCTGCCTAGAAAATCACAATATAAAATTTGAGAGCACAATCTATAATAAAAAATCACACATAGCTACAAAATTTATGAAATTTTACAAATACATTCCAGACACACAGAGATGGTCACATACCTATTTTCATGCTCCAATTCATCCAATACAAAGAGATATACACATGACAACTTTTAATATAAAAAATCAGGCCGAAGAATTTGACCGTATATCATATTTTTTTTGTTTTTTTTCTAAGTAAAGGAAAAATAATTAAACTGAAATAAGAGTATAAAGGGTATTCCAACCCATAATACAAGATAAAGTATTCCAAACACAATTATGACCAAATAAAACAAAAAGGCACAAGAACAACCATGCCAACAAATCAAAAACCAAATCTAATAAAGTGCACCTAATAAACTACCACCGCCTGCAAGGAGTAAATATACATGAGTTATGCAGCTTGCCAAAATCTACCAAAGTTGTAGTAAGACGAAGTCATAAACACCAGCAAACGTAACATTTCACAATTGCACTCCAGTGAGCCAAATATAAGCACCCAACTTCAATACTATAGTAACAGAACCGGATTGAGCTTCCAACAATAAAGTGGTACATACTACAAACAGAACCAGATTACCATGACAGCTGCTGAATTGTTTAACCACTAACCCCAAAAGAGCCATGACAAACAAGCAACTAACAGTAACGCAAATTAATGCAGGCAGCATGAGCCGCATACCAGCAAGCAAATGAATAATGAAAAGAATTATCTCTAGCTCTCAACCACTTCCAAGAGCGTAATTTAATTAACTCTAACAGCTCCGGTGATGTTGCCATCTTGTTGGAGAAAACAACATCATTCCGAGCCAACCACAAACTCCATAAGACAGATAACCAAACACCTAAATTTCAAATTGGTATTATACATGAAAAGACCCAAAAATTGCTCACAATGATCAGTAAAATTTTTAGGTAGACTTGAATGGAGTCCACACCAATTAAAACACATCATCCAAATCTGATAAGCAAATGAGCATTCAAACAATAAATGTGGAGAAGTCTCTAATTCATGACTGCACCTTAAGCATCCAGAGTCAGAAAGTTGTAATGTTCCCCTCTTAACTAGATTAGCCTTAGATGGTATTCGATCCAACATCACCCTCCAAGCAAAACAAGAGACATTGGAAGGGGCCAAAGAACACCAAATAAATTTGTGCATATTTTTTTTGTTTTCACCATATGTATCCCCTCTTATCAGGGGTAATTCTATTCGAGTTTTACTCATAGTAAATCTTCTCACCTATTATGACGGTATATCATATGAAAATAAATTTTTTATGTGTATAAAAAAATACTAGTTACATAAAAATTAATATTGTCTTTGTTTGAGATAAAATACTAGTTCCTATATAACAACATCTTTTTTTTTATTATTATTATTATTATTATTATTATTATTATTATTATTATTATTATTATTATAATATAAAAGTAAGGTAATGAAAGTAGCCTATGAAATCTAAAAAGAGTACACAATAATAAATTCCTTTCAACAAAACTTCTAAAAATAGAAAGTATTTTTTACATTGTAAACATTATAAATGATTAATATTATGAATCACCATTAACTAATTATAGTAATTATATTAATACGAATATTACTATAATAACAAATAATAATAATAATTTAGAACATATCTAATAATTTTAAAAAAATAAATAAAAAAATATTATAATAAATAATTTAAAACATAATAAAATAATTTAAAAAAAACTTAATTTCAAAAAAATAAAAATATAATATGAAATTTAAAATATGCTCAGACACTTAAAAAATATTTTATAATTATGTTGATAGTAGCTATGGTAATTATTTAATTATAGTTATCTTTATTATATTAAATATTAATATTAAAACATATTTTAACAATTTTAATATTAAAAAATGTTTATAACATAAATAAAAATATAATACAAAATTTAAAATATAAAAAATTTATTTTAACAAGCTACTTTTAAGATTGGGCTATTTTAGCACCCACAAATATGGATGTCAATAGGATGTGGCAGGGGCGAGTAGTATACTGCCCGTATCCATACCTGTTAAAATTAACGGATATCCATCCAGATAACGAGTATCCATGGGTACACATTAATGTTTAAGAATTTAAGTTTTATAAAAGAAAGAGACAAAATTTTATATAATATTATATATATAAATTATCATTATATAATACCATTACGTATTAATATATTTTAAATATCATTATAAAATAATCTAAAATAAACTATATCTAATCATAAAATAATAAAAAATTTTAATATTATAATATATTTAATAAAAAAATATATTTTAATGAGTATGTGGGTACTTGCGGGGCGGTAGTATAATATTCATTCCTATCCATTTTATAAATATGTGGGTATTGTCGGTCTATCCGTGGGTAGCCACAGGTACCGGTTTTTTTTGTCATCCCTACCCACATGATATTGTTGAGAATTTAAATGATTACATGTTTCATTCATTCCTCGTGAGACAAAATCTTTTCTTAATTTTGACAGCTCATGTCCAGTAGTCGATAGATGCCCATTTTAATAACCTTGGTAATGTTCATACTAAAAAATTCATCAATATAATAACTTTATCAGAACTTCCAAATCATTAGGTTAAAGTAAAAGTAGGTGTTCATGTTATGTTGTTGAGAAATATAGATCAATCTTCTAAATTTTGCAATGGGATAAAACTTATCATTACTCAAATGAGCACATATGTTTTAGAAGCAAGAGTCATATTAGACAGGAATGTTAGAGAAAAGGTTTTCATTCCAAGACTCTCACTAATTCCATGAGATAAAAAGATTCCTTTCAAATTTCAACGAAGACAATTTCTAATTGCAGTCTAATTTGCAATAACAATCAATAAAAGTCAAAGACAATATCTTAAACATGTTGGAATTTTCCTTTCAAGACCAGTTTGTTCTCATGACCAGTTGTATGTTGCACTCTCAAGAATAACATCATGTAATGGACTTAAAATTCTTATATGTGATGAAGAGGGAAATTCAATAAACACTACACCAAATGTGATTTTCAAAGAAGTCTTCCAGAATTTAATTTAGGTAAGTGACATTCTCTTTTCTTTTCTTTTTTTTTTTCACATACATATGCTTTATATTAACTTCTACTTTATTTTAATATTAACTTCTTTTCTACAGAGATTACATCCATCTTCCTATCTCTAATAAACAGAGTTTATCTTCATAAGTGATACTTCATCACACACACGTGTGTGTGTGTCTGTGTGTTTTTAATCCCTTTTCATAGTAACTATAATTTCTTCTCATACACATATTTATTACAAATTTATATACTTTCAAATTAGATTATATTTTGAAATAATTATAACATTTAACTTTAAAATTTATTTTCCTAACATTCTCATTACGAGTGTCCTCCGTGCATCACACAGATAGCTGACAAGTATATATATAAAAAAAAGATTGCGATCAAAAGACAAGGGCGGGTAAATAAAATAAAAGTATGTGTTAGAGCATCAACACCGCTAGCTTCTTACGCATGTGCTAAAAGTTAAGCAACAATTGCTTAACAATTTTGAGCAACATAGCGTTTTTATTTGGAGGTTGTTATTAAGCATTGGTGCTTGTATAAGCACATGTACTTAACCATTTTTTAAATATAATGATATAGTATTATGGGAAAAATATGTTATTAGTCCATAAACTTTTGATCAACTTGGGTTTTAGTCCATGAACTTTAATTCCTTGGTTTTATATCCTTGAACTTTCAAAAACTCGTAACAGTAGTTCCTGCTGTTACTTTGGTCTGTTAAACCTGTGACGTGGCATGCTAGGCAATTAACATGTGGCATGCTAGGTAGTTGACACGTCACATGTTTAACGGACCAAAGTAACGACAAGGACTACTGTTACGAGTTTTTGAAAGTTCAGGGATATAAAATCAAGGAATTAAAGTTCAGGGACTAAAACCTAAGTTGACCAAAAGTTCAGGAACTAATAACATATTTTTCCCTAATATTAATGGTGTGTAATTGATTGATAGATAAAGTATGAGGTATATTTAAGAAATTATTTTTTAAAGTTATCATGATGTAAATAAAAAATAATTGAGTTACTTAAAGTAATAAAAATAATATAATAATATAAAAAATATAAAAAATTATAAAATATTAATTTAAAAAACTTTTGAGAGGTTTTGAGATAAATATAAATACGAAGTAATAAAAAAAAAATGCAGTGAAAGCGGATTGATGGATAGTTGAACAGTGTTGGTGAAGTGAAAAGTGATTTTGCAAGATAAAAAATCCGCGAGGAGCCAAAAACAAAAAACAAAAGGATGTTAAAATCCCGCCTCCCAGTCTGTGTGTGTTTTGAAACCCTCACCCAACCCCCCCGCTCTTTCTTTTCCCGCCCCTCTCTCTCTCCACTCCCTCCTTAAAATCCCTAATCCATCTTACCTCCATTCTCCACCATCCCTAATCCTTCTTCTCTCCCTCTCACTCACATCACACAATTTCTCTTTCGCTTCTTTCCATATTTCTCAGTTGCCTCCATTATCGGTTTTCGCCATGAACCGAAGAACCAGATCAGCCATACCTCACCATTTCCACAAATACCTCAAACCCGGTGCCCTAGCCCGGATCCGCGACTCTCGTATCAGCGCCAGATCCCACCGCTTCCTCAACTCCCTCTCTCAGATCCCACTCTACCGCCCTCCCTCACCGCCGCCGTCCTCCGCCGATCAGCCTCAGGTCAACGCTGGCGACGCCTTTCCTTTCTTTGTCGCCGGCATCTATGGTCCCCGCTGCCCTCAGAGGAAGAAGCTCGTCGCTGCCAAGTCTGTCTTCTTCATTCCCGTCAATCCATCCGCTGACTCTCCCGATCTGGTCATCGACTCCTTCGGCAGTGATATTCTCGTCGCCAATTGAATGCTTTTTGTTGAAAAAAAAGAAAAATATATAACCGGATTGTAGAGCGGTTTAGATGTGTAGATGTAGCAGTTGTTTTTTTGGTTGAATTATGTGAAAAACTTACTCAGATAGGGCTGAAATTAATAAAGTGAAATTAAATTTCCAATTTCATGTTGTGTTTTACCGTTTTCATTATTGCTGCGTTGCTTAACTGTCTATAATGATGAATGGATTTGAATGATCGTTAGGTTCTATGTTATAATCCTCGATGGAAATAGCTATCTCCAATTTTGGTATGTTTTGCGATGTAGATCCTTGCTGGGGTGCTTGCGAGTGCATTAATGCACGCATTTGCTTGGGTATGAGGTTTCTTTTCTTTCTTTCTTATTAGATTCTTATGAGGTTTCTTTTCTTTCTTTTTTTCATATTTTGTTTTATGATTTGTGCCTGTGGTCTGTAGTGTGATGAATTAATGCTAAATTTATTATGGTTCTGTTTCAATTAGTAATTACTGTGTTAATTTAATGTTCTGCATTTGTGATGTTAGTGGGTTACTTATTTTGTGTCTGTATAATGCTTCTGCTTGTAATGCCGATTGTCAATAAAGACAGAAAGTGATTGCATGACTTTACCTTTTATCCCCTATTCTATCTACCACGTTATACTTGGAATGTTTAGGTTAGAGGTCTTATATATTTGTTTTTTAATTTATACCCTTTTTATTGTTCTGTTTGGGTGTTTATTCGTTAAACCTTTTCCCAGCATTTGATGCTGTTCCTTGGCATGTACATTTATTTCTGCAAGCAATTAAGTTACTGAAGAAATTAACTGTTTCATTGAGATTTTGAACAAAATAAATAGTTTAACATATGGTGTCGCTGCTTGATATTTAAGGCTTGTTCTGGCTGTGACTTGGCAAGTTGAGTTTATTTGACAAAATGACTCTATCACTTCCTTAATATATGAAGATAACTTGAGCAATAATACAGTCTTAGTTGACTATGCTAATTAAGATTGCTGTGTGTCATTCAGTGAAGACATTTGAAAATAGTATTGATCATCAAAAGTGACCATATTCAGTGGAGGTTTTATTTAAATATGTATAGTGCAAAGGAACAGTGACTTGATATTGGCAATTTACTTTTCCTGCCAATGTAATGTTAACGTTAGTTTAATAGGTTAAACTGTTTTCTGATCCCTCTGATCTGTTACTACAGCTTAGCATCAAAGGGATACACGGATAACCTTCCATGTATTATATACTTTTTAGCACACTAGAACATGTTTTGGTTTAGAATTAAGATTCATTGTGATAATGAATCTAATTTAAGTGCACCATGCCTTGCAAAATCTAAGGGAATTGGTTCTCTTTATGGAATGAATACATAGTCACTCAGTTTTTGCTTTATCTTGGTTGATTTTGTGCATGGGTGAATGTTTCTTCAGTCAAGTGTGTGGCAAGTTCTGTTTCTGATTATATGATTGCACTATGATACTATGATTTGTTCATTTTGTTGTATTTTTTCATTGCAAATGTGAACCTAAGGTCTTTGTCTACAATTGCTTTTGGGGACTTCAGCACTATTTCATTTGTCTATTTTTTTCAGACAGTAAATGCTATTCATGACCAATTTTCTTTATGTCAGTTGTTTAATGCAAGACATGTTTACATGTACACATTTCAATTTCCTTGAAGATTTAAGCATGATGACATTTTGTTGTATCATTTGTTTGCATTCTTTTGGATTGTGAGGATTAGCGATGATTTAATTAACAGTCTGTTTGGATATTTTTGTATTGCTAGTTTCCCTTCTACACGTAATGAGATTCGCACAAACTATTTTAGTTCTATTTCCTGTCTTTAGCTAATGAAACATGAATCTCTCTGTGATCTTAGTTTCACAAATATTGGATTTAATTGCTAAGCGGCTACTAGTGTCTTGTTTGGGCAAGCATTAAACTGCTTGTTTTTGTTTCAGCTGAGAGCTGACTACTGTTCATGCTCTATGCAGTAAACGTTCTGTTCTTAGTAATGTAGTAAACAGTGAATGGAAATTGCAGGTTCCAAGACGTGTGATGTAATATAAAGCTGTATAGCAGATTGTTGTACAGTAGAGAATTGATTCATGAAGCTATATGAATAGCATGTTTGGATTATATCAAAATCACGTTCTAGTCCAATGTTACGAAGAATAATGTTGGATTGAATCTATGTTTATAATGTGATTTTGAACAAAATCAAACATATGACTTCTGTTACATGTGCATCATGATTAGTATATAATTCATTTTCAATGTGCTATGTGAATAACATGCTTGGATTATACCAAAATCACGTCTAGTCCAATGTTACAAAGAATAGCGTTGGATTGAATCTATGTTTATAATGTGATTTTGAACAAAATCAAACATGACTTCTGTTAAATGTTCATCATGATTAGAATATAATTCATTTTCAGTGTGCTATATGAATAACATGCTTGGATTATTCTAGTCCAATATTTCGAAGAATAGTGTTAGATTGAATTTATGTTTATAATGTGGTTTTGAATAAAATCAAACACATGACTTCTGCTAAATGTGCATCATAGTATATAATTCATTTTGAGTGTCATCAATTTTAAAATCAATTCTATGTAACCATAAACCAAACAACAGCCATCTTGATGAAGTAAAGCTTCCTAATGTATATGAAGTGAATTTTATTTAGGCCATCTGCAATGGAAATAAACCATGAATGAGCTCCTATTTAGGCGCAAGAGTTGCGTTAGTAAATTTTTCATTTTCTGGTTCTGCCTATTGTTTAGGGTTGATTGGCACATAGGCATGCCTTCATTGCAACTGGCCCTAAAATTGTGATAAAATAAACTAGTTACGTATTTGAGAACCATAGGGTGAAGTAGTTTAACTGTTTAAGAGTAATTTTAATCACGTGGTTTGTTCATCCCTACAACGTCCTGAAAGATAACAGTTCCAGGTAAACTATAGCAATAATATACGACAATCTTCATCTGTTAACGCATCATTTCTGCAATGAGGGGTCATGGCGTTGTCTCCGGTCTTCACAATACAATTAAGTGGCTGTTGTTGATGTGTAAAGTCACTTTAATTGTGTGGTATAAGTGATGAACACATATAGCTACTTTTGCCTTGTGGTTCAAATTCAAGCAAGCATGTTGGAACAATATTGGCCACAAAATTTCATGTGGTCATGAATGTGGAAGTTTTGCTATAAATAGCACAAGGTGCAAACACTTCTAGCATCCAACACTCAAGTGGTGTTCTCCACTACAAGAGTAAATATTCCTAGAGTGTCTAGTGAGTGTTTCTCCTATTTCAAGAGAGAGTGTAATTGTTCTCTCCTTGTATTTAGAGAGAAAGGTTGTAATCATCTTCCACTTAGTAAAATATTTTTCTAGCCTTGCCCATGGTTTTTTCCCTTATCACAAGAGGGTTTTCTACGTAAATATTGTGTGTCAGTTCCAATTTCTCTCATCTCTATTTTAACCGCGGAATATTATTTTATTACTCTGATACCCAACAGTGGTATCAGAGCATCCGGTTGCCGATCAATATCTCCGCTGCAGTACTGTTCACGGTTACTATTCACACGTGTGGTTGTATACTTTTTCAGTGATTGTTAACGTATACTAGATTTATTCTAGTTTACGGAATACATACAATACTGTTCATGTATACGGTACTATTCACGGTGAAATTTTGTAATCCAGTTCAGTTAAAAAAAAAATTGGTGCTAAAACCATGGCGGCAAAATTTGAGGTTGAGAAGTTCAATGGGAGTAATTTCTCCCTGTGGAAATTGAAGATAAAGGCTATTTTGAGGAAAGATAATTGCCTAGCAGCAATTCAAAGTAGACCTGCAGGTATATCTGATGAAAAGTGGCAAGAGATAGATGACAATGTTGTTGCCAATTTACACTTAGCAATGGCTGATTCTGTTTTGTCAAGCGTTGCAGAAAAGAAGACTGCAAAGGAAATCTGGGATACACTCATCAAGTTGTATGAGGTCAAGTCACTTCACAATAGAATATTCTTAAAAAGGAGACTGTATACTCTTCGGATGAATGAATCCACATCAGTGACAGATCACATCAACAATCTGAATACGTTATTTGCTCAACTGACAGCTGCAAATTTCACAATACCGGAAAATGAACGTGCAGAGCTTCTACTTCAGAGTTTACCAGATTCGTATGATCAACTTGTCATCAATATAACAAATAATAATGTTGTTGACTCCTTACACTTTGATGATGTTGCTGGAGCTATTCTTGAAGAAGAATCCATGCGAAAGAATAAGGAAGATAGATCAGAAAGCTCTAGACACGTGGAGGCTTTAACGGTGACAAGAGGTAGATCAACGGAACGTGGCTCCAGTGGGAGTCGAAACAATGGTAGATCAAAGTCTCGAAGAAGGAAGAATCTCAAATGCTACCATTGTGGCATGAGAGGACACATGAAGAATGATTGTTGGCATAATAAGAAGAATACAGAGAAGTCTCTTGACGCAACAAATTCTCAAGGATGTGTTGCTAGTACCTCTGAAAATGGAGAAATTCTATATAGCGAAGCGGTAATTGGTCATAATGATAGAAGGCAACTCATAGATGTCTGGATCATGGATACAGGTGCATCATGGCATATGACTTCACACCGGGATTGGTTTAGTACTTACGAACCTGTCTCACAAGGAACTGTGTTCATGGGAAATGGTCATGCCTTGGAAATTGCTGGAGTTGGTACCGTCAAATTGAAAATGTATGATGGTACTGTTCGCACAATTCAAAAGGTACGACATGTGAAGGGCTTAAAGAGGAATCTATTATCCATTGGGCAACTAGATGACCTTGGTTGCAAGATCCATGTTGAAAGTGGAATCTTAAAAGTGGTGAGAGGCACTCTTGTGGTGATGAAGGCAGAAAAGACCCAAACTAATCTTTATAGGCTTTTGGGAGATACAATTCAAGAAGGAGATGCATCAGTTACAGCAGTTAGCCAAGAAGAAACGACAATGATGTGGCATCGCAGATTAGGCCATATGTCGGAACGAGGCTTGAAAGTTCTTGTAGATCGTAATCTCCTACCCGGGCTCAAAACGGTAAATTTACCTTTTTGTGAGCACTGTGTGATAAGTAAGCAGTACAGATTGAAGTTTGAAAGGTCAACTGCCAGAAGCAAATACACACTGGAGTTGGTCCATTCTGATGTGTGGGAGTCACCGGAAATGTCCCTTGGAGGAGCAAAATATTTTGTCTCATTCATTGATGATTACTCCAGGAGATTGTGGGTGTACCCAATCAAGAAGAAGTCAGATGTGTTCTCAGTATTCAAGGAGTTCAAAGCTCAAGTCGAACTTGAAACTGGGAAAAGGATCAAATGCTTGAGGACTGATAATGGAGGAGAATATATAGCTGGTGATTTTCTAACATTTTGCAAGCAAGAGGGTATCAAGAGGCAATTCACAGTTGCACACACACCTCAGCAAAATGGTGTAGCAGAGCGAATGAATAGGACTCTCCTGGATAGAACAAGAGCTTTGCTAAAAACAACAGGATTAGCCAAGTTTTTCTGGGTAGAAGCAGTAAAAACAGCTTGTTTCTTGATAAACCGGTCACCATCAACTGCAATTGGTTTCAAGACACCAGTAGAGATGTGGAAGGGAAAACCAGCAGATTATTCTTCTCTGCATATATTTGGATGTCCTGTGTGTGTAATGTACAACTCCCAAGAAAGAACAAAACTGGATCCAAAATCCAGGAAATGTATATTCTTGGGTTATGTTGACGGTGTCAAGGGGTATCGCCTATGGGATCCCACTGCCCATAAGGTTATTGTCAGCAAAGATGTAATCTTTGTAGAAAATGAGCTACAAAGTGAGCAGAAAGATGATAACACTTCAAGAGAAACTGCTATAGTGCAGATAGAAGAAAAGTCTAAAGAAGATGATCCTTCTGAAGAAGAATCAGAGCACGAAGAACAAGAACTAACAGTTGTCAATGATGAAGAACCTCGACGCACAACACGTCAAACAAGAAAACCGTCTTGGCACTCAGACTATGTAATGGAAAGCAATGTTGCATATTGTCTTCTATCAGAAGAAGGAGAACCATCAACCTATTAGGAGGCGTTGAGAAGTTCAGATGCTTCTTTGTGGATGACAGCAATGCAAGAAGAAATAGAAGCCTTACATAGAAACAGAACATGGGAACTTGTTGCACTTCCAAAAGGTCGAAAAGCCATTGGAAATAAATGGGTATATAAGATCAAACGTGATGGCAACGATCAAGTGGAAAGATATTGTGCGAGACTGGTAGTCAGAGGGTATGCTCAGAAGGAAGGTATCGATTTTAATGAGATATTCTCTCCCGTGGTTAGACTTACCACTATCAGAGTAGTGTTGGCTATGTGTGCTGCATTTGATTTACATCTTGAACAATTAGATGTAAAGACTGCTTTTCTTCATGGAGAACTTGAAGAAGAAATATATATGCTCCAACCTGAAGGCTTTGAAGAAAAAGGAAAAGAAAACTTGGTTTGCAGATTAACCAAATCTATGTACGGTCTAAAGCAGGCGCCAAGATGTTGGTACAAGAGATTTGATTCCTTCATTATTAGCCTCAGATACAACATATTGAATTCAAACCATTGTGCATATCACAAGAGGTTTGGAAATAATGATTTCATCATTCTGCTATTGTATGTGGATGACATGTTGGTAGTAGGCCCTAACAAAGATCGAATCCAAGAATTGAAGGCACAGTTGGCTAGGGAGTTTGATATGAAGGACCTTGGACCAACAAACAAGATTTTAGGGATGCAAATTCACCGAGACAAAAAGGATAGGAAGATTTGGCTTTCTCAGAAGAATTATCTAGAAAGAGTCTTGCGACGCTTCAATATGCAAGATTGTAAGCCAATATCTACCCCACTTCCTACCAATTATAAATTATCCTCAAGTATGTGTCCTAGCAATGAAGCAGAGAGGATGGAAATGTCTCGAGTACCGTATGCATCAGCGGTGGGAAGCCTTATGTATGCCATGATTTGTACGAGACCAGATATCGCTCAGGCAGTAGGAACAATCAGTCGATTTATGGCAGATCCTGGTAAAGAGCATTGGAATACTGTTAAGAGGATCCTAAGATACATTAGAGGAACCTCAGGTGCTGCATTATGTTATGGAGGATCAGAGTTTACTATCAGGGGATATGTTGATTCAGATTTCGCAGGTGACCTTGACAAAAGAAAATCTACTACAGGCTATGTGTTCACACTTACAAGAGGAGCAGTAAGCTGGTTATCCAAATTACAGACTGTTGTAGCTTTATCTACTACAGAAGCTGAATATGTGGCAGCTACTCAAGCATGCAAGGAAGCTGTTTGGATTCAAAGGTTATTGGAAGAACTCGGGCACAGTCAACAAAAGATTCCTGTGTATTGTGACAGTCAGAGTGCCTTGCACATTGCAAGAAATCCGGCCTTTCATTCCCGAACAAAACACATAGGAGTACAATACCATTTTGTTAGAGAAGTAGTAGAAGAAGGGAGTGTTGATATGCAAAAGATTCACACTAAAGATAACCTAGCAGATGCTTTGACAAAGCCAATCAACTCTGATAAATTTACATGGTGCAAATCCTCATATGGCCTATCAGAAACGTAGCAGCAGGAAACTGGCAAGGTAGAGAAATTTTGAAAGTCTACAAAAGTGACTTTAAGTGGGAGATTGTTGATGTGTAAAGTCACTTTAATTGTGTGGTATAAGTGATGAACACATATAGCTACTTTTGTCTTGTGGTTCAAATTCAAGCAAGCATGTTGGAACAATATTGGCCACAAAATTTCATGTGGTCATGAATGTGGAAGTTTTGCTATAAATAGCACAAGGTGCAAACACTTCTAGCATCCAACACTCAAGTGGTGTTCTCCACTACAAGAGTAAATATTCCTAGAGTGTCTAATGAGTGTTTCTCCTATTTCAAGAGAGAGTGTAATTGTTCTCTCCTTGTATTTAGAGAGAAAGGTTGTAATCATCTTCCACTTAGTGAAATATTTTTCTAGCCTTGCTCGTGGTTTTTTCCCTTATCACAAGAGGGTTTTCCACGTAAATACTATGTGTCAGTTCCAATTTCTCTCATCTCTATTTTAACCGCGGAATATTATTTTATTACTCTGATACCCAACAACTGTTTGTTTTAAATTGTGACAGGACAAAACCATGGTTTTGTAGATTTGATTTTAAATCACTTCCGTAAGCGCGCATCATCCATCTCAACCATGTATTTCTAGAATCAATTCTACCCAACTGTAAACCCTAAGTGTGTGTTTGGTTTGACGTTGAAACTAGTCAAACTCAACAATTAAGTGTGTGTTTGGTTTGACGTTAAAACTGATCAAACTCAAGTTTGTATTATCCAACACAACTCTAGTGAGAATGTTCGCAACATTTATTAAAAAAGTGATAAATTTATAAGACAAATGCAATGATTTTGTAAAAAATAGACCAATTATAAAAGAATATCGGAATATGTTGCTGACATTTCCCATTACTGTCATACCACCGTAAATTTCAAGTAAACATTAAGCAAGTGATTTCCGTGGTTTCAGTGGCACCTCTGGCACCTCACATGCAATACGTGAACATATTATAAAATACAAGCTCCAAGTACAAAGTGCAATATTTTGATTATTTTTCTGCCACTTCTATGCAATTGAAGAGGATCTATACGGTACATAGCATCTAATACTAGTTCCAGTAACAGATTTTAGCATGGATAGCTTATCTTGAAAGTATGGAATACCTTAACATCTTAAATTTGAAAGTCCCCCTCTAGCCAGAATATGATTGTCAGCCCCAAACACCTTTCAAAAATTGTCCATAAAGAAAAATAACTGCAATAAATAGACCTGGACCACAGAAACGCAGACAAACAAATCAACTAAGATATTTCCAATAAACCACAAGTTTTAATCCCAAATGTTTGGTGCATGCTACATCTATACTAGGATCTTTTTGAACACTGTCGTGGAAATTTTCTTGTCACTTATTGGGCCCATAGGGTTTGCATTATGGGCCCAAAATTTGGAGAATCTATACTATTATATTTGAGAAGTCTTTTTTTACTATTCATTGGGGCCCCTTAATTTTTTTTATGGCCATTTATGGAAAATTTGTGTTACTTTTTGAGACATCTATGCTATTACAATCTTTGAAATGACTAATTTTTAATAAATTTTGCTTTAAGTCTTGAAAAAGAAGTTTTGTCACATAGCTTTGTGTCCCATCCTTCTTTCACCTCTCATTTTTCAAATTTTGAAATCAAATTATAAAGTTCACTTATGCATACCCATCTATAATATTACTTACTTTATTTTTAACAATTCATTGATTAAAATATTTTTTCATTGTTTTTGGTTCATTTAAAATAATATTTTGATGTTATAAAAAAGAAGAGAGAGATTGAAAGAAAAATAAGGTGTGAAAGAAAATGTATAGTAAAAGAATGTGAAAATATCATTCCAATTTTTTAAGAGTATTAAAACTTTGAAAGTCAATTTTTTTTAATGAGAAATGTAAGGAAAAGAGAAATATAAAGAAAAAAATTAAGAGAGAGAAGGTGAAAAATGTATGTGAAAATATCATTATTTTTTTCATGAGTAGTAAAAATTTAACAATCGATTTTTGGGGTATGAGAAATGCATGGAATAAGGGGGTATAAAGAAAAAAATGAAGAGAGAGAATGTGAAAGATGAGTTGGGTTCTTTTAAAATGGTAGTTTGATATGAATGTTTTTTATTATTCATTGATCAATGTAGTAACCTTTAAATAGGGGTATATTTGAAATGTTATAATTTAAAAAAAAACAATGCATTAACTAATTTTTCTTAAACAATGTGAAACGGTGGGAAGAGTCTTATAATAAGGGACAGATGGAGTATTTTAATGTGTTAGGTTTATTTAAAATAGTATTAGGAAAGGAAGAGAGAGATTGAAAAAAAAAGTGTGAAATATACTATATAATAAAGGAATGTGAAAATATCATCCCTCTTTATTAAGAGTCTTAAAACTTTGAGAGATTATTTGTTTGGGTGTTTGGACGTGAGCAATGTAGGGAAAAGAGAGATATAAAAATAATAAAATGAAGAGAGAGAATGTGAAAAATATAATATGAAAATATCATTACTTTTTTTTTTCTTCAGAATATTAAAACTCTGAGAGTCCATTTGTTTTGAGTGTGAGAAGTGTGTGGAAAAGAAAAATATAAAGAAAAAATAAAATAATGAGAGAAGGTGAAAGATGTAATGTGAAAATATCATTATTCTTTTTTAAGTATTAAAACTCTCAAGACATTTTTATGGTGTAAGAAGCGTAAGAAAGAGAGATATAAAAAAAGAAAATAAAAAAAAGAGAATATAAACGATATAATAGGAAAAGAAGAAACATATAAATAAAAAGGAAAATTAGGTATGAAAACATCTTATATATTTTAGAATTAAACTAGCCAGTATTTTATATATTAAACAAACATTTTTATGAAAATAAAAAATATATAACAAATAAAATAATTTTAAAATTTATATTTCTATATATTTAATAAATCATTTTAACTAACAAAAAAATATTTTAGAAATCATTTATCTCCATGTATTCATTTCTCTTTTTCTCTTTGAATTTTAAAATTAAAAAAAATTATAAAAAATAAAAAATCCAATTAAAATATCTCTTCAAATTTAATTTAATTGACAAAAATAATTTTAATTTAAATTCCAATAAATTTAAAGATAAAAATTAAAAGAAAATTTATTGAAAAATATTTTAATATTGGTTTGTGTCATGTATTATTTTTTAAATTAGTTTTTATTTTTGTGTTTTTTTCTTTAATTTTATAATTAAACTTACAAGTATCCCCTATATTGCATAATTATTTCTATGAGGTACAAAAAAATGAATTTTATTATTATAATATTGTAATAATGATAAGCCATGCTATTTATTTATTTGTCTCTTTATTTTAAAAGTAAATTAACAAGTAATCAAGTAAAGACATGATCAATTGACACTAGGTGTCAAACTTTTAGAGTTACACCACCTAATATTTTTTTTTAAATGTGAATTTGATTTATCCAACTGTTGAATCATATTATATTACCTTCATGATCATCTATATCAAATTTTAGATAATTTGAACATTTGCAGATATGTGATCCAATAGTGTACTTTTACTTATATTTTAAAAACATATTATATGTTAAAATAAATTACTTTGATGAAAAATGAATTATTTTTTTTTTGTCTTTGACTGGTAATCCCCCACAGACATAGACGTGGGTTTAACCCTCGAGTCAGGGGTGATTAGGTAAAGCCTTCGCAAGAGTGGCGACTCCAGGATTCTAATTAACCCCTGACTTTGAAGGTAAAGTCCGTTTGGAGTCACAGTCCATTTCCACTGTGATCAATCACTGTTTGGTATGTACTATTATTATTTATTATAATTATTATAATATAATCTTCGTTAACATGTACTAATGTAAATCTATTAATATGCTTAATAAAATAAGAGCTAATATAAAGAATGTTATTATAAGTAACAACCTTTATAAAAATATTTTTTTAAAAAGATTTTAACTTTTAACGAATAGAAATTATTTGAGTAATGAATAATTTATTATCGAATTTTAATCAAAGATTATGTATTTATATTTTGGTAATATATTCACATAGAGTTAGTTGAAAACTCCATTTTATTTTACTACCTGAATAAATCAAATTTGACTCTTCCTCTTTTAAATATTTTTTAAAATTTTATAAAATATGAAAAACAACTAACAATAAATATAAAAATAATTTATTTTGTCAAAATTATTTTAAGGTTACTAAAAATGAATTACAATATAAAAAATGTAAGCACTTAATATTTTTATTTTAAAAATCATTTCTTTGATAAAAACTTATTTTATTGATAATTTTTATGCATTAGTTTTCATATATATATATATATATATCTTTATTTAATTTAAAAAATTTAATTAAATATATATAATAAATTTTCTTATGATATAAAAAATGAATTATGAGATATTAAAATCTATGCATCGTACGGGGAGAACACTAGTTTATTACAAACTAAATCCAATTTGTATTATTCTAACAATATATTACCCAAATTGGGCCTATTTTCATTTTCTCGCATCTTCCAACTCACTTACGCCGTGGTGGGCTTATGTTTTTTAATGGAACCGTTGTGGGCTTATGTGAAAGTAGAATGTCACTGTTTAGACATAAAATTTGGGCCTAAGGCCCAAGTTTAACTCATAACTGAAGGCAACCGCTTTTTCAATTGAATCTTTTAATTTTTTCGACATAAAAAATTGAAATTTTAATTTTGACCCCTTCTAAAGAAAAAACCCAAAAATTGAAAATTTCAAAATGGAAATAAGTAAATAACCATAGCGATTAGCGAGTGGTTATTTGGTAGTGAAATATGCTAGATTGGTTATTTGCTGTTTGTTTCCGAAGCTAAATTCTATTGCTTTCAGACATGGAAAGGCAAATTGAAGCAACCAAAGTCGAAATAGAAGAGATGGAACCCATTGATTTATGTGGGGTAGTGGATGAAAGTGGTGAACCATTTGAAAGATGTGACAGAGACAAATCAATTGAAGTTGAAAACAAGGTTGATTGTGGAAATCAAAGTCTTATGAGTATTCTAAAGGCAAAGTTGCTTAAAGTGAAGAGGGTTTGTCATGATCAACTTCTTCAATATGGTGTCATTGAGAAATCAGACACAACTAGAGTATACCAAGTTTGGCCTGGGAGAAATGTAAGGTTGAAAACAAAGTATGCTCTCTAATGTGGCAATGTGGGTTAAGTTTGTGTCACTAAAATTATGCACTTTCATCATGCAGGTCTTTTTCTTCCACGGGCGATTCATATGTGGTCCAGATCCAAGAGGGTTAATGTTGACCACTGTTTCTATAGTTCTTTCAAGTTGGATTTTTGCCAGATATGTTGGAAAAGATGTGCCACATCACTCTGCCCTCGTTGTTACGTTCGGTGTGATATTGACATTTATTGTTGGTCCCTAAACCCACGGCATTGTTATGACATGTTTGAACTTTCTGTGTTTGTGAAGATTAACTAATTTGGTTTCAACAAATTGACCATTGTATCCATGTTTTAAGTTTATTTTAAGCATTGATTGTCACATTCACATTGATAATTTGTCAAATTGATGCAGGTTCTTGCCAACTTGATTCTAGTTAGCACAACCGACCCAGGAATTATTCCTAGAAATGATCAAGAGTATTCTGAAGAGGCTGGTACTAGTGATGGAACCAAAAGCAAAAAGGTAATTGTCAATGGGGTGGAAGTGAAATTGAAGTACTGTCGAATTTGTAAGATTTTTCGGCCACCCAGAAGTTGTCATTGTGCTATCTGTGACAATTGCGTTGACAAATATGATCACCACTGCCCTTGGATTGGTCAGTGTATTGCATTGGTATGGTTCACGAATCTGTAATCACTACACTAAGAGTGCTACCAACATATTCTCTAATACACTCTTTCCAACACACTTCATTTGATTTGTTAAAATTCACATAAGTCTAACCATATTATGTGGGTCTCACTCCCAATATAGTGGGACACATGTGACTTTCAACTAATCACAACGAGTGTCTTGAAAAAAGTGTGTAGAGTGTGTTGCTAGCTCTCTTCATCACTACAATTTACAACCTCAACATGTCCCAGATAATAATGCATTTTCCTTCTTGATTTGTATTTTTGATGATTGTACATGCAGAGGAATCATCGATTTTACATGGCACTTGTGATATTTGCCTTAATTTTCTATGTATACATATTTGCATTCTCTTGTTGGAGGCTAAATCAAAGAATGCGGAATGGAGATGGATTTCTTGGAATGGTAAAGACCTGTCCAGAAACATTAGCATTGGCTGCATTTGGCTTAACTGCTATTGGGATTTTAGGGCCCCTTGCTATCTACCATGTGTATTTGATAGCAGTAAACGAGGTCAGTTTGACGAGAAGTTCTTATCTACTTTAACATATTACACTACTTTTTTTTTTATGCAGATATGACACTACTTTAGTACAATTGTAAAACTTAGCAAAATATTCTGAAATTAAAATCTAGATGGTTACAAATTAATTTACCTAGAGTATGTTAGAATTTCCTTAGTTATATAGTTTGACTTGGTTACAAGAAAAATCCCAAGTGAATAATGATAGAAAGGAAATAATTGCTCCTTTTACAATGGTCATGAGAAACCCTTTCATTTTTCTTTAACATGGCAGAAGTATATTATGCAAGAAAAAGAAACAAACTTTTTTATATTTGTGTAAGGTCTACCAACTTCACACAGTAGTCTTTGGCTTTGGCTTTTTCTCTCAAAATATAAATGATCATGTTCTTTGGACAGAGAAAACAGGTCCATCTTACATTGGGTTACAACCACCTAATTTGCTCCAAAATTTATTACTGTTTCATTTTATTTTGTTACTGCAGACAGCTTATGAGAATTTTAGGCAACGCTATGTGGGTTCTAGGAGCCCATATGATAGAGGAATTTTAAGCAATTTCAAAGAGGCCTTTTTGGTGGCATTACCTTCTCCTAGAGTTGATTTTCGAGCTGAAGTTACAAAGACAGAAGGACCATAATAGCTGATATCCAAATGGCATTGGGTGAAATCTGAGTATAGACCTTTTACTAAACTGGGAAATGATGATGAATGTGTCAATGTGATGGATTAAAAAATGTCACTGATTATGTGTTTGTACTTTTGTTCCCTACAGGGAAAAAAAAGTTGGATGGTGATTTCTTCTTCAACGAATGAAGCTTCTTGGATTAGGAAACTTTTCTAGATTAGTCAAGTTAAAGCAATTTACTGTAGTTTGTCTGCATATGTCTAACCTCCAAAATGAGATGTGAAAGAAAGTAAAAGCATTTGGGCTGAGATATAATTAATAACTAGTCAGGTCTCATGTGAAGTTAACTTTCAGAAATGCAGAGGAGCATGATAAAAAGTGAATAAACATAAAAACTTGTTGGGATAGCTTCAATGTTCAGTTTTCTTCTTCTTCTTCTAATTGTGCAATTTTTAGTGCATGCATGCTTAGGAGAGAAAAAATGATGAATTTTTTTTCAGTTATTAAGCGGTGACTGGTGATTATGGGTGCTGACACTCCATAATTGATCTTGCAATTATAGATTGTTTACATGATCTCCAAGTCACTACACAACCACCAAGTGTTAGTACATAACCACTTGGATTTTGTCTAATCTGAATCTGAGATCCAGTTAACATTATTGTATCATTCCAAAACACTGGAAAATTCACTATACTCAATACCATACATGGTACTTCTCAAATATCTCATGAGTCTCACAAGTGCAGTCTGATGATCCTGATTAGGATTTTATGTACATCTACTTAATCTGCCCAGAACATATGCCATGTCAAGCTGAGAAAAATTTATCAAGTGTACCAATCTCCCAATAATTTGGACACTCAGATTGGGCAACAAGATCACCTTTATATTTGTTTAATCGAGTGTTAGCATCATCACAGGTACTCATTGGGTTATCATCAACATGACCATACTTACTAAGAAGTTTCTCGATATAATGTTCTTGGGATAGTAGTATACTATCACCCTTCCTTATGATTTTTAACACCCAATATAAAACTTTCTTCACTCATTCATGTCAAACTTTGATGCAAGAAAGCATGTTGTGCTTTGCACAATATCTTCACAAGTACCAAATATAACCATATCATCAGCATACGAACAAATAATCACACATTCACTATCAACTAATTTGGTATACACACATTTATCAACTTCAACAGATAAGAAAACATTATTAATTAAAGTTTGATTAAATTTCTCATGTCATTGCTTTGGTGCTTGTTTTAAACCATATGAGGATTTGAGAAGTGTGCACACTTTAAATTCTTGATTAGGAACAACACATCCTTCAGCTGAGTCATATAAATATCTTCTTCTAAATCATCATTTAAAAAAGTTATTTTCATATCCATTTGGTGAATTACAAGATTATTTGGCTACATCATATATATGTGCCTATAATCTTAAGGGTTTTTTTTTCACTTGGAGCCAGACCCCCCAAAATATAATGGCTCCTCCTAAACATGGTCAAGGTATCGGAACGACAGATGAATTTTTTTTTGTGTAAACCATAGACATTTCCTATTACCAGGGGCAATCCTACTCGGGGCTTAGTCACAGTTAAGGCTCCTCACCCCTCCCGAAGAATGTGTTTAGTGGGGATCGAACCCGGGAGACAACTGAGGAATTGACATTGATTCAAAGCAGTGAGAGGAAGAGAGAAGTAAAATATGTTTCGAAAGTAGGAAAACTGATTATATTTCAAACATATAAGTTATAAAAATTCAAAGTTTGAATAGTAAATAACCGTTTTTCAGTTAGGATAGGATAGAATGTGGATAAGATACAAATAAGATAAGAAACACTTAAAAGAGGATAAGAAAGTGGATTATATGAAAGACAAAAATATTGACAAGACTAAGACAAATTTGAAATTAAAAAATAGTTGCTTTAAGATAAACATCAAATTAATTTTAAAGTCTAAATTTAAAATTTTAGAGATAAGATTAAAATGGAGCAGGAATAAAAATTCCCGTTAGGCTCAATATGACATGTAGGGGGCAAATCGATGGATTTGCATTGAAACAGCCCATCGCGACCCATTCTCAAGTGCGTGAGCCTAAGCTTTACTTAAACTAGATGTTGACTCGAGCGTTGCGCGAAGGAAGAAATAATTTTATAAAATTTTTTAACTCAAATTTAAAATATTAAATATATCAAGTATAAATGTAATAGAATTTAAGGTTTGATTTTAAATTAAAAAAATTATATTTTATAGAAAATATGAGTTTGAGATAATGTAAGTGAGAAAAAATATATTTGTCAATTTTGGTTAATCAATAATATGTTAAAATATTAAAAGGATTTTAATAATAAAAAGGGAAAGAAAAGTGAATCCATATTGAATTAACCATTTTAAAATATTAAAGGTATTTTAATGATGATCAAATGAATAAGAATGGATGATTCATTTGAGTATGAGAATTAGAAAATTAAGAAATTGAAAGAATTTAAGTATAAACGTAAAATATTAAATATATCACGTGTAGATGTAATAGAAATCAAGTTTTGTTTTTAAATTGAATAAAAATTATATTTTATGGAAAATATGAGTTTGAGATAATGTAAGTGGGAAAAATATATTTTTCAAATTTGGTTAATTAATAATATGTTAAAATATTAAAAGGATTCTAATGATAAAAATGTTGGGATATTGAGATGGTGTCAATTAAGATAAAATCTTGACATGATAAAAATAGTGTACATGTGGAAACAATTTGAAATATTAAATATATCAAGTATAAATATTATATAATTTTTATGTTTTGATACGAAATTTAATAAGAATTATATTTGATAGAAAATATTGTGTTTTTTTTTTGTGAATTAATAATATTTTAAAATATTAAAAGGATTTTAATGATAAAAAAGAAAAGAAGAGTGAATTCATATGAAAATAACCGTTTCAAAATACTAATTTATTTTAATGATGATAAAAGAAATGTAAGTGAATGAACCATTTGAGTGTGAGAATTAGAAGATTAAAAGTGTGTTTGGCTTGCCATTTCAGCTAGCTGAAAGTTGAAAATAGTAGCTGAAACCATTTCAGCAGTGTTTGGGAATGTAGCTTTTTTGGGTAGCTACAAGCTTTTCTTATAAAACTAATTGGGGTAGTTTTTTTAAAAAATGCTCCAATTTTCAGCTACTAGCTGAAATTAATTACAAATTTAGCCCTCAACCACCCCCACTTATCATTATTTAATAATTAATGTTGTCCTTAAATGTCTTTTTACCATTTTCAACTAGTTTTACCAAACACATTCAATAGCTTTTCAGCTTTCAGCTAGCTTTAAGCTTTCAGCTAAATTTAACCTTTCAGCTAGCTTTTCAGCTAGTTTTACCAAACACACTCTAAGAAGTTAAAAGGTTGAGAAATTGAGATGGTGCCAACTAAAATAAAATGTTGATGTGGCAAAAATAATATACAAATGGGAATACTATAATCCACGACTCAACTTTAATATATATAATAAATAATAAATAGATAGATAATAGATAATAGATTGATGTAAGGTCTAATTACACTCTAATATATAAGCACTTAAAGTTGTTTCACTCTAAAGCAATGTGTGACATTTTTTTTAGAAAAAATTTTGAAATACTTAAAACTTAACAACAAATTAAAAATTGATAAGAGGTCACACACATTGCCGTGGAGCACTCCACATAGAGCCGGTAAAATGGGTTAGCTCGACCGGGTCGGCTCGCAAAAGCCCGCAAAATTGTAGGGCCCGGGCACCTATTTTAGAAGCCCGAATAACTTCCGGGCTTTTAAGCCCAACCCGATAAAGCCCGCTACTCGCAAAAACCGTAAAAAAGCCGAGTAGTCTGCAAAAAAAAAATTGGGCTACCCGCAAAAAGCCCACAAAAGGGTATGACTCAGGCACCTATTTTAGAAGTCCGAATAATTTCCGGGTTTTGTAGCCCAGCCCGATAAAACTCGCTACCCGCATCAATGCGGGCCGGGTCGCCCGAATTGCCAGCTATAGCTCCACATGGAGGAAGCTCCAGCGCTCTAGGCAGTGGGACACTACATCTTTGCCTCTTTATTCTTCCCACCGTTCATTTCCCTGTCTTCCTTTCATTCTCCTTCTCATTTGTCTATTTGTGTTTTTGTAGTAGTATTAAGGAAGAGCAGAAATATCAATAGTAGAGATGAGGTTTTGAGGGTTAAACTATGAGAGAGATAACGAAAAGGTTAACAAAAACACAAAATTGTTAAAATCCTATTTGTAAAATTTAATTGACATGTCATATTCTAATGTGGGAGGAGACCGGAAATGAGAGGATAAGTGACTTCAATCTCATCTTATAATTAAGTAATATCAATTTATTGTAATGCTCAACCTAAATATACTCAAATATATTTGTTATTTGACTTGGTTGATAAAAAATATTAAATAGTAAAATATTTTTCTGCTCAAATTAAACAGTAAATTTTGAAAAAACAATAAAAACGTGTGCTCATAATTAATATGTGCTCAATGCTCATGTGTGACCCATACTAAATAATAGTGGTATGGCAACCATTAAGGACTATCCATACATTAAAAAAAAAAAACCTTTAATTTCCTGTTGACATAATATGTCGTTTCAACAGGGTGAAGGTCCTTACTGAAAATTTCCCAACACTTCCATGGTAATGACTGATAATGACATTACTCATATCTCTTCATTATTCTCAGCTTCTTACTCCAATTTGACTTCTTAAATGTCCTTACTGCCCCTAAACACTAAATGTCCTTATTGCCCGTATCTATAACTATAAGAACGCACTTGGGTTCAATTGTTCAAATGCGAGAGGGGTTGATTGGAGATACTTGGAAAAGTTATCCCGTTTCTGCGGCCCCAAGTGAGGACATGGTGCACTGGCTTATAGACAGAATAAGAGGAGTGGAAGAAGTAGCTAGGCCACTTGAAAAGGGCGTTCTTTGATGTCATTTTTGAAAGGCCCAATTACATAAGGACTGTGGGCCACAGTTACCTTAATTCACGGGTCCAGATAATAATACTATAATCTAGATTGGTATCAAACTAATAAATAACCAGACTGGTCCAATTTAATAGCGGAAGTCATGATTGTCTGCCCTTGTCTCTAGTCCAGGGAAAAATATATCATGGAAATCACTTTCTTAATTCTATTAATTGCTCATCTAAAATTGGGGGAAGAGAAATTAAAGGCTTAATTTCACTTTTAGGAACCCTAAACCCTAAACCCTAAATTAAAGGCTTAATTTCACTTTTAGTTTCCCTATTATAGTCTATATACTATTTTGGTCCCCTTACATTTTTCCGTGATTTTGGATCCCTAAATTTTTTTTTTCATTATTTTAGGGTATGTTCGGGATGGTTGCGAGCTTTTAGTTTTTGTTTTTTAAAAATTTTCAATTAAGGTTTTATAACTCAAAACCAAAAACTTAGGGGCCGTTCGGGGTGGTTGCGAGTTTTCAGTTTTTGGTTTTTAAAAATTTTAAATCAAGTTTTTACAATTCAAAACCAACAATTGAAAACTTGTTTTTGTGGTTTTCAAAACATACATTTTGAAAACCACAAAAAGTGGTTTTCAGTTTTTCGTTTTGAGTTGTAAAAACTTGATTAAATTCTTTTAAAAATCAAAAACTGAAAACTCGCAACCACCTCGAATCGTCCCTTAAAATTTGTTTTCGTGATTTTTAAAATAGACATTTTGAAAACCACAAAAAGTGGTTTTCAATTTTTGGTTTTGAGTCCTAAAAACTTAATTCAAAATTTTTTAAAACAAAAAACTGAAAACTCGCAACCACCTTGAACGCCCCTAATACTTTCCCAAAGTTTGTTGTACTTTTCTGTCTTCGAAGGTAATTGAGTTTGAGGTCTTCAATCTCTTTGTAAACAGTGATATCGTGAGCAAAATACACTATTTACAAAGAGATGGAAAGTCTCAAGGTTCAATTAACAGCTTTAAAAACGAAAGAGTACAATAATTTTCGGGGATCAAAATCGCGAAAAAAAAATCTGAGAAATCAAAATCGCACATAATAGGGGAATAAAATAACAATTAAACCTAAATTAAAGGAATAAGAAATAATGCGGTCCTAGACGGATCTTCCTTTTGTCAATACTTTGGTTGGCTTTGTTTTCGTTAGTTGAACTATAATCTTATTCTTAATTTATTATTGAATGCATAAAGTATAAGAATCATCTAGATGTTTAGACCTTTTTGTGTTCTGCCCATATGAATGTGAACGTGTTAAAGCAGTACAAATTTCTTTACTTGTTAGAATAATTAGCATATCTGATAAAAGTTGGGTGGTGAGTAGTTTTAGTGGGTCCTAGAGACCCTTATTTTGGTACTCTTTCATACTTGTTTATGGTAGAATTTTATAAAATGGAATCATGGCTTAGTGTCTTCCTCAGCTCAGAGATTACACAATCTAAGAAAAAAAGGTACAATTTAATTAGAGCAACGTGTACCATAATCATGCTTTGATCATAAGCCCCATTTGCTAAAAAAGTTTCATTTAATTAGTTATTACTGAAGAGTAGAAGAATGGTTTAAAGTCGCAAATTGGCAAATTCTGTCTTTAAATTAAATTCCTTTGATAGGAGTATAGTTCATCGTTAACGTTGGAAGTTGGAACCTTTTCTTTTCCTTTTCCTTCACTCTTGTAACTGTTTAGAGTGTCAGCGAAACTGCCAAAGTATTGTAATTGCTGTGACAAAAACATCTGCACCAAACCAACAACCTACAGTTAGTCTGGTGGTGCAGTTAGTAATGTCTCGTCTCGTGCAATGGCAGCTTTGGTTTGGGTTGCTTTGCTTCATCAAGAGAGAATGAAGACGGTACTTGTAGAGATAGTTGTACTATAAAAGTGACAAAAGAATCATATTACAAGCAACAAAGTAAGGCATCTGTTTCTCTCTCTCACCATTTCCACACCACACAATAGCTACCTCCTTTCATCTCTTTCATGGTGTGTACAAGTTAATTTAATTTACTGTGTCCTCTAGTGGATTGAAATTAATAATCACATTTAATTAACATTTGTCTTTTTTATTGTTTTTCATTGAATATAGGTAGATGATGCTAATTGCATCACTTTCAACTTTCAAGTAGTTATCACTTATGGGGAATTTATAGATTTTGCAAATTACTCATTAATCAAGAGTGAATTTTTAGTATTTATTTTTTATTAAAGACTCAGTACTCCCTTATTCAAGAGTAATACTGAAAAATAAAATAAAATAAAAAAATTAATTAAGTAGGTGTCAAAAATTTTGATGGGAGTAAAAAAGTTTTGTTCATTAAGTAATTTGAACCACAAAATTTAACAATAGGTGGTGGATTTATTTTTTAAAAGTAATTTAATGAATCAATTTCTACCTATACATGTTTTTGGTGCCGATTAGTTTTGAATATTATATATATATATATATATTAAAAATTATTTAAAAAATTATTTCCTAATGTGTTTGGGAGTTTGGAGGGAAGGGAAAGGAAAGAATTAGGAGGAAAAGAAAGGAAAAAAAAGGAGGGAGAAACTTTGTAAGTTAAAGAGGGAAAGTACTAAACTCACATATACATGGGAGGAAAGAATTTCCTACACCCTTTTTCTTTCTTTCCCCTTCTTTCTCCTTTATTTTTTAAGTCACAAAAACATCGAAAGTACTAAAGAGGGAGAAACTTTATAAGTTAAAGAGGGAAAGTACTAAACTCACATATACATGGGAGGAAAGAATTTCCTATTATATATATATATATATATATATATATATCTTATACTCTCGTCCTTATTAATAAGGACAAACACGACATACGACCCCACTCCGCAAATTGATCAAAGTACTAAAGTTTGTGATGCATGAAAGAAACATGATTTGTCATTTATGGGACTCCAATTACTTGGGTGGTATGATTTTGGGGTTCCATCTTTATAATCCTTATACAAATACTATTAGTATTATTGATTATGATTTTAACTCTTGGAAACAAAGTTTAAAAATTCTCCATATGCTATTATTTACAAGACCATCTTTTGACCCAAACGTATATATTAAAAAAATATGTTTTAATACATTAATTTTTATATAATAATGTACTATAATTATCAAATTTATCCATATTTAAAATTAATTTTCATTCAATTTCCACAGTAACTAACTCTTAAAAATTACTATAAAGGTTTATTAATTATGAAGGATAAAGATAAAAAAAATTATAAATAAATACTTCTAAAACTTTATAAATGATCTTATAAATAAAATCAAGACAAAATTTTCAAAATGGTCTTATAGAAAGTACAAGAGGAAAAGTATAAGAGGGAATATTTAACCACCGCAATAAATGCTGAATTGATTAACTTTTTATTTTTTAAATATTGTTAAATTAATCCGTAAATCCTTAAATTTTTTATAATTAGATTTTTTAGAAAAAAAACTCTTAATTAAGTGATCTTTAATATACAGATTTAAAATTTTGTAAGTAAATTCTTTTGTACTAACACTGTTAAATTTTCATCAATTGTTTTATTGTCTTTTATTTTTTTACAAATGCACAATGGTTCCATACATCAATTTTATTGTCATTCAATGATACATTATTATACATGGGATGTCATTTAATGTGTCAACATATCATTTGATGAAAATATAAAACTTGACGTAATATACTAATTAAACTTATATTAATTAAACTTTATGTAATATACTAATTACCCACTAGGGTCGGCATAGTGGTTGGGAGTTTGGTTAATTTAACATGAGGTTCTAGGTTCAAACTCCATTGCTTTCTTTATACATAAAAAAAAACTCATATTAATTTAGGAATTTAAATATTATAGTGTATAATTAATTTTATTAAAACAATTCTAAATCAATATAAAAATAGCGCAGAATTTTTGTCACAATAATCCCACATGATTTAAATTAATAAATGAATTTTTTCTATCTATCATTTTAATTATATATGACTAAAAAATTTGTAGTTATGAATCTTTTGTCGTCAGCTTTGAGTACAATAACGATTTGTGATATTATTATTATTTTTTAATTACTACATGTTATATAAGGTAATTAATATTCCTTCAATTTTACACAAGTGGGTTAACTTTTATAAAATGAGATTAAAATAATCACTATTAAATTATAATTTAGTATCGTCCATCTCATACATTTAAAATTTTACATCCATTTGACATTTTTTATTCAACGCATATGTCTTAAAATTAAAGGAAATCAAAATGTCAACTATTTGACCTTATATCTATTTTTGTTTATTTTTAAAAGTAAGCCCCTATTTTTTTCTTTGATTTTTTTTGAGACGTAAGTTAATTACTATTTTTTTACTGAAATAAATTGATTTCATTTAAAGGAAAGGAAAAAACATATCATTTAATAAGGACTAACTTAGAATCATCTCTATTTTTTAAAAAATTAATTAATGTTGTAAAAAATTATAGAAGACTTAAATTGGGGGGTTTTCTTTTAATTAACATGCAAGATGTATATATAAGCATTAGTCTCAATCAATCGATTTGCAAAGTAACATGCAGATAAGTTTATGTACCCAAATATGTGGTTTTGTTTAAAAGCAAATTTAAGAGGTAGTTGGTGTGTGATACACGAATATAATTAACTCACTCATGTCATGTTATCTTTAACAAGATATTTTTCTACACTATCATCATTAGACATTTAGACTTATTATTGTAATTATTAACCTCTGCTAATACTATAACTAATGTTAATTTTTTTCCTGAAAACAAATCACTTCACGAGGGTGGAGACCCACAAAAGTATTAGATTTTTCTTCTCACCACTGAGTTATGAGGCCATGACTAGCTGGAATGTTATGTGTACCATATGCATGCAGGAGGAGAAGCTGAAATAATAATTAGGCAGTTAACTTTTATAAACAATCCTTTTATCAAAATGTTCCCCACACTCCTTGCCCCTATAACATGTGAAAGTTGTATTCAAACTAGTTTGAACCACATGGAGTTCCTCACTGCCCTACTATGCGTTGGTAACGTGCTTTCATGCTTTGCACCACATGCATCACTGCAGATAAACTTCTTATCGGCCCCTACATGCAATCATTACTATTTTTTATTAGTTAATTTTATCAACATGCACATTACCGAACACAATTATAGTCACATTAATTCCCAGCATGGCGCTTAAGATAAGACCATTCAGTACTCTCTTATTTATCTTTTTTTATTACTATGTGAGAAGGGACTTTCAGTTGTGTTTAATAAAGCCGAAAAAGAAGGATGTGTGTGTGTGTGTGAAATTAATTGTATTCAGTTGCGTAACGTTCCTTAATTAGTTTGGATACTTGACTTGGGTGAGCAAAGTATGGGGCTTAACGAGTTCAAAGTTTGAAGAAGAATGTAGTTTTTTTTTTTAAATCAATACTTTTATGTATTGAGATAAATAAGAATACATGTAATATATAATTGATAAAAGTGAAAAAATAAATAAGAGTATTAATTACGTTTTTTATTTTTATTAAAAAAGATAATGAATAAAAGTATAAATAAATAAAATAGAAAAATAAAAAATATATTAATAGATAAATTTAAATTTATCATTCCATTTAAAATTTATTTATTTCTATTTATCTCTCTCTTATAAAATTTCAACTCACATATATACCACAATTGGTTGTCATTGAGAACTCAATTATTTCAAGTAACATAAACATTGTGAAAGATTTTTCGGTAAACTTAAAAAATTCTATATTAGGAAAAATACGAGTAAGTGAAGAGATTTATAGTTCATTTTTTTTCTCAAAATTTTAGAATACAATATGGTGATAGGCCATTATATTATTATTTTTTTACTTATTACAGATTAATAAAGATTTCTTTAACTTTTGATCTCTTCTTCCTCTTAATTAATTACTATATTTTTCAGTTCCACCCAGCTTAGGGTTTGTTTAGGAAGTGTCCGTACCGTAGAAATAGAAGTCATTTATATTTTTTATAGGAATGAAAAAAGGTCTAAAACTTATGAATAGAAAATATAAAATTAAAATAATTAAAATGTCTAAGTAATCAAGTGCTTGCACTAGTTGTGTATATATGTATAATGTATGTATGCAAATGATGTAAAGCGCTGATAAAAATATCACAAGTTCAACCACAAATTAGGAAATTAAAAGTATATAATGTCCATTATATACTTTACCCACTTCATTAAGAATAAACTGCTTCTTAGTTCTTACATCATACCTTTACGTGTCACTTAGCCCCTTCGCGTGGTTATGTCTAAGCTTGAAATGATTCTTTCCGTTCTATCTCATTCGGTCATACACCTCTATATTTGTTGGGAATCTTAATTGAGTAGTACTAATATTCAAGCGTCATATAAGCTTTAAACTCTCAAACATGTTACTAGTATATACAATCTTATCACATACTTCGAAAAATTATTCCACTTTTTTTTTCCTAATAATTTATGTAGAGATTATATAGTTTAATAATGTAGGTCAGATACATTTCAACCAAATGAAGATGGTTTCCAAGTACTAGATCAGAGCAATTACATACTCCTACTATATAGTAGTATTATTTTTCAAAATTGGTTTTTCTATGTTAGATCTAATGTAGGTGCATTCATAATTCATAAACTACAACGTTAACATTAATTAATCAGAAACAAAAGGTCCAGAAGGCATGTTTTCCAAGGCATGTCCCCATACTTAAGGAGTCATCTACGTAATAGTCCCTTTTTGCTTAGATTAAATGACGAAAATGACCTCCGCAGACAAAGCGAGGATGTTTCCACCATGTCAAGGGATGCCACTTTATCATTGGCTGAGAAAACGTCAGATTTCGTTAGGTCTCACTAAATGATGACACGTGTAATGAACCTCGTGATGTTGGCCCCATGAGATTCGGCTTTTACAGCACCCACGTGAGTCGGAAACGCAATAGTCACGTGACTAATGTGGAGGTAAGGGTCCTATCCAACTGGAATGTGCCACGTTGCACGGTGCTAAATCTTGATCACGTGCCCTCGACCGACTGTTCAGTAAAATAATTTCCAATAATAAAGTGAAAAAAAAAAAAAACTCTTTAGCTTTAGCAGGACGACAATCTTGCTACTGGTTCCAAAACGCTCAGAATTCAGAAAATCTGATGCTAATAAACAATGGCGGACTTCGTTATGACAGGGGAGCTGGCTCCCCAAACTTTTCCAAAATAAATTTTTTATATATACATATTTATATAATTATTATAAATTATAGATGAAAATATTTTGACACTAAAAAATAGGTGTGAGAGATGTGGAGAGGGGAAAGATAAATAAAAAAGAAGAAAGAAAATATAAAAAAATGAAATATGTGATAATTGATATGATGAGAAATAAAGAGAGAGAAAGGGGGAAAATTATGGAGGGAAATAAGAGAAAGTGCAATGTGAAAAAATCAAAGTTGAAAAATTATTTATATTTTAACAATCAATTATAAGATTTTTTTATAATATTCTCAAGTATTTTTTAAAGTTGTTCTACAAAACTTATTCTATTATGGATGATTTTATCTATTTAAATATTATGTTTATGATCAACTTTATGTTAATATTGCACTTTATATTTAGATTTAGAGGCTATATTTGGCAAAAATAGCTTGACAAAAATAGTTGATAAGCTAAAGATGAAAATTTAATTTATGGGTGAAATATTAATTTTTAATCGAGCTTACTAAATAAATAGTATTTAGTAAAATTAGTTACTCCCTCCTGTCTTATTTATAAGAACCTTTTTGAAGGTGGACCTTGGTCCTTTTTATAAAAACTTTTTCAGATTATCCCATGCATTAATTATTATTTGACAAAAATACCCCATTAGTTGGGGTAGGTGAGTAATTAATTAGTAGAGAGAGTGTGATACAATTGAGTAGTTAGATAAAAAGAGAAAGAAATGGGTCTCAATAAATTCAAGGGTAGTTTAGTAAACATGATACACATTCATGACAAATTTATTGTAATCAACTAAATTAACCAATTTGCTTAATCCGTGTGAAGTAGTTAAAAAATTCTTATAAATAGGACCGGAGAGAGTATTTAAGTAACTGATAAATATAAAATAACATATTTATATGATGTTTTTATATAGATTCTAATTTTGTTTAATATATATAAAAAAATTGTGTAGTTATAATTTTATATTTGTTTGTTTAAGATGAATGATTTTAATTACATTATTTTTAGTTTCAATTATTTTATTTTGTAGGCTAAGTCTAAGGTTATTTTTCATAGAGCGCATATAAATTGGAAATGTTAGGAGAGTTTTTAAAATTAAGAGGGATAAAAATGAAATTTTATTAAAATATTAAAGATAAAACAAAAATAAATATAAAAAATTATAAGTTATAAACGTAAATGTTACTTGAAGTAGCATTTTAAAAGATATTATATGTAACATCCTAAATTTTATTAGGATAAATATTAATTAAATTAAAGAGACTAATTAAGAAAATAATTAATTTAATGAGAAATAAATAATAGGAGTGTCATTATTATTAGTTTTGTTTCGTAAAGGTAATTTTAATTGAAAATAGAATAAGGGGGTGAGAGTGGGCCCAAGCCCAATTAGTATTTCTGTAAGTAGGGGTAAGAGAGCACCCTAATCCTTATTCATATCATTCGTCAGTAAGCGAAACGCTAAGGAGGGGAGAAAGGGAGTCTCAAGAGAGAACTGCTGAGGAGTGAACGCCAAGAATTCAAGAAAGGACTTCCTTGCTGTGATCAAGCTTCGCTTAAGGTACGGTGGGGGAGAGGGTATTGCCTGTATATGCATGTAGGGGATGTTTGGGTAGTAATCTAAGATGTATAATTCGAATTTATGAATGAATAATTGAGAATGATGATATAATCTGGTGATTGATGAATTATTGTTTGTGTATTGACGAATTATTGAATGAGTAAAGATGATATTGAAGATAATTGTAAAAGGGGTGATTAGGGATTGAGAAATTGGGGTTTTGATGAATTGATGCTATAATCTGTAATAGATTGATAATTTATTGAGTATTGGATGTTATTAATGAGTATGAATGATGTTTAGACGAAAAAGACTGATTAGGGATTGATTGGATGAGTTTAGAGAGGTGAGAAATCGTGAAATATGCGATATGTGTCGCGGGTAATCGATTACCAGGAGTGGTAATCGATTACCAGAGGGTTATGGGCAACCAGGTGGGCTGTTTGCTCGTAGGTAATCGATTACAGAAGTTTGGTAATCGATTACCAGAGAGCTTGCTTGCAGGTAATCGATTACAAGGTGGTTGTAATCGATTACCAGAGACCTTGTTTGCGGGTAATCGATTACAGAAGTTTGGTAATCGATTACCAGAGTGGATTTTGAGATCCTAATTGTTTGATGATGATTGATGTGTTTGAGAGTACTTTATAATGAGTTTTGTGTTGATGATTAATGATGTTTGATGAGGATTGTGATGCTTATGATGATGAATAATGATGATATTTGATGATGAGTGTGATGATGTATTATGATGATATTTGATGATGAGTGTGATGATGTATAATGATGATGATTGACGATGTTTGATGTTGTTTATGATGACTATGATGATGATGTAAATGATGATAGTGTGTATCACTTATGATGATGATGTAAATGATGATAGTGTGTATCACTTATGATGATGATGTTATTGATGATAGTGCATGTCACTTATGATGATGATGTTATTGATGATAGTGCATTTCACTTATGATGATGATGTGAATGATGATAAGTGTAGATCACTTTATTATGATGATATTTGATGATGAGCATATTGGTGTATGATGATGATAAGTGTATATCACTTTATTATGATGATGTTTGATGATGAGCATATTGGTGAATGATGATGATGATGAGTGTGTATCACTTTATAATGATGATGTTTGATGATGAGCATGTTAATGCATGATAATGATGATTTATGATGATGGTGTATATCACCTTTTGATGATGATGTTATTTAAGTTGTGCGGGCCCACAGATGGGGTACAACTTAGGAGAGATGCCTTGAGCATATGTGATGAGACCTGAATTGTGCGGGCCCATAGAGGGGGTACAACTCTGGGGATCAAGATGGGGCGTTCGATGCACGGGCCCATAGAGGGGGTGCAACCTAGGAGTGATTGTACGGGCCCATAGAGGGGGTACAACCTAGGGTCGAATGTCGTTGTGTGGGCCCATAGAGGGGATACAACCTATCAGATAGTGTGTGGTAACACCGGTAGACTATCTTGGTACTAACTAGAGTGATTGACGAGGTGCGCCCATTGTGTGGAGTTCCAAGTTATGATCTTTGGGTAGATGATGAGAGAAGTATTGATGTATGATGATAATGAGTATGATGATATGTGAATGATGTACGATGATAATGAGTATGATGATATATTAATGACGTTATGATGATAATGAGTATGATGATATATGAATGATGTACGATGATAATGAGTATGATGATATATGAATGACGATATGATGATAATGAGTATGATGATATATGAATGATGTTACGATGATAATGAGTATGATGATATATGAATGACGTTATTATGATGATGAGCTTGGTGAACGTATAATGGATAGATTTATGTGTTATAAATAGGAATGATGGTATGCCATGTATATGTTGATAGAGATGATTAAATATATATTGAGTTTAGATGAATGTTATTTATTGGTGATTTTAATGTATTGATGGTATGATGTAATGATGTTGTGGGTGAGGATGGGTATTCTCTATGTGTATGTATGGGTAGTATTCCTTTTCCTCGCCGTATTCTGTGGATATATTTTACAGGTGTTGATGAGGACACAACTGGTGTCGATTATGAACAAAAGGGTATGCTCTGGTAGATGTGACATCAGACTGTGCTTGGGGGTTTTACCATGTTCCTAGATTAGGAGTATTTTCGTGAACTTTAAATGTCTTACATGGCGAGTAGGATGTTTTAATTATTGATAATTTGGAGGTTCCGCTGCTTGTGTATTTTGAAAACCTTTGAGTTCTACTTTTATATTAATTAAGTTGTTTTACAATAAATGAGGTTTTTAAATGAAGAGATATGTGAACCGTTTTACCCGTTGAGGGATATATTTTTAAAAGAAAAATATTCGACTAATTAATTGTAAAAGAGCTGGGGTAGAAGGGTGTCACATTAGTTGGTATCAGAGAAGGTCGGTTCACCGGCCTTGAGTTATGAGTTTACTATGCTTTTGATGTGTTAATCTGATTGATTGATTGATTAAGTGAATTGTGTTGCTTTGGCTTAATTGTTTGTTTGATTGGTTGGTTCATCGACTTTGAGTTATGTATTTGTTGTGCTTCTGTGGTGCTAAATTGTGATGTAGATTGAGTAAGGTGTATTATTGATTTTTCTAGATTTTCAGTGTCCTGCAAGGTTGGTAAGGCTTTGATTATCTTGCTTCAAGTGATTGGGACTGGCCACCCTAATGATTTGAACATGATAAGAGAAGAGGTAACAACTTGAGGAGAGTATTTTGTCAATAACATTGCTAGAAGAAAATCTTTGCGAAAATGTTTTAAGAAAGAAAATTTAAAAAAAAAATTATGTGTGAATGATGATATGATTATTAAATTATATAATTGTGATGATTGATTGATTGAATTGTGTTGTCTTGATTGGATTGTTTGTTTGGCTCCCCTACTTTTCTGTGAACCAAGAAAAGTGATGGATAAAAGAGGTAGGAATGATTGTGTGATTGCTGAAGCCTTAATGATTATGGCACAGGCTGTTGGCAACCTGAACCAACATCATGAGGTGGATTGGCTTGCTCGGTTCCAGAGGAACCATCCACCTACTTTTCATGGAGGTTATGATCCCGATGGTGTTGATGACTGAATCTTCGAGATCGAGAAGATTTTTAGAACGATGGACTGTTGTTGGTGTAAAAGGTTACGTTGGTTGCGTTCATGTTATCAGGGGATGTCGGGTTCTGATGGCAGAGCACTTATCAGAGGATGATCGATGAGGGCACCGCGTTGAGCTGGGATAACTTCAAGAGGGCGTTCTTCGAGAAGTACTTTGCCCATGATGTTCGTAACAAGAAACAGATTGAGTCCCTTGTGTTAAAGCAAGGAGATGACACCGTGGCAGATTACGTATCCAAGTTTGAAGCGCTAGTACGATTTTGCCCTACATATGAGGGAGCTGCCAATGAAGAGTCCAAGTGTGTAAAGTTTCTCAGCGGTCTTCGTCCAGAGATCAAGCAAGTGTTCAACTACCAAGGGATGACGCGCTTTCACGAGTTGGTGAACAAGTGCAGAATTTATGATGAAGGTAGCAGGGCTAGAGCGGCACATTACAAAAGTGGAGGGCCTGTGAGGAATCAGAACAAGTTCCAATCAACTAACAAGGGCAAACCGTATTCTCGTGCAACGGGAGGCTCCAAGTTTGGAGGTGTCAGTAAGGGTACAGTGTAGAAGAAGTGGGTTTCTTAGGTCATGTGATTTCTAGAGGAGGTATAGGCGTATATCTTTCTAAGGTAGGATGTGCTTAAGTGGGAGGCTCCTAAGTCAGTAAGTGAGATTAGAAGTTTCTAGGGTTGGCTGGGTACTATAGGAGATTCATAGAAGGGTTTTCTAAGTTATCTCTGCCTTTGACCGAGTTGACTAGGAAGGGAGTTGCCTATGTGTGGAATAGTAAGTGCAAGACTAGCTTCCAAACCCTTAAGGAGAAGTTGACTAGTGCACCAGTGTTAGTGTTGCCTGACCTTAGTAAACCTTTCGTAGTATATTATGATGCTTCTAAGATGGGTTTAGGTGGGGTGTTGATGCAAGAGAGTAAAGTAGTAGCCTATGCTTCTAGGCAATTGAAAATCCATGAGAGAAACTACCCTACCCATGACCTAGAGTTAGCAGTTGTAGTGTTTGTGTTAAAGATTTGGAGACATTACCTGTATGGTTCCCGATTTGAGGTTTTTAGTGACCATAAGAGCCTTAGGTATCTGTTTGACCAGAAAGAGCTGAACATGAGACAGAGGAGGTGGTTAGAGTTTCTTAAGGATTATGATTTGGATTTAAGTTACCATCCCGGTAAGGCCAATGTAGTGGTTGATGCCTTGAGTAGGAAGTCTATCCATGTTAGTTCCCTAATGATTAGAGAGATGGATCTTTTAACCCAGTTTAGAGATCTAAGTTTGGCTTGTGAAGTAACATGTTCCAGTGTGAGGTTAGGGATGACTAGAGTAAGTAATGATTTGCTGAAGGATATTAGTAAGGCCCAGTTAGAGGATCCATTTTTGGTTAGCAGACGAGAGGCTATAGAAGGATGTAGTGGTGGGGAGTTTGTAATTGGTACCGATGGGGTAGTGAGATTTGGAGATCGAGTGTGTGTGCCTAGTGAACCTAGCATTAGGAGATTAGTACTAGAAGAAGGGCATAGAAGTAAGCTTAGTTTTCACCCAGGATCAACTAAGATGTATCAGGATTTGAAGAAGGTATTTTGGTGGCCTAGGATGAAGAGGGACATAGAGGAATTCGTGAGTGCTTGTTTAGTGTGCCAGAAGGCTAAGGTAGAGCATCAAAAACCTTCAGGATTGCTCCAACCCTTAAGTATACCTGAGTGGAAGTGGGATAGTATATCCATGGATTTCGTAGTTGCCTTGCCTAAGACCGCGAAGGGACATGACTCAATCTGGGTCATTGTTGATAGGTTAACTAAGAGTGCCCATTTCCTTCCCATCAATATTAAGTATTCCTTAGAGAAGTTGGCTCAGTTGTACATCAGTGAGATTGTAAGGTTACATGGCATACCAGCTAGTATAGTCTCCGATAGAGATCCCAGGTTTACCTCTAGATTTTGGGAGAGTCTACAGCAGGCCTTGGGGACCCAGCTTAGGCTTAGCTCAGCTTATCACCCTCAGACTGATGGTCAGACCGAGAGAACCATCCAATCCTTAGAGGATTTGCTTAGAGCCTGTGTGTTAGACCAATGGGGTAGTTGGGATAGCTTTTTGCCTTTGATAGAGTTCACCTATAACAATAGCTTTCACTCTAGCATAGGTATGGCGCCTTATGAAGCATTGTATGGTAGGAGATGTAAAACCCCTTTTATGTTGGTGTGCGCCGGGTGAGAGCCTTGCATTAGGACCTGAGATAGTGCAGCAGACAATTGATAAGGTTAGGATAATCCGGGAGAGGATGAGGACATCCCAGAGTAGGCAGAAGAGCTATGCTGATAAGAGAAGGAAGAGTTAGAGTTCAAAGAAGGGGATCATGTATTCCTGAAAGTCACTCCGTGGACTGGGGTTGGTAGAGCATTAAAGTCTAGAAAGCTTACACCTCGATTTATTGGTCCTTACCAAATCCTTAAAAGAGTCGGCAATGTTGTCTACCAAATCGCTTTGCCTCCACACTTGTCTAATCTTCATAACGTTTTCCACGTTTCTCAACCCCGGAAATACGTTCACGATCCTTCGCATGTGATTGAGTCGGATCATCTTGAGGTTAAGGAAAACCTAACAGTGGAAACCATGCCGGCGAGAGTTGAGGATCGGAGGGTGAAACAATTTCGAGGTAAAGAGATTCCTTTAGTTAAGGTGATCTGGGGAGGACCTACACCCGAGAGTGCCACTTGGGAACTCGAAGAGAAGATGAAGGAGTCTTATCCAGAATTGTTCGCTTCAGGTAAAATTCGAGGACGAATTTTCTTTTTAGGAGGGGAGAGTTGTAACATCCTAAATTTTATTAGGATAAATATTAATTAAATTAAAGAGACTAATTAAGAAAATAATTAATTTAATGAGAAATAAATAATAGGAGTGTCATTATTATTAGTTTTTTTTCGTAAAGGTAATTTTAATTGAAAATAGAATAAGGGGGTGAGAGTGGCCCCAAGCCCAATTAGTATTTCTGTAAGGAGGGGAAACAGAGCACCCTAATCCTTATTCGTATCATTCGTCAGTAAGCGAAACGCTAAGGAGGGGAGAAAGGGAGTCTCAAGAGAGAACTGCTGAGGAGTGAACGCCAAGAATTCAAGAAAGGACTTCCTTGCTGTAATCAAGCTTCGCTTAAGATACGGTTGGGGAGAGGGTATTGCCTGTATATGCTTGTAGGGGATGTTTGGGTAGTAATCTAAGATGTATAATTCGAATTTATGAATGAATAACTGAGAATGATGATATAATCTGGTGATTGATGAATTATTGTTTGTGTATTGACGAATTATTGAATGAGTAAAGATGATATTGAAGATAATTGTAAAAGGGGTGATTAGGGATTGAGAAATTGGGGTTTTGATGAATTGATGCTATAATCTGTAATAGATTGATGATTTATTGAGTATTGGATGTTATTAATGAGTATGAATGATGTTTAGACGAAAAAGACTGATTAGGGATTGATTGGATGGGTTTAGAGAGGTGACAAATCGTGAAATCTGCGATATGCGTCGCGAGTAATCGATTACCAGGAGTGGTAATCGATTACCAGAGGGTTCTAGGCAACCAGGTGGGCTGTTTGCTCGCAGGTAATCGATTACAGAAGTTTGGTAATCGACTCCCAGAAAGCTTGCTTGCAGGTAATCGATTACAAGGTGGTTGTAATCGATTACCAGAGACCTTGTTTGCGGGTAATCGATTACAGAAGTTTGGTAATCGATTACCAGAGTGGATTTTGAGATCCTAACTGTTTGATGATGATTGATGTGTTTGAGAGTACTTTATAATGAGTTTTGTGTTGATGATTAATGATGTTTGATGAGGATTGCGATGCTTATGATGATGAATAATGATGATATTTGATGATGAGTGTGATGATGTATTATGATGATATTTGATGATGAGTGTGATGATGTATAATGATGATGATTGACGATGTTTGATGTTGTTTATGATGACTATGATGATGATGTAAATGATGATGGTGTGTATCACTTATGATGATGGTGTGTATCACTTATGATGATGATGTAAATGATGATAGTGTGTATCACTTATGATGATGATGTTATTGATGATAATGCATGTCACTTATGATGATGATGTTATTGATGATAGTGCATGTCACTTATGATGATGATGTGAATGATGATAAATGTAGATCACTTTATTATGATGATATTTGATGATGAGCATATTGGTGTATGATGATGATGATAAGTGTATATCACTTTATTATGATGATGTTTGATGATGAGCATATTGGTGAATGATGATGATGATGAGTGTATATCACTTTATAATGATGATGTTTGATGATGAACATGTTAATGCATGATAATGATGATTTATGATGATTGTGTATATCACCTTTTGATGATGATGTTATCTAAGTTGTGCGGGCCAATAGAGGGGGTACAACTTAGGAGAGATGCCTTGAGCATATGTGATGAGACCTGAATTGTGCGGGCTCATAGAGGGGGTACAATTCGGGAGGTGAACTGAATTGTGCGGGCCCATAGAGGGGGTACAACTCAGGGGATCAAGATGAGGCGTTCGATGCACAGGCCCATAGAGGGGGTGCAACCTAGGAGTGATTGTACGGGCCCATAGAGGGGGTACAACCTAGGGTCGAATGTCGTTGTGCGGGCCCATAGAGGGGGTACAACCTATCGGATAGTTTGTGGTAACACAGGTAGACTATCTTGGTACTAACTAGAGTGATTGACGAGGTGCGCCCATTGTGTGGAGTTCCAATCATGATCTTTGGGTAGATGATGAGAGAAGTATTGATGTATGATGATAATGAGTATGATGATATATGAATGATGTACGATGATATATTAATGACGTTATGATGATAATGAGTATGATGATATATGAATGATGTACGATGATAATGAGTATGATGATATATGAATGACGATATGATGATAATGAGTATGATGATATATGAATGATGTTACGACGCTAATGAGTATGATGATATATGAATGACGTTATTATGATGATGAGCTTGGTGAACGTATAATGGATAGATTTATGTGTTATAAATAGGAATGATGGTATGCCATGTATATGTTGATACAGATGATTAAATATATGTTGAGTTTAGATGAATGTTATTTATTGGTGATTTTAATGTATTGATGGTATGATGTAATGATGTTGTGGGTGAGGATGAGTATTCTCTATGTGTATGTATGAGTAGTATTCCTTTTCCTCACCGTATTCTGTGGATATATTTTACAGGTGTTGATGAGGACACAACTGGTGTCGATTATGAATAAAAGGGTATGCTCTGGTAGATGTGACATCAGGCTGTGCTTGGGGGTTTTACCATGTTCCTAGATTAGGAGTATTTTCGTGAACTTTAAATGTCTTACATGGCGAGTAGGATGTTTTAATTATTGATAATTTGGAGGTTCCGCTGCTTGTGTATTTTGAACACCTTTGAGTTCTACTTTTATATTAATTAAGTTGTTTTACAATAAATGAAGTTTTTAAATGAAGAGATATGTGAACCTTTTTACCCGTTGAGGGATATTTTTTTTAAAAAAAATTCGACTAATTAATTGTAAAAGAGCTGGGGTAGAAGGGTGTCACATTATAAGCTACTAAAATAAGCTCTTTATCAAGCACTTATAATTTGGTTAAATGATTTTGTAAGCTAGTTAAGTATGTTAGAAAAACCTATTTATCTTATTAACACACATATAATATAATATAATATAATATAATATAATATAATATTATATAGTATTTAATTTTTACATAAATTTTGACTCCCTCAATTTTATGGGTGAAGTTCCGTCACTGCTAATAAAATTATCACAACGTAGTTTAGAAAATTTTAGATTAAAAAGATTTTTAAGAAAAGACTTAAAATAAAAATAGAAAGATACTATCTCCCTCTGGTTAAGTTGTTGTACTTCGACTCTCCGCAAAGAAAATAAATTTTTTGTACTTTGGTTGTTCGAAAAGCCACCAAACTTGATGAAAACATGTAGAAGTTGTTTTCAATTCTACAGTTAAATTAATTAGTAACTGATAAATTCCTTTGTGAATCTTGCTTTATATATGCAGAATAATTGAATAATTAGTACAAGAAATATTTTTCACTTCATTATATTTAATTTGAATTAGCAAACGAATTAAAAGCAAAAACAAGGTAAACAAAAATGTTTTTGTTAATTATCAATGTTAACCTTATATTGCGTTTCAAAATTTTGGCGACAACATCGGGCATCGTTGATTAATTGTCAGCTTCCTCATATATTTTTTATCCTTCTTATAATATAACCGATGTTTTTAAAAGAGCTAGTTTGTATGACACAAAACACTTTATTACTTAGAGTGTATTTGTTTTTGTAAATATTTTTAGAAATAATATTTTTTTTAAAAAATAATAACTTTAATTTTTTTTAATATGTAATTGTTTTGAAATTTAGAAATGATCAAAATCTAAAAAAATAGAATTATAATTATAATTAAAAGTTATTCTTATCTGCTTCTAGAAATAATTAAACGGAATAAAAGAACAAATATTAAACGGTGTTTTTTATAATTATAACTAAGCACAATTAACTTTTGATTTATATAAAAAATTTTAAAAAATAAATTATTTTTTACACAATCTAAAAAAATACTATTTTTTTTTAATTTAAACAAATAGATTACTCGATTGGCCTAGTGGTGAGAGGTTTAGGCTATGTTTATTTTACCGTTGTTACGGTGTAAAATTATGGTTTTGCAGAATTGATTTTAAATAACTCTCGTCTCTAAAATCAATTTTACTCAACTATAAACCAAACCAACACTTAATTGTTACATGAAAATTTCGGTTTAAAGTACTTCTATTCTATTCCATATTCAGAAAAACAAGTTCAAGCTTAAAGGAAATTAATCCTTGAGAAATTAAATATATAGCCTAATAAGTAATAAACTGATCTGCTCCAAATGGGGGATGGACATTTGTCAAACCTACTCCATATCGTAGAACATAAATAACTAATGAATAAACCAGTTCAGGTTTTGAAAAGGAAATATTCCTTTGTACTACTTCATAAAGAAATTAAATTAAATTATTATTATTTCTCAAACAGATCTCTTTTATAATAATGACAAAGCAAAGTATCAGATGAAAGAATGAAGTTCTTGCCTCCATACGGTAAGCCTGGAAATGGTACATTTATTTATCCCGCGGGTTCAGTACACATTAAGATCTGACGACAAAAAACTAAAGAATATATATATTGTACTTATATATTTGTGTATGATTAGGCTAATGTATCAGTGGGACAATTAGTTTATATAAGCAAGCTTAATTGGTTAGAGGGCAGGGCTGCTATTTGTTCTATTGGTTAATATACTGATCAATTAATAATAATAATAATAATTGTAGATAAGATTCGTTACTATTTCTAAGCAATTAACGAGGTGCAGATGAGACATTGAGACTTCGATGCCAACTCTGTTTCCATGCATGCATAATGCTGACAGTGATTCCCATTACTGTGAATTTACAATCAAATATATTAAACCGTAGACTTAGACTCACTTCGCAATCCCTTTTAATTTATTTTATTTTCTACTGAGCACTGGTATTTGTGAAGTCTTCTCTTCTTATATATATTTTGTTACTTCTTTTTATTTTAGTATGGAAACCAAAAAAAGAAAAGAAAACAAATTAAATGACGCCCAAGTCATGCAACTGGAGGAACCTTTCTAGCTGGGTCACTGTCCATAGTCCCTTTGCTCTTTATTCTTTAAGCATATATCAACTTTTTTATCCCAAAAATTCAAAAAAGGAAAACAAATTCACGGATAATATGCATATATGAAATATCGCTGTCAAGAATACCAAGCCCATGTTGCGTTACTTGTTCAAAAAGCAAAAAGTAAAAAAAAAAAAAATCAAAGATCAAAACCTTTTTAACTGTTTTCATGGTTTCATGTTTTCACGGTTTCATGAAAACTGGTCCTAATATATTCCAATACTTAAATAATAATTCACAATAATAACATATTAATATAGGTCTAATTAGAAAGTCCATTGGTTTCATTATTTGCCAAATTATATGTTTGGGTGAAACTTCTGCAGAAGTACTTTTAGGTGAAAAAAATAGCATGAATTAAAGAGATCAAATGCATTTAACTTCTCCATAAGTTAAAATTAGTCTTTGTAGACCACCTACTCCAAAAGCTCTCTCATTTAACTTCTCCAAAAGTAACTAATTTTAACTTATAAAAAAGTTAAATGCATTTGACCTCTTTGAATTATGCTATTTTGTTCACTTAAAAGTATTTTCGCAGAAGTTCCACCCAAACTCATAGTAATTAATTGGCCACACCCCAAGAAGTACTAGTAGAGATAAGTGAATACCAAACAGTTGTGACTAAATTAACCACTCAGACTACGTCACTAAATTAACAACTCAAATTACATGCTGGAAGAACTTTCGAGTTTAACCCCCACTAAATACACTCTTTAGAAAAATTGAGAGTCTTAAACTAAATCGAGGTTGGTAATAGGGGTAACAGAGGATAGCCGCGGTTAAAAAATAGAGATAAGTGAATAGTGAAATTGTTTTGTCTTATATCATTAGATTCTGGGACACCATGAATTAATTGCATGGAAGAACAGAACAGGTGTCTAAGTGATAGTTTTAGTTTCCATGGCACATATTCTGCACTGAGAGATAAAATAGTGGTTCATGCTTAGTGTAGACATGGAGATAGAGATGGAAATGGAGGGCAATCATGTCATGACAATAAACAGTTACTGAAGTATCATTAAATTAAGGATGGACCCGACAGGGACCGTTTGGTAATATACTATTATAAAACTGGGCGGTTAGGAAGTCTTCTCACTTGTATTGTGTTCAACGTCCCTTACCTGCAAAGATAGACACAGTCACACACACACCTTGAGAGAGAGAGAGAGTGTGTGTGAAGAGAGAGAGAGGGAACAAAGCAAAGCATATTGTTGTAGCAGAGGATAAAGAAAGGAACAAACGAGAAGTGAAAAGGAAAAACAGAGCACCTCTCTGTTCTGATTCTCTCTATGTTCCTCTCTGCTCTGCATAGTACCCAAAGTCTTCTTCTTTTCAAAGGTGCCCACTTTCAAATTTTCTTCCTTTTATTCACCCTCGGTTGATTTGGGCTCCTCTGTTTATGAGTTTCTTCAGTTTGGTTCTGGAAACTCGGTTTTGAACATGGCTTTTGCCTGCTGAGTGCCAAGTTGGAACTTGGAAGATTGTTTTGGAAAATATACATAAAACAATGACTTGGAAAAGCAAAGGAGAGCTGTTTCCTAGAAGTGTTACGTCGCAGAAATTGGTCATTTTCCTATGTATTGGAAGTTTCTGTGCTGGGATGTTCTTCACCAACAGGTCCATAAATTTTCTGTTTTTCCTGTTTTTGATTGATAATTGCTTCAGGGCTGTAAAGATTATGTTTAAGTTTAACACTGTTTCTGAAAACGAGTTCTTGCTGAGTTTTCCATGGTTTTATAAGCCTGAAAATGTCTTCTAATATTCTATTTCGTGTTTTCAGATCTTCATAATACTTTTAGAAAAATTAAGTATTCAGTCTCTAGTTTTCAAGTGCTTAATTCATTGAGTTCTGAGTATATCTGAATTTCCATGACTTTTATTTTATGGAGAAGTTCCAATTTTTATGAATTCAGTTCTTCAAGATCCCTTATATATGATTTTTAAGTTTTTATGAATTCAGTTTTTCAAGTTCCTTTATATATAATTTATAAGTCACCTCTACTTTTCTTACCTATCTTATGTTCACCAAAATTCAGAAGAAGAAGTGAAATGGATCTGAATTGATTGGTATGAATGGTTTAAGGTGTCATTCCTCTGTTTGATTGACTCCATATGACAAGTCAATTCTTGTGTTAACACTATGCCAGCTCATTATCTTCCAATATTTTAAACCACTACTAATTCTTGTCTTAACACTCTAAGACACTCTAATTTTTGTTTATTGATGTTTTAGGAATTTATCAGCAAGTTTATTTGAATAATATTTTTTGAGATTTCAAAAGTTACTGCACATGCCTTATCATATCATCCACAGTAATCAATGGTGAAGAAGACCTCTGACATCTAATAATTGATTGGCACTCTTAGTCTATCCAGCGGTAGTTGCAACTGAAGCACTTATTTATATTTACTAGTTGTTGAAACGTTGAAAGATGGATCTCTTATTTTGGGATCTGCCTTGTTATTAAATAGTGATAGCCTAACATATTCAGAGGTGTTTTAATTTTTTATTTGCATCTATTTTGTGTCCTTGCTTATCATAATAAACACAAGATGGCTCCATAAAAGTGTTATAACTAAAGAATTGTAATTCAATTTTCATAGTTTCTGTAACAACTTGAAATATTTAATTGTTCTCAGATTCTGATTTGACTATGAGGTGGGATGTTTATACTTTATATACCCACTATGATACTTGGTTGACATGGCAAGTTGTGAGATACTTATTGTGGTGTTTTTCTGATAAGGAATTTAAATGTGTTACAGGATGTGGACCATTCCTGAACCTAAGGGGCTAGCACGGACAACTTTGGAAGCTGAAAAATTGAATGTAGTTTCAGAGGGTTGTAATTCAAGAATTGTAAGCACTGTAACATTTTACTTGATTAGTCTAATTTATCATGTGGTAGTTAACAAAGAAACTATTTTTTTAAATCAATGTTTCATGTCTTTTGTTATCTCATAGTTGCAAGAGAAGGAAGTGAAGCGTGATACTAAAGGCATCTATAAGGATGTTTTCAAGACACCTAATGCCATACAGTAAGTTACACATACCATGAATTCATGTCCCTATTGTAGATTTGTTTTTATTGTTCATGCCAAACATTGTGTAACTTTATTGAATGCAGGACCTTGGATAAGACTATTTCAAACTTGGAGATGGAATTAGCTGCTGCAAAGGCAGCTCAGGAGTCTATAAGAAATGGTGCTCCTGTACCACAAGATATTAAGATGGCTGAATCATCATCTGGTAAGAGAAGGTACCTAATGGTAATAGGAATAAATACTGCTTTCAGCAGCAGGAAAAGAAGAGACTCAGTTCGTGCCACCTGGATGCCACAAGGTTTATAATTTGATCCTGCTTCCTAATTTTTTTATATTTTTCTGTCTATTTTATTGTCCATGGTTTCTGATGATTGGTTCTTGTGATAACCTTGAAAATAGGTGAGAAAAGAAAGAAGCTAGAAGAAGAGAAGGGCATTATCATCCGCTTTGTAATTGGTCACAGGTAAGCTCTCTCATCTCTTTTATTGCATAGTTGCCATGCCAACTCTATCTTGTTGTTGTTATGCTTTTTATGGCATACTTAAACATTTCCAAAGTTCATTGTACCCACACCCATCAATGTATGAATCATAACTATGTTGAATGAATTGTAAATTGAACTGTTTTTCTTCCCCCTTTCTCCAGTGCCACATCAGGGGGTATCCTTGACAGAGCTATTGAAGCAGAAGATAAGAAGCATGGAGATTTCCTGAGGCTGGTAATGATCCTCTTTGTCTTGTTGCCGCTTCATGCCCCTATGTCCCTTCTCTCATTTTGTTACTACTTAAACAATCACTTGACAAGATATCATATCATATTCACATTTATCTGAAGGAATGAAAAGAAAAAGCAACCGGTTTCAAATCTTTTTGTGTTTGGATTTTGCAGGATCATGTTGAAGGATACCTTGAATTGTCAGCAAAGACAAAGACCTACTTTGCCACTGCTGTTAACATGTGGGATGCTGACTTCTACATCAAAGTTGATGATGATGTTCATGTAAATATAGGTATTTTCAATCTCTAATGCCTGACATGGGTTTATGTTTCCATACTAATTTACTAAGTATGAATCAAGCCAATTTTTTTTTTTTTTTAGCACACAATGTATATTTGTCTTAGTATCCTATTGAATCTGTTTTCAGCAACATTGGGACAAACTCTAGTTAGACACCGATCAAAACCACGGGTATACATTGGATGCATGAAATCAGGGCCTGTTCTTTCACAAAAGTGAGAACTATTTTCTTTCATCCTTGTTCTATTTAATGAAAGAGTTGTGAATTTGTAAAAGTTTCACTTCTTACGTGCTATAAGTCTATAACTTTCTTGCAGAGGAGTAAGGTACCATGAACCAGAATACTGGAAATTTGGTGAGGCTGGAAACAAGTACTTCCGTCATGCCACAGGACAATTGTATGCCATTTCAAAAGATCTGGCTACATATATTTCAACTAACCAGTAAGTCTTTCTTAATCTCACTTTGCAGAAAAAAGTAATTGAAATCAAATTTATGGACTAAATGGAGATGACTTGTATATCTACATGATTGTTTCAGGCATGTTCTTCACAAGTATGCCAATGAGGATGTCTCACTAGGAGCTTGGTTTATTGGACTTGATGTGGATCACATAGATGATAGGAGACTCTGCTGTGGTACACCACCAGGTGAAGATTTTTCCTGTACTTATTGATGTACATTGATGACCTATGTTAATTTTGTTATCTTGGTTTGTTTAAGGATTATAAGTGGTTAACAAAGTTTAAAATTCTTGAGTTTTGATCACTCTTGCAGATTGTGAATGGAAGGCCCAAGCAGGCAACGTTTGTGTTGCTTCATTTGATTGGACCTGCAGTGGAATTTGTAGGTCTGCTGAGAGGATTAGAGAGGTTCACAGGAGATGTGGGGAAGGTGAGAAAGCTTTGTGGAGTGCCTCTTTCTAGGAGGCAGCTTGGAGTTCTTCCTAACTCAGGAGGATTATAACTACAGCAATGAAACTAGGCTGCAAGATTTTCTTTTTCTTTATTTTTTAGAAAGTATAGAGAAATTTCATTTTACAAAAAAGCAGGAGAGTGAGAGAGATAGAGAGGACTTGCCCCATGGACCTTCTAATAAAGGAGATTGACCATGGTAGCTACCAGAATAGGAAGCATGGGATAATCCCCCCAACCCATTCTTTGATGCTTGAAGGGCCACTATATGTTAATAGTTCCATGCCTATCAAGTTCCTAATAAATATAGATATATATTTGGTTGGCTGTTGCCTCCTTCCCTTTCATTTTCCTCTTCATTTTTCTCTTATGCAAAAGTTAAAAGGACCAATGGGGTTGGTTCAAGTGGTACATGCTTGATTCCCCTTAAGCAAGGTCTCGAGTTCGAGTTTTGTGGGTGGAAAAAAGCCCCGCTGGGAGAGCTAGCCCCACCATGATGTGGATGTTCCCGGCTGGAACAGGATTGCCTCCCGTGGAGGATACCTGTGGTTAAACAAAAAAGTTAAAAGGGAAATGCTAAAGAGTAAGTACCGTACTAAACCTAACCTTGTGTTTGGATAGAGAATTTTAGAATTCTCAAAATTGTAAGAGTTTGTTAAGTAAATTGTAAGTATAAGAGGAATTGTAAATAATAACCTAAAAAATTAAACATATCAGATAAATGTTAAAATTCTCTTTTAATATGTGTCATTTGAAATTCCTCCCATTTATCATACAAATCCCTCTCATTTTTCATTTAAAATTCTTTCTTTTACTATTTTAACATATAAAATCTAGTTAGAGAATTTTAGAATTCTCAAAATTGTAAGAGTTTGTTAAGTAAATTGTAAGTATAAGAGGAATTGTAAATAATAACCTCAAAAATTAAACATATTAGAGAAATGTTAAAATTCTCTTTTAATATGTGTCATTTGAAATTCCTCTCATTTATCATACAAATCTCTCTCATTTTTCATTTAAAATTCTTTCTTTTACTATTTTAACATATAAAATCTAGTAATTTCAATTGCTACATCCAAACACAAGGTAAATGCACTGATTAAGAAATCAAAATTAAAAAATTCTTATGAAATTGTGCAATATTTAAAATTATAAATATAATCAATATAGTAATTTTCTATAAAGACTTAGTATATATGGATTTTTTAACCAGTGTCTTTACGACACTCATTAACCTAATCCAAATTAAAATTATTCTCAATCATTTTTTTTTTCATTATGCATTTGTCACGGTATAGTATATGTAATTCCACGGAACAAAATAACTCACAAGAGCACAGCTTATGGAGCTAAGTGACTGAAAACATTTTTATATCGGTTTTTCTAACCTGTGCAACCTTGCACAGGATAAGAAAACAATAGTGGAAATGTTTTATTGGAAATTGCAATTTTTAATATTACCAATGCATTGAATATTGTGGTAGTTGCAATTTCCAATAAAACATTTCCTCTTTTGTTTTCTTATCCTGTGCAAGGGTTGCACATGTTAGAAAAACCCTTTTTATATTAGTGTATATTTGGCTCAATTAGTCAAATCCACGTTAAAACGTATTTATTCATTTCAAATATATTGATACAATACAACAACAGAAAGTAATTGTTATTTTTTGCCAAATGCCAATCCTATTGGAGCATTATGCAGCTACCCTATGTAAATGCAATAATTGGATCTCAATTCCCAAACCAATGTAAAAAGGGAAAAGCCAAGATCTTCCAAGTTCCAATTTGGCTATAGCCAGTCCAAGACTTTGATTTCCCATGAATAGAAATATACCTAAATACTTTGGACCTTATATCTGTTGGAGAAAGTCAACGTTTTCTAAATTGATTGGACCTTTTCTAAGGTAGTGCATGTTATGTTGTAAGTCACTTAAGCATGCTCCATGTGAGAATATTAAGGTGTTGAGAAAATTTGCAAATGATAAAATAATAAGGAATTGCAACTAACGAAGAGATGGAGTTAGGTACCTCGATTGGGATGTGAAAGGGGATAGAAATGTATTCTTCTTTTGGGTCAACGATTGAGAAGAGTCCAAAGTGCTAAAATTACTAGTTTAGGGATTTAGCTCAACGCTCGCACCAACATGATGGGCCCAACTTACCATAACCAACGGACACGGTGCAAGAAATAATGGAGTATTAATTAATCAAATTGAAACCATGATTGTAAGAAAGGAGTAATGGAAATGTTATTGAAGTTACAGCTCGCAACTATCGTTTTCCTTCTCTAAAGGGAATCGCACCGAGAAGACACAAGATTATTTCTATTTACTTTCTTGATTTCAATTTAGTGATTTTGGTTTAATTGTATTGTTTGCTTCCATTCTTAGTCCTACTTTGATCTAGCCAATTAATGTATAATCTTAGACTACTTCTTACAATTGGAAAATCAGAAACACCTTAGAAATGAAGTAAACAATATAATTGGTTAATTACATAAGGACATGGATTATATAGTGTGATCTTCATCAATTTTTGAATGTAATGTAATTATTTCATGAACTCAACTCACCTAAAGAATTAGGAATTTTGATTGAGGATTAGGGTTAAACCATCAAAGATATGAGATTTAACTAAATTAATTAATTAGATCATCAATTGAATTGCAATTATTAAATTGAAAGCATTTTTCAATTCCATAGGGTGAGAATTAAGAATAATAACCTTAACCACTACAAGATATTGTTTTTCTTTATTATTACACTTTGTCAATTGTTCTATCATCTTTAATTCAAGTTTGGTTTTAGTTTATGCACTCTTTAAAGTTTGTTCTACACTTGTTACTCAATTATTCAACTAGCAATTGCTTTGCCAATTGGTACATGAGTTTCAATCTCTAATGGATGATACTCTACTCGTTATTTGACTACTTGATATGATTTGGTACGCTTGCCAATTTGTCCAACACTTTGCTGCCTACTGCAGGTGCTACATCTCTTGGCCACTTCGGATGGCATGCTGCCTAAAGAAGCAGTTGGAGTCAAGAGACCTTGGACCAACAAGACTGATGTTGGGGCACATGAAGGCCCAATCAAGGAGAGTTGACTTTCCTTAGTCAACATTGACCACATTAATCTTGGTCAACACTTGCATTTTCATGATTTTTAATTGTATTTTATTTCCCTAAAATAGAGTCCCTACTAGTCATGGCCTTTAATTAAACCATAGTTTGATATGATTTGAGTGTATTTTATTTTTCATGTAATTTTCCCTCCTACTACTCTTAGTTGGGGCACTGAATAGATGGTTTAAGTGGCTAAGAGCTAGTCTTGCTACTTAACTTAGGAGGCTTGGGTTCAACACCCAAGTTGGGAGAAATTAAATCAACTTGTATTTTCTTTTAGCCTTGGCCGCCCCCTCTCTCTATAAAAAGGGAGCCTCTCCACTCTTGTAAGGCTAATCACTCATTTTAATCAAATAACTTTATGCTTTTGTTCCTTCTCTTGAGAGTTGAGAAGGCTTAATGGTTTTTGCTCAAACCGTGGTGATTCTTATCCAGCTCCGTATGCCGGTGGCGAATCTACACTGAGGCTTATCTGCTAAAGGGGTTGCTGATGTGACTTTTTGGCAAGTGTACCAAATTATTGCAAGTATTTCAAGAGTAAGTAAGAGTATCGTATCCATAGGGATTGAAGTTCAAGTACCAATTACAAGGAGTTATCTAGTTGGAAAGAGAATTATGAGTGTGAATGAGGAATTCTAAACTATGCAGAAAATTATAACCAGAAACTAAACCAGGAAAATTGAATTATGTGTTGAACAACTAATAAGAACTCAGCAAATTTGAAATACGAATTTTAACAAAATGGTTAGGGTTGATTTCACTCAATCCTCACTTCATGCAAGTGTTCATATCATTCAATTCAATTATGGTAAATGATTTCAATGATCCAATTCACTATCTTAGCCAAAGTCCAATTCCTTGGTAATTTGACCTTATGTCATCACTAAGAGCCCTAATTCCTTAGGTGAATCTAATAGTGACATGCATTAACTTCAAGAATTGCTAAAGATCACATAAAAATGATTCCTATTCCTAGGCAATCAATCTTTATGTTACTTGCTTCAGACCCAAGCTTTTCCCTAATTTTCCAATTATGGGAGAAGCTTTTGATTCATGCAATTGAGTAGCCAATTCAATTGAAGCTTTAAGAGTAGAAGGAAGCAATTGAATTGAAAACGAAAATTGAATTGAATGAACAAACCATTTACACAAAGTTCAGATCAAGATCCATCAACACCTAACCTAAGAAATTTAGAATTCATTACAAAAGAGAAGACAAAAGGAGATAAAGATGCAAACTCAAGGACGAATTCCATGGAGATGAACCCTAGGCTCCACCTTTGAGTTGAATCTTGAGAGACAGAGGAGAGGAAAAGAGAGAAAATTCGAGTGGAAGAAGTGAAAAGTCTGAAAAATGAAAATTGTTCCCGCTAAAAATCTAAACAGAACTATTTATAATGTTTCTGTCAAATTCGTGTCCTCACACAGATCCTGCCATGTCCCCACACGATTCTGGCAGAGAGTTCCTTTTAGCTCCAGTAGCTTCTGCCAGTTTCGTGTCCTCACACACCTTTAGCTTGTTCCCATATGATTCTGGCAGAGAGTAAATTTCTTCAATTTGCACTTTATATTTCCAATGCTTCACTGTTTATTACTTCTAGGGACTTCAAAATTGCTTCTCTTCAAACTCTTTTTCTTCTTTTTCAAACAATACCTATAAAAGTACCAAATCAATGAAAAATTAGAACAAAAATACTATTATTTACTACAATCACCTAAAACACAGACAAGATCAATTATGTACAATTTTAACTATAAATTTACAAAATTATCAAACTAAACAACTAAAAATTACCTAAAATTAATCTATAAATCTACTACTAAAGTGGATTTATCAGTTTCCTTCATCAGTGGCGCCTATACCCATCTCTTTCCTTTCCATTTTCTCTTTTATTTCACTTAATTTTCTTCACTTTTCTGCTCATTAAGGTTGCGACCTTGCATACTCTGATTGGTGTCTTACTGCTTCCTTTGCTCAATTCTATATCCATAACTCAGTTGCTATCAACTTCTCACTAGGTTGGGAGCTATGAGCATTGCTAATAGAAGTTGTCCATCACTCTTGGGGTTAAAAAGTGACATTGGGCCTATATCATGAGAATAAGTCCTTAATGCCATAGATGATGTCTTACTCGTAGCAGATTTGACCTTAAGTTGCACTTGGGTTGCAAAGTCTATAAAGGTCCCACTTGGAGATGCCTTTACGCTTTACTATACCTTATATAGTCCTCATTTGAGACTCATCCTACTCAAGTTAAAATAGGTAATATAGCATTATTATTGTAAAAACAAATTAAAGTCGTATATTATAATTACATAGGTTTATTGAGATAGACGATTGAACCAAGATTTGTCTTCTTGGTGTGAGTGATCATTTGGTAATGGCGGCCACTCAGGTGGAGCGATCACCTATGAATGACAAAATGGGTTGGTCCGTCCCAATTTGTGTGCAACTAGTTAAGAAATGAGCCGAGACAAGGGTCCATTTGTATGTATTTTGTAAGAAAAGTTGTATGAAGTGTGACTAACCATTGAAATGGTTTTTTATTAGAAATCACATAGGGTTAAAAATTGATTGGATGATGACACTAACACATACATGCAATTTATTTTTATCTATCCATTTGTTTGTAATCTCTCATAACATTATTATTTCTCCTAGTTAGAGGTCTCGTTATTCCAAAATCACATATAATCTAATTAATGTGAGTCAAGCTGAGTGGATCCGTTCAAGGTGCAATTTTTTTCCAATGCCCATTGAGGGTGAAGTAAGGATCACAAATTTGAATACAAGCTAACAGTAATAAATTTTTATTCTTTATATGTTAGTACTGGTTTTTATTAATATTTTTAAATAACGTAAAAATAAACAATGAGGTGTTAGAAAAATTATAATGCATAATTTAAGTAATTATAATTCCTCAATTTTTAACTCCCTGAGGAACCTCATAAAGTCAACTGCCAAATGAGGGTAATTGCAGGTATAGGTAACATTTATGAAGAAAATTGATGGATCAAAGGTATTAGAGATATATAGAGAGAGGGGTAGGTGGAGGGGGAGGGAGAGGGAGAGGGAGAGATGAAAGGAGGAGAGAGAAGTAATAAATATAATGAGTGATAAGTGGTATAATATTATGATGTGATTCAAAGCGAGAGATAAAAAGAAATGAGAAATATGAAATGGATGGTAATACTATTTGGAGTGTCAATGTTTCATTACTTTTATTTGTATAGACAAAATGTCTAAGCCTCATAGGTCAAAATAAATAAAAAATTCATAAATATTAGTGAAAATATGTGTAAAATATTTGATCCATAAAATTTTACCCAATTTTTACTCCCATTTGTAATTATAAAAACCTTTTATGTGAACTTGTGAGCAGTAGAGACAATTTGTTTTGAATAATTTAACCTATTTAATTTGTTTGAAAATAAAAGTAAAGAAAATAAAATACAAACAAGTCTTATATGATATTGTATGTTGTTCCACCAAACTAACAGAAACTAACAGGGGAATCAGAGCTTCCAAAATTAACACTACATTGTTAAAATTAAGTTTATAATCAGAACTTGAGTCTTTAGAACTTTGACCAACTTAAGCTCTTACCATACTTCAGATAGACTTTCTTCAGAAGGTCTCTGAAATAACAAAACTTTGAAAATATTGATCAAACATAGAGTTCTGAGTTTAAATTAAGTTTATAATCATCAAAACCAATTCTTTTAAAACCAAACCAGTGATAGAACCGGTCAATGTGCTAGTTCAAGGTTCAATGGTTCAACCGCGGTCAAACCATGGTTGAACCGATAGTAATTAAATAATAATAATAATATATAATATAATCAATAATATTTGAAAAAAACATATTACCACAACTTTAAAAAACTAAAAACTAAAATTATATATTCTTAAGATTTTAATTAAAATTATAATATTAAATTATTAATTATTTTTTCTTTTATTTATATATATATATATATATATATTACAACATATAGTTCTCATATTAATAACATGATAACATGATAATTGATTTTTAGTTTTATTAAATATATAAGGTAAGTATATAATGTTAATATAATACTAATAACCCTAACATAGCTCAATAGGTTTAAATGTCTAAACCCATTTTTCCCTTTGCAAGCTAATGCGCTGATCGAGTAACATTGAGCATTGGATTCTTTGTCTTCCAAAAGAAAATAAAACAAATTAGGATACACGCAACATTCAACAATAGGTTTTTCAGCGTTTTTCAATCTTCCTTAGCCATGGCAACAACATATTCAACAAGAGTGGATTTCCAATAGCAGCGTTCCGGCGTTCAACTGTAGCATCCGTCAGTGACATTCCAACGTCCAAAAGCAACATCCGATGGCAACAACTTTTCAGCAACCGCAACGAGGTCCATGCTTATAAATGTAGAGACTGTTAGGGGCTTAACACATATAGGTACTATGTGTTCACTTTCTCGTTTTTTTCTTGGCCCTCCGTGAATCGGAAAATCGTCGATTTTTACGGGTTGCACCGGTTTTTTTGATCGGTTTACCGGTTTTTGACCAGTTTTTTTCCAGTACGGTTCTCTGAGTCATTTGGACCAGACAACAAACCAGTTCACCGGTTTTCCGGTTGAACCGGCCGGTCCGATCCGGTTCTCAGAACTATGATCAAAACTATGTGTTGGGGAAGGCTTAGACTTTTAAGGTCTTTGAGACTCAACACTTTTTATAAGGTACACTTAACCGAATTACACATATCAATAAAAATGAGTAAAACTAGTTAATTTTATTAGAGTTTTAAAAAATAGTTTAACTTTCTACTATTACTCTTATTTAATATCATTAACTAACTTCACTACCATTTGATAGTTGGAAAGGTAATAAGAGTAAATAAAGAGAATGGTAATAAATGTTGTCTTAAAATTGTAAAGTACTTTATAAAAGAACCACACAAATTTATAAAAAATATATCTTATAAAAAGACCGGAGGAATTACTTTAGATATTAATTTACCCAAAGTTTATCTACATTCTTGGGAGGGGCTGCTATAGCTAATGTGATTGAAGCCTTCCAAAAATTTCAGTTTACTAGAGTCACTAATTTCATGTTTTGCTTGTGATATATGATGCCTTTACACTCGCAATAGGCCTTATGTATTCTTTTCTTCACCCACCGTACCATTCAAAATAAATAAGACACAGGAAAATTATTGATGCCTTTCTCTCATAAAAAAATGCAAAAAGATAGTATGGTCACTCTAGCAATTAAATACCATATCATTATATATGCCTAAATAAATTATTTCTTGTAGTAAATGATTTTTTTTTTTTCTTTTCAAGTAAGAAGATAACACCATATCTTTGAAATTGGCTCTGCTTTTTGAGCGCTTGCTCCCTACATTCAAATTTGATTATAATTTTGAAATATTGTTAATGATATGTTTGGTTTAGTGTTGGAACGTGGTAAATTCATGTTTACTATGCTACAAATAGTTGCATTTAGATATTTAAACTTGGGTTTGATCTGCTCTCATTCCTCTCAACATCAAACCAAACATACATTAAGTCTTTTTTTTAAGTACAAATAGATATTGTGTCTATGAATTTATATGTAGAGAAAGTAAGAAACAGAGATTTGGAATACTTAAAATAAAATTGAGTAATTGGAGATGCAGAAAGTAATTCATTCTAAGAAGAAATTACAACACAATGAACAAAGAATTTGTGTGGGAGAGAAAAAGCAGAGAGACAAGAAAATAGCAATGCTTAAAGAAATGCACAAGGCATGTTCTACTCTACATATAAAACTTCAATAGGCTTCGTTTGAGCTATATGTGAAAAGTGATGGATGCATGATTCATCATGACCAATCTACTCTACACGTTTGTTCTCATAATCAATCTTCCATAAGCTTCAATGCCATCCCTCGATGTTCTATCTAGGACCCTGATTCATCATGACACAAAAGAATAGTTGAAGTGAAAAAGGGAACATAATATTTCATCTAGTACTTACAGAGAGTGGGAAAAAAAGTTAAGATACTCTTTCAAGGAAAAGGAAAGTACTAAAGGAAAGAAAAAAAAAAGAGAGAACAGTGAAGAGGAGAACCTGCATATCTCATCTTATCAAAAAGCAGGTAAAGAAAGCAAACACAAGAACTACCTTTTAAACCTTTGATGAGAAATAGAAGGCTTCTTCAGGGGTTTTAGGAGCAGTGGCACGTGATATTGGCACGGCTCAATCAAAAAGCAAGGCCTAAGACACTTTGAGCATTGCTTTCTCATTGAACCGCACCAATATTCCGTTAAACCGATCACCTCTTCCCCTCTTCGGCTCACACTTCTCCTGCACCTATCTGCTGTAAAATGATCAAAGATATACAGAGTAGAGTATGGAAACAAAATTTGAAACTGTTAATTGCTATAAAAATTTCAGAAAGTGACCCTTTTTATGTTTTTGTTTAGGTGTGAAATGTGAATGTATGTAAAATTCATATAGCAACCCCTTGATTTAAATGAATAGAAGAACATGATGAGGAAAGGGCTGAAAGTGATCTATGAATGCAGAAAAAGCATGAGATGGGGGTCGGCATATATTGAGTGGTGTTCTTGAGGAAAATAGAGCATAGAGATGAGATGAGTACTTGTATCTAAGTACTATAATAAATAAGGTAGAGCCCAACATGAGAGACCAAGAAACATGGCTGGTAGTGGTAACATTGAAGAAGTAGCATTAAATTTTCAACAACCCATTAAGAGAGGAAGTTGGAATATTAATTTAAAGAGGCACAAGAATCGTGATACAAGCTCACAGGAGACAAATCTGAATTAAGCTTTTAATGTGGGCATTTATGGATTATGGGGCAGAGGAAGAGGTATGTTGGTTCTGTTCAATTAGCATTTATGTATCAAGCAGTAAAAAAGAACCTTTGCTGTTCGGTCTTGGTTCCTGGGTATGGTACTTATAGCCATCATACTGAACCTCTCATTAGGCACTTCATAGGTTCAGTAATTCCATATATAACTTATGCATCAGTATGGTTAGCTGCCTCCAGTTCTTATCTTTGAAATAAGCATAAAAGGATGGTTAACTAGTTGGAAGTGCAGGCAGAGCATATCAAAATTAAAGTAATTTAATTGAAATTGAAATTTTTTAGCTGAAAATTTGAAAAATAAATAATAGAAATTTAAAATTTAATTTAAATTGAATAAAAAACTGATTTTTTTAAATTTTATTTTATTTTAATCTTTATATACTATTCATACTTATTTAAAATTTCTTTATTATACTTTAAGTCATAGTTAATTTCCCTTTTGCATTTGGATATATACCGTTAAGAATAATAAATTAAACTAATAATTAATATGGAAGTATATTTAGAGTTTGGATGTATAGTTTAATAATTTTTTTCGTATACTCAAATGAATTAAATTAAATATATTAATTTGGTGTATTTTGATAAAATTAGTTTTTATATTTTGATGAATTTATATATTAAAAATTTTCTGAATAAAAACTGAAAAACTATTTAAATTGATTTAAATTGGATTAAATTATGTTTATATTTTTAATTTAACCAATCAAATAGTATTATACAAAGTAATTGAATTAAATCAAATAAAACTATTTCTTTAAAAATGATTTAATTAATTCAACCTACAACAAGTTAGCATCTGTAGTTTTTTTTTTCTTCCAATTTTAGACTATCTTTTGTTATGTAATATTTGTTTTTTGGAAAACATATTCGCGTAGCCTAACCAAATGAAGAATGGTACTTTTTCTTAGTGACTGGCTTTGTATTTATGTACATTTTAAATAATTATTTATCAAAAGATGTTAACAGAAATATTTTACTTAATTGGAATAATTTTTTATACATGGCAATTATCCTACTTTTTAAAATATATATTTTTTTAGTGTCACATCATATAAAATATAAGTCCTCGTGTATATGATGTGATGAAATTCATATGAATTTTAACTAATAAAAGTATTTTATAAAAGGTGTTACTATACATAAACACAAGGTATCTATATTACATAAAATAATATATTAACAACTTAATATAATAATATTTAGTTATATAATTTTTTAATTTTTAAGTGAAAGGGATCAAATGATTTAAATGTGATAAAGGGATTTAATCATTAGATATATGTGTGTGATATATATGTGTAGAAAAAATAATTGTTTGATATAATATCTTTAGAATTTAATTAGTACCTTATAAGTGAATGAGGGAATATTTGAGTAAAAAAGAACTTGATCCGTAGCTTATAAATATGAACTAAAATAACAAAGATAAAAAGTGTTGGATAATAAAAAGGTAATTAATCAAAATGATTTACCTATGCATGATGAGAAAAACAAAGAAGATCGAGGATGTGGAGAGGAATGAAATGAGAAGTTGTGAGGGTTCGAGTTCGAGAGTAATCATTACTTTTAGGAGTGTTTTACCTAACCCATACTCCGACCAGTGTTAAACTTATAACTATGTCTGTTGGGGATTCTTGGTTAAAGATAAAAAATAAGTTGTTAAAAAAAGCAGGACATAAGTTTTGGTTGGCACTTGGGATGTGGGGTGAATATAGGGAAGAAATTTTCAGTACTCCTAAAGTATCCATTAGTCTTACGGATCACTCTTCTAATATTTGATTTTTTTAATTTTTTTTTTTGGTTTTAAATAGAAGAACTTGGAGTATAGATCTTAGGTTTTTTTTCCTGATATGCAAGGTGAGAAGAAGCGAAAAATGGTAGAATGAGGCTTCTATTTTGTTTTGTTTTTTTAAAAAAACTAAGGCGTGTCACTTCTAAGGGGATCCACAATAAAAGAGATCTAATTTTCTGATGTGTCATTTCTTTCATAACATTTTTAAGTGTTTGTTTATTTTAAAGTTTTGGGGGGTCAAAATTACATTGGGATGCATAGGGATAAAGTTAAGACAAATATAATGCCATTTGAATAAATTTAACCGTGGATTAAAAGTATGTTTGCTATGAAGTTGGCTAAAATGTCAAATTTTTTTTCTGATGCGTTTTTCAAGTATTTTGGACTTGAATATTCAGAAAAGAAATTCTTATAGAAATTTGTGAAAAGACAATGTAATATATTATGTACTTAAGATGCTTAAGCTCAAAGTGATACACTTTATATGATTGAGAATTCAATGCAATAAACTTAATTTAGTTAGCGTAATATCCAATAAATATAAGCAGCAGAGTTAAAGGAGAGAAGATAAGAAACTAAATTTATATGAGTTCACATACCAACAACTTGGACTACGTCCAGTCCCACACAAAGTGAGATTTTCACTATTCTTCCTTGAATAGTTACAAGTATTCTTCACTCCATCTCTTCATGTTTCTTAATTAAGTATTATCCTTCAAGAGCCTCTTTAGACTTCTAATTACTTTTTTCTATAGTCGATCTCCAAGCTTTTGAACATTCTTTTTGTAGCTTCTCCAGACTTACAAATCACTCACACCTACATTAAGAATCACTCTCTAGCTAGGCAAGTTGCAGAGTGCTGGTGAAAGAACATAGGGACGGGCGAAACTCCCAACCTACTCCCAACCTCTTGAGAGTGAGGACATTCACGTAACACGTTAAGAATAGATTCTTTTGCAACTGAACATCTTGAGAAAGACGGGGAAGACATTAAACCCCTCATATAGCACAACTCATTAATGGGTAATGCCTCATGGAGAAAATGCCAAGCATGAAACCTTGCCTTCTGAAAAGCCTTTAAATGCCACACATACCAAAGATCGGGATGAAGATGAAGCATGATTAAACTCCCTCTATAATAACCAATCAAAAGCACTACGCATAGAATAATCCCTTGAAGTGGAACTGGCCCAATATCATCCATCACAAAGATAATAATTTTGAGGCCCCGACAAAGACAAAATCAACTACTTGATATCCTAGGGAAGACATATATAAAGAGAGCCAAGGTGCCAATTATTCCCCTGCCAAATATCCATCACCTGAAGATGAGAATTTGAAACATGAACAAAAGGAACAAGAATAGACAATAACTCAAGGTCACACCAAAGAGACCACCAAAGGAAAGAAGAAACATCATTTATCCTCCACGAAAACCCATCACAAAGCATCTTTATAGCCTTGATGATGTTGGACCAAACATAAGAACACATAATCGATTTAGGTACATAGAAATAAGCATCCTTATTATGATGAATCAACTTCCAGGTGAGCTTACCCAACAAAACAATATTAGTTGTCCTGGATCGTTTGATTCCTAAACCACTAACAAGTTTAGGAGCAAAAACTCTATGCCAATTAAGAAGATGCTCGCTCCTAAAATTTTCTCTCCTAGACCTAAAAAATCTTCTACTGATAGCATCAATGGTCGAGCATGTTGAGGAGGGAATCCAAGCCACTTGCATACTATATATATTTTGATAAAAAAAAATAAGATTGATTTTGCCAAGCAAAGGCACCCTGCTTTATTAAGATGTCCACTCTTCCAATCAGGCAGACAACTTTGGATCTTGGATAAAAGGGGGATTAAACAAAAATCTATTTAAATCTACCATGGATCAAAGGGAATCCCATATATTGTTGAGTCTCAAGACTTTAAAATCTTAAGACCCTCCATAACTAATTTTGATGATAACATACTAAGTGCTTGTTTAATTAAAAATAACAATTCCGCAATTCAAACATTTAAGATGGTGATATCAGGATTCTTTAGATGACCGGAGTTTTCTGAAGTTGGTCACTCATCTGAAGAAGTAAAGTTATCTAAAGAGCTCAAACCATCTGAAGTAAAACTAATTGAGGAGATAAAATTTCAAACTCTGCAAAATTCAAGTTATGTCCACCCTCACACGCTTTGTACTTTTTGATAAAGATGGGAAGACAGAAGACAACTTTATGGGGAACTTTCA